>OX940975.1:10289762-11489762 GCA_954871275.1 Leptopterna dolabrata | reverse complement strand
TGTCCACACCCATATTCAAAGAATTACTATCACTCGAGCGGAAGAATGTATATTTTTGAAAAATGGGTTGAAATTTGAATTTATACATATTTGTATGTAAAGAGAAACAAGAAATATTTATCAACATCCTGCATATTTGGTTTACTTGAGTTTTTATATTCGACAAAACGGCATTGTATAAAAATAAAATATGTTGAAACAAAAAAAAACAGCTCCGATAATATAAATATATTATAGTTATAGTCCTAATATTATTGGCGTCACTAACGCTGGTAAAAATCCATTTACACTTTGTAATATATTTATTTTTCTCTTAATTTCCATATAATAATATAGTGTTTAAATTGGCCATTTCTACTGGGTATATTATTTTACCTTTCGCCAGACATCCTGTCTGTAATAAAATTTTCTTTTCTACACCTACCCCTTTTTCAGTTGAATCGCTTATTAGCTAAATTTTACTGATTTTAAACAAGAATTGCATGAATGCTTAAGCGTTCAGGGCTCATAATGTCTGTAAACAGGATTAATGAAATTTTGTATAAAGGAATAAATGTACCTATTTCGATTCATTAACGTGGGAACTTCTTTTTTGTTTCCCTGCTGCTAGCACTAACTGCATTGGCCCTGTGTGGATCTATGGACCAGGCCACCGCCCCCCCACATCAAAACCTGAGCAGTCCTAGTTTTTCATGAAATTAATGGGCTTACTAGGATTTCATGTTCGCGCATACACAAAAACGCGCGGGTATATCGAGAGGACCCAGGAATCGATAGTTGACAAGCACCGTTGATATATCGGCTTGGATATAATTAACAGGTCCCTGCCGAACTACTCCAAGATGAAATACTGGACGTAGTTCACATCACTGAATGGTAGTCCACTGGACTTGGAGTAACAGAATCAGCAAGGACTCTGTGGGTAGTGATACTGGCGATGCATGTTGGACGGAGGGGATTTTTAGGGATGGATGAGTGTTATTAGTTCTTCAGTTCACTGAACGGTGGATACTACTACGGTGGATACTACATTTTAGTGAACATGAGCTTGTGAGGTATCGTTTTCCATGTTTTTTAGGGCGAGAAGACCAAATATCAAGTTAAGTTTGCCCGATGAGTGAAGAATTGAGGTTGTAACGAAGGTTAAGCTCCCGAATTCATTTTTTATGAGTCAAAAATCTGGAAAATGGTCTGAAATCACCATAAATTTGTATAATAACACTACAAGTAGTATCAACAGGTGGATCAAGACAACTAAATGGTACTATCAATGATCAAAGATAATCTGTATGAGAAAATCCGAGCACAATTCAAGTTTTTGGGGGCCAAAATGGGTGGAAACCATAAAAAATCTGCTATTTCAATATTGTTGCACATGAAAGAAACAGTAAATGAACAGCCAACATTTCTGTAGGTATACCCAGTAAAATAATAAACACATGTGACAAGGACTTTGCAGCGTTTTTGCTTTGTTTTAGTCCATAATTTTGTGATTGATGATCTCACAGACGTCCCTAGACGTCAGTGCATACAGCCGCTCTGGTTGGGAAGATTAGCAGATGACTGGTTCTCTTTGCAGCTGTGTGGAAGGTGGGTGGTACCTATAGCAGTACTTTAAGATGGATTTTGAGGGTTGGGGTAGTCGAATGGGTTGCAGTTGTTTTTGAATAATTTTGTCCCCCTCCCCCCTCCTTAAATCTCGCTGTCTGTGCCTGCAGAGAATAGAGACTGAAGAAGACTTTTTTGACGAAACCGGTATCCACCACTACACACAACCCCCTCACGACGCTGTTGGTTTTTTTTTTGTATTTCTCCACGAAACCACCGCTGCAGGGAGCCCACCGCTGGGAAGCCAGGATCGTGTATAATAAAAAATAAATTATCTGTACGAATTATGGATTCTGCCAAACACTAGACAAAGCCTTCGCCGTCCTGTATACAACTCGATAGGGAAAATTGCGCTTCTTTGCTGCGTAATTTTTTTTAGGAGTCTGTAAGTAGCTAAGGTAGGTACTTATCGTTCCCACTTTACTGTCAGTATCAGTAGTCGGTTCAGAGGGGGGAAATATGAGATATAAGTTGAGTTTACATCATCAGAAGTTTAATAATGGAGAAGATACAGATTTATATTTATTATCAAGAAATTAACAGGTACATTTTCGAGTAAAGTGAACAGTGTGTGAACAGTTCGAGATGAATACCATACTAAAGCTTTGAGTGGAGGTGCTCAGTCAAGGTTGTCGTCGTCAAATAGATCTTCAAAATCTGTAATTAGTAAAGAAACATGGTGAGTCGAACGACAACTCGTCCAAATATTGGTAGGTACAGTTGAAAATGTTCAACAATGCTTCCTTTACGCTTATCTTGGGGGGGGGGTTAGGATGCAAATCATTACATAACGGTTTGCTATTTTCCGGTATAGATACCCTCCTGAGTAGAACACTGAATTACAATTAGCGTTAGAGCCTGAAGCTAGGTTCACATGGAGATGCAATTTTGGAAGGCAATCCGGCACGGCAACGCGTTGGCCATAATTTTTGCCACAGAGGCGTTCACATGGCAGTGGAATCATAAGTGGAAATCTAACCTGCAAAATCAACCAGGAATTTCGAATTCCAATATGGCTGAACAACCTAACAGAAGAGATGTGCGCAGTAACCTCTGCACAGATACGGCAACGGATCCGACAGTGGAAAATATCTGGAGATTTTGATACAGTATTCATGACACTGCATTGCAATAATCCATTTTGCGATGGCCAATAGCATTGCAGAACGACTTGCCGTACCGGACTAATGTCCGGAATTGCATCTCCAAGTGAACCTAGCTTGAATCAGCAGGGTCGTTTTCTGCGGTGGACGCACGCAACACACACACGACACAAATACCACCTAAGTCGAAAAAGTACAAGCTCTCTAACGTTCGAAAATTACAGTTACGCTAGTATGAAATGTTCCACCATCCCCACCTACTGTAACACGCCATTCTGATGGTCGCTGAACCTAAGCAGGACCCACGACATTCCCAAATTTTTATGAAATTTGGATAATTCGTTTGGCAGTGAACAACAATCTTGTACCAATCAACAAACGGGTGAAAAAGTTCGAGTAGGTACCTACCTACTAAAAAATCCAAAATAACCATCCTTCTTCAAATGCTAGGGGTGGGTCGGTACTGCTGTACCGGGACTGTGGAACCTAGTCTCGTATTGGAACGGTTCCAAGCAGTGACAACATCTTGGCCCTTACCGGTACACGCGTACCGGTAAGCGGACCGGGAAGGATGGAACCGGACCGGGAAGGATGGAATCGTTCTGTCTCCAAGTATGACACTATGGTTCCAGTTACTGAGTAACTGGACCGGGAAAGATGGAACCGTAATCGGTGTCCGAGTACAGCATAATGGTTCCAGTTCCAGTTATTAGCTGGACCGGGAAATATGACGACACGTGTGGGTCCTCGACCCCTCTACTACCCTCTCACGTTTAAATCGTTTAAAGTTTATCAAATACCAGCCTCAGTTCCTGAATGGATAACTTATCTATTGCATTACGTAAGTCCAAAAAAAATCAGGACAGGGATGTCAAGGTGTAAGGGTATGTGCTTTTCTGTGGGTGTAGGTACCGATAAGGGAACTGTACCGGTAAGTTGGAACGGTTACATCCTTGTCACTGTATCTGCCGGAACCGTTACTGGGAATTACCTGGACCGGCACACCCCTGTCAAATGCATATCACGGAACAAAAAAACTCGATTTCATAAAGCCTTGAGTGATTATAGCTGTTCCCTAGCAGTGACATCCGGACTGAAGTTATGTACCAAGATACACCGTATGATTCACATGCATGTTGTCATCAACATGCATGTGAATCATACGGTGTACCTTCATAGCTTTACTGTTCACACTTCAGGGCTTACTGTAAACGAACGGCTGGGCGTACAATCTCCGGGTGGTATCGAAAAATCCGATAGTTCGAAAACAATTTCAAAACGTCATAAAAACCATAGGTGTACCTGTATTGTAGTGTACCTTCTATTAGTTTTCGAGCTACGGTGTTTAAAATTTCAACATTTTTTCACCCCAGGCTGACAGTAACGCCGGACCAACTAGACCCCAAACGGGACCTACAAACCAAATTTCATTAATTTTGGTTCATAGTAACTAAGAAAAGTGCGAAGTACGGACAGAAATTGTTCATTCCATTTTCGTATTCTACGTACATTGAAACGGAAACCATCAAATTTTAACACATTCAACGCGTACAACTCAACAGTTGAGTTGTAGCAGTTCTTACCACAGACGTACAACTCAACTGTTGAGTCTTGGAAGGGACATTATTTGATGTTCTTTGATTTGCTCGTTCTCTACCATTACGCGTAGAAACCAGCCGTTCAAGGGATTCTCCCATTCAGTATGACCTTGACAATCGGGACCCACCTCCCTTTCATTTTTGGTTTCCCGTGTGGGAAACCCTCCTCCCCAGTCTCACCAACCTCCCTTTCATTAACTTGTGTACGTATGGGCTAACTACCAAGGAATTCTGGTACGCGTTGAATGTGTTAAGGGGGGTTATAAACTTTCTTTTCATGCTCGATTCCAAAGGTTCATTACTGAAAATAATAAACCAATAGTGTTACTAGTGTTTTTTTTTACCATTGAAGAAATCGGCATGGACCGCTTTCTCGTTGGCTGCCAAATCCATGAGGAGCCCACTGGAACCTCCAGCCTGCAAATGATGTACATTTCATTCTATAAAATCCGCGAGCAGTGAGGTGCTGCTGCTAATTATGTATTGCATTCTTGCATTATGAGACGAAGTACCATGAGAACGACGAACCTCTTCAAAGTCCATGTATGGACCCGCTCCTTCCGGGAACATCTCATCTGCGACGATCGCAGGCTTCATGTTGGTATCAATAGTGTAGATTCTTTGTGTACGAACGGGGGGAACAGGAGTAACAAAGCAGGTACTTTATAATGAAAATCTCAGATCAACCCTGCTCAACACACAACAAAACTCGATAGTACAGATAACATTGATAAAAGCTGTGATAGTATCCATGATAAAATGCTGATAACGGATAATCATCGTCTTCTTTCTTTTCCTGACTCGGTAGGACGTACCTATTCTTGGTGGCCAATGGTGGTTCCTGGGCGTTGTGTTGAGACGTTTGAAGCAGTGAAAATGTCTATTAGGTACAGAGTTCCATTTTCAGGTTAGGAATTTTGTGTAAGTGTGCTCAAAGCCGGGCACGGGAGGTGTCGTATTGAATGTTGAGAGTTTCCTTATATTTTAGGTAGTGATTCAACTCCATTGGTCGGCCATTTTACAGAGGGTGGTCGATTTATGTTACCAGGTAACTAGTTTAATTATTGGACATGAAAGAAAAAATAAGTGAACAGCCAAAATTTCTGTACGTATGTCCAATAGAATAATAAACTCATGTGACAAGGACTTCGTAGCGTTTTGGTTTATTATTCTGTGAAATAATTTTTATAACACCACCTCAAAATTTTTTCTTTTCCGTTTCAAGGTGCGTAGATTCAAAAAATGCAATGTCCGTCAGCGTTACGCCGTCCGCCGTCCGCCGTATCACGTGTACAGGCTTCATTTTCGGTCTAAAAAAATCGTTCTTTCGCACACATGCTCCATTTGGGCCCTAGTTGTGTCCCGAAACTTTTCAGCCCGATCGGAATATACCCAGGGGTGTTATGAGTGAAAATGTGTGTGAAAATAGGTACTTTTTGCGTTTTAGCAACATGTTAGTAAAATGAGCTTTTGAGGTATCGTTTTTCATGTTTTTAGGGACGAGAAGACCGAATATGAAGGCGATTTTGACCAAAGAGTGGAAAATTGAGGTTGTACCAGATTTTCAGCTCCCAAAATTGATTTTTTATAAGTCAAAAACCTGGAAAATCGTCTGAAATCACCATCAATTTGTAGAATAACACAAGAAAAAGTATCAAGAGGTGTATCAAGACGATTAAATGGTACTATCAATGATCAAAGATAATTTGAAGAACAAAAAAAAAGGAGCGTACCTAATTCGCGTTTTGGGGGCCAAAATTGGTGGAAACCACCAGAAATAGCTATTTAAATTATTTTATATGAAAGAAACAATAAAGAAACAGCCAACGTTTCTGTACGTATGTCCAATAGAATAATAAACCCATGTGACAAGGACTTTGCAGCGTTTTTCTTTTACGTTTGAAGGTGCGTAGATTTCAAAAATGCAATGTCCGTCCGCCGTATCATCATCCATAATATTATCTACCTTTATTTTCGGTCTAAAAAATTCGATGTTTTGCACGCATGCTCCATTTGGGCCCTAGTTGTGTCCCGAAACTTTGCAGCCCGATCGGAATATACCCAGGGTATAAATGGGTGTAAAAATAGTTTTGGTTTATTATTCTGTGAAATAATTGTTATAACACCCCCTCAAAATTTTTTCTTTTCCGTTTCAAGGTGCGTAGATTCCAAAAATGCAATGTCCGTCCGCCGTACGCCGTACGCCGTCCGCCGTATCACGTGTACAGGCTTCATTTTCGGTCTAAAAAAATCGTTCTTTCGCACACATGCTCCATTTGGGCTCTAGTTGTGTCCCGAAACTTTTCAGCCCGATCGGAATATACCCAGGGGTGTTATGAGTGAAAATGTGTGTAAAAATAGGTACTTTTTACGTTTTAGCAACATATTGGTAACATGAGCCTCTGAGATATCGTTTTTCATGTTTTTGGGGACGAGATGACCGAATATGAACTCGATTTTGACCAAAGAATAGAAAATTGAGGTTCTACCAGATGTTCAGCTCCCGAAATTGATTTTTTATGAGTCAAAAACCTGGGAAATCGTCTGAAATCACCATCAATTTGTAGAATAACACTGGAAAAAGTGTCAACAGGTGGATCAAGACGATAAAATGGTACTATCAATGATCAGAGATAATTTATTTAAAAAAAAAAAAAGCGTACCTATTTCATGTTTTGGGGGCCAAAATTGGTGGAAATCATCAGAAATAGCTATTTCAATCATTCCACATGAAAGAAACAATACATTTAACAGCCAAAAAAAAATCTCTTGAACTCCAATAGAATAATAAACCCATGTGACAAGGACTTTGCAGCGTTTTTTTTTGTGTTCTAGTAACAGGAGCTTGTGAGATATCGGTTTACATGTTTTTGGGGGTGAGGAGACCTATTATGAAGTCCATTCAGCCTTTACCTTAACATTTGGTCTAAACTCGACGTTCTTTGGCACACAGGCTCCATTTGAGTCCTAGTTGCGCTCCGAAGATCGGCAGCCCGATGGGAATACACCCAGGGGTGTTATGGGTGAAAAATGGGGGTTTTCGAGATTTTTCTTTTTCTTCTTGTTTCCATGTTTTAAATAATTGATCTCGAACTTGAGAATTTATTTGAGACCACTCGGAGCATTGTACGTCCAGTCGTTCGTTAGCACCGATGAGGTTAGTCAAGATGATCGTGAATGAAACGGTATACATCCAGCCCAGATATCATTGCTAGGGAATACCTGATTATAATCACGGATGGCTGTATGAAGTCGAGTTGGTTGTTCTGTGATGTTATTTCATTTGAAAAATAATGGATCTTTTGGATTTTGTTGACAGGTACTTTCGTAACTTGAACAAACGTTATGCTTCATGAATAACAATAAATAATCAATGATAGTTGAATCTACAGGATATTTGTGTAACTGTCATTTCCCGGCTCCAGTACAATACGACGACGGTAGGTATTGACCACAAAAACGTCTGATTTACGCAGAAAGGGCGTTGATAGGTTAATAATAAACCGTTGCGTAATAATTTGCAGCGTTTTATATTATTGAATTACCTACGCAGAAAAATGAGCGGCGATGTTCTTGAACGACCCAATATGGCAAGATAAATCCTGCGGCGCTAACACAGGGTTTGGAAACTTGAAACTCGTTTGTTGAACTCGCCCTAAGGTTTTAATCCAGAGCTCTTGAATAAACATCTTCTTCCATTCTCCGTCCCATTCATCAGGGACACTTCACTCAGAGTTTTGGAAAGCAATCAATTCTTTATTGGTGGGCAAGAGGGGACAGCAACTTGTCCTTTGTTTTACTCGTTTCCCCCGACCCGAATGCGGGAATTCGTTATCTGAAATGAAGTTCAAGTTCATTAGTTCTTTACTGATTTTTAACCTGATTAACTCGAGCAAATGAATGATTTTGTTCCGAAGCTTATTGAATAATAGAAGGAGTCAGATCAGGAGCGCTTGGAACAGAGGGGGTGAGCGGCATCATTATTTGACCGGGTGGTAGCATTCATCCAGTGAGCCTGTACTACGTACGTATATATTAGGTAGGTTATACTTGTTTTAGGTAGAAATGATGGAGAATGCCATGGAATATTTCTCTTCTGTCTTGACCAACTGTTCTAGCAAGTTGCAATCATTCAACAATATCATAACTAATTATGAGCAAATTATCAAAGTTGGTCGCTTTTAGCTACATTAGACGATTTTCAGCATTTTTTTGGCCCCTAAAAACGAAAATTCAACCCAATTTTTGGTTCATTATTTTCAATAAAGAACTTCTAGAATCGAGCATGAAAAAAAAGAAAAAAAAAATTAACACCCCTCAAACTTTGATGGCTTCCGTTTCAATGTAAGTAGAATCCGAAAATGCAATAAAAAAATTCTGTCTGTCCGCCGTATGCCGTACTTCGCACTTTTCTTAGTTACCATGAACCAAAATCAATGAAATTTGGTTTGTAGGTCCCGTTTGGGGTCTAGTTGGTCTTCGAAGCTCGGCGCTACTGTCAGTAATCTCTGAGGGGTGAAAAATAGGGGTTGACATTTTCAGAATGCCGTAGTTCGAAAACTTTCAATAGAAGGGTATGGTTTTTTTTAAACGTTATCAAGTTGATCTTGAACTAAAGAATTTTAGAGACCACCTGGAGCATTGTACGGCCAGCCGTTTGTTTGCACCGACAGGCTTTGTCAACAAGAGGGTGAATCAAATTGTATACATTCACCCCAGATATGATTGCTAGGGATCACCTGATTATAAACACGGATGGCTGTAAGACGTCGAGTTGGTTGGTCATTTGAAAAATAATGGATCTTTTGGATTTTGTTGATAGGTACCTACTTTTGCAACTCGGAAAAACGTTGAAGTATTAATGGGTAAATTATTAAACAACGGTAAATTATTTTATTTATTTATTTTTTTAATAAATATTTATTGATTGAGACTATTACAATAATATACCTCATTGAATAGGTGTACACACTTTCATTCTTTAAATTCATTTAACCTGCAAGCATGGTTGCAGATATATAAATATGTATCGATTTTATTTATCTACTTATTTTATTGAAGCTGAATAATGTCCATAACACGTCGCGGGCGGTGGAGTCGTCTGTTTTCCGGGATTTGGAAGCCTTCATTTACCAGGGGGTTGGGGTGGTTGGTATTGCGTCGTACGAACGAACTGCAGCAGTTGTTGAGGATTTCAGAGGGCGGTTCCAACTTGAGGTCATTATATAGTGTAGTGTTTCTGACGAGTGGAGGAGCATTCACTATCTGTCGCTGTAAAATTCCGTTCTGCTGCTGCTCAATTCTTCGGAATTCGGATTTGGAGCAGGTTCCCCATATGGCCAGAGCGTATGTCCAGATGGGTCGGATAACCGTTTTGTACAGTATAATCTTATTTTGTATGGATAGGTGCTGACTTCCGAGGAACGATTTTAGCTGGGTTACTCTATTTCTCACTTTTGTTATTAATGCGCTGATGTGGTCGTGAAATGTCAAACGCGTCGTCAAATGTCAAACGGTAAATTATTACAGAACGGTAAATTATTACGCAACAGTAAATTATTACTCAACGGTTTGTTATACTATCTACGCAGAAGGGGCGTCTATACAGGTAAATTATTACACAACGGTTTATTATTTATGCTTCATGAATAACTACAAATAATTAATGATTTAATTATTGAATCCCGCGCATTCGTATGAAACTTTAATGCCCGGGTCGGCTGCAGTACTCCATTTAGGGCTTTCCTGGACGGAGCTCGAGGGTATTGACCACAGATAACAGTGATCTACGCAGAAGGGGCATCTATACAGGTAAATAATAAACCGTTGTGTAATAATTTGCAGCGTTTTTTAATTGCATTTTCGGATTCTATATACCTTGAAAGGGAAACCGTCAAATTTTGAGGGGGATTACGTATTTTTTTCCATGCTCGATTCCAAAGGTTCATTATTGAAAATAATAAACCAAAAGAATTAATAACGAAAATAAAATCGATAGCCGATATCCGAGGTCCGACGCCATTTGAATCCTGACTCGTGGACCCCTCTCTTAACCCTTACCGCGGACCCTTACCAGAAAGTGACAGACATCGCCATGAAGGCAAGTACTGGCGCTTTGAAGGGCTCGGTTGAAACCGGTGAGCTAAATTACTGTCTGAAGCCATTGCCCTTCCCGGCCAGACCCTTTGATCTCCTATGACAGAGGGCTAACACCGGAAGGAGACAGTTCGTATTAATGAAAAGGGGTAGGTACCGTTCCAATCCCAACAGTCCTCGGATGCCTGGCTCCTCCGGATAATTTTTTAGCGGATTTTCCCCTATCGCCTTTACCTCAGGGAGAAGGTCTAATTAATTACAGGAGGCACTCTTCAGGTCCTGTTGACTCTATCATCCCTTAAACCCATTCCACATTATTTACCCGTCTCAAAATAATCCTTAGTAGACAAGTCAAGACAAAGGTGTCCAGTTAAGCTGAAAATTTGCATTGCTACCAATACAATTTCCAACCGTATTTACAGCATCAGTATAATGAGCGATTTGACTACCTACTAATCAAACATTTTCCCCAAATGTTGTTAAATTCATTAGCAAAACTTACTGCAATTTTGGGAAATTAAAAAAAATTAGAACTCTTTTTTTTTACCATTCAGGGAAAAGTTTATTTTTTGACCATGTTGATCGGTTCCTACTTGACGTAGGTAGGTACTTACATACATTATTACACAGTCGGCAGTTGGCTGGACGGCTGGTACAGCGTTCCTAATAAAAACCTCTTGATTTGAGAAAACGAAATTTATTCAATTAGGTACATGAAAGTGGTAAGTAATACAGTTCCGAATTTATTATTTCATACAACATGGAATTTTGTCATAACCGTGATTTCTGTTATACCTCTTCAAACAGTTTTAGTTCATGATGTTATTCTGGATACCTCCGCTTGATTAACTCCCTAGCGATGTGAAACATAAGCCTAATGTGGAATTTATGATGCAGTCATCACTCAGACTTGTCCCTCACTTCATTCTACTCGTACCTACCTACAAAATTGAAAGTTGCAATTCCAAATGGGCAAAGGGAATACAGAAATAAAAATGTGCCTCCTCTTGTTAATATTCGGTGTCGGGGGGATGTCAGTAAGTAGGTACTTGACGGTGTTATTGTGAATTCAGTAAGCAGCTCAAAGGGCCTCCTGTGGGAGGGTAGAGTTCAGTATGTAGGTAGGTACCATCCACCTTGTTTCCTAATCAAATAGACAATTAAAAATTAAATTGGGCTTCCATCTTAATTATATTTCCGAAAAAGGAATAACGCAAAGCCCAGACCGCTGGGGCCGCACGGTTGGTCAAAATCCCGACTAATAAATTAAAAAAAAAAAAAAAAGATTATACCTCTCGCACTAGAACTTCGGCACATATTCCATAAATCTACCCACTCTAATTAACAGAAAGTGTAGGTGCGTTTTTCTCTAACGCGTTTTTTCAACAGTAACACTATTCCGATTTCAAGCTCACAGTAACAATAATTTACAAAATTGTTATCCAAACAATTTTTTTCCGTGCTATAATAGCAAAATAGTAATAATATGGTAGTAATTAGACAGGTTTTGTACTTCCCTTTATCTTTACACGTTCAACCGTGGAAACGGTGATAGGGGAAGACGGACCAATGAGCGTGGAGCATTCTCTTCCCATAACGTGTAGTTCTTCCCGTCCACGGGAAAACTTCGCGTATACGTCCAGAGAGAATGCTTGATGCTTAAGGGGGCGCCGATGTGAAAGTAGGCGAGAGAATGGAAAAACTAGAAGAATACCGCTAGACTCATCAAAACTGACAAGATTATTATTGCCAGAGAAAAGTTGGAAAACCCCCTTAATTTAGTAATGGTTCCAGTACACCACGTCTTTTTGGTTTATTATTTTCAATAATGAACCATTGGAATCGAGCAAGAAAAAAAAATTCTTACCCCCCTCAAAATTTGATGGTTTACGTTTCAAGGTATGTAGAATCCAAAACTGCAATAAAAATATTTCTGTCTGTCCGCCGTACGCCGTACGGGCCACTTTTCTTAGTTACCATGAAAAAAAAATTGATGAAATTCGGGTTATAGGTTCCGTTCGGGGTCTAGTTGGTCCTCGAAGCTCGACGTTACTGTCAGTCATCTCTAAGGGGTTCAAAATAGGGATTGAAATTTTCAGAACGCCGTATCTCGAAAACTTTCGAATGAAGGGTATTGTTTTTTTTACGTTATTAAATTTGTCTTGAGCTAAACAATTTTTTGAGACCACCCGGAGCATTGTACCTCCAGCCGTTCATGTGCACCAAAATGCTTCGTCAACACGATCGTGAATCAAACGGTATAAATCCGGCCCAGATAATCATCACTAGGGAGCACCTGATTGTAATCAAGGATGGCTGTATGAAGTCGAGTTGGTTGTTCTGCGATATTATTTCATTTGACAAGTGATGGACTATTGGATTTTGTAGGTAGGTACTTGTGAAACTTGAACAAACGTTGAAGTATTATTGATGGGCAAATTATTAAACAATGACAAATTATTACACAACGGTGAATTATTACACAACGGTAAATTATGACACCACCGTAAATTATTACACAACGGTAAATTATTACACAACGTCTCATCTACCAAGAAGGGGCTGGATTTTGTTGGTAGGTACTTTTGCAACTTGAACAACCGTTGAAGTATTATTGATGGGCAAATTATTACACAACGGTTCATTATTCTATCTCCGTAGAAGGGGAACCTATACAGGTAATTATTACACAACGGTTTAGGTAGGTACCTAGTAACGAGTACGGGGTTAGGTACTAACCTACGGAGGGTGTAGAATAGTACATATATATAGAAGGGTTATCTATACAGAGAGCTGTGATCTGTAACGGAAGGGTATTCTATACAAAATAATAAACCGTTGTGCAGGGATTTGCAGCGTTTTTCATAAAATAGGCAGATGCTTATTCGGAGACAATTATTCACTTTCAATTTTAATCAATTTTTCTCAATTTTAATTTCATATCCATACATTCTGAGTATAGGCAAAGGTTTTATGAGCCATTGTTTTCATTCCACTACTATATAGATTCATGATTGGACCGCTGGGCCGAGTCGTGATTTCTAAAGTGAGGATAGTTGAACACAAATGAAATTCTGCCTTTCACAAATTAAGAACGAAAATAAATTGTGTTTTTTTCGGGTTTTCCGAATTAATGGCTTTAATATAGTATACAGCCATTAGGTATAAACTTATTAGGTATAGGTTGTACAATTTTTTTTTCATAAGTCGTTTATTTTTACATTCGGCCATGCAACGTTAAATAAGAAATATTCGAAGCAGTTACTCGGCATGTTAATCTTTACAGTATTATAGTAGGTATAATAAAATTGTACTTGCAAATGAAAATAACAACCGTTTCGAAAGAAAAAATACTATATTCAACACAATTTATTCTGACTATCTGATGCATTTATGTTGGAAAGTCTTTTCAGATTTGTGATGGCTGTTTGACCATACAACATGGAACCATAGTCCACGATGGCTCGGGTGGTGGAACGGTAAAACAACAACGAAATGACAGGATCGGCTCCCCATTTATTGTTTGTAATAATTTTCAAAGTGTTCAAATATATTTTTCATTTCCCGATTATATATGAAATATGTGTTTTTCAAGCCTATGTCTTGTAAGACGTCTGTATTTCTACCAGGTTTCAGCAAAGGAACCAAACAGTGGTCCCTCCACTGTTGTGGACTTTCGCCACAACAGGAAAGTCCAGAACAGTCAACAACAATAACTGACGACCAAGAAGCACTAGGAGTTGTCGTTTGTAACTTTCAGGTAAATTACTGAGAATTACAGTGGGTACCTATACAGGAGTGGTCGTACCCAGGAGCGGTTTTCACATTCGTTTTCAAGACAGCAGTCAACTCGTCGTGTCTGACAGGTTCGTCAAGCTCGGACGGTACTTCTTCTGTTGGATCTGTACTATCCATCAGCTCTCCCACAAAAGGTGGAGCACACTTATCAAATAATTCATTAGAACATTTCCTCTACCACCATAGGCTGTGAGTTATTGACCCGCCTATTTTTGAGTTTTTTAATTTGCTGCCATATTTCTTTTTAACGGTATTAATCTATTTAAATGGAACAATAATTTATTCTGTTAATATTTACAGTTTGTACTAAATTAAAAATCACCTCGTTCAAATTGAGAATCAGCTCGTTCAAATTAAAAACGCTGCAAAGTCCTTGTCACATGGGTTTATTATTCTATTGGACATACCTACAGAAATGTTGGCCGTTCATTTATTGTTCCTTTCATGCGTAATAATCGAAATAGCTATTTCTGATGGTTTCCATTAATTTTGGCCCCTAAAACACGAATTAGGTACGCTCCTTCTTCTTTTTTTTCCAGATCATCTTTGATCATTGGTAGTACCATTTAATCGTCTTGATCCACGTGTTGACACTTTTTCCAGTGTTATTATACAAACCGATGGTGATTTCAGACGATTTCCCAGGTTTTTCACTCATAAAAAATCAATTTTGGGAGCTGAACATTTGGTACAACCACAATTTTCCACTCCTTGGTCAAAATCAACTTCATATTCGGTCTTCTCGTCCCCAAAAACGTTGAAAACGGTATCTCAGAAGCTCATGTTACCAACATGTTGCTAAAACGCAAAAAGTACCTATTTTTATACACATTTTCACTCATAACACCCCTGGGTATATTCCGATCGGGCTGAAAAGTTTCGGGACACAACTAGGGCCCAAATGGAGCATGTGTGCGAAAGAACGAATTTTTTAGACCGAAAATGAAGCCGGTACACGTGATACG
The DNA here is from genome assembly GCA_954871275.1 of Leptopterna dolabrata. Taxonomy (NCBI): domain Eukaryota; kingdom Metazoa; phylum Arthropoda; class Insecta; order Hemiptera; family Miridae; genus Leptopterna; species Leptopterna dolabrata. The sequence goes on along the minus strand of OX940975.1, from coordinate 11,474,594 downwards.
GCGTACGGCGGACGGACATTGCATTTTGGTTTATTATTCTGTGAATAATACACCTATGTATTCGCTCAGCAAAAAATTTTTATAACACCCCCTCAAAATTTTTTCTTTTCCGTTTCAAGGTGCGTAGATTCCAAAAATGCAATGTCCGTCCGCCGTCCACCGTCCACCGTCCACCGTCCGCCGTCCGCCGTCCACCGTCCGCCGTCCGCCGTCCACCGTCCGCCGTCCGCTGTACGCCGTACGCCGTCCGCCGTATCACGTGTACAGGCTTCATTTTCGGTCTAAAAAAATCGTTCTTTCGCACACATGCTCCATTTGGGCCCTAGTTGTGTCCCGAAACTTTTCAGCCCGGTCGGAATATACCCAGGGGTGTTATGAGTGAAAATGTGTGTAAAAATAGGAACTTTTTGCGTTTTAGCAACATTTTGTTAACATGAGCTTTTAAGGTATCGTTTTTCATATTTTTGGGGACGAGAAGACCGAATATGAAGTCGATTTTGACCAAAGAATAGAAAATTGAGGTTCTACCAGATGTTCAGCTCCCGAAATTGATTTTTTATGAGTCAAAAACCTGGGAAATCGTCTGAAATCACCATCAAATTGTAGAATAACACTAGGAAAAGTGTCAAAACGTGGATCAAGACGATTAAATGGCACTACCAGTGATCAGCGATAATTAAAAAAAAAAAAAAAAAAGAGGAGCTTACCTTATTCGTGTTTTGGGGGCCACAATTGGTGGAAACCACCAGAGATAGCTATTTCAATTATTTTATATGAAAGAAACAATAAATGAACAGCCAGCATTTCTGCAGGTATATCCAATAGAATAATAAACCCATGTGACAAGGACTTTGCAGCGTTTTTGGAATCTACACACCTTGAAACGGAAAAGAAAAAATTTTGAGGGGGTGTTATAAAACTTTTTTGCTGAGCGAATACATAGGTGTATTATTCACAGAATAATAAACCAAAAGGTTTTCCGTAAAAAACAACGGACGCGCCCCCGTAGATTGGCACTAAATGATAGTTCACGGAATCACCCTCAGAAGTGGTGCATCCGTAAATATTATGCGGTCACAGATGCACTGTATAAATTATTTATTCGTAACCTCTGTATTGTTGAAGGATCCCGTTGTTTCCATGGTGTACTATTTAGGCAAAATCAACGGATGATCATTTTCACGGAAGCGCCCCGATAATCCCCGTAAAAGTGTAGCGATTTCTGTTGCTAATCCTTCAACGTACCGTCGCACGCCCGTGGTTGTACCGTGACTTTGTACGGATCGTCATAGCCCCACCCTTGACAATCCCGTAACACGCCGTAGCCCATCCATGATTTTCCCGTGAGCTCTCCCTAAATTTTCTCCAACCCACCTTTGACTGTCCCTGCCCTTCCTTCACACCTTCACTGACTTAGCGTTGATTCTTCCGTGGAGCATCGACGTTCCATTGATTGTCCTTGAAGTTTCGATAACCCACTCTTCAGTCCTCCGTAACCATCCGTGGACTCTCCCAAGATGTTCTGTAGCCCACCGTTAACTGTAGCCGTCCGTGCCCTTCCTTCACACCTTCACTGACTTAGCGTTGATTCTTCCGTGGAGCATCGACGTTCCATTGATTGTCCTTGAAGTTTCGATAACCCACTCTTCAGTCCTCCGTAACCATCCGTGGACTCTCCCAAGATGTTCTGTAGCCCACCGTTAACTGTAGCCGTCCGTGCTCTTCCTTCACACCTTCACTGACTTAGCGTTGATTCTTCCGTGGGAGCATCAGTATGTAACGTTCCATTGATTGTCCTTGAAGTTTCGATAACCCATGAGACTCCCGTAACTATCCCTGGACTCAGATGTACTGTAGCCCACCCTTCACTGGCTGTGCCCTTCCTTCATACCTTAAAGGCCGAATTCATAGTCCTGACTTAAGTAAAAATAATACTTTACTTCTGAAAGTAAAATAATTTCTTAAGGAAATGCTTTATCTGATTTCGTTATCATAGACATTACTCTGTGATGTAAAGAAACTCGGCGCTTAGCGCCTCGCCAGGGGGGCAAGCCCCCCTGGACCCCCCGGATGCTTACCGTTTGGAGCCTGCGGCTAAAAATCGAGAAACATGGAACATGCTTTAGCTATGTCTTCTTTCTCTGTTTGTTTTTTTATTCGAAAAATGTGATCAAATACGAGGTTCTTGCACAACTATAAAGGTTTATAGCACTTATGATTACTCACTACTTCTCAACTCACTATTTCTCACTACTTCTTATAGTTGTCATGACGGCAATGGATACGATGTATGTTTTCTAATTAGCATCCCTGGTAATGAAGCTACGACCCTCGCACATAAGATTGTTTACTAACCATTTATAACATCGCATTGTTGGATTAATATCTCGTAGATAAATATAAAACTGCGACATAAATGCGTGATAAATCGAGAGCTTTCCAACGAATGGAGAACGATTTTTGTCCGATGAAAACTAAAGAAGTTTCATTTCCCTAGAAACGACTCGGTTGTACGTGAAAATCATTAAAAACTTTCGTCACCCATTTTTTGTGACCATTTTTTGTGACCAATTTTTCGTGACACATTCCGCGTGACATTTCTCGGCTAGTTAGTCCAAGGCTAAAGCATGTTCCATGCTAAAATCTTTACACAAGTCAAAATTATTACAGTATCACAGAATTGCGGTTTCATAAAAATGCGCGGGATTCAATAATTCAGTCATTAATTATTTATAGTTATTCATGAAGCGTAAGGTAAATAATAAACAGTTCTGTAATAAACCGTTGTGTAATAATTTACCAGTATAGATCTGCGTAGATCACCGTTTTCTGTGGTCAGTACCTACCCTCGTGCCCCCCCCCCCACCACACACAAGGAAAGCCTTAAATTGAGTATTGGAGCCAGCCCGGGAATTACATTTCATAAAAATGATTGAATAATTCGATCATTAATTATTTGTTGTTATCGTGAAGCATAACGTTTGTTCAAGTTCCAAAAGTACCTATCAACAAATCAAAAGATCCACCATTTTTCGAATGAAATAATATCACAGAACAGCCAACTCGACTTGATCATAATCAGGTGATCCCTAGCAATGATAACGGGGCCGGGTTTATACCGTTTCATTCACGATCATGGTGACGAAGGTTTTCGAATTCATTGACGAACGGCTGGTCATGCAATGCTCCGGGTGGTCTCGAAAAATGCTTTAGTTGAACATCAATTTAAAACGTAAAAAACCATACCCTTCTACTGAAAATTTTCGAACTACGGCATTCTGAAAATGTCAACCCCTATTTTGAACCCCTTAGAGATGACTGACATTAACTCCGAGCTTCGAGGACCAACTAGACCCCAAACGGGACCTACAAACCAAATTTCATTAATTTTGGTTCATGGTAACTAAGAAAAGTGCGAAGTACGGCGTACGGACAGTAATTTTGGTTTATTATTTTCAATAATGAACCACTGGAATTGAGCATAAAAAAAAAAATTCTAACCCCCTTCAAAATTTGATGGTTTACGTTTCAAGGTATGTAGAATCCAAAACTGCAATAAAAAATTTCTCTCTCTCCGCCGTACGCCGTACTGGCCACTTTTCTTAGTTACTATGCAACAAAATTGATGAAATTCGGGTTATAGGTTCCGTTCGGGGTCTAGTTGGTCCTCGAAGCTCGACGTTACTGTCAGTCATCTCTAAGGGGTTCAAAATAGGCGTTGACATTTTCAGAATGCCGTAGCTCGGAAACTTTCGATAGAAGGGTATGGTTTTTTTTACGTTATTAAATTTGTCTTGAGCTAAACAATTTTTTGAGACCGCCCGGAGCATTGTACGTCCAGCCGTTCGTGTGCACCAAAAAGCTTCGTCAACACGATCGTGAATCAAACGGTATAAATCCGGCCCGGATATCATCGCTGAGGAGCACCTGATTATAATCAAGGATGGCTGTATGAAGTCGAGTCGGTTGTCCTGCGATATTATTTCATTTGATAAGTGATGGAATACTGGATTTTGTTGGTATTAGGTACTTCTGAAACTTGAACAAATGTTGAAGTACCTATTATTGATAGGTAAATTATTACACAATGGTAAATTATTACACAACGGCAAATTATTACACAACGGTAAATTATTACACAACGGTAAATTATTACACAACGGTAAATTATTTCTCAACGGTTCATCTACCAAGAAGGGGCTGGATTTTGTTGATCGGTACTTTTGCAACTTGAACAACCGTTGAAGTATTATTGATGGGCAGGTTATTACACAACGGTTCATTATAAGTATTGACCACGAAGGTAGGTATTGACCATAGAAAACAGTGATCTACGCAGAAGGGGCATCTATTTCACTCCACATCAACAATTTTCCTTCAGAACTTCATTGTTTGTGTTTCTTTTTGCCGTTTTAGTTACTGCTTGTCATCGACAGAATTATTTTATCAACATTTAACTCGTGATTTAGATAGGTACCTAGTAACGAGTACGGGGTTAGGTACTAACCTACGGAGGGTCTGCGATCTACATAATATGTATAGAATAGTACATATTATATAATAGACGGGTTATCTATACAGAGAGCTGTGATCTGTAACAGAAGGGTATTCTGTACAAAATAATAAACCATTGTGCAGGGATTTGCAGCGTTTTTATTGCATTTTCGGATTCTACGTATACCTTGAAACAAAAACCATAAAATGTTGAGTGGTGGGGGGTGGGGGCGTTAAATTTTTTTTTTTCATGCTGGATTCTAATGGTTCATTATCGAAAATAATAAACCAAAACGAGGGGTTTTCTGCAAAGGTCGGGTAGTTCTGGATTGTTGATATGCTCGGCGAGCGCAGCCATCTTGAGAGTATAGTCGATTTTAACTAACTGCTTTCCGACGCTTTATTTCGCTCTTTGACTCCGTATATAAAGTAGTAGAGTATTTGGTAATCCATCTTATCAAAACCAAAAACCCGGAATACTTGGGAAAATAAAAGAGAATGCCGACACTAAAAGATGACAGAAATGAAAAGAGAACTGTGCAAACTATCAATAAGGAAATGCTTAAGGTACCTTTCGACGTATCTCGGTTTTTTCTAGGTACATATTTTGGCTCGAAAGTAAAGATTTTTCTGTACTTATTGTCTATGAAATAGGAATAAAGGGAATGCTTAAGGACGGCTTAAGCATTTGCTTTATCACTGAAGAATAGCCCAAGTGGCCATTGCTTCCTTATTCGTACAGTTAAGCATTTACTTTTAATAAAGTGAGGACTATGAATACCGCCCTAAGTGACTTACCGCTGATTCTTCCGTGGATTTTCTGTAGCCCACCCTTCACTATCCTTGATGCTTCCGTGCCCTTCCTTCAATGATCCGTGATCACACCGTAACACATTTGACTGATGGTCGAGGGAATCATGGCGGATGGTTAACGGGCAGGCTAAGGAAGCACAACCCTCCATTGCCTTTCCGTTGAGGATGCACCCATAGAAACATACGGGCCCTTTATGAACGAGCAGTTTAACGTTTAACAGTTTAACGGAGACGTCGAGGCAGTGCACGTCTCTCCCTCATCGCCCGTAAAGGGTCCGTAACCATCTACCGAGAACCCTTTACGGACGAGCGACTGAGGATGACGGGAGAGACGTCCACTGCCTCAACGGATCCACTAAGCGATCGACGGAGCGGTTAAAGAAGTACACGTCTCGCCCGGCCTAATTACACCTGCCGAGTAGCTCGGCCGAGTAGTCGGTGGAGTACTCGGCCCAGCAACTTCGATGGGGCGAGTAGGTGATTACATTTCAGCTGTGCAGAGACGAGACAGTTGCGTCGTGTAGTGTTCCGCGTTAACATAGCACAGCGAAGTAAAACGCTGCAAAGTCCTTGTCACATGGGGTTTATTATTCTACAGAAATGTTGGCTGTACATTTATTGTTTGTATCATGTGAAATAATTGAAATAGCTATTTCTGATGGTTTCCACCAATTTTGGCCCCCAAAACACAAATTAGGTAGGTACGATCTTTTTTTTTTTTCAAATTATCTTTGATCATTGGTAGTGCCATTTAATCGTCTTGATCCACGTGTTGACAGTTTTTCTAGTGTTATTCTACAAATTGATGGTGATTTCGCAGGTATTTGACTCATAAAAAATCAATTTTGGGAGCTGAACATCTGGTACAACCTCAATTTTCCACTCCTTGGCCAAAATCGACTTCATATTCGATCTTCTCGTCCCCAAAAACATGGAAAACGATACCTCAAAAGCTCATGTTACCAACATGTTGCTAAAACGCAAAAAGTACCTATTTTCACACACATTTTCACTCATAACACCCCTGGGTATATTCCGATCGGGCTGAAAAGTTTCGGGACACAACTAGGGCCCAAATGGAGCATGTGTGCGAAAGAACGACTTTTTTAGATCGAAAATGAAGCCTGTACACGTGATACGGCGGACGGACATTGCATTTTGGTTTATTATTCTGTGAATAATACACCTATGTATTCGCTCAGCAAAAAATTTTTATAACACCCCCTCAAAATTTTTTCTTTTCCGTTTCAAGGTGCGTAGATTCCAAAAATGCAATGTCCGTCCGCCGTCCGCCGTACGCCGTCCGCCGTACGCCGTCCGCCGTACGCCGTATCACGTGTACAGGCTTCATTTTCGGTCTAAAAAAGTCGTTCTTTCGCACACATGCTCCATTTGGGCCCTAGTTGTGTCCCGAAACTTTTCAGCCCGATCGGAATATACCCAGGGGTGTTATGAGTGAAAATGTGTATAAAAATAGGTACTTTTTGTGTTTTAGTAACATGTTAGTAAAATGAGCTTTTGAGATATCGTTTTCCATGTTTTTGGGGACGAGAAGATCGAATATGAAGTCGATTTTGACCAAGGAGTGGAAAATTGAGGGTGTACCAGATGTTCAGCTCCCAAAATTAATTTTTTATGAGTCAAAAACCTGCGAAATCGTCTGAAATCACCATCAATTTGTATAATAACACTAGAAAAAGTGTCAACACGTGGATCAAGAGGATTAAATGGTACAATCAATGATCAAGGGTAATTGGAAGGAAAAAAAAGGAGCGTAGTACCTAATTCAAGTTCTGGGGGCCAAAATTTGTGGAAACCACCAGAAATAGCCATTTCAATTAATTTACATGAAAGAAACAATAAATAAACAGCCGGCATTTCTGTAGACCAATAAAATAATAGAATAATAAACCCATGTTACAAGGACTTTGCAGCGTTGTTTCTTTTTTTTTCAGATCATCTTTGATCATTGGTAGTACCATTTAATGGTCTTGATTCACCTGTTTACACTTTTTCCAATGTTATTATACACATTGATGGTGATTTCAGACATTTTTCCAGGTTTTTGACTCATAAAAAACCAATTTTGAGAGCTGAACCTTTGGTAAAACCTCAATTTCCGCGTCTTTGGTCAAAATCGACTCATATTCGGTCTTCTCGTCCCCAAAAACATGGAAAAAGATACTTCAAAAGCTCATGTTACTAACATGTTGCTAAAACGCAAAAAGTACCTATTTTTATACACATTTTCACTCATAACACCCCTGGGTATATTCCGATCGGGCTGAAAAGTTTCGGGACACAACTAGGGCCCAAATGGAGCATGTGTGCGAAAGAACGATTTTTTTAGACCGAAAATGAAGCCTGTACACGTGATACGGCGGACGGCGGACGGCGTACGGCGGACGGACATTGCATTTTTGGAATCTACGTACCTTGAAACGGAAAAGAAAAAATTTTGAGGGGGTGTTATAAAAATTTTTTGCTGAGCGATTACATAGGTGTATTATTCACAGAATAATAAACCAAAAGAGAAAACGCTGCAAATAATTACATAAAGGTTTATTATTTACCATTACAGATACCCCTTCTGCGTAAATCACTGTTTTCTGAGGTCAATACCTACCTACCATCGAGCTTCCCACAGGAGAGCTCTAAATCGATTACTGGAACCAGCCGGGCAATCACATTTCATAAAACGCTGCAAAGTCCTTGTCACATGGGTTTATTATTCTATTGGAGTTCAAGAGATTCTTGTTGGCTGTTAAATTTATTGTTCCTTTCATGTGGAATGATTGAAATAGCTATTTCTGATGATTTCCACCAATTTTGGTCCCCAAAACATTAAATAGGTAGGTACGCTTTTGGTTTATTATTCTGTGAATAATACACCTATATATTCGCTCAGCAAAAAATTTTTATAACACCCCCTCAAAATTTTTTCTTTTCCGTTTCAAGGTGTGTAGATTCCAAAAATGCAATGTCCGTCCGCCGTCCGCCGTACGCCGTCCGCCGTATCACGTGTACAGGCTTCATTTTCGGTCTAAAAAAGTCGTTCTCTCGCACACATGCTCCATTTGGGCCCTAGTTGTCCCGAAACTTTTCAGCCCGATCGGAATATATCCAGGGGAGTTATGAGTGAAAATGTGTATAAAAATAGGTACTTTTTGTGTTTTAGTAACATCTTAGTAAAATGAGCTTTTGAGATATCGTTTTCCATGTTTTTGGGGACGAGAAGATCGAATATGAAGTCGATTTTGACCAAGGAGTGGAAAATTGAGGGTGTACCAGATGTTCAGCTCCCAAAATTAATTTTTTATGAGTCAAAAACCTGCGAAATCGTCTGAAATCACCATCAATTTGTATAATAACACTAGAAAAAGTGTCAACACGTGGATCAAGAGGATTAAATGGTACAATCAATGATCAAGGGTAATTTGAAGAAAAAAAAAGGAGCGTAGTACCTAATTCAAGTTCTGGGGGCCAAAATTTGTGGAAACCACCAGAAATAGCCATTTCAATTAATTTACATGAAAGAAATAATAAATAAACAGCCGGCATTTCTGTAGACCAATAAAATAATAGAATAATAAACCCATGTGACAAGGACTTTGCAGCGTTGTTTCTTTTTTTTTTCAGATCATCTTTGATCATTGGTAGTACCATTTAATGGTCTTGATTCACCTGTTTACACTTTTTCCAATGTTATTATACACATTGATGGTGATTTCAGACATTTCTCCAGGTTGTTGACTCATAAAAAACCAATTTTGAGAGCTGAACCTTTGGTAAAACCTCAATTTCCGCGTCTTTGGTCAAAATCGACTTCATATTCGGTCTTCTCGTCCCCAAAAACATGGAAAAAGATACTTCAAAAGCTCATGTTACTAACATGTTGCTAACACGCAAAAAGTACCTATTTTTACACACATTTTCACTCATAACACCCCTGGGTATATTCCGATCGGGCTGAAAAGTTTCGGGACACAACTAGGGCCCAAATGGAGCATGTGTGCGAAAGAACGAATTTTTTGGACCGAAAATGAAGCCTGTACACGTGATACGGCGTACGGCGGACGGACATTGCATTTTTGGAATCTACTCACCTTGAAACGGAAAAGAAAAAATTTTGAGGGGGTGTTATAAAATTTTTTTGCTGAGCGAATACATAGGTGTATTATTCACAGAATAATAAACCAAAACCAGCTCGTTTGCAAAATGTCCGTTAGTGTCATGATTTTATCCAGATTGAAAGGGTTGTCAATGAGCGTCTGAAGTCTGTGCTAGAGGGGATCTCTTGCATATGATGAGTACATGGGGCATTCCAACACAATGTCTTCATTTGACTCTTCCACGGGTTCATTTGGCTCTGCATTCGGGTGACTCCTCAAGGCTCATTCTATTGAGGTGGGAATTGCAGCAGATGTCCACTCCGCAGCCTCTAGATAGTCCTGTAGAAAGCTTTGTGCTTACCTTGTGCCACGTCTTTCAACCAGTGTTGCAGGTTCGCTCCAGGGAATCGTTATATTTGTATTACGCATAGCAGATATTAAGAGACCTAGCAGTTATCAACTGTTGTTTCCCTACATATCATTAACGTCGTTGACTTTTGGTTCATTATTTTCAATAATGAACCATTGGAATCGAGCATGAAAAAAAAAAAAAAAAAAAAATTCATACCCCCCCTCAAAATTTGATGGTTTACGTTTCAAGGTATGTAGAATCCAAAACTGCAATAAAAATATTTCTGTCTGTCCGCCGTACGCCATACGCCGTACGGGCCACTTTTCTTAGTTACCATGAAACAAAATTGATGAAATTCGGGTTATAGGTTCCGTTCAGGGTCTAGTTGGTCCTCGAAGCTCGACGTTACTGTCAGTCATCTCTAGGAGGTTCAAAATAGGGGTTGACATTTTCAGAACGCCGTAGCTCGAAAACTTCCGATAGAAGTGTATGGTTTTTTTTACGTTATTAAATTTTTCTTGAGCTAAACAATTTTTTGAGACCGCCCGGAGCATTGTAAGTCCAGCCGTTCGTGAGCACCAAAAAGCTTCGTCAACACGATCGTGAATCAAACGGTATAAATCGGGCCGGGATATCATAACTACGGAGCATCTGATTATACTCAAGGATGGCTGTATGAAGTCGAGTTGTTTGTTCTGCGATATTATTTCATTTGACAAGTGATGGACTATTGGATTTTGTTGGTAGGTACTTGTGAAACTTGAAGAAACGTTGAAGTATTTTATTTATGGGTAAATTATTACACAATGTTAAATTATTACACAATGGCAAATTATTACACAACGTAAATTATTACACAACGGCTCATCTACCCAGAAGGGGCTGGATTTTGTTGATAGGTACTTTTGCAACTTGAACAACCGTTGAAGTATTATTGATGGGTAAATTATTACACAATGGCAAATTATTACACAACGGCAAATTATTACACAACGGTAAATTATTACACCAGGGTAATGTATTACACAACGGCTCATCTACCCAGAAGGGGCTGGATTTTCTTGATAGGTACTTTTGCAACTTGAACAACCGTTGAAGTATTATTGATGGGTAAATTATTACACAATGGCAAATTATTACACAACGGCAAATTATTACACAACGGTAAATTATTACACCACGGTAATGTATTACACAACGGCTCATCTACCCAGAAGGGGCTGGATTTTCTTGATAGGTACTTTTGCAACTTGAACAACCGTTGAAGTATTATTGATGGGTAAATTATTACACAATGGCAAATTATTACACAGCGGCAAATTATTACACAAGGGTAAATTATTACACAACGGCTCATCTACCAAGAAGGGGCTGGATTTTGTTGATAGGTACTTTTTCAACTTGAACAACCGTTGAAGTATTATTGATGGGCAAATTATTACACAACGGTTCATTATGCTATCTCCGTAGAAGGGGAACCTATACAAGTAAATTATTAGGTACACAACGGTTTAGGTAGGTACCCAGTAACGAGTAAGGGGTTAGGTACGGAGGGTCCGCGATCTATATAATATGTGTAGAATAGTACATAATGTTATATAGAAGGGTTATCTATACGGAGAGCTGTATTCTGTACAAAATAATAAACCGTTGTGCAGGGATTTGCAGCGTTTTTATTCTGTGAATGGGTTGCAAAATGGGTAGGTAGGTACCTAATTTTGGTTAGGTACCTAATCATTTCGGGAAGGGAGCAATTGACGTCATACATCCGAACAACTGGGTGGAGGAACTAATTAATTTTGAATAAAGGCCAAGTTCAAGTTATTATACCTTTAATATGAGTAACCATTCTATAAACGCGTTTTGGAAAGATATAATGAGGGCTCTTCTCATTTTACTTCCCATTGTATGAAAAAAACAATGCCGACCAAGTCTCTATTTCCGTAGATATCTGATCTCTCCCCCTTCTATTCTACCGCAGGAAAGCTCAACGTGGGTAACGGTGGTGTTGGTGATTAATCTACCGTTGGAGACCTCGGAAGTTGAGGGAGGCTGGCAATGGTTGATTGGTAGGGGTAAGTGTGTTTCGGTCTTCACTTGATAGAGTTCCGACTTGAACGGCCCAATTTGCTCTCGTTTTATCGAAGGAGTGGCTGAAGGAAAGAGAGAAAGGAGATGGATGAAGAAAAGTGGATTATGAACAGCAATTTTCGTTTCCTAAAAATGATAGAGGGGTTTGCGATTAAGAAGTCGCTGGGGAAGAAACGAGTTACGACCTTTTCCCAGCTGTCGTTTCTCTTTTTGCAGCTTCCGAGTCCACCAAGGTAGCGAAAACCTTGTGATCACATTTGGGAGGAAACAATATTTTTGTTCTCCAGAATTGAAATTTCCGTCGACATTTCTTGTTTTACACCTTTATAAAAAACACTTTGTTCCGGTCTGACTGCCTGTCTGAATGTGTATGCACATTCATGTCCTTAATTATACGTAAGAATTAGGTATTGTTATGGGATGAAATTGTGAGGTTTCATGCAGTGCGAGTCAAGCTCTGAATATTTCCATACCTACAAGTTTCATTAAAATTGTACCATAACTTTCGTCTGCGCATGCGCAAATGTGAAATCCTTGCGACTTACTGCTATACGAAATATAATGAGGTCAAAACGATTGGATATGAGTGGATTGGGCCATGGACGGTCCTAAGTCGATTTTAGAAAATCTGGGTGTAACTTTCGTCAGAGAATAAATTCTTCGAAATCGTTTGAAGATAACTGGAATTATTTAGGAATTTCATGTTTATGCATGCACAGCCGAAGTTACAGTAGGATTTTATCGAAATCCATGGAGAACGGATTTCATATCATTTGGACTGTTCATTTATAATATCGGGTGGTTATAAGGAATTGGGTACAGATAGACCGACAGACACAGAACTAAAGTTGCCCCTCGATGTTGAAAACACAAAATCTTTGGTATTAATAATCATGTGCAGATTACATTTTTGTCAAGGGAGAACAGGTATTTACCCATGATTATTGCCTTATGAGTTAAGCTCCCAAGACAAAAAGAAGCTCCCAAAATGAAGTATTTTTGAGTGGAAGCAAAATATAATTAAAATGTAGTATTTCTTTTTACCATGAATCTTTCAATGTTTGCTGCACATTTGGGTATTCTGCGGTTTCAAACGATTTCGACCAATTTTCCATTAAAACTTGAGAAATTTTTCCACTTCATGGAAAAACATTGAATCATGGATATGTTTTTGGGCGCTGTATTTTCACATCCACTTTTCAATGTTTTTCCATGAAGTGGAAAAATGATATAAATTTTTGAATTGATTGATAATGAAAAAAGTGCAATTGGTAAAATTTATTGTACAGAAATTGGGTCAGTAATAGACAATAACGGATGATGATATTAGAAGGCACATTTTTAGGTGATACCTCCCAATCGCTACCTTCCAATTCGTTCAATAAAATGGTTTGTGCTCATTTCATTATTTGTTTCGCTGGGTATTGTCGGTAACTACACACGCACATCTCCAAATTGTTTATCGGTTGCAGCGTTGCATTTTTTCGGTCGCAAATTTTAGAATGACCCCCCAGGGCAAAAACATATCCATGTTAAAAAGAATACGTTAGCGAGTTCTAATGAAATGTCTCATTGTTTGGGCGGAAGCTTGGTGCATAAGAAGGGAAATAAGTGGTAAATATTATAACATGGATAAATAGGTGCCTACGCTTTCTTGAAAAAAATATAATCTGTACGTGGTTATTAATACCAAAAAAGGAGAGAGAGAGGATTGGAAATAATCCGAATACAATGGGGAAATCCGGGCTATTCGAATAATCCTCGACATTTTAACCTTTGCGGTTCCCACCTTAGAATGGCGCCCACTCCAATCAATGGTACCTACCTAACCCTCAGTAAATCTCTTGCCCACAACTACGAGGGCCTCGAAATAGTTTCTTCTGTCTTTGGACTTCAGGTGCCTTCAAGATTCCTAGAACTACCCTCGAATTATACTACCTAATCGGTCCGAAAATGTGCAATATAAATGGTAGGTATAATATGATGAGCGAAAACGTCCGAAAATGAGTTTTTTCAAATTCAGCGGGACCCTCCCGCCTATCAAGCACGGCTTCAGTAACTTTATTCCTTCACGCCATTGTCACGGCCCGTGATGGAATATCGAGCTGAAAATTGGTACAAGAAGGTTTTCAAGAACTGAATCCGTACTGTACGTGCACTGAATCCAACATGTCAAAAAAGGCGAAATTCAGACACATGCAATTTCGTAATTACGAGTATTAGCCTCGAAGTCAGAACGGTTAAGGATGTCCTCCTCATAGGTCATGTCTTTTTACAGTGAGAGAGATGCGATGGAGTTAAAGATAATAAAATTACAAGAAGTAATTCATAATACAAAATGTTAAACATTGTGTTATGACACAAGGTGTCATAAAATTAGTTTGCATTCGTACGAACAGGAATTTTAGTTCCATAGTTTAGTATACAGGGTGTCCCAGAATTAATGATCCAAAAATCAGGGATCTATTCTTCAACTAATTTGCAACAACTTTTGTGCTATAACATTTTTTCCGAAACCCCCATCAAATCCGACTTTTTCACTTTTAAATTTTTTTCCTGTTTCAGACCTTGTTCGTGTTTCAGACCTTGAGTCATAAAAATGGCCGTAACTCCCTCAAGTTACGACGTAAATTCAAATTTGAGGACACCATTAGAAAGAGCGTTGAATTTTCTTTCTTTTAAATGCATAATAAAAATTTTTTGTGAGAGCTGAGTAAGTAAAAAATCACGCCAAACTGAAAATTTTGTCAACTAAAACTTTTTTGTTGAACATGACAGTATTTTTTACCGCTATTTTTACCCATACCTAATCGTTCCTCTCTTCGGAAAATACATCTGCAGTTCAACAGCTTTTCAACGGTGTGCTCAAATTTATTTTTATCTACATAATGTTTTGAGAAAAAAGCGTTCGAATGAGGAAAAACGTGATACTGTTGAGCAAAATCGAGGGTTTTGCACGAATAAAGATATTTTCAGGACTTGGAGAGGTATGGGGTGTGTCTGGTCGGCATTCCATTATTTTTTTACGCTGAATCGAATGATGACACTCCCGAGCCTCTCGAACGTAATTAAAACTGTTCTCTCGATCTCTTGAAATAGGTGTACCTACCTGCCTACCTGATACGAAATCTAAACCTCATCGACCTAAGGGAAATAAAGAATTATGCTTCGGAATTATAGCGCGTATTTTTACAGCAGGTTCTCAAAGTGACCACCTCGTTGTTGACGACACATGCGAGCTCGTGGCACCACAGATGAGGTAGCGTCTCGAATCTCGTGAAGAGGTTTAGATTTGGTATCAGGTAGGCAGGTAGGTACACCTATTTCAAGGGATCGGGAGAACAGTTTTAATTACGTTCGAGAGGCTCGGGAGTGTCATCATTCGATTCAGCGTAAAAAAATAATGGAATGCCGACCAGATACACCCCATACCTCTCCAAGTCCTGAAAATATCTTTATTCGTGCAAAACCCTCGATTTTGCTCAACAGTATCACGTTTTTCCTCATTCGAACGCCGTTTTCTAAAAAAATTATGTAGATAAAAATAAATTTGAGCACACCGTTGAAAAGCTGTTGAATTGTAGATGTATTTTCCGAAGAGAGGAACGATTAGGTATGGGTAAAAATAGCGGATTAAAAAATACTATCATGTTCAACAAAAAAAGTTTTACCTAGTTGTCAAAATTTTCAGTTTGGCGTGATTTTTTACTTACTCAGTTTTAAATTTTTGATTTTTGATTATGCACTGAGAAGAAAGAAAATTCAACGCTCTTTCTACTCAAATTTGAATTTACGTCGTAACTTGAGGGAGTTACGGCCATTTTTATGACTCAAGGTCTAAAACACGGAAAAAATTTAAAAGTGAAAAAGTCGGATTTGATGGGGGTTTGGGAAAAAATGTTATAGAACAAAAGTTGTTGCAAATTAGTTGTGGAGTCGATCCCTGATTTTTGGATCATTAATTCTGGGACACCCTGTATAGTAGGATATACATAGTTTACAATTGATGCTACGCCATTCCGGGTCAGTTTTGGTTCTAAACAAGATTGAGTATCTGTAGTGTCCCTTTTAATGGATGCACTACACAACAGTTATGCTTTTCCAAAAATTGCATTAATTAGGTAATCCACTCAGAAATTGTTACGACCATAACTTCATTTTCGTGAAATTTTGTGCATATATAATTATATTTCTTATCCCATTCTCTGTACCTAATGTGTTCGAGGATGACAGTACAGGTGGTAACAACTAATATTGCTGTTGATACTCCTTCAACTGCTGGAGGAGCCTCTTGTGAAATTAAAGATGTTTCCATTCACCAAACGCAAATAAAAAGAAAAGTTTACTTTTCCAAACTTTTTGGAAGTTAAGTTCATGGGGATTACGGAAAAAAAACTTCTGAGATGACGTCACTTAGTGGAAACTGGGGCTAAGAACACCAAACAGCCGGTTTACTTCCCAGCCCTTTCCATTCATCAAGGAGGTTCCCCAACTCTTTCTTAATCTACTCTTTCTTACGATATGGTAGCGCTTTACACTTTTACAGTGAGTAATCTCCGAGGGTTTTTAAAAACTAATTATTGGTCAACATAATGAACCAAGGTTATATGAAATAGGTACTGTGATTGATAAGTTTGGTGGGAAGATGTCTTTCATTCTGCTATTTGAACTCATATGACATGAAGCAGCTAGGTACCGGATAATGTGGTGACCTACAGAGGAAATCTCTAGAGTAGTAGTAGAGCAGGCATGTCAAACTCAAAGTTCCTCAAGGGCCAAATGGCTGCTTCTTAAAGGTTGTGTGGGCCGCAAGAAAATCACTAAACGGAATTATATCAAGTTTCTATATTAGAAGTTTACAAGAAGTTTAACAGCAAAATGCAAGAAGAAAATAGGATCTTACCTAATATTTTTTCCCTGACAGTTGACATCTTCTTCGTTCCACCAGATTTTCCACATCGGGAACAATATTGTTTGCTGCGGCCACTCTGAGAGTCGAGCTTAGATGGCAGTCTGTAAGCCTGGACCTTTCTGGAGACTTATTTCGTTTCATAATGGAGAAGAGTTGTTCACATAGGTCGGTACTCCCAAACATAGAAATCATTTCAGCCGCGAAATGCCGAATTTTCGGGAACCGGTGATGAGGAAAAAATGTATAAAATGCGGGTGTGCCTATTTCAAGAAACTTGTGTTTCAGGGTTGAATCACACTGCATTTCTATCACCTCCATTTGTAAATGAAAGAGCACTTTTTCCACGTCAGCGGAAAAGGGAGCAGAAAAAAGGGGTAGGTCATCTTCAGAACTTTTCACATCTTCAAACCTTCTGTCAAATTCTTTTTTCAACGATTCAATAGGTATAGAATATTTTTTGAAAAGAACAGGAGTGAACTCCCTTCTCCCTTCGCCTTCCCAACTTCTTTTACTTTTTCATGACATTGTAGGGTGGGCCGCATTGCGCTGATTGCTAGCACCGACTCGTGGGCCGCACATTAACGTCTTGTGGGCCGCATATGCGGCCCGCGGGCCACGTTTGCGCACGTGCGCACGTTTGACATGCCTGGTCTAGAGTGTGTCCTAAACATGTATCCCCATCTTCATTTCGCTTTGGAATGGTAAATAAAAGAAAGTACTAGGGGAAAGTGACCTAATATGAGATAAGTACTTTTTTTTGGAAGGCGCTAAAGGCCACTCAAATGCAATTCTTAAATTTGATTTTTTAATAATTTCGTTCATTAACATCCCCTATTCAAAAATATGTATTCAAATTTCCATTACCTGTCATTGAAAAGCTCGAATAAATCTAGTTACCGAAAATTCAGTGTTTACCTGTTCGGACAATTGTTGCCCAATATGAGATACTAAGCGTTCTCAATTTATGAGACTGTCTCATATTAGGTCAACCTTCATCAACAACGCAAAAATAAGACATTTGAAGGAAAAATTTCATAACGAACATTTTCCCCTAGTTGAATTATTGTAAAAAACACTAACCTGACGGCCTGTAGGTCCCTGAGAAGATGGAGAAAAAACCTTTCAGTTAGAAGGTGGTGGCCATATTGGTAACTGACATGCCCACGATGGATGAGGTTAGCTTGTTCCCATCTCCCTCACTCAAGGCCAACTCTAGGAGTTAGTTCATAACAAATCCGGTCGGAAGCAGCTCCACATAAACGCAATACAGGGCTATCTCATATTAGGTCACTTTCCCCTACCTACAAATAGAAAACCACTTTATTTCTTGGTGAATAAGTTGAAGTTCCAGTTATTTCCAGTTATTTGTGATCTGAATAATTAATACCTAAGCAAAAGGTGTCATATTTAGTTTACCAATGTAATGAATCCCACCCTGCCCTTTCGAATAAATTACAGTTACCGCGCGAAAATGTCCAGACGCTATGAATTGATGTGGATTTCAAAGCCCAACGTAAGAGCGAATAGAAGAGATGAAACTAGTTCGAATTTGTTGCCTTAGCACACAAATCTCTTTTATACGTCGAAAGTGTGTAAAGTCCACAGTGAGGACCCCGTTGAGCACCAGAGTTTGCTCGTTTGAAACGGGGGCATTTGAGGAGCCAAGTTTTGTTCCCAGTTGCGAAGCTGGGTGAAAACGAGTTAGTAGCTCAGGATGTTAACAGCGGGTAAAACGTGAATTTAAACACGGAGAAGGAATGGGCCCATCTCTACGACATGAGTTGCGACAGGGTGGGGCGGAGGCCCCTTTAATATTTATAAGCTTTCCGGATTCCATTCGCACACAAATCCAAAACACATACGGCATACTCACGACTTCCTGTACCAGAGAGGAGTTAAGCGTATTAGGTTTTCATCAAAGGTCAATATTATAATCTGGTGTGACCGCAGTTTCTAAATTAACAAATTAGGATGCGTCTGCTAGTTTGACCACATAGTAACCACCGCGTTGAGCATTTAAAAACCCCTTCATGGAAGTTTCAGCGAATTTTCGAAGAAAATACGTTATTAACATGGGTCCAAAATTGTTGGTACACAAGTTTCTGAAAAATGTTTCGATTCTTTTCCGATTCAGAGCAATCTGACTCGAATCCTAGATTTTGTATTTTTTAGTATTTATATAAATCGCATAATAAGGGTACAAGGGTAAATGAAGGGTGATTTCGAAGAAGAGCAACTTTTAGATATACAAAGTCGGTCCAATTTGGGTTTATGGGGTGTCAAAAAAGGCTATAATCGCAAGAAATTCACTAAAAAGATGTATAAAATGGGGACTTGATTCAGAAAACGCTTTATTTACGGTTTATTATTTACCTGTATAGATAACCCTTCTGCGTAGATTTTTCTGTGGTCAATACCTACCCTCGTGCTTCCCTCTGGAAAGCCCCCACCCGGTCATTTATGGAATTTTGATGAACGCCGAACCTAAGTAGGCCACCCTCGCACATCCGTCGACCAAAATGTTCAGCTAATTGGGAAGATTCAGCCGTGAACAACGAACTTATACCTATCCACCAATTAGTGGACCAATTGTGGATGGGTGGATTGGTGGATTGGTTGTACCTACCAATCGACAAAATCCAAAATCTTCCTTTAAATAGAATAATATCATGGAGCGACAAACTCGACTTCATAAAGCCATGCGTGATCATCAAATATTCCTTATCAGTGATCTGGGCTGGAGTGTTAGTAGGCCCAGTATTATTTTTACTCTAATGTTAATATTGCTAATATTAATATTACCTGATACCCAGCAGGTAATATTACTTTACCTAATCCAGCCCAGATTATTATTATTATTATTGCTTACAGAATACCGGGAGGTAGGGAAAGCCTTGGATTTGTGATTGAGTAAAAATAATATTTATTTCCTCCAAAATGAAAATTTCCACTACCGATTTGCGTTTCAGACATCGAGGAACGTTTTTGGTTCCGTGTCTGTCTGTTCGTCTGCCTGTCTGTCTGTGGTAATTCCTTGTAACGCCCATAACTACCCGAAATAATGGTAGAAATGGGCTGAAATTCGGAGGGTAGGTGTGGGTTGGGTCACAGATGATCCCATACCAAAATCATTGAAAAAGTACTGTAACTTTCGTCTACGCATGCGCAAACGTGAAATACTTGGAACGCCCATAACTACCCTAAATATCGTTGAAATGAGTTAAAACTTGGAGAGTCGATCAGGAATAATACTTTAATACTTCAAAATGAATTTCATTGGAATCGTACCGTAACTTTCGTCTGCGCATGCACGAACATGAAATATTGACCGTTTCCTTGTAAGCTTCTAACTACGCGAAAAATAATCGTAGAGAGCTGAAATTTTGAGGGTACGCGCGGTATGAATCGCAGATTGTCCCGTATCATAACGAACCTACCCAACTATTCTATACGTTCATGTGATTGAAGTCAGGAAGCTATACTGCCTACTCGAATTGGCAGACTTTTTATTTATTTATAAATGATTCATAGTCATGATGATGATGATTTTGGGTTCAAATTTCAGGGCCTTACTGTGAACGAATGGCTGGACCTAAAATGCTCCGGGTGGTCCGAAAAAATCCTGAAGTTCGAAATCAATTTAAAAACGTCAAAACCTGGGGCTTTGCGCATCGCCATTTGACCCCAGACGAAGCCTATTTACTTACTTCGAAAGAAACTATGAAACATGGTACATGCTCTAGAATGGGGAAGACCACGGAGGTGGTTGAACGGTGGCGAAGGGGGAACCAGTGAAACGAGGACGACCGGCAGCCGGAAGCTCGATAAGTGGAGGAAGCCAAGAGCCCAGCGTTGGAATTATTTCCGTAACGTACTCCCATTACTCTTTTTGCAGCGTTTTTCGGCCGGTAGGTCATCGCATAAGCATGCGCCATGCTAAAAGCGTAGGTGTAGGTACCTACCTACCCTTCTACTATGTTTTCGAGATACGACGGCTCCGTTTCCACTGTACACAGCAAGACTCACAAAACCCGCATGACTCGCGGGTCTTGAAGAAAGGTAGGTCTGAAGCGCCGCGCAAAGATGACCGAGCTTGAGCACACGGTGCTAGGATCGAGCCTCTACCTGCATAAATACAGAGTTTTTGTTGCATGTAGCTATTAAATAGTTTAGTATAGGTATTTCATAAGAGTACGCTAAAAGCAAAGTAGAAACCGACCGTCAATCGGAGCTCAACGCCTACCCTTCCTTCAAAACTCATAGGCCTAGTTTTTTAAAGTTTAAAACAAATAATTTACTTTTTTTTAATTTTTTTTAGCGTGACCGCGTTTCCCGCTATTGTCCCATAAATAGGCAATAGAACATTATATGAATCATCAGGAAAAATTAGGTTGATAATCAAGCTTACACAAGAGTAAGTTGGGTCTCATTCGATGGTTTATTTACAAAAGGCGTCCGCCAAGTGGGTAGATAGTATAGTCCCCCACATCGTTAGAATTATTCACATGGTAAGCTAGACTCTAGATACTAGTGTCACTGTACCGCAACAAGACCTATGCGTGAATATGTACACCTATCAAAATTGACTTATTCAAGAAAATTGGGCGTAGGTGAATGGGATTTCAACTTTGCGTAGATAGACTAACGGTTAATACGTGCATTATAAACAAGGTTATTTAATGCTCCATAGTGGTTATAACTTTCTCATAGTCGGTATTCGCGTTGAGGCAAATCATTCTCGTTGACCTTGTCAGACCCGATTCAGCGAAAAATATTCATTTCACCGATCGCCTCGACATTCTTTGTGCCCCATTTACAAAAGGCGCTGACCAAGGAGCTCATTGCGTCCTCGGCCACACGCGCCTGTGTTCGCGCATTATGATTGGTGGAAAAACAATACCCCACCAATCGAAGAATAAAACGTAGAGCAGGAAAGACAAGGAAAAAACGCTGCAAAGTCCTTGTCACATGGGGTTTATTATTCTACAGAAATGTTGGCTGTACATTTATTGTTTGTTTCATGTGAAATAATTGAAATAGCTATTTCTGATGGTTTCCACCAATTTTGGCCCCCAAAACACAAATTAGGTAGGTACGATCTTTTTTTTTTTCAAATTATCCATGATCATTGGTAGTGCCACCTAATCGTCTTGATCTACGTGTTGAAACTTTTCCTAGTGCTATTCTACAAATTGATGGTGATTTCAGACGATTTCGCAGGTTTTTGCCTCATAAAAAATCAATTTTGGGAGCTGAACATCTGGTAGAACCTCAATTTTCCACTCTTTGGTCAAAATCGACTTCATATTCGATCTTCTCGTCCCCAAAAACATGGAAAACGATACCTCAAAAGCTCATGTTACCAACATGTTGCTAAAACGCAAAAAGTACCTATTTTTACACACATTTTCACTCACAACACCCCTGGGTATATTCCGATCGGGCTGAAAAGTTTCGGGACACAACTAGGGCCCAAATAGAGCATGTGTGCGAAAGAACGACTTTTTTAGAACGAAAATGAAGCCTGTACACGTGATACGGCGGACGGCGGACGGCGTACGGCGTACGGCGTACGGCGGACGGACACTGCATTTTTTGAATCTACGCACCTTGAAACGGAAAAGAAAAAAGTTTGAGGGGGGGTTATAAAAATTTTTTGCTGAGCGATTACATAGGTGTATTATTCAGAGAATAATAAACCAACAGGTCGTTGAGTTCAGGAACCCGAACGAGAAGCATCCTTCGAGCCACGGACCCGACCCCTCTACCGCAGTGCCATCGGAAGAGGTACTTATCTGCTGGCCCGGTCCTTGGTACTACACCGACAGAGCCAGCCCGCCATCCGACACCGGCACGACTGGGACTTAGCTCGTTTCCAGGTCGGAGGAGCAGGATCGAAGGTACGTGGACCACCCCGAGTAATTTTCATTCCCGTCCGTTCCGCGATCGTCGTACAGTCGGGCGTAACTCGGGTAATTCACGCACAATAGCCTTTGGGAGGAAGTAGGTAGGAATTAGGGAGTAGCTTATCATTAAGGCCTATTTAGATATCAATAAAATTTCCCATTTACCACTGAATCCCAGCGTTGTGTGTCCTAAGTCCCAATACCATCAATTCTGCTCCCTTCAGGAGCCCAGCGTTGCCTGGCCCCCAACCCACCCAAGGTAGGTGGAGGCCGACAGGCAAAAGTTAACGCAATATCCGGAATATTAGGGGCTCACAGACCTAATGTGACCAATTTTCATTATTCGTGGTATTCGAGGCTATGAAAAAATTAAATGAATTGAATTGAATGATCCACCGAGTTGGGTTATGGTTACCTAATGTTAAATAAGGTTGTGGTTAACAAAATTAATTGAAATTGAATTTAATGTTGATGCTGACTGACTAAAAGGAGGTAGAAATCTACTTCTATTTCGAATGCCGGCACTGCCTGTTGCTGGTATTCAAAGGAAGCTCAGAGGAAAAAGGAAACGTAGGAACTCTGTGAAATTACTAGAAGGTGAAGGTTAGAAATGACAGAGACGTGTTTGCTGTTACTCAAAGAGGGAAATGCGAGAGAAATATTCCAATTTGACTGCAACAGCGATGGGAGAGCATCAAAGGATGGTTCTCTGTTTAGATCTTTCACATCTACCTGTCTGAAAAGTTTCTCCAAGATGACAGTCTCATGACGGATGATTCCTTGCACCGGTAAAATTCCTTGCAGGGAGAATCTAAATTTCGACAGTCAATTCGTTCGATACTGCTCCTGTTGAGATTATATTGTCACCTACAATTCATGTGCTCAACCCCAGTTTATGAGTAGTTAAGTAAAATATTTTTTGATTCATTAAAGTTTGAGATGTCAAAGCGAATTGTCTTCTTGATTTTCAGCAAAGATTATGAGGCTTAACATTTGAAAAATGAGTTCTAGTTTGCTTAAAACTGAGCAGCTGGGGCGGGATAACTATGATACATGGAAAATGCACGTCGAAGTCCTATTAACAAAATACGACTATTTGGGTTATGTCAGTCGGGACATATTGAAGCCAACGGAAGAAGAGCGCGTGAAAGAGTGGGAATTGGCAGACGGAAAAGCCAAGGCCGACATCATTCTTACAATTAGCTCTGGCGAACTGAAGCAGGCAAAATGTTGTAAATCCGCCAAGGAAGTTTGGGACAAACAGTTCAATTTGCGAGTCAAAAGGACCGGCCAGGAAAGCGTCGTTGCTGAAAAACTTACGTTTTGAAAAGGATGAAAGCAGAAGATAACTTGAGGGATCATTAGAATGATTTTTTCGACGTAGTAGGCAAACTTGAGAATATGGACATCATGATAAATCATGATCTTCTCATGATAATGCTCCTGGACTCCCTACCATGGGATTTTGAAAATTTTCGAATCGCTATTGAGTCAAGAGATTCGCTACCGCCACATCAAGCTCTGAAAATCAAGATTGTAGAAGAAAGTGAGGCGCGAAAGGAGAAATAATCTGACACTGACGAGCAAAATGCGTTTTTAGGGGGAAGTCAGCCAAGTCATCGATTTACACGTTCAATAGAAGCACGCAAACCACCACAGATTACCTCAAATAGGGTGTGTTTTAATTATAACAAACCAGGACACAGCTCGTTTTTGTCGAGAGAGGAAAAAAGTTAGTTTTAAGGCGCCAGGAGAAGTCAACAGTAGCTAGTGAAACTGCTGGGGATTTCGGGCATAGATCTAATAATTCCCATTCATCAATGCGTTGGTGTTTCATCAAACGAAATGAAAATCTTGGTGGATTTAAGAACAGATTGTGAAAGGAACGTCAGCCTTGCAAATGAGTCACGAATTAACTTCGAAAGGGGTTGGTAATACCAATTAATAATGGTCGGAATAAAGTAACCTTATCAGATGCACTATTTGTACCTGAACTATGAACAATTTCATATCGATTGGAAAAGTAACTGACAAGACTACAAAGTAATATTTGACAAATATATCGCAACTGCAAGACGAGGAGGGAATAATCAAGTGGACTGATGATCATTGTGATGGACGTATAGGAGCGCACATCCACCACGAGAGGTGTGAGGGAGGATGTGCCCGGTTTGTTTATGGGCGGACCACCACCATGCCCGGGATCTTTTTGGTTAGGAGAGAGATGAGGAGCTAGGAGAGAGAGAGAGTAGTCAGCGGCTAGAGGAGAGCGTAGAATGGCTAGAAAGGCGAAGGAGGCGAGATTTTATAGGCTTGGGAGCCGTCTCCCTCCATCCTCCAGCTAGTGGAGGATGGTGGGGATCCCCAGGTTGTCCCTCAGCTCTCCTGCGACTTCCGTCCCCACTTCTAGGTTTATTTAGCGAGATCTTAATTTCACATAGCAAGGTTGTGGTTCTGGGAGGATACCACGACAACCATATTAACGGCTTATATTGTCTCTGTCAGCACCAAGAAGAAGAGAGTGTTCGAAGAGTATCTGTCAGTTTGTCTCTCTTGGAAGCGACAACTGCATTTTTGAATGGAGATCTCAAAGAAGATATTTATATGGCACAGCCTGAAGGTTTTGAGGATGCAAATAATAAAGATTTGGTTTGCAAACTACAAAAAAGCTTGTACGGCCTAAAACAGGCAGCGAGAGCCTGGAATGAAAAAATTAATAGCGTTTTATTAGAAACTGGCTTTCGAAGAAGTAAAGCAGATTCTTGTTTGTATGTAAAATTAGAAAAAGGAGCGTACACATATACAGTGATTTACGTTGATGATATCCTTTGTGGTGCGAGTGACGAAGACGTTGGAAAAAACGTTTCAAATGTTGTCGTCGTCGTTTGAACTGAAAGATTTGGGAACGGCATCAAATTAATTGGGAGTTGAAATCGAACAATTCGGACCTCACTACTTCATTCACCAAAGGAGGAAAATCGAGGACCGTGGGCTGGGTCCATGAATTCGACTGCTGAATCTACACCTATGTCTGATAACACTAAGCATCGTCAGGCTATAGGTTCTCTACTGTATTTAGCAGTCACGTCAAGGCCAGATATTTCATCTGCAGTGGGAGTTTTTTCACTTCGAGTCGAAAAGCCAACTCAAAATTACTGGAATGCGGTGAAGAGGATATTGTGCTACTTGAATTCAACGCTGAACATTACGCTGAAACAGTTCGCAAAACAACATCAAGTTGAACTGCTACGTGGATGCTGACTGGGCAGGGGAACGGGA
The DNA here is from genome assembly GCA_954871275.1 of Leptopterna dolabrata. Lineage (NCBI taxonomy): Eukaryota > Metazoa > Arthropoda > Insecta > Hemiptera > Miridae > Leptopterna > Leptopterna dolabrata. Next base: position 11,448,635 of record OX940975.1, on the reverse strand, counting down.
CGATTCAAATTCAATCAGCGGTAGTTTATTCCGAGTAGGTTCAAGCTGTGTGGGTTGCTCTGTCCTCGACAGAAGCTGAGCTTGTCGCTGCATCAACTGGAATTCAAGAGACAGTTTGAATTCGAATACTTTTAAAAGACATATGGGTCACCCTCAAGAAAATGCAACACCTGTTTTAGAAGACAACCAAAGCTGCAAGAAGTACATTAGAATGATAAGCGAGCGCAAGGGTTAAGTACTTGGATGTAAGGAAATACTACGCAAAGGATCTTATCCTTAAAAAGGAGATTTCGTTAGAGTATTGTCCAAATGATGACAACCTTGCAGACATACAAACAAAACCTCTTGCGGGTCGAAAGTTCCATGATTTCCGGACGCGTCTTGGATTGTCTTATTCGTCGGATGATGTTGAGGGGGCGTATTGATGAGATATATTGTCACCTACAATATTTGTTCAACATCAACCCGAGTTATTAGTAATTAAGTAAAATATTTGTTGATTCATTAAAGTTTGAGCTGTCAATGCGAATAGTCTTCTTGATTTTCAACAGCTCCCATGATCAGGGCTGGTGGTCCTACTCCTAAAAGGACATTTTTTCCTAAAAGGTCTTTTCCACAAAAAACTCATTTTATATTTGATCGAAACAGCCCGATAATTTTAATCGGATAGTTAAACTGTCGGTAACATTAGGTACAAATGATACGTACAAAAAAACCTTAGGTAATCATCACGTTGGTCATGATGCCTATCTGTATGTGATAATCAATCTAGGTAATATGATAATAAATATCAGGTCCTCCCACAGTTATATTTCAGGGTTTTGAATTAAAACTAAGACGAGTGTGGGCACTGTATTTCACTACGAGTGTTTCTCAGAATAACCAAAATGCAATGACGTTAATATTTATTCAAACCTGTATTAAAGAGAGAAGCCTTTTGGATTTCGTGATTTCTCGATCGTTCATGTCCGAGTCAAACAGAATCAGTGATACATATCACGTTACATGTAGTTCCATCATACCTTCATCACTTTATTTCAAAGTATTTCTTTTATTCAAACCACACGAAAAAACGCTGCAAATCCCTACACAACAGTTTATTATTTCGTACAGAACACCGTTCTGTTACACATCACAGTTCCGTGTATAGAATAGGTACCCTTCCGTTAGAGATCACAGCCCCTCTGTAGTTTAGTATACCTATTCGACACTACAAATTAATATCATGGGTTTAATTTTCAAGCAGTAGCTAAAATGGCAAAAAGAAATTATTGGTGTGAAGTGAACAATATTCGGTCCCGGAACCGGAATTCGAACCTCTGATTTTTAAGTGTAAGAACCCGACGCCTAGACCACTCCGCTACGAAGGCAACCTGGCCAAGTGATGTGCGCTCTCAACCCAGCTTGATGCCTGCATACAAGCTGCTCTTTAGGGTAAATTTCATAGCAGGTCTCAAAAATTCAGAAAAAAATCAAAATATTTAAAAATGAGAGAAAACCCACACCTCAAAATAACATTTTCCGAGATAGGGCTACTCTTGATATTTCAACTCCTACTTTTCACCCCTTAGAGTTGAGTGACAGTGAGGATCAACTACTAGAGCCCAAACGGGACACATACACCAGATTTCGTGTATTTTGGTTCATGGGAACTAAGGAAAAAGCCGCGGACGGTGTACGGCGGACGGACGGAAATATTTGTATTCGATATTCGTATTCTACGTCCCTTGACCGTAAGTCATGAAATTCTGAGGGGGTTAAACAATATCTTTTCATGGCCGATTCCGAAGGTTCACTATTCAAAATAATAAACAAAAATTAAGTAGAAAACTTAATGGCGGAGTAACGAAAAAAGTGATAAACTGAATGGAGTTGAATAATGAGGTCACGGTGGCACGAGTAGCACGCACAGAGAAGTAATGGATCAGTATGGATGCCATAATATTATGTATAGCGTTCCCGAGTCACTGAGCTCACCCGTGACGTAGTCGTATTTTCTCGCCCTTCTCGTATATTTCTATTTTGTATTTCCTCCTCCTTCTTATACGAAATAATTGCAATTTCCGTATGCCTCAAGTACTTTCCACACTCCATTGAACTGAATACTAAAAACCCTACTCCTGGATTCAACATTTTTCAATCACAGCGGGTTTGCTATTCTTCCCAATTCGAAACTTTATTATTTCTATGAAATTAACAATTTCGGTATGATCAACACAATTCAAACAATCGGATTCAACATCCGCTGTAACTCTTAATTAATAGTAGTTTCTCACTGGTTATGTTTTTATTGCGAGGGGTCGAAAGGGTGGGATATCGAAGATAGTTTGCGTGAGCAACTCAGGCATCAATGTTAGAACTTTTTAAATGGTTTCATTTGTAATAAGCCCTGTATTTGGTCTACTTATGCAAAACACTTGGAAGTTATTGCAATAGTACGGTTTAGCTGTGGTTAGGATGGAGTAGAGGACCTTCATGAATCCCCACTTCACCCATCCACTGAAGACCGAAAATCTACTTATCTTCTAATATCCACTCTGTGAACTACGGAAGGGGGGGTGGAGGGGGGGGGGGGGGCTCCGAAAAGTGTTATCGCCATTAGCGCCAAGTATCAAAGTGCATTATTACCCCAAGCACTTTCCTTCTTGAAAATCCAAACTTTGGTAAACTCGTTAAAATCAATTTCTCCTATCCAGTTCAGACTTACCTACTTTGACTTCGACGTGAACTTGATGAAGAGATTAAAACTCTGTGGAAGGATTTATAGTTCATTTTAATGGCGTGCCTGGATTTATCGACTGTATTCGTAATTTTAGTTAGGAAGGTGTTCGCGCTAAAGGATGTCGATGATGGTGCAGAGTAAGCGCAGAAATTTATACATCATAAAACTTCTTATACATCATAAAACTTGCTGTTACTTATCTATATTACTGAAATGGTAATTCTAGCTGAGCATTTATTACAACTACGAAATTTCGTGTTTTCAGTGCCATGCTATTTGAAGATGAACGGCTCCTATCACAATTTTTCTCCGTATGCTCTATCAGCCGCAAAAAGGATTGATATCCATTTTGCCCGCCGAAGCAGCATGCTGGGTGCTTCGCACCTCGCTCTTGAATGTGTATTATATTATAGTGTTTGGAGGGGGCTTTTTGCCTGCCGGGGCAAAAGCTGCCCGCCAAACAGTGCTGAAAGACATTTCAAGGTTTGGGGGGAAGGAAGTTCAAGGTTTGGGAAGTTCCTGTTCTCATACCCAACAGAAGGAGAAGGAACAGGTTTCTATAAATATGCACATCCTTCGGTGGGCAAAATGGATATCAATCCTTTTTGCGGCTAAGGAGGTTTTGTTGGCGGGTAAAGTTCTACAAAAGGGTTGTTTGAGGGGGGGGGGGGATATAATTTTTTTCCACGGACGAAGTAAACATTTTTTCCCTGTTGTACCGAAAGCACCAGAGCATTGCGTGTCCAGCCTTCGGTCACAGTAAGGCCCTGAAGTTTGAACCAAAAAGCTTCATCAACATGAATGTGAATCTTACTTCTTACGGCATACGAAACTAGCACAAATAATAATATTATTGCTAGCGTTTTGGTATCGTCGGTTGATGTTTTCCTCGTTCACACTGTTGCTGCTGATGCTGTAATCAAAAGATCTTTGTGAAAATGGTTGGGGAAAACGTTGATGAGCTGAAGATGTAGACTGAGGTTTGAAAGCCGAGAAAAAAAACTCTGCATATGATTTTGTTGCTTATCCTCCTAAATAAAATACTATTTTGCCGAATTGCATTTCACTGTGAAGTTTGGACGAACTCGTTTCGCTTTACATCCTCATTACATAACCCTCATCCCGTACATTAATGCGTAAAGACTTCATTGCAAGATTACTGGTGTTGTGTTGTTCATTTTTATATAAATATCCAGACCAAAAAGTTTATTTTGTTGTCTAGCATGTAATGCTGGGGGGTCCCGATATCAGTCTCCTTTTATTTCCGTTATACCTTAGCACACTCACTTCACTCTTTCGTCAGCCATTATTGGAAATACACTTCTAGCGTACCAAGTAGGTGATGTACTAAGTATGCCGCCTCTATTTTCATTGGTATGAAAGCTTATCTTGCAGCTGACTGTACTTGTATTATCGTATATTGGACGAGGTTGGGAGTCCCAGTTGGTCACGAGGGGAAACGCCACAATACCAATGATCCAGCCCTCGAGATCGAACAGCTCATATTTCAAGCTCTCTTTGCTTTCTGAGCCAGGCAATTTTCACCGCCCATTGGCTCCCGGCATCGTAAACATCTTGGAAGAGTCGGTCGGTTGAAAATATCGATTTCAACGTTCAGAGTGAACGTTCGGACTTTCTATTGTGGCATAAATTCATTGCAGCAACCAGTGCCAACACAACCCCGAAAATAAGAGTTCAGAAGATGTATTATGTTGTGGGCAAATGTTGTGTGTGTATGTGTGTTGTGGGGGGGGGGGGGGAGATTTTTATATGCGCATTCAAGAGCGAGGTGCGGAGAACGGAGCATTTTTACTTTGGCGGGCAAAATGAATATCCATCTTTTTGCGGCTGAGGAGGTTTTCTGTTGGCGGTTAAATTTTGACAGCAGGGTTGTTTTTGAAGTAAAGAATTATTGGTCATGGTTTCGTGAAATCGATTTACTTGATCCAATATATTATAGAGACTCAAGTATATTTCGTCACCAGCAGAAGATTGCTATTTTGGATGTTTATTAGAAGGCTCATCCCCACGGAGATTCGAACTAAATCACTCGCGACGAAATCGTGGAAACCCATTTCAAAGAAAACCGGAGTTATTAAAAAATAGTATATTTCCACTAATACACGAAAAACGCAAAAAACACTGTTATACCGGTTTCGGTGATCAAACCATCGTCAGAAACACACAATAACGTTATTGTGTGTTACTGACGATGGTTTGATCACCGAAACCGGTATAACAGTGTTTTTTGCGTTTTTCGTGTATTAGTGGAAATATACTATTTTTTAATAACTCCGTTTTTCTTTTTCCACGGAGATTGACGAATGAGATATGTATAGGTACCTACCTACATGTACTTAGCTTACAGTACCGAAAAAAACGTCGTCAGGTCTACTGCAACTCACGAATATTTTTCTTGATTTAATTAAGCTTGACTGGGAAGTGAGCCAGCTGCCTACAACACACTCCAGTTTGGCACTTAGTATAGGTATAGGTATAATAGGTGCATATGTATACGTTTTTCAAGAGAAAGGGAGTAGCTGCGATCGGATTTTGATAGATCCACCTTCATATATTCAAACTCGCCGTTCTTGTTTAATTCGTATCTCGACATTTTGAGGGTTCTGCTCACGGAATAGTAAGATCGACAGAAGGGTTACCCCTTACTCCAAAGGTTAGGAAGCTATTCAAATAATAAACTAAAATTCTAAAAAGTAAAAAGCAGTTCTTTGACAAATCCATTCTGGTCAGGCCTGAATTATATCAAACAAAAACAATAAATAGTTTTGGTCGAAAAAATCGTTATAAGCTTCGTGTCGTAATGGATATTTCAGAAAAAACTTTATTTTGGTCCCTATGTTATCAGTAAAGCCGAAAATAATAATGAGAAGCCTATAACAGGGACTATCGATTAGTATCATATCGTTCGAGTTATAAGTCCCCCCGGGACTATATATATTATCCAGGGTTATATTATATATATTTTTTTAAAGCAGTAAAGCTGAAAAGGGGTATGCTTTCCTTTCCGTAATAATCACACATGCTGTAGGCACTTTTGGTTAATTTTACATCTTCTAACTATCACCTACACTTGTTTGTGTAAAAAGTGTAATAATGTAACTAAGGTGTAAAATTAACAAAAACTACCCTATATCAGTCCCCCCCATATCATTTTTAATTCGGTTTTCCTGCGTAATAGTCCCAAATAGGTTGGCTCTTGAAACTGACTCGAATTTATAACGAACAAATAAATTCATCCAAGTACGTGAATTATTCTCTTCTTTTCGGAAGAATCGTCAAAATCCCAACACAATTAGAGAGAGAGAGAGGAAGAGAAAGAGGGAGAGAGGAAGAGAGAGAGAGTGCGAGGATAGGCACCGTTTTTGTGGGATAATTTACACTTCGATAGTACCTACTTCTTAACGGTGTTACGTGAACTTTGCAAAGGAAAACCCGGTCCAAGTGGAGGGGGTAGAGAGAGTTGTTGAGAAGATACTTGTGAACGGAGCTAAGGGTAGATTGGATAATTATAAACTTCACTCCCTAAACACGGGCGAAACTGAGTGATTTAGAGCAAGCAATTTCCTTGTTTATCCTTCTAGTGTCAAGTTAGCCTTGGCCGTTTTATTCGCAATGACGTGCGAAAGTTTGATGCGAAAGATATGGTGGGAGCGAGGTGAAATTAACTGACTGAGCGGAAATTGAGAAGTGTTGGCAATTGAATGACTCAATTCCGACATATCAATTGAAATGAGTAGAATGGATTGCAAAATGGATTGTCAAAATTGGTGATAATGACCCAAAATATCGAAATCCATTCTCTTCCGTAATAAACACTACCACTTTTACCAAAGGTTTTCGAACTACCCATGACTTTTTGGGTCCTTAGAATGGAGTATGCGTACGGGCCACAACAGCGGTTTATATTAATTTTTATATGAAAGTAGGTTTCATCCTGATAATTTTGACACCAACCGCGCTTTCCTACGATAACTAGTTCTGTTTCTATGATTTTTCAAATACTCCAGAAGTTCTGACGTCACAGCGGGCAGCGGTAGCGGTGCGTGGGCTCTGAGAACGGTCGGGCACCAAACCAGAACACAAAACCAACAGATTTGTCTACAAAATACCCCTAGGCAACAACACCCTTCCCTCATTTATTGACTGAGTGATATTCAGCAAAGCTTATCTCTTTTAATGAACACTGTATCGTCATAAGAAAACGTCCAAAATTTCTACTGCAAATTAGCCACCGAATTCATGTGTTATAAAAATATAGTAAACTAAAATAACACAACAATGACCCGTCGGCCGGTACCTATTTGAATGGAGAAGCTATTGACTTGAAGCTAGGTAGTTATCTGTGTGTTAGGACAACGATCAATCCACAAGACCACAAACAGCGAACAGGACAAAATTTGCGAAGTACCACGAATGCAAATCTGTCATCAAAACCGGACCGAACGCAAAACGCACACAATTTGACGCAAAAAATTAAAAACTGACAACAAACTCAACAGAGAAAGTGAATGTAATTCACGAGACAACAAAAACAAACCAGAAGACGAAGAAGAATCTCGTATCGAGATGACATATTGAATCGAAGGGATCGAATCGATTGTGAAAAGGAACGATTTTGGAGTAGAAATCAGATTTTGGGGACAGGGCCCAAAATTTTCGACTGAGCATTTGCGGATGGGCCACTTTTCTCAGTTGCCATGGGAACACTTTCCAGTTTCAGGAGCCTAGGTTTCGATTTCGATTGCAGGACATCGATTACTGTCGCTTTATTCCGATAAAATGCTTCTATGAAGCCCACCATGGATGCTGTACTAGAATATTGAATATCCACAGCCAGAGAAATCTGGCGAGTCGCTGATGAACTTTGTGAAAAATGCTAGGTACAGTGTACGGAGGGAAATTCAAATGCCAACTGAACAATGGTTGGAGTTTTTTTTTTTACTCCTAGTGTTTTTGGGTGCCAAGGCAGTGGCCAAGTGGCCTTGCACCTGGCGTGCAGGGTGTCCCGCCCAGGCGAGAGGGGTGCAGTGACGTCAGAACTTCTGGACTATTTGAAAAACCATAGTAAGAACTACTCAATTTCAATTTTCAATTTCAATTTTTTTATCCAGCAAATATTTAAGTACAACAAATATAATGATTTTTGACCCGTCCAGGCTCGTCTCTTCCACCACTATTTATTACTGCTTATGTATGTACCAGCAGTTTCATTGACAAAAACACACCGTGAGTATTTGGAGAATGAGTTACATTGATCAAGAACCAACAGTATTTACGGGTTATTCCTAAGTAGTTAGTAAATACACTTAATGCTACGAAGGCGGATTTTTATTTTTATCCTAGTTTAAACTTATTTATAACAATACTTTCGTTATTTTCAAGCTCAAAATATTCTAGAACTAGTTTTTAAAATTTTCCTGTTGATGTTGAAGTCTTGGTTAGGAGCGGTAACTGTTCAAATAGGGCTGGAGCTAGCCATGGAAATCGTCGAGTGTAGAAATCGTTATGTGCCTGTGGTATCTGGAGGACATAGTTGGCATTTGTTCGCGTCGGTCTAATCACCGCTTGCTTAGTAAATAAATGCAGGTGTTTATGCACATATAAAACAGTTCTGTGAATACAAGCCATTCTGGGAGTGAGAACACCGAAGTGTTTGTATAGGTAACTAGTTGAAGTACGTTTATGGGAATTAGTTGCAATTCTCAAAACTGTATTCATTGCTATGTTTATACTATTAAAGGTTGACGCATATTTACCTCCCCAGACAATGATACCATAAGTTAAAATGCTATATACATGAGCATAATACACCATTTTAAGGTTTTCTTTTGTTAGCCATCTTCGTAGCATCAGAAAGTAGTGCATGGATTTCCTGATTTTATTCACTAATTCAGCTACATGATCCTTTCACTTGAGATGCTGATCCACGTGCACTCCTAGGTATTTTATTGTATTCAGCCTTTCTATTTCCATGCAGCTGCACGAATTTTTTACTACACCACAGTTTTCCTTGTGCACTTTGAGTTTAGAGTCATTAGGAAGTCCTGTTTTGTTTATTGAGAATATAATGTACTTGGTTTTCGAAAGGTTCATGGTGAGACTATTTGTGCTAAACCATTTGGCTACTTCATAGACAGTCCTTTCTGCGATAGAATGCGCTAGATCCCAGGTGTTCTCATTTATCACAATAGCTATATCATCAGCAAAAGCTACAAATTTGCATCTCAAGTTACTATAACAACTACTTATCGTAGGACAGTGCGGTTGGTGTCGAAATTCTCAGGATGGAATCTACTATCATATGGAGCTTTACTTGGATCACTGATCCCGAACGGAGTCACTTGTCAATTTTCCCTTTAATAAATTATTGGTGGCGCTTTATGGATTTACGAATCAACTGATGTCCCGAACGGAGTCACTTGTCAATTTTCCCTTTAATAAATTATTGGTGGCGCTTTATGGATTTACGAATCAACTTGAAACATAGATCAAAGTCACTTCCAAAGGTGATTCCAAACGTGATTATTGAAAAATATATATAAGTAACTACCAGGGATTTACTTTTGGTAAGTATGTATTTTTCAGTAAGTATAGTAAGTAGGCACACAAGGTGCTTTGGTAGGTATATATAGGTACATAAAAGCCCGAAAGTGGGTCGGTTTTCACGTTACTAAAGTTTGTGTAATTATTGTAATTACTGCCCACCTAAATTAAAGTGCTCTACGTATATTGGTTTATTATTTTCAATAATGAACCATTGGAATCGAGCATGAAAAAAAAAATTCTTACCCCCCCTCAAAATTTGATGGTTTACGTTTCAAGGTATGTAGAATCCAAAACTGCAATAAAAATATTTCTGTCTGTCCGCCGTACGCCGTACGCCGTACGCCGTACGGGCCACTTTTCTTAGTTACCATGAAAAAAAATTGATGAAATTCGGGTTATAGGTTCCGTTCGGCGTCTAGTTGGTCCTCGAAGCTCGACGTTACTGTGTGAGTCATCTCTAAGGGGTTCAAAATAGGGGTTGACATTTTCAAAACGCCTATACCATTTTTTTACGTAAATATTTTTACGGTTTTAAATAGTTCTTGAACTTGCGAGTTTTTTAAGACCATCCGGAGCATCGTACGTCCAGCCGTTCGTTCACAGTAAGGCCCCGAAGTTTGCACCGACAGGCATTTTCGACTCCAGTGTGAATGAAATTGTATACAATTCAAACCAAATCTCGTAACCAGAGACGCGCCCACAATAGGAATTTGTGAATACGGCCAATCATTGGTAGGGATCACCTGATTATATTGGCGGAGTATGAAGTCGAGTTGGTTGTTCTGTGATATTATTTAATTTGAAAAATGATGGCTCTTTTGGAGTTTGTTGGTAGGTAGTGAAACTTGAACAAACGTTGAAGTATTATTGATGGGTAAATTATTACTACGGTAAATCATTACTCAACGGTAAATTATTACACAACGGTTCATTATACCATCTACGTAGAAGGGGCTGGAGTTTGTAGGTAGGTACTTTTGCAAATTTTTTCACTCCTCATCAACAATTTCTTTTCAGAACTTCATTATGTGTGTTTCTTTTTGTTAGGTACCTACTGTTTGTCATCGGCAGAATTATTTTAGCAACATTTAACTCGTGATTTAGGTAGGTACCTAGTAACGAGTACGGGGTTAGGTACTAACCTACGGAGGGTCTGCGATCTACATAATATTATGTATATAATAGAATAGTACATATCATATTATATAGACGGGTTATCTATACATAGAGCTGTGATCTGTAACAGAAGGGTATTCTATACAAAATAATAAACCGTTGTGCAGGGATTTGCAGCGTTTTTTTTCACTCCACATCAACAATTTTCTCTTCAGAACTTCATTGTTTTGTTTCTTTTTGCCATTTTAGCTACCGTTTGTCATCGACAGAATTATTTTAGCATCATTCAACACATGATTTAGGTAGCTACCTAGTAACGAGTACGGGGTTAGGTACTAAGGTACGGAGGGTCTGCAATCTACATAATATGTATAGAATAGTACAAATATTATATAGAATGGTTATCTATACAGATCTGTAACAGAAGGGTGTTTTGTACATAATAAACCTTTCTGTAGGGATTTTTTTCATTACTACGAGTATGAAACGTAACGGAAATAAAAATAAATAGCATAGATAGCGCCATACGGAGCGTCAGGTTTATTGAAACGTGAGATTTCCGACGGATCGGAAAAGATCGCGAAAGAAAAGAGGTTCAGCTAAAGTGCTCACTCATACCTCTCCCGTTCCTTTCCAGGCCCTCTTCCCTTTTTGGGCGAAAGCATTTCCAACTCACTTCTCACCGGAGGCAAAATCAAATCAAAGGTGGGCCCTGTGGGCGGGAAGTTCAGAGTTCAAAGCGAGGGATCATTTTAAAAAGACCCAACAAATTGGCCTCTTTTCCCTCTCAGTTAATTCTCTCCATCCATTTGCCTCCGAAAAGGCTGTTTCTTTCTTTAGCCGATTCGAATAGCCAATAGGAATCGGAGTGAGTGCGGCACGCCATACTAACTGAATGAGTGATGGGGTGGAGTTGCTTGTTTGAATCAAACTGGCAGTGCCCGCTCGCTTCGCTCTGTCTTTAATACTGGAGGTTCGGTTCATTACCTGCTACAGAAGAACCTACCTGTTGTTGGCCACTTCATCATCTGATCCAGATTCTCTGAAGGTACGTAGTTATGAACTGAAGAATAGTGGAAACCATCGATGCCGATGTAACATGCGCCCTACCGGCTCCGAGCGCCTCACTTAAGCTGGGTTCACATCCATCCGACATCCATCCGTTCGTACGTTCAAGGTCATGCGTTTTGAGCAGTGGAGGGGGGTCCGTCAACGCGTCCACGCGTCAGGGCGTTCACAACCATCCGTTGGGTTGTGCTCTGTTCTTTCAGTTTGTAGCCTCGGCAATTCTGCTTTTACTTCTTTGCTTTGTAGTCAGTTGAAATATTAATTATTATTTCCTATGGAATCGATCACGAATGTCTAGCTATATCATTCCCATTTGATTCTCAAACCCTGTTTTGTGAAAGCTTTTTCAATCAATCTTTCTTTTCCGTTTTTTGTGGTGTTTTAACCTTACAACCGTGTCAGAATTGAAGCCGAGGCCATCCAACGATATACCCCTAACTAATTTTTTTCGTGAGTTATTAGTTATTAGTGAGTTATAGTTAACCGAAATCGGCGACTCAGTTGTGTTTGTGTGCCATTCGCGTAAAACCTAAGGTAAGATTCTGGCGTATGAGTGCATCTTTTTGGTTTTTTTTTTTTTTAAGTGCAGAGTGGTCGTTAGGCATTTAGGTCGACTAAATACTTTTTTCTTTTTTCAGACATGAAGTTTTTAATCGTCTTATTAGTCCTTCTGTGCCTCCTAGTAGGCCGTGTCAATGGAGTCCGTGTTTCGGCAGAAGAGGTGAGTTGAAACATCTACAACAGGATAGTAAATCGATGTGTTGTACCACATTACTTAACCAACAATATTACAGTATTTAGGGAATGGGACAACAACCCTGCTGATCTCTCTGTACCTACTTCGCCGAAGAAGAAATAGAGGTTCAGGCAGGCGGTACTGGGTTTGTCCCACCAATTCTCGGCGGCAACAGCAAGGAGCGTGGGAGAACTTCGTTCAAGAATTGAGAGTGGAGGAACCGGAGAAGTTCCACAACTTCCACCGGTTGACGTACAGTCAATTCATTTGCTTACTGGAGATGGTCGAACAAAAAATTCAAAGGCGGCACTATGGGAGAAAGCCCATTCCACCTGGATTAAAACTCTCTCTCACCTTACGGTAGGTTCTGAAGCGTTAAAATGTACATCATTTCTGAGATGAACATTGTCGTATTTGTATTGAGCATCTACTGTAAATGATCATTTTCAGATTCCTTGCAGCTGGGGAGTCCATGGTTTCCCTTTCTTATTTTTATAGGATTGGGAAATCGACGACTTCTGCCATTATCCGGGAGACGTGCCAAGCCATCTGGGAAGCCCTGCACCCCGTCGTCCTGAAGCCCCCAACAGAGGAACAATGGCAGTCGATAGCCAATGAGTTCAATTCCCTGTGGAATTTCCCGAATTGTGTTGGTGCCATAGATGGGAAGCACGTCGTTGTCCAGGTAGGGGAAGTTCATAATGCAAGAGCCGTCTACGAAATGCGTGCCTCACGTACCGAGGTTGTAACTACGTTTTCTGTTTCTATTTTCAGTGCTTTGAGAATACTGGAAGCGATTTTTACAATTATAAGGGGTCGTTTTCCACAGCGTTATTGGCAGTGGCGGATGCCAATTACAGATTTATTTTTGTGTCCATTGGCTCGAAGGGAAGAGAGAGTGATGCAGGGATTTTCCAACAGAGCGCCTTCGGCCAAGCAATTATCAGGGAACGCCTCCCACTTCCTCCACCCCTGGTAGTTGAAGGTTTTCCTGTGCCTCTGCCTCCAGTGTTCCTAGGTAAGGTGGCGTCTAATCAAGCACCATGAACTAATGATCAGATTGATTTAACAATTTTTATTGTTTGGTCGATTATAATGGTTCGTTTTGAATTACGTTACAGGAGACCAAGCCTTCCCCCTACTACCTCAGCTGATGCGACCTTTCCCGTCAACACAAGGGATGCTGCCGAACCAAAGGGTTTTCAATTATCGGCACTGCCGAGGCAGACGGGTAATTGAAAACTCGTTTGGGATACTGGCCAACCGATTTCGAATTTTTCGAAAACCCATCATCTCCTCGGTGGACACTGTTGACTCGATCGTTCAAGCCACCGTGGTTTTGCATAATTGGCTGAGGACTCAGGATATCATTGAAAGGGAAAACAGATATTTTTCTCCCAGCATGGTAGACCAGGAGGACGAACAGGGGAACGTAAGGGAAGGGACTTGGCGACAAGAACCACCGCCCTCTGGTAAGTGTGTAGTGAAGCATGATTTTTCCATGTCCTATCCTCGGTTTCTTATTAGGGAGGTACACTGCTTGAACTCATTAATGCTTTTCGCCACTGAGCTGATGATATAGAAAAATAAATTTTGGCGTTGGTTATCCCATTAAAAACTAAGTCTTCAATGAACTGTTGTCACTTTGAACGTTACAATGTATTCCATTTATTGAAACACACTATTTTCTCGCAGGACTGGTTCCCCTCAGCCGCTCAACCACGAGGAATCCTACTACTCGTGCCAAGGAGATAAGGGCAAACCTGGCAACATACTTCATGGCTGTCGGCCAGGTGCCATGGCAGTGGCAATACCTACCGCAAACCTCATGAACAACTTTTTTTTCTTTTTTCAATTTCCTTAATTTGTAAAATAAACCAACAAAAAACAGCTACGTACAATCAACGTTTTGTCACCTTATCACTCCATGAAATTATAGTATAGTATAGTATTATGATAGTATAGATAGTATAGTATAGTATAGATAGCATAGCATAGCATAGATCAGATGGCTCTTGGTGGTTAATCCGACTTGGCTGTTAACTATAAGTAGTCTAGTACTGATGGTTGTTGACCGTTGGTAGCGGCTGATGGCCTGAGATTACAGTCGGAGGCACCGAAGTGGATTCTCCAGGGGCAACAACAAGTACCTTGTGTGATTTCAAAAAAAAAAAAATAGTTAAAATACGTGTGTTGGTGAAAAGGGTTTGAATGGAAAAGAGGATGACACAAATGTAAGTTATGTATACGAGAAAAACAAATGTAATTCAGAAAGAATTATATGCAATAAATAAATTTGGAGGAGGTACTGAAGGTCTAAGTTAACTGCTGAAGGCCAAGATCACATAAATAAAGTAAATTGTAAAAGAGGTTGCTGAAGGCCAAGTTGATATGTTGATTCAAGTTGCTGAAGGCCTATAGGGATGGAACATAGTATAAGAATTTAGCATTAATTAAATGATCGGTTTGAGCACTTGCAGTCGCGGTGCTTGACGGTCCCAAGGCTGGAGGGGTCAGGTTTTCCGTCAACTTTCATTTCCTGTGGATTAAAGGAAAAACATTTTAAAAAACGCTACAAAGTCCTTGTCACATGGGTTTATTATTCTATTGGACATATACCTACAGAAACGTTGGCTGTTTATTTATTGTTTATTTCATATAAAATAATTTAAATAGCTATTTCTGGTGGTTTCCACCAATTTTGGCTCCCAAAACACGAATTAGGTCCGCTCCTTGATTGATAGTACTATTTAATCGTCTTGATCCACCCGTTGATATTTTTTCTAGTGTTATTCTACAAGTTGATGGTGATTTCAGACGATTTCCCAGGTTTTTGACTTATAAAAAATCAATTTTGGGAGCTGAACATGTGGTACAACCTCAATTTTACACTCTATGGTCAAAATCGACTTCATATTCGGTCTTCTCGTCCCCAAAAACAAGAAAAACGATACCTCAAAAGCTCATTTTACTAACATGTAGCTAAAACGCAAAAAGTACCTATTTCTACACACATTTTCACTCATAACACCCTTGGGTATATTCCAATCGGGCTGAAAAGTTTAGGGACACAACTAGGGGCCAAATGGAGCATGTGTGCGAAAGAACGAATTTTTTAGACCGAAAATGAAGCCTGTACACGTGATACGGCGGACTAAAACTAAAACACAAAACAAAACAAAGAAACACACAAAAAAAGAAAACCAAAAACACAAAACAAAACAAAAGACAAACAACACAAAACGACAGACAAACAAGAGAAAACTACAAACAAACATACCCAAACAACAACAAAGCAGTACACTGCGCGAATATCTTGCAAAACTGTTGAATGAAATAACGTTAAGTTAGGTACCTACGTTGTGCCTCTCCAAATAGCGACCAGCGCGAAGAGGAGAACCAAGTAAAATAGGTAATTGCATGCCTCCCCAAAATCGACCAGCGCGGAGGACTGTCCTCCTGGACAACAGACATCTTCGTTATTACAACATGAAACACATACCTACACTAGTACACTGAACATTGAGACATTTACAACAATTGCAGTAAAAACCTGAATGTTGATAGCATACCGCACCTATTAATCAACTCATTTAACGCTTCCGACGTCTTCACACGCAGGAGCATCCTGTCGTTCACAGTCAGATGTCGATCTGCTGCTCTAGCAACTGACAGGAAAAAAAGTTCCTCGTCGGAGAAATCTTGTCGCTGCTGAACTCCGCGAAGGTGCTCCAAAATGGCTGCTTCCATGGGGTCTTCAGCTCGGAGTCGCTCTGCAGCGATACAAATTCATTCTCAATAGAAACGAAATGAAACCACTACTACTAGTTTACTATTCTTAGGTTTTCTATAGTTCTGCCCTCCACTATCAACTGTTTAAAGAGCTCTTAAATTACTAATGATTATTATTTCCCAACAACTAACTTCTCCTGGTAGCCCGTCCCGATGGATCTGGAGAGGGAGTCTCTTGACCTGAAAACATAGTGAAGCAAGTGAAAAGAAGAATAGACATCATTCATACAAAAATTATGTCAAATGTACCTTTTTATTTGATGAAAAGCTGTGAACACTTACCTCTGTCTGAGTTTCCAATGCTCAGCCTCCTTCTGATAGGAGCTGAGGATGTCGACGTCATTGGTTGATCTGAAAACAGAGTTCGGGTGAATTACCAGCGGTACGATTCAATATCAAGTGAAAATAAGAATAGACATTATTCATACAAAAATTATGTCAAATGTACCTTGTTATTTGATGAAAAGCTGTGAACACTTACCTCTGTCTGAAGGAGCTGAGGATGTCGACGTCATTGGTTGATCTGAAAACAGAGTTTGGGTGAATTACCAGCGGTACGATTCAATATCAAGTGAAAATAAGAATAGACATTATTCATACAAAAATTATGTCAAATGTACCTTTTTATTTGATGAAAAGCTGTGAACACTTACCTCTGTCTGAGTTTCCAATGCTCAGCCTCCTTCTGATAGGAGCTGAGGATGTCGACGTCATTGGTTGATCTGAAAACAGAGTTCGGGTGAATTACCAGCGGTACGATTCAATATCAAGTGAAAATAAGAATAGACATTATTCATACAAAAATTATGTCAAATGTACCTTGTTATTTGATGAAAAGCTGTGAACACTTACCTCTGTCTGAAGGAGCTGAGGATGTCCACGTCATTGGTTGATCTGAAAACAGAGTTCGGGTGAATTACCAGCGGTACGATTCAATATGATTATTGTTAATATGAACTCTTTGAAACAGAATCGTACACAGTGTGGAATCATATACAATTTGTACGGAAAACAGTTTGGGTGATTTAGCAGCAATGCGAATTTGCTAAATAAAACGTAACTATCATAATCAATCCCAACAATCAATTTCAACTTTTCAAATCTGATTCAATGGGCAAGTACCTAAGCATTTACTTTACAATTACGGCGAATAACTACATGAGTAGAAACCCTACACAACAGTAATCCTGGTAATCCTGGTGATCTGTATGATGTACTACCTTCTATCTGTGTTCCCTCTTCCACTTCGTTAGGTCCGATTTCAGAGCGAACTGCAATTAAACCAAATAGGTACCACTTCAATTCTAAAGTAATTGGTGTGAGTGGCCGTATTTCAAATTTAATCTTTGGTAATAGTTTGTTAGGTAGAAGGGAGAATGCTGTGGCATTAATGAAACGTACTTTCTTCTTCGTCCATCCCTGCCAAGTCTGCTAGGGTGACGGTGTTGGAGAAATTGGTTATAGTTCTGTGAACATATACATGGGTCGGTAATTGTACTAAATGTCAACAAGACCTAATGATTGTTGGTAATGCGGCAACATTAGTGCTAGGGATATATACTTACGTTCTTGGGATAATAGTGGGTACCAGAAACATCATAGTGTCCATGTAAGCCCACTGGTTCACCCTTTTTGCGGCAGAACCCGTCGTTTTTTCAGACTTCATCTCTCTGACGAACCGGTCTCTCAGTGACCGCCACCGCTTCTTCGTTGTCTCAACTGCATAAAATTAATTAGGTTGCTTATCACCTTTTTGGACGATGCAGTCAAATAATTCACCTAGGAACACGTCAGTAGTAATGCGATCCACTACATAGAAACATCACATTAGTGATCTAGTCCACTTCCATTGTGCCTGTTGATTACATACCGACTTTCACTAACTTAATGTGAAACAACATAAAATCAATAATTAAGGTACCTACATACCATCAATCTCCAACAAGTGGGCAATTTCTTCCCAATTCTTCTGAGTGGTTTCCGTGTTGCGGTATGCCTTGTCGCTCTTCTGCCAAAGCTGCGAACGAGCTCGAACGAGCTCTATTAGCACTTCATTGAGCTGATCTTCCATGACTTTAACACGAAAAATGCGACAGGAAAATCAGTTGATACTTCACAATTGGGTCGCTATTCAACACAATCATTGATTCATGTAAGTTGATACGGTAGTTTGATTTAGAAATGTGATGATGAAAAAAACGAATGGAATGCAAATCACTCGTACCTGATACGCAGTTAGCCTTCGCGAACAGAAGTTTAATCAAAGTGAAAGTATGTTAAAGAACTTTAATTTAAGTTATAATTTTTCTCACAGAGGAAACAGAAAAGAACGTGAACCGGTAATATAACGTTTGTGTGTGTGAGATTCTTCGTTTAGCTGCCTTCGGCTGAGGATCTGCTTTCTGAAATACCAAAGACAACAAACGACAGACCATAAACAACACACTTGCGCAGAGGTCTTCTGCGCCGTCCGTTCATCCGTTCATCCGATGAAATATTTAATTTTTCTAATGCGGACAGTCTTCGCCAAAAGTGTGTATCCGTCAAAAATCGCCCCCCACCACTTCATGGTATGAGCCAATCAGATGCTCCAACGCATGACCTTGAACGTACAACGGATGGATGTGAACCCAGCTTTAGCCCCTCACCGTGCCTTACCTTGCATGGGCCTCATGATCTGAATCATTTGATTATAAACATCAGAGAAGCTTCTTGGTGTCAAAGGGCAGGCAGATAACACTTCACGTTCCCTGACTAACAACGTCATGGGGTCAGTAACTCAGTATTCGTTCGGAAACCATATTGGCACCTCGCGAGCATGTTATTTCGAAATTTTGATGAACAAGTCGGCAAAGATGAAGCAACGGCGGTATCTTTTTTACGTAGTAATAAATTAATTGATGAAGAGGAAATGGTACAGCCTTGTCACCTTTGCAAGTGCGATGAAGGAAGGCCGGAAACGCGATCGGGCAGGACAGTATCGTCCAATATTTAGGTGTACAAAAAAACATTGCCAAACCACGCGCTCCGTTCGGCAAGGAAATAGGTTTTTCCACTATACCGATCTGAACAAGAGGGTCAATTCGAGATTGAAATTGTGTGAAATTCTTGAGTTAGTGCTGTGCTTTGTGTTAGACCTTCCTTATGCTTCTACAACTGCCGTAACAGGACGAGCTAACCAAACGATGTGTGACTGGTTCAATATGTGTCGTGAGGTGTGTACTAGCATCATTTCAGCCCGTGGTAAAATGGCAGGTACCGTTGATGAACCTATTCAAATTGATGAGGCTATGTTCGCGGGCCGTAGAAAATATAACGAGGGCGACTCCTTCAGGGCGATAATCCACCTGTGGTGCTGGATGACGAGGATGTCGAAAACAACCGAAATCACGGCCAACGTGTGGACGGGCCATGGGTTGTCGGACTCAAACAGGGGAATGATGTGCGCTACTTTCACGTTGATCGCCGAGACAGGAGAACGCTTGTGCCAATTATTGAACGCGAATGTCAGCAAGGCTCCGTCATACATTCCGATGAATGGGCAGCGTACCGGAATTTGAATAGCCTCGGTTACCAGCACTCAACAGCGAACCACCAACAGAATTACGTTGACCCAAGAAGCGGGGCACACACACAGGGAATCGAACGGTCATGGTTGGACGCAAAGAATAATTTATTGCCTCAGGCTCATCTGGACGAATACTGCTGGAGGATTTTCCGCAAAACCGAGCCTGATTTATTTCTGGCATTTTTGAAAGACGTTCGTACTGTTTATCGCGTGTGACAGCCAACTACCCTTCTGACGACGCTCCTAACAAGCTGCACACTATTTGGACAACGTCTCTAGACAGCGAACATACACTCGACATCGGTGAGTGCATGTACGTATTAATGTAATGGGTGAGGCGCATGCTAGATAGTAAAACAACGGTGAGGCGCATCCATATCAGCAAACTATTTCCTAGCACACTGAAGAACATGATGATGAATCCCTGTCTCATCGTTAAGAGATAATGTAGATCAGATGAGATTATATTATATTATATTAGAATTTCAGGAACCGCCTCACCCAAACCTTGGCTTATTGTGTGGGGCGTTGCCCTGCGAGACGGTCTAAAGCCTCTGGGACCAGTTTACTCCCTTTGATAGAATAATGATCCCACCTGCTACATAGGTTGTTTACCGACGAAACTTCCTCTGGTGCCAAGAAATCAAAAACAGTATGAATCCTATGACTGAAAACAATATGTATGTATGTATGTACTTATGTATTTACCGTTTATATTGATTTATTAAGACAAGCAGCTTTCAATCGCTTACCTTATTTCTTCACTCAAGTTTCAGCTTCGATACTGACATCTTCACTACTACCTACACTATTACCACTATTGGTTCAGCCGCAGTTTTCCAGTGTACAGGAAGAATATAGATTGTTTACCATCATAGACCTTAACGCCTACGGATAGTAGGATAAGTTGTTAGTAGTAATGAAAATGGTTCCAAGGAGAAGGTGATGGGACGAAATACAATGGCTTGATAGAATTTTGTAAATCGAACATGTTTTTGTCACACGCTCTTGTCTTGTCTTCACTGGCATGTACCTACGATGCTACGATCTTATCTTATACTTTGAAACGTTTTTGATGAATAAACTTAAACGGCTTTATCAGCCCAAAAACAAAGCTGCAAATTATTACCGAACGGTTTATTATTTTCGTGTATATATAACATCTGCGTAGGTCACTGTTTTCTGTGGTCAGCAATTTTCCACCGCCTCCATCTCCTGTAACGCGCCATTTCGGACCCACGAACTCCCCTCCTCGTCATTTTGGTTTATTATTCTGTGAATAATACACCAATGTATTCGGTCAGCAAAACATTTTTACAACACCCCCTCAACATTTTTTCTTTTCTGTTTCAAGGTGCGTAGATTCCAAAAATGCTAAATTAGATAGATTAAATGGCACTACCAATGATCAAAGGTAATTTGAACAAAAAAAAAATTAAAAGGCGCGTGCCTAACTAATTTAACTAATTTGTGTTTTGGGGGCCAAAATTGGTGGAAACCATCAGAAATAGCTATTTCAATTATTTCACATGAAAGAAACAATAAATGAACAGCCAACATTTCTGTAGGCATGTCCAATAGAATAATAAACCCATGTGACAAGGACTTTGCAGCGTTTTTAAAATTCTGATGGTCGCCAAACCTACGCAAGACCCAAGACATATTCCCAAAAGTTCACCTAATTTGTTTGATTCATTTGGGGTGAACAATAAACTTGTACCTATCACCAAATAGGTAAAGAAGTACCTATCAAACAAATCCAAACTGGCCATCTTTCTTCAAATGAAATAATATCACGGAGGAAGGAACTCGATTTCATACAGCCATGCGTGATTATAATAAACTTTTCTCTATCAGTGATATCTGGGCTGGCTGTGTGTGTGTGTGTGTGGCGGGGATTCACTTTATTACGAATTGTAAAGTCGTTGTATATAATCATTTATGGTGCCAAAATGACCTTTTATGGATGAATGCGCCTAAATAAAGAATAAAGAATCATTCTCACCCATGTTGACGAAGGTTTTGGTTCAAATTCCAGGGCCTTACTGTTGACAACAGCTGGATGTACAATGCTTCGGGTGGTCTCAAAAAATCATCTTTATAGAATCAACTTTAAAAAATCATGAAATCCATAGTTCATAGCTTATTAAAAGTTTTTGAGCTACGGCGTTTTGAAAATGGCAACCCCTATTTTTCATCTCTGTAACGCCGAGCTTCGAGGACCAACTAGACCCCAAACGAAACCTACAGCAAACCATATTTCATTAATTGTGGTTCATGGTAATCAATGAAAGTGCTGCGTACCATGCGGCGCGGAGGAAGGACAGAAATTTTTTAAATCCCATTTTCCGATTCCACGTATTTTTAATCGGAAAACATCAAATTTTGAGGGGGTCTGACAATTTATTTTACTCGATTACAAAGGTTCATTATTGAACAAATTATAAATCAAAATATCAATCTGAAGTTAAGACAAGGACGATTCATGATAAAAATAATCATGATAAGCTGAAACTTTCTACGGTCGGGATGGAGGAAAGTAATCATGAAGGTAATTGAAGCTAAACTATGCAATGTGCCGAATGGGTTGGATCAGCTTTGGGGCAACTAGAATTTTGAGGGTTCTCTTCAGGACTGGCAAAACGTAAGCTGCGTAAGATTCTGAATCATGAAAGGGGAGATGTGAAGAAGGGAACTCAAAGGAAGGGTTGGTACCTTTGTAAATTAAACAGCAAAGCTCTTCAAAGACGATCCACTGTGAAACATTTACGCAAAGATTGAGCGGTTTAACGTGGTTTGAACATGCACTGATGGGGGAAATGCTGAAAGCATCCTGAAGAATTAATATATATGAATTGTTAGTAACAATTTTTTCAGTTGCAAATTCGTTAGTACGATATTGCTTGATATTTCGTTAGATGATATTGTTGATTTGAATGGATTAAGTTAGAGCTGGACGAAGGTACTCCTGGATGTAAAACCCAGGCATACTATGAAACCATTCAAGCCAAGTAGATCCAGAAACCTGAATGGTTGAAAAAAAGGTGAAGATGAAAACTAAGAATGTTCAAGTTATTGGAACAATTGAATGTTCAATAAGAACTATATCACTCGCGACGAAATCGTGGAAACCCATTTCAAAGAAAAACGGAGTTAAATCTCGGAGTTGGATAAATCTTTGAATGATGTAGTTCCTTTAAGTTTTTCTCCATTATTGCGTTCATTTCTGTAACAGTTTGGTTTCACCCCTCTTCCCCCCCTCCCGCTCCACGATCACCTCATGTTCCTTTCACTTTTTGGCATTCTCTTCCTGGGCCAATCAGAATCGACCGCCCCCCTTCCTTTGTTCCCTTCACCATTCTTCTTCACAACCAATCAGATTCGACCCCCTTCCTTTGTTCCCTTCACCATTATTCTTCACAACCAATCCCAATCGAACACATTTCACTTTTTGACTATATATAAGGTCATCTCTCCAGTATGCCTTCAGTTATTGTGTGTTACTGACGATGGTTTGATCACCGAAACCGGTATAACAGTGTTTTTTGCGTTTTTCGTGTATTAGTGGAAATAGACTATTTCTTCAATAACTCCGTTTTTCTTTGAATGTACAGTGTTATTGGAAGAATGTTCCAATAACATTAATAAAATTCATATTAACATAATAACATTCATATTAACGTAATAACATTCATAATAACATACGCAATAACATTCATAATAACATAATAACATTAATAATAATTCATAAAAACTGTGACGTGAGGAAATTCCCAAAACAACTGTTAATGTAATAAATTAGAATATTTAGTGAAATACGGGCGAATTTCGTCATGTCCCTCCTTCGATTGTCAACTATGTAAACTCTCCAATATTCGGAAATAACCTCTCTCAGTATGGCCTCAGTCATCAATCCACCGTTTTACCGGGGCCCACTTTCCTGGGATTCGCTCGGTCGCCCCTCTCCTCAGAGTATAAGATTTTCTTATTAAACGGGGAGTGGGAGGTCGGAGTTGACTTGGAAAAGGGAGAAGTCGGAATCTGGACACTTGGCCGCTGAAGATTCCCTGGACGACTCTCCTCCTGCTGAATTAAGGTAAGAACTTGGTTCGTCCCTCCTAGTCCAAATTATAAGAGTATCCCAACCTAAGATAAATTCCTAATTGAAAATGCTAAAACCAACGGGGTTACAGAATCTAGGCACTTAAAGAAACCTATATCTTTTTCAAATTCACCATAATAGTTTTGAAAGTCTCGTGGGCAATTGGCCTTTATGTAAATTATTCTTTGTGGTTTGATCAAGTGAGAAGTATTATAAGAATGGGGATAGGGTTAGGTTTTTTCCCCTTTTACGTTAACCTCGCCCTCAAGGGGTTTTTTTTCTAACTTAACTCTATCTCCATGCCTAAGTAATTAATTTATGACACTAAAAATTGATTCAAATCTTGTGATGGTGGTTCCATCTCAAAGCTCTTTTCTTTGGGGTTCCGTGGGAGTATTTTCTAGGATTTAGGGGAGAACTTTCTTTTCTACGTTACTTAACGGAAAAGGTTATTCATTAAAGTAAAATTTGTAAATGTATCGACCAAATTATTAATGTAGGTTCTAGTTAGATCATTTTATAGATTTATTTGTGGGTAGAAGTTAGGTTTTTTTTTCTTTTATCCCTTCAGGTTTTAGTACATTTCTAGTTTGTTAAGAATTTATAGAATCTAAGAACTCATTATATTAGTACTCACTTCCTGTTTATGTTTTCTGATTTCACTTTTCATTCTTCTTAGTTTAATAAATTATGAGGGCTTGAATATGGATTTTGTTCCTATTTATCTCAAAACCCATGTCCTTTCCTCGTGATTCAGTTTTGGTGGCATCTTGTCCCACTTCGTAGGTAGTACACACTTTTACAAACTTTAAAAATCTCCATCTAGGCATCGTTAGTTTCCCTCTTGGTTTACAACCTAATTTCTTAATTGTAGTATTTTTCGTCTATCTTCTCAAGAGAAGTTAGGCTTTATTTTTATGTTTTCCATGTAGTAACTTTAAATGTGGTCACCTCCTACCATTTTTGCTATAGGCTGCTAATGTCAGCTTGGCAGCTCCTCTCATAGGACCCTGAGCTCAAGTAACCTTTCAATGTGTCTGGGAAAAAATTCATCTTTCAATTCGAGTCGGTTGAAACGCCGAACTTTTGTGAACTTCCTTGTCCTTTGTGATGGACCTCGGTGTTTTCGAGGGCTAGTGAGCCTTAATCCTTTCCTTGGGGTTTTGGCTTATTCCCCCACGAATCCACCGTGGCCAATGATAGTGCCTTGGGATAAGACGGATCCTTTCGGGAATCATCACCTGATTGATCTCACTTTCCCCCTTGGCGATGTTTGGACAGCTTCCGGCATAAAGGAGAAGGGAGTTATATCAGGGGGATTCGAGAGTCAGAAAAATGATACTCCATCATATTTGGAGTTTTGCTCAATTGATCTCAGGTCTTATAGTGGAGTTCTAGGAAGCAAGGTAAGTCGACGATTGATTTTTGTTTTCCTCTGGAGGTGATCTAGAATTCTTGACGCAATTTTCTGACACTACACTATCACATGTACACTTTAAACTAGGTCCATTTCCAGGGTAAGTTCGTTCCCGACGAGGAGGATCCGTCGCCCCATGATCAAATTATCACACGATAGACATTTAAACAGTAAAAACTGGAAGTAGGTACACTATTAGAAATTGGGACAAGATGAGTTTGACAGAACTGCGAGACCGACGAGGGTGTGATGGGAGTCACTAGCTTCTTGGGTTTTGGGGATGGTGTATGAAGAGTAGCTCTACCTCGATTTGTATTTTTGTATAAACTGAAAACTATTATTTTGTTTACTGTTTCTTTTCTCTTTTATGGGAGGGAAACAGTTGGTGGAACGCCCCCTTTAGGATAATAAAGTAAAGATAGGTAATTTCATTTTTCTTAGTATTTCAATTCTCAAACATGTTAGTCAGAAGTTTGCATTTATTTCCCGCGATTCAGGGAAAGGTAGGAGTACGGCAGGGTGGTGGGGTTTAGCTAGGATGGCTTTGGGGGTTTCCTTCCGAAATGGGGTGGAAACCACGATCAAACCATCTCTGCTATACCCGAATTCCACGCCTTATCGTAACAAAAACGTTCATAATAATTCATAAAAACATTCATAATAAAATTCATAATAACATTAATAATAATTCATAAAAACATTCATAATAGCATTCATAATAACATAACATTCATAATAACATTCACTGGAATTAATGTTCCCATAACATTGGAACATTGGAGGAATGCTCAAGTTATTGGAGTAATCTCGTGAAGGAAATGAAAACTGAGAATGTTCAGGTTATTTGAACAATTGAATGTTCAGTGTTATTGGAAGAATGTTCCAGTAACACTGGAACACTGGAGCATTGGAAGAATGTTCCAATAACATTAATACAATTCATAATAACATTCATATTAACATAATAACATAGGTACGTAATAACATTCATAATAACATACATAATAACATATAAATAATAACATTAATAATAATTCATAAAAACGTTCATAATAACATTAATAATAATTCATAAAAAATTCATAATAGCATTCATAAGAAAATTCTTAATAACATTCATATTAACATAACATTCATAGTAACATAATAACATTCATAATAACATTCTCTGGAATTAATGTTCCTATAACAATGGAACGCTCGGAAGAATGCTCAAGTTATTGGAGCAATCTCGTGAAGGAAATGAAAACTAAGAATGTTCAAGTTATTGGAACAATTGAAAACTAAGAATGTTCAAGTTTGGAAGATGAAAAGTAAGTATGTTCAAGTTATAAAGATGAAAACTAAGACTTGTCACCTTACAAATTTCGGGTGTCCTGACGTCAGCGATGTCCGTACTCCCTTGCATGTTTGTTCAAACTGATCACGTCGCTTCAGGAAGATAATCCCGAAGGTAATTACGATCCCGGAAACAAGTCCTGGGGGTTAGGCCCCTACCTTGTGTGTGTGTGGGGGGGGGGGGGGGGGGAGTTGTATTAATGCCGTATTCCAATGCAGCTTTTCATCTTCTCCTTGGTTGTTTGGGTTCGTGAATTATCCAGGTTGGAAGTTGGGAAATGACAGTGCATGGAATAAGAGATTTCATTTCTTCTGTGGACAGAAAATGTGAGATGTTCCAACCCACCTCATAAATACTGCAAGACTACCTGAAAATGCATTTTTGATGATTCCAACATAGGTGGTATAATTGAAGAGGGTAGTAGGATGTTAGCCGGGGTGTTGCAAGCATCGACTTACACGTAACAGCTGAAGCAAGATTTCCAAGGCTACCGCTCTGCGAAAATCCATCTACGAAAAGCGAGGAAGTTAATAAGACAAGCGGGTTTCAGAGCACCCATTAACCTTCTGCCCTAATCCTCGTGCAACACACGGGATATCGCCGCGTGCTCAACGTCTTAACTGATCGGAAAACGTATAAAAATAGGGAGACCCTACAACTCCTCACCGCCACCGGAAGAAATCTGCAACACACAAAATAAAAACGGGGATGGCACAAGGGAGAAACGTGATTTGAATTACTTATCAGTGTTGGAAAACCTTCCCAATGGTAGAAAGTAGAACCTCTCCGGCCACGAAGCCACTTTCTTACTTTATCTGCTTGAGATAAATTGAAACGGAAAGTTAGCGTTCCCGCGAGTGCAGTAGGTACCGAAACGAGAAGGAGGAAGAGGAGGACGAATTGAAATTGCGGTTTCTTACACCCACCTTCGAATAATTTCTTAATAACCATAACCTCGCGTGTATTCTTTGTGGGAGATTCCTCAAGTGAATTCTTGTTTGGTTAAACTTTTATGTCGGTGTTGCGTATTTCGTTACAGACTTGTCGTTGTGATACTGATAACGGTTCTCTCTCACCTCAAAGGAGCCCTGCGGGAGTATTTGTGGAAATTTCCGAGTTATTAATTTTTTTTCTGTATTAACGTTGTTAGAAGAAAGAAACTGGTTGAGATATCAACGCAGTGTAAGTATTTCAACAGAAAGTAACGATGCTGCGAAAGCAAACGCATGTTCTGGGAACCGCCCTGTAACCGTTCCGTCCTGGAACCAGAACTGAGGTATCCAAAGATTTGAATTTAGCGAATTGTATCACTTCCTTAAGTGTATCGCAGAATTTCTAAATCAAATATAATACATCAAACCATCGGCGTTTCAAGGCACGAAGAATCCAAAAAAGGAATACAAATATTTCTGTCGCGTTATAGGAGATGGGGAAGGTGGAAAAATGCATTATATTATTTATGTAACTCAACTGATCAGCACTAACCAACACGTCTCCTTCAGTCTTCCACTCTATGAAACAAAACTCCTTAACTCCAATCTCCTTCGAATTACACAAGGGACTCTTAAAAACAAGATCGTCTGAATGCCAAATGTTGTTCAACAGCATCTACAGGATACGCAACAGAGGATACGCAATATATATGTATATTTTTTAACTTTCATATTAACATTTTTATATATGCAATCAGGTGCACAACTATTATTTTTCAGTCTTAGGTAGATGGTGACACCATTCGTCATTGAGAATATGACAACATTACTGCCAAAAACAACTTCCCCACTCAACACGGAACATACTTAATATGTTCCATCGAGTGGAACAAACCAATAGCACATTACTTATTTATTTATTTTCGAAAATTCGCTAAAAAGATTGGTGTTGGATAAGTAGAACATTGGCTGCCTACGTCATTCTGGTTTACTATTCTCCGAATAATACACCTATATGTATTCCGTTCGGAAAATTTTTTTACAACAGCCCCTCAAATTTTTTTCTTTTACGTTTCAAATTTTTAGACCTCTACCTCAATTTTCCGTATAAAAAAATTGTTCTTTCGCAAAACCCCCTATTCCGCCAGCCCGATAGGAAAACTCCCGGTGTTACGGGTGAAAAATGGGTGCAAAATGAGGTATTTTTGAGTTTTTTAGTGAACTTGGGCTTGAGAGGTATCGTTTTCATGTTTTTTTTTTTAGGGTGAGAAGGCCGAATATGAAGTTGGTTTTGACCACTGAGTGATGGATTGAGGTTCTAACGAAGTTTTAACTCTAAAAATTCAATATTTATGGGTAAAAACCCGTGAAAATGGCTGTAATCACCAGAAATAACACAGGAGGTAGTATTAATCAGTGAATCAAGGTAATTCAATGTTCAACTGATAGAAAATAATTTGTCAGAAATAGCAACATATTCGAGTTTAAACCCGTAAAAATTAGGTTTGTGCAATCGTGCCGTTATCAGTCGAGAATAATAAACCCACGTGAAAAGGACTTTGCAGCGTTTTTTTTAAGGAAATAGGATTCCTCATAAATTATGTAGTTGTTGGATCACAATTCCTCCTCGTGTTATCGTCCCGTAGATTGGATTCCGCGGGCGGTGGCGGTTAGGGTATCCGATGTCAAAACTTACGGCTTGGCTGGCGTCCGACTCACATAACACGCGCCTTCATGGAGACATTCACTCCCTTCCCTTCCGCTACAACCTCGCGGCTTGCTGAATGAATTCGCCGCATTCCTTCTCCGTGCTTCCACAAAAGGGGTGGAAATCCCTTGAGCGGCCAAAGCCCATTACTACTGCATGGAACTAGGACGAAGTGACGAACAGTGTAAGGGACAAGGGGAATGTTTGCGTTCACAGATAAGAAATTGATGAGATTCGGTGAAACAGAGGAGGAATGTATACACAACCTCTGAGGCCTTGTTATCCTTTGGGATACGAGCGAGATCTTCCTAATTTCCAGGCCAATCAGGTTCAATAGTTTCTCTGTTGACTGGCCCTTCTCCTAGAAATCATGTAGCATTATGCACCATAACTCCACATCGTTTAAGCACATCATAGGTTACCATATAAGGGCAACAGCAGCTTTGATACGAATTAGCTACAATGGAGCTACAAGGGATGTCCGACACTTCAAAAGTATCGATATATATATCGTATCGATTCATCTAAAAGTATCAAAAAGTATCGATACGATACTTTCAAAAAGTATCGATATTTTGAAGTATCGATACTTTTCGATTCATACAAAAACGGGTGGAAATTTCGTTTTTGTTCTCTCTCCGTCAGCGTGACAATGAATATTATATCACATCCCACGTTACCAATACCAAAATACCATCATCAGCCTATCGACGAATTAATTCAGGATAATATTATAAAATGAACGAAACAATAAATCACCTCTTTTTTATTTGAAACTTTTTTTTGTTTGGGCGCTTGTTTTTCAAAATGATTGACATGGCAAGACAAGGCATGACATTATTTCGTTAATTCGGCACAATCACATAAGAAAATAAGAAAGAACAAAGAAAATCCAATCAAAAAGCTATTGAGTTAGGTTGGTTGGTTGCTTGGTTAACATTTTTTCCTTCCTACTAGATGGAGGACAGCTGATTCTCACTGAGAGCTGAAGGTGGTGGTACATTAACTTTCTTTAATTTGCTGAAGTGGCTGGCTTCCCATCAAACTAGTTAGAGGTACTGTCAACAGTACCTACACGTGGTAGGTGTTGAAACTGATGAAATGTGAGGGATAAAAAAGTATCGGCTCCGATACTGGGAAAAAAGTATCGATACTACGATATATATCAGAGAAAAAAGTATCGATATGTATCGATACTTTTTTCAAAACGTATCGTTACTTCTAAGTATCGATACTTTTGGGACATCCCTAGAGGTAGATAACAGTACCAATCATTTGAGAGGACGCCCGTTTAACGCGTAATGGACAATCCCGCATCCTTTAAGGTTTTCTTCAACATAAAAATAACCTCCTTCGTGGATTTCTCGCGTTTGAGTTTGAAGGTGAAAAATATCAATTTTGGTGAGTGAGTATCCACCAAGCTATTTGTAAACCTACTGTATTATTGGTTGAGGTGTAAAAATTACCATCGTATTTTAAGGCATCAAACTGGTTTTACATTTTGACAATTTGTCGAGTCAATATTTTCGAAGAAGTCGAGAAAAAAAATCAATTTTATTTCACCGAAGAAATACACGCACATTTTTGACATTTCCGCGGGGCCATTTTGTCAGGTTTTCTATACTATTCGACTTTTAAAAGGTAAGGACTTAGGTAGGTGACTGTTACTTATACGATATTCCCTAATTTCTCTCTTTCTCTTGTCTTTGTTCAATAAAAATGTGTTTGAAATACAAATGAAGTGGGTCAAACAAGATCTCAGCTATATGTGTTTGTCATTGCCAATAACGGTGATAACAGTGATTCCTCGTCTTCTTTTTTGCTGTTTGATCCAATTATAACGGTTTTCTTCTCATCCAAATAACATTTAAGGGGACAGGAAATGATGCCTTAAATTACCTGACTCCCCATTTTGGTTTATTATTTCTGTGAGTAATACACGTAGTATGTGTTCGCTCAGCAAAAAATTTTTATATCACCCACTCAAATTTTTTTCTTTTACGTTTCAAGGTGCATAGATTCAGAAAATGCATGATACGTACGCCGTATCATGCATACCGGCTTCATTTTCGGTCTAAAAATTCGTTCTTTCGCACACATGCTCCATTTGGGCCCTAGTTGTGTCTCAAAACTTTGCAGCCCGATCGGAACATACTCAGGGTTGTTATGAGTGAAAATGAGTATACAAATAGGTAATTTTTGTGTTTTAGTAACATGTTAGTAAGGTGAGTTGTGCTCCGATGCTCGGCAGCCGATCGGCATACACCCAGGGGTTTGTGGGAGAAAAATGGGTGTAAAAATAGGGGATTTCGGGGGATGTTTGAGGTTTTAGTGAGCATGAGCTTGTGAGGTATCGTTTTCCATGTTTTTTTAGGGCGAGAAGGAATAGCGAGGGCGAATACCAAGTTGATTTTGACCGAAGGGTAAAGAATTGAGGTTATAACTAAGGTTAAGCTCCCGAAATAAATTTTTTTATGAGTCAAAAACCTGGGAAATTGTCTGAAATCATCATCAATTGGTATAGTAACACTAGAAGTAGTATCAACAGATGAATCAAGACATTTAAATGGTACTATCAATGATCAAAGATAATCTGAAAAAAAAAAATCCAAGCCTAATTCGTGTTTTTGGTGACCAAAATTGGTGGAAACCATTAAATATAGCCATTTCAATATTTGCACGTGAAAGAAACAGTAAATGAACAGCCAAAATTTCTGTAGGTATGTCCAAAGAATAATAAACCCATGTGACAAGGACTTTTCAGCTTTGTTATTTCCACAGTAAACATCACTCTTTCCATCTGATTTAATGTCACCCCTCAGGACCTCTTAAGCATGAAGCCACAAGCATGATTAGGTTCAGTACGTTTACAAAACTGTATGAAATTAACTATAACTAAAACTATATGGATATATGTATAATTATATAGATGACTTCTTTTGCTGATGGCACTCTGCGTCAACCACATTCTGTATAGAGATAGGTACTACACAATTTTCCCTTTTTCAAATTTGTATGAGTGTTTCTTATTTGTAAGCAACAATTTATGATTTCCTCTGTATTATGGTTTTCAAAATCCAGCTCGTTAAGTCACACAACATACCTGCTGATATTTATGTTGTGTGGCTTATTCTGTTGTTCGCATTCTTTTGGTAATTCTTTAGTTGCTACCTAGGTATATTATGACGACATAGATCTCGATAGAAGGCTACCAGTCCTGCAGCTTGATCTAGACGGAAATCTTCACACCATCAGTCTAGCATGGCTAATTGTATTAACTTGAACAGTGAAGTAATGATGATGACGTCGCCGTACTTCCAAAATCTGTATATCCAGTCGTACTCACAAAAATACGGCCGCTCATGAAATCCCAAGATCCGTATCTCAATCTCAGTTTCGAACCTCTTCTCCATTATCTTTGCGAAATAGAGGCATCGCGCTGAAGGCGTGATTGATGTTATCTGCTTGACAACGGAGGAACACGAGCTAGCTGCGCATCTCTCGTCCACTCTACGTTTTCCAACACTCTACCACCAACGCTCCAATTTCCACCTCCTCACCTGGGTTCCCAGCTCGTAAGTCTTACTCCTATTTCCGTCGTGTTTATCGTTTGTTAAGGCGAACCTCAGTGCTAACTACCCCCTTTCGCCTAACGAACCTCTCCCCCTCCAGCCTGCTATCACCCGACCGAGCTGCTACCACCCTAACTTTGAAACCCTAGTCTCAGGAGCAATGTCCTATTGAACCTGATGAATTTAATTAGCCGGGTTATAATCGCGATCTTTCTTCCAGAAATTCTGTTCTTCCGCAGAGGTGAGGCGAAGTTTCCTAGGATGTTTTTGGATTAAGTAGGTAGCTCATTTTCACAGTCTTTATCTTTTGATAGTTCGAGTAACGACAACATCTCCTTCCCTAGATGAGCCAGCTATATTCAAGAGAAGGGGCAGACCACATTATCTGAGCCGTTGACTGGGCTTGCTTGTTATATTAGTGGAAGTTTGCGAATAATAATTTGACAGGGATATCCTATGTTTCTGAAGGACATAGGAAGGAGGAGTAGCGGTCTGACAGATTCCGTTTGTTCTTGTTCGCTCTCGGTTCGTTTCACATTTCTGTGGTGGTACAAACTATAACTGAAGGCTCGACGAAGCTTTGTCGACTAACTTTTGATCATCTCGACCAACGTCCACCAGATGTCTTATTCCTGCATCTATTAGTTCTGATCAGGAGCCAATAAATTAGAGGAGGAAACATTACAAGGCAGAGTATCCTACCTACCTATTCTCGGATCGCCTAATGGCTGATTCTATGATATAAGCACCATAGGTATGGTAGTGAAGATCTGTTGGTCATTACAGCAAGCCCGCAATAACTTTCGCTTCCTTCACTAGTCGTCAAATTAAATACCTAATATTCCATAATTGCTCATGCGTATAGGGTGCTTTCCACTGTTGCGAGCCGTCTTATATTGATATGCTACCTGGTTAAGACCAGTATTTATGGGGCCGGAGTGTCAAAGCGGGCTAGAGCTTCTGATCTTTATATCACAGTTTGGTATAAAAGTTCGCGTTTGGTATAAAAGTCTGGTTCTTGTTTCGGGCGGGCACCACCAAGCTTTGAAAAGCTCGCATGTGCTGAACCGACCAGCGGTGAGCCTCTCACCTCTGACGGATGATACCGCATTGGCTCCCGTGAAGTGATATTAGTTCGTATTGACTCCGGATTATCAACTTTGCCATTTGTGTCATGTCCGTTTCGGTTCCCCTTCCCATACCACTGTACCTGTTTAGTTCACACGACGCATGACATGATATTCCAGTCCTCGTCTATTAGTCTTCCCTATTCGTTCAATTCGCATATGTTCATTTTTTCAGTAGCATGGAGTTTATGCTTGTAAAGGCCGGTAACGATTACGTTATAAATAATTACAAGTTTGGGTTCCACAAGCGTTTATAGGAAGGAGTTTAACTGTACAAAACGGGGGTGTACCGCTTTTTTGAACCTTTTGAACAAAGTGATAATGGACCAGAATCTTACGAGATACTACTTTGGCACGTCAAAAAATCAGTAATTCATTGAAACTGAGAGCAGCATCGTCCAACAAAGATTATTAGAGGCGAAATTGCTAACAGTGGTAAAGATCTAACTGAAGAAGGCAAGATCAGACTTCGGAAACATTCAGCAGCTGCTAAACTTGGAATGTTTCCCGAACTGCCCACACAAACACCAGGAAAATAACAAAAAATCAGCGAAAAAGTGTGCAACGTAATTCAGGGGTTCGTTGATTATTTTAAAAATGGACGTATAACGAGAATAGACTTTGCGAAAAAAAAGTTTCGTTCAAGTTCAAGCCGCAGTTTTAAATTTCATTGTACATTTTTTTAAAAATATTTCAAGCATTGCATGATCAACGAGTTTCTGCTTCAAAAGAATTTTGAACCATGCCTACAGCAACTGTAGACAGTCCTATGCCTGTTGAATGGGAAGGGAAATATTGTTGACCGGGAGCTTAAACGTCCTTACCTTTTGCTTCAGAAGGGAACCGAAACGGACCTCTACATTAGGGATGTCGGAGCCGAAGCGGATGAACGGGAGCCGATGCGAACACGTCGCCTCTGACAGTATCATGTGAAGCCTAAATGTTACTGAAATAATAAAAACAAGTAGGTAGTGTTAATGGGCAAGTCCTGTCAAAAAGTTCTCCCAGGATATAGCCAATGAGGTAGAATCCAGGTTTAAAAAAAAAGATCAATACGATTTTTACCTTTTTGATATTTCCAAATAGCAAAATAGAAGCTCTGGATTATTGTAGTCGACTGATAATACATACTACCGTGCTGCTTGGTTTACTGATCATACATTTACGTATTAAAGTACAACAGGATTGTTTTAAACATTTTATTACTATAAAGAACACATGAAAGAAAGGAGTTTTCTTTCTTGTTTTTTGTTTCTTGAAACGCCGATAAATACCAGGAAAATATAGCAAGGAACTATGTGATTAAGTGTCCAGTTAGTCCCACATTTCACCGAAATCGTACATTAACGAACAGATGAAATTTGGAGGGTACGTATGTATGGATAGTTTTCCAGTTAGTCCCATATAAATTTCATCGATTTGTGATACGGGCTGCCTGATTCCAGACCGAGCAAAGTAACCCGTGGATTGAATTAGACCAAATTTTTGAACTTTTTGTCTATGTACCTAAACGTATTCGATTTGCAGCCCTCGAACGCACTTCACATCGTCTCCTGAATGATTCTTTCCTGGTTCCCACCTCTACCGGATGAGTCTTTCCCGCTCCAATGTGTCACCTAGTGCCACCGCGTATCACCGCTTCACCCGAAGGTGTCATTCCCTAACCCACTCGGGCCCTCAACGAATGGTCTCAGTTTTTCCCCCTACACTTTTTCCCTGTTCCCGTCACTTTCTTTCTACCTCCCGACGATTTGTCTTGCTCCTGACTACACACCTTTTTCTCCCACTCATACGTAGGAACTTTGGCACACAATATGCTCAGATTCACACACAGACACACACACACCAACGGCACCATCTTTTTTTCCTCTCAAGAAATAGTTCCTGAGTTACGAGTCGGTATCTTTATTCAATAGCTCCATCTGAATCCCTTATTTACCTTGAGCGAGGGACAAACAACATTTTTCAGTCAGTTTGGAAATGTTCCAATAAATTAATTACATCGACATGGATAACTTACAATTTACAGTGTTTAACACCAAAACTATTCAATGAGTGAAAAATCACTACCTACCTATACGACATCAGTTACAAGCCATCTCTGCAAGATACAAAATTACAAACTGATGTTTCTAGGGGCACTCAGGCACGAACTCAGCCAAAACAAAAGTGGAAGAGAAAATAAACTTGAAAGCGCCGCAAACGGTTTATTATTTACCTGCATGAATGCCGCTCCTGCGTAGACCACTGTGGTCAGTACGGTCTGCCTTGTAAAAAATCGAGTACTGGCACAAGCCAGGCAATTACAGTTTCATAAATATGCAGGGGATTCAAGAATTCTATCATTAATATTATTTTATATCTGTTTTCTATCAATAATTGCTGTTATTCATGGAGCATAACGTTTATTCAAGTTACAAAATACCTATCAACAAAACCAAAATAACCATAATTCCTCAAACGAAATAATATCACGGAACAATCAACTCGATTTCATTCAGCCGTGCGTGAATATAATCAAGTGCTCCCTAGTAGCGATATTATCTGGGCTGGATTTATACCGTTTCATTCACGATCATGTTGAAAAAGCTTTTCGTTGCAAACTTCAGGGCCTTACTGTGAATGATCGCCTGGATGTACAATGCTCCGGGTGGTATTAAAAAAATTCCCAAGTTCGAGATCAATTTCAACCCGTTTTTCACCCCTCAAACGCCGAGTTCGCGGACCAACTAGACCCTAAATGGGACTTGCAAAACAAATTTCATCAATTTTGGTTCATGGAACTAGAAAAAAAAAAACGCCACGCCGCGGCATACGGCGGACGGGCAGAAACTTTTTTATTCCATTTTTGGATTTTACTTACCTTGAAACCGAAACCATCAAATTTTGTGAGGGGGTTAACTTTTTTATCCAAGCTCGAGTCCAAAGCTTCATTATTGAAAATAATAAACTAAAATCAACAATCTCGCTAATAAAAACGGTTGTTATTGTTCGGCGGAAAGAAAGATATTACAGAACCCGCCAGTCGGAAAAAAAGCAGCCCGATCGGAATATACCCAGGGGTGTTACGGGTGAAAAATGGGTGTAAAAATAGGGTTTTTTTGGTGTTTTAGTAACATGAGCTTGCGAGCTATCGTGTTCCACGTTTTATAGGACGAAGAGGCCGAACATGAAGTCGATTTTGACCAAAAAGTAGAAAATTGAGGTTCTAACGACGTCCAGCCTTAATTTACATTAAATTTTGGTCTAAAATCGTCGTTCTTCCGTACACAGTTTGGGTCCCAATTTTGGAACGCAGTTGGGTCCTAGTTGTGCTCCGAAGCTCGGCAGCCCGATCGGAATACACCAGGGTTGTTACGGGAGGGAAAATGGGTGTAAAAATAAGGGGTTTCGAGGTTTTTTGAGGTTTTAGTGAACATGAGTTTGATTTTGACCAAAGAGTGAAGAATTGAGGTTGTAACGAAGGTTCTACTCCCAAAATTCATTTTTTATGGGTCAAATACCTGGGAAATGTCTCCATAAATTTGTATAATAACACTAGAAGTAGTATCAACAGGTGACTCAAGACAATTAAATGGCACTACCAATGATCAATGATAATTTGTAATAGAAAATAGGTAGAAGCTAATTCGTGTTTTTGTGAAATGCCAACATTTCTGTAAAGTCCAATATAATTAAAACCCATGTGATTTGGTACCTACGCGCCTTGAAACGTAAAAAAAAAAATTTGAAGGGGTGTTATAAAATTTTTTTCTGAGCGAATATTGGTGTGTTATTCACAGAATAATAATCCAAAATCTGCCAGGTGGGTGGGCTTCTTCACTCAACTCGCTGATGTGTCCTCATTGATTCCGGAACTAGGCACCTTTCCGTGTACCTACTTTGATAATGTTGACTTTTAAGCCAAATTGTGGCCTATCGACTTGCCCCTTGACGAGTGCCACCATCAAACTGAAAGTTTACAATAAAAAAACGCTGCAAAGTCCTTGTCACATGGGTGTATTATTCTACTGGACACACCTACAGAAATGCTGGCTGTTCATTTATTGTTGCTTTCATGTAAAATAATTGAAATAGCTATTTCTGGTGGTTTCCATCAATTTTGGCCCCCAAAACTTGAATTAGGTACGCTCCTTTTTTTTTTTCCAAATTATCATTGATCATTGGTAGTGTCATTCAATCGTCTTGATCCACGTGTTGACACTTTTCCTAATGTTATTCTACAAATTGATGGTGATTTCAGACGATTTCGCAGGTTTTTGACTCATACAAAATCAATTTTGGGAGCTGAACATCTGGTACAACCTCAATTTTTCACTCCTTGGTCAAAATCGACTTCATATTCGGCCTTCTCGTCCCCATAAACATGGAAAACGATACCTCAAAAGCTCATTTTACAGGCATGTTACTAAAACACAAAAACGCTGCAAAGTCCTTGTCACATGGGTTTATTATTCTACTGGACATACCTACAGAAATTTTGGCTGTTCATTTATTGTTGCTGTCATTTGAAATAATTGAAATATAGCTATTTCTGGTGGTTTCCACCAATTTCGGCCCCCAAAACTTGAATTAGGTACGCTCCCTTTTTTTTTTTCAAATTATCTTTGATCATTGGTAGTGCCATTTAATCGTCTTGATCCACGTGTTGATACTACTTCCAGTGTTATTCTACAAATTGATGGTGATTTCAGACGATTACGCAGGTTTTTGACTCATTAAAAATCAATTTTGGGAGCTGAACGTCTGGTACAACCTCAATTTTCTATTCTTTGGTCAAAATCGACTTCATATTCGGTCTTCTCGTCCCCAAAAACATGGAAAACGATACCTCAAAAGCTCATTTTACTAACATGTTACTAAAACACAAAAAGTACCTATTTTTATACGCATTTTCACTCATAACACCCCTGGTTATATTCCGATCGAGCTGAAAAGTTTCGGGACACAACTAGGGCCCAAATGGAGCATGTGTGCGAAAGAACGACTTTTTTAGACCGAAAATGAAGCCTGTACACGTGATATGGCGGACGGCGTACGGCGGACGGCGTACGGCGTACGGCGTACGGCGGACGGACATTGCATTTTTGGAATCTGCGCACCTTGAAACGGAAAAGAAAAAATTTTGAGGGGGTGTTAGAAAATTTTTTTGCTGAGCGAATACATAGGTGTATTATTCACAGAATAATAAACCAAAAGTACCTATTTTTACACACATTTTCACTCATAACGCCCCTGGGTATATTCCGATCGGGCTGAAAATTTTCGGGACACAACTAGGGCCCAAATGGAGCATGTGTGCGAAAGGACGAATTTTTTAGGCCGAAAATGAGGCCAGTACACGTGATACGGCGGACGGCGGACGGACATTGCATTTTTGGAATCTACGCACCTTGAAACGGAAAAGAAAAAATTTTGAGGGGGTGTTATATAAATTTTTGCTGAGCGAATACATAGGTGTATTATTCACAGAATAATAAACCAAAAATATCAAGAAAAAACCCGACTACGAAAAACTGAATGGAATAATAAATTACAATTTCTACTTAATAAATACTGACATCATTTGAAAACGTTATATTGATCTAACAATCCTGGGTTCAAGTCAACAAAAAAGACAATGGGAAGGATTCGCAATGGAACTTATGGCGATTGGCTGTTAATAGGACTAAAAACGACCCCAAGGAAGACAAACAAAACAATGAAAAAACTGACCAAGGCAAAATCCAACGGCAGAAGCCTAATCGATCGGAAAGACCTCATCCATTGGAGTGGAGCTCCCCTTCTCGTTTTCAGTTTCTTCATCAATTGAGCGCACTCATTTTTAGATCCATTCAACTGTAATATCAACCCGAACGTTTTTAAATCACTTGTAGAAATTAACGTTCTGCTTTCATCTTATATCAGTTATAGGTACTTATTTCCATTCAGGAATCCTCTCAAGTTATCAGCAATGTTCGGCCTTTGTGTTTGACATGAGTTTAAAAAAAAGCGTTGGTTTGTGTTCATGACGGTACGTTTATTTTCGAATGAAATCTGGGGGACACCCTCAGTCCCCCGGATTAGGTATAACAGTTTAGATCAAGGATCAAAGCAACGAAACATGGAACATGTTTTTCGAATAGTTACCTGATAACAGAGGATATGGAGATATGTAGAAAAACATCTGCCAATTCGAGTAGGCACTACAGCTTCCTCACTTGAATCACATGAACGTATAGAATAGTTGGGTAGGTTCGTTATGATACGGGGCCATCTGCGATCCAACCCGCGTGTGCCCTCAAAATTTCGTCTCTCTACGACTATTTTTCGCGTAGTTAGAAGCGTTATAAGAAAACGGTCAACATTTCATGTTGAGGGAAATTACATTAAGACTCCAATGAAGTTCATATGGAACCATCAAAGTATTATACTGATCGACCCTCCAAATGTGAACTCATTTCAACGATAATTAAGGTAGTTATGGGCACTCCAAGTATTTCACGTTTGCGCGTGCGCAGACTAAAAGATTTTCATGATTTTGAAACGAGATCATCTGCGATCCAACCCGCGTATAACCTCAGAATTTCAGCTCTCTACGACTATTTATCGCGTAGTTAGAAGCGTTACAAGGAAATGGTCAACATTTCATGTTCGCGCATGCGTAGATCAAAGTTACATTACGATTCCAATGAAATTAATTTGGAACTACCAAAGCATTATTCCTGACCGACCCTCCAAGTTTGAACTCATTTCAACGATATTTAGGGTAGTTATGGGTGTTCCAATTATTTCAAGTTTGCGCATGCGCAGTCGAAAGTTACAGTAAAGTGATTTTGTGATTGGTCCATTTGTGACTCAACCCGCATCCACCCTCGAAATTTCAGTTCACTCTGACCATTATTTCGGGTAGTTATGGGCTTTACAAGGAATTACCACTGACAGACAGACAGACACGGAATCAAAAATGTTCCTCAATGTCTGAAACGCAAAATGGAAGTGGACATTTTCATTTTGGAGGACATGCCCTTTTTTACTCAATAAAGAATACAAGTCTTCCCTACCTTCGGTAGTGAGGAAGCAAAAAAACTTCGTGGGATTTCCAAGCCTCGGCGGACCATCGACCTAACGCAATGTAATGTAATACACGTCGTCAGCTGCTTTGGGCGTTTTTCGGGTAGGTAGAACCCCCTTGGCAGTTTTCTGGGGAGTGGGGTCTGCCCATGCTCTCCTCGGAGAAGGGACCACGTGTGGTAGGGGAGGGGGTGAGTTGGGTGGGGAGAGGGTAGAGGGAGAACTGCGCAGGCGATGGGGAGGGGAGCCGAGTGTTTACATGGACTGGACCCGGACGTTTTCGAGCCCGGTTTACTCCCGTGCAAACATGTTCCATGTTTAAAAAAAAAAAAAATCATTGTGTTTCGATTCTGGATTTAGTTCAGCTATCCAAAGTTATTTACGTTATCCACATCCCCAGTATGCTCCGGAAGTTTCAGGTCGAAAGCCTGAGTATTTACGTTGTTCTCTTTCCACATACTATTTATACATAAAAGTATGATTCTGTCTGTCCATTGAATCTCAATCACGGCCAAACGCCTGAACCGATGTGTTAGATTATTTTTGTATCTGACTCAGGGTCCTTGCCCAGCGGTTATAGGCTATGGCAGAACCGTGGTAACAATGCGGAACTGTGCGCAATTGGGCTCAACTTCAAGATCGATTTTGATGTAAATTGTTGCACCGTGCTCTACCGTGGCCTAAACGGGGGGGGGGGGGGGGGCAGAATCCATTGTTACGCGTGCGTTGCCCGGGAAATGACAGACAACTCCACAGAATACATCTTTGAAATTTCCACGAAATGTCCGGTAGGTACCAACAACGCAACTACTGTGAGGAGGAAAAACGTTGGGAGGACA
Organism: Leptopterna dolabrata; assembly: GCA_954871275.1. Taxonomy (NCBI): domain Eukaryota; kingdom Metazoa; phylum Arthropoda; class Insecta; order Hemiptera; family Miridae; genus Leptopterna; species Leptopterna dolabrata. The sequence goes on along the minus strand of OX940975.1, from coordinate 11,406,977 downwards.
GTGAGAGACAAAAAACCGTTGGGGTGGCAACACTGGCAACTCACGCAGCACGTGCGCAACAGGCTCCAGGGGAATCCAAACGAACTAAAAATTCCCTGCGACGCAATCCTTTTGTGAAACCTACCTTTGTTGAGGGGGAAAGGGACAGAGAGCAGGTGACGCACGTATTTATGACGGGTCCTAGGATTTACTACTTCCTGAGAATGCCTGCCCTTTTCAAGGCAGGTAGATACCTACGATAGCTGGTCCCACAGCCCATGTACCTATCCCGTGGGTTAGAAGTAAGAAAAGCTATTGCATTGCGACGTACACAATAAAGCACTTCATCATGAATCGCCTGGAGGCACGTACTCCACTGTAGCGCTCTCACGCCAAATTTGCGCAAAGGTATTCCACAATGCGCAAAACAAATCCGAAAAACAAGTTATAAACTGTTTATTATAAAATAGCTACAGGTTATAACATAAGATGTTAGTCCCGCTTAGCGTTGCACAGAATGACAAACAAACAAGTCAAGCCTTTCAGCTCATAAGTATCCTGGAATAGTAAACATCTTATTGAGGGGATTAAGAAGAAACCCTGAGCCCGGAGGAAACATAAGAATTCTCAAGTTGATTATTATTATAAGGTTTTCACCCCGTTACCATCAGAAGGTATCCAACTGTGTTACGACAAATTCGCGTTGGAATCCGAAGATAAGTTTTATACTGAACCCAAACAATTTTGGAGTTTACGAATGAAAAGACGAAAACCTTAACCATGAATGGAGTTGAAGGACAGCGAGAAGTGATGTTTTGAATCCCAAATAATAGCTGATGCTTTGGGATACCTATCAGTTTTCTTCAGTCTATTGCACATCTTTGGCGTGATAACTTATTTTCAGCAGTACACTAGTTCCCTTTGACGATGAATCTTCTCATTAATTTCTGAAATAACAACAGACGATCTTTCTTCAGCTATATCTCGCTTGAAATATGGCAGATTACTTGGTCCTGACAGGCTGCCATCTGGGCTTTTCAAGAATAATTCATCCGCTCTTTCCGAACCCCTAGCATAAATGTTCAATAATGAGTATCCCAATGACCATTGAACAAGGAAATCTATTTCATAAAAAGCAAACGTTAAAATCTCGACGTACCTATGTATAATAGTCCCGTTTTCATTGTAGGGGGGATGCAATCAACAATATAGGTTGGTACCTACTCCACTCTAATGTCTGGTACCTACTCCACTCCAAGGTACACATCACAGGTACAGGTTCAGGTTCACATTTATACTGCTGCCAACCAATGTTTTCAAAACCGCGCTTCTTGTTGATTGCGGCAAAAAGTCACTTAAAAGCAAGCTTTTGAAAAAAAAAAAAAAGCTTCTATAATCTGATTCAGCATGAATATAAGAATATTTTAAAAGCAAAAGCAAAAGAGCGTTTTTGGAAAATGCTATTTGAAGTCGAATACTGACATTTTTCCCCAACCTGAGTTGATTATTTTTATTAATAAGGTGAAAAGAGCGGCAAGTTTGGGTAGATATGGCTGCATTTTTTAAGTCAAGTAGCATACCTTCTACAGGGTCACACAACGTTATGATAACTCTCGGTCACTTATGAAAGAACTTGAACCTTTCGATTTTTACGTGACTCTTATGGGTTCAACTGATAGCTTTAACTCACACTTAGGACTCTCTAAACTGCGCATGACGATACACCTACTAGTGCATCGTCACGGGAGCAGTTATGTGTAGGTAACTGTTCTCGTACTTCCTTCTCTGAACTTCCGATCATTGAATCATTTCGTCGCTGACACACTTACTATGGTAAGAGTTACAGTTTGTTCTATTTCCTTTGATTAATCATTTCATCATTTAGTGGTTCAATGCCTTCATAATTAACAACCTGCTATTCATATAACTTAAATCACTCGCGGCGGAATAGTGGAAATCAATAGCAAAAAACTACAAGATAAAAATAAAATATTTTATTTCCACGTACACTAGCAAACTGAAGACCGGTTTCGCCGGTTTTTTTACACCATCACCATCACTATAGTGTACTGACGATGGTGTAACAACCGAAACCGGTCTACAGTTTGCTAGTGTACGTGGAAATAAAATATTTTATTTTTATCTTGTAGTTTTTTTTTTAAACCTGCTATTCAGTTAGAGTACCTACCTATTAATAAACCTAACTGTGCTGTGAACATGCGCATTTCTTGTTTATCTAACTCCTTTTCCTTATAACAAGGTATTAGTCTAAGCGAGTTGAAAAATCGCTCAAAATAATCAAGAAAATATAATTTTCTCGATTAGAGCATAAGGTAAAACCATATACATCCTTAAGACCCCTATTCAGATCTATTGAGGTAGGTACTTACCTTAATTTTCGTAATCAGGAAGCTGTTTTTTCTTTTCTTCCCTCCACAGTTTGGAGTACCGTGCGGCAGTGAATTGGCACCCTAGTGATACTCCTCATTCCACAGGTAAGAATGAACAAGCATATTTACCTTCCCATTACATTGAAGCAGGTGCCTAGAAATCTGACAAATTAAAGTGGGAAAGTGAATGTCACACAAACTTGCAATGCATCAACTTAGTGATCTAACATATTACTATGAGGTTCAAAATCATCATTCTTACAATGGCTTCGTATGATAACAAGAGGTTACTTAATTGCTGGACTTACGGTGAACATGATTGGATGCGAAATTAAATAAATTACTACACACCAAAGAACTACACAGAGACTATTATAGTTATAAATCATTGTTAAAAGCGTACAGTCTGCTCTGAAGGTATTGCTCCATAACTTAGCTGGTGGTTTTCCGTTGTGGTCGCGACCTTCACCGTAATCCACTTAGGCCCGGTTTTTCAAACCTCAACAGATCACGCCGTCAGCTAGCGACCGTCAAAATCCTTTTGACGAGCGTCAACTTGACGGGTCCACAGAATCGTAGTCAAGGCGTTGTTAGCTAACGACGCCGTTAACCTCGCCTGTTCTCTCACAGCATCCAAATAGTTTCCCCAGATGATATTCTGGCAATCATTGCGGGTTTTTAGCCTCTTCCGCCTTCGTATTTCCTGCTTTTCCGATCATGAAAGTTTCATGTTTCGGTGTTTGGTGTTTGGTAGGTAGGTAGTTGTTGTGATTTGATTTTGATTTCAATTTACGTTTGTTTTTGCCTTCAATCTCGAGTTGTGTTGGTTTATTATTCCGTGAATAATAAACCTATGTATTCGCTCAGCAAAAAATTTTTATAACACCCCCTCAAACTTTTTTTCTTTTCCGTTTCAAGGTGCGTAGATTCCAAAAATGCAATGTCCGTACGCCGTATCACGTGTACCGGCTTCATTTACGGTCAAAAAAATTCGTTCTTTCGCACACATGCTCTATTTGGGCCCTAGTTGTGTCCCGAAACTTTTCAGCCCGATCGGAATATACCCAGGGGTGTTATGAGTGAAAATGTGTGTAAAAATAGGTACTTTTTGCGTTTTAGCAACATGTTGGTAACATGAGCTTTTGAGGTATCGTTTTCCATGTTTTTGGGGACGAGAAGATCGAATATGAAGTCGATTTTGACCAGAGTGGAAAATTGAGTTCTACCAAATGTTCAGCTCCCAAAATTGATTTTTTATGAGTGAAAAACCTGGGAAATCGTCTGAAATCACAATCAGTTTGTATAATAACACTGGAAAAAGTGTCAACACGTGGATCAAGACGATGGCACTAGGACCAATGATCAAAGATAATTTGAAAAAAAAAAAAGAAAAAAAAGGAGCCTACCTAATTCGTGTTTTGGGGGCCCAAATTGTTGAAAACCATCAGAAATAGCTATTTCAATTATTTCAAATGAAAGAAACAATAAATGAACAGCCCACATTTCTGTAGGTATGTCCAATAGAATAATAAACCCATGTGACAAGTACTTTGTATTGTTTTGGTTATTTCTGACCAAACCCATTGGGCTATCATTCAAATGTTTTTTTTTTCAATTATATTTAACCCAGTTTTCCAGATTATTGGCCTATTCATTGTAACCCACAAGTTTTAACGTGTGTGAATGGTAATTTGAATAATGAGGTACACCATGGTACCAAGAGGTATTGTACCTACTCTACATTGAACCACCAGGTCCAGAGGATATTAGGAGAAGTTATATTGCACAACCGAGGAAATGCAGGGTTCAAAAAATTTATTTCAACTCCTAGTTTCAATTACAAAATCGATTACCTATACTAATTATACGAGGCAGAAGAAAAATTGAAAACTGTCGCAAATTCGTCGTCGCTCCACTGGCTGAAATGTTCGTATCGGGGAACCAACCGGCGATCCCGCTGAAGCCCGTGAGCTATAAAATCAAGGAACTCCTCATCGTCCGTAGGGATCATCAATTACTGTGAGCAGATTCATCTGAAGATTATACGAAATACACCTATTACACAGATAATACATTTTATGGAATCACGCAGGCATATTAGACACGATGGGGAAACTAACGATTTCATACCTTTTTAATTAATAAAAAGTCCAAACAGAATTCGTAACTTTTTCTTACCTTGATGGTAAGAAGCAGCAGAAGAGTCGTGTCCGATATAGGTAATTAGGTAGGTAATTAAATAAATAATTATGATCAGGTAAGTAAATATGATTAAATAAAGGTAGGGAAGTATGATATAAATACAGTTGAATGATGAAGGTAGGTAGGTAAATAATATTTAATAATCATATTATGATTAAAGACAGTCATGTGTTGAATGATAATTTCGACTTTCATGTCCTGTTTGTCTACGGAAGACAGTGGTTGACAGTTGACGGCGTAGTTAACCTTACTTCGACGCGCGGTTGTGGTTACGTCAAACTGACGGAGCGTCAACTCGTAACCATGGTTTGAAAAACGACATTTCGCGGCGTTAACGATCGTCAAAGTTAACTGAGGTTTGAAAAACCGGGCCTTACACTGATGTAACGTGAGAAACCACAGTAGCGTGAGTAACCCATCTCTCAGCGAATGTATTCGAACGTATATACGAATTGATTATACCTACGTCTTCTTGTATTAAATTACTCCTACTCACCACTTCCTTTGTTTTCCTCCCCTTTTCGACCAATAATTAAATCACGCCTCCTCCTATCGGGCGATTCTTTTCAACTAAAAAGCTTCCTTCTTGATGAAAAGATCTCAATCGAAACCCGCCTAATTGAATTTTCTATCTTTGCCAACTTTCAAGGCCCTTGTCCCGCTCCTGTGCAAGTTATCAAGTCTTCCCTTTTACGAACCGAACTTCGAACTTTTTAAATTGGCTTGGACGTTCTCATCTGGCGAATTTTGTGAGTTGTGACTCCGAGTACGACTCAAAAGTTGAGAAGGTGCTTGACTGATCTCTCCACCCTAACTGCACGATTTTGCATAATGTGAAAAGAGCCAATATTTAAAAAAAAGCAATTGCAAGCTTTATTTATTAAATAACTAGCGGATTACCCGGGCGTTGCCCCGGTCGGGGTGCGTAAATAACTGGACGTAAAGTTCCCCCTCCCCCGCACCATTACCGACTGTGTACTCGTGGTGGGTTGTGTTGATGCAAGTTTAAAAACCACAGTCATGCAGCATGGCTATAAGAGCGAATTTTCGAAGAAATAACTGATTTTATGTAAAATAACCACGTTCCTTCATCTTCAAAGTGCTCCAGTTTGAGAACGGAATGAGATATCGCAATTCTGATTTCACCATCGTGTTCAGCGTACAAAAACCTTTAAAATGAGGTGTCACTTGTCAGACTGTTTCATTTTGGGAATTTATGGGTAATTTTCCCCCCTAAAACTCCCCAAAACTCCCCCTTAGAGTGACCCGATTCTGCCCATCTACGAACATGTACACAGTAGAACATCTGATTTAAATCGTGTTGTCCTAAAATGGAGTGAACTTTCCTTGTGAAAACAACTTTGAAAAAAGATTTGACGCCGTGTTGATAGGTACCAATAAATAACTCGGCGAGTTGCTGCGAACATTGTAAATATGTAAATAACTCGGCAAGTTGTGGTCCTAGAAAAATCGTTCGCCACTTTTCGGAAAGAGGGGAATTTGCCCTAGCCGAGGACACCACTCACGACCCGATATGAAAAACTCGACGAAACTGCTTTTCCCATTTTTCTTGACAACGACATTCTCGACAACAACTTTTCAAGATCGGGGTTGCCAGGAATAGCCTGAAAACCGTTGAAGGAAGTCTCCACCGAGAATGCAACCTAGTCAGAAACCATCCCCGGTGTTCCCAAAACATATTCCCAAAGTTTCATCCCGATCGGTCGAGTAGTTTAGGAGTCTATAGGGAACATACATACAGACAGACATTCATTTTTATATATAGAGATTATTTCAGTTTGTCAGAGTCTCAAGTCGTAACATAATGGCAAATATTGGTCATCTGCAGATCAAATTTGTATGGTAGACTCTGTTATGTGGTTACTCCTGTAATTCATGTGTCTAAAACCCCGAAGTGGGCCAGATGTTGCTGGTTGAACTACGTGCGGACGTGCGCATTTTATACAATTATTATTTATCTATTAGTGAATTGTTAGTAGAGTAGAGTAAAGGATCGCTTATAGAACTTTAAATGGTGTCAGGTTGAACGTTGAAACGTATGTACCTACCATGACTCTTTCCTGCACAACAGTCAAGTTTATTAGTTGTAAGGTAGGTAGGTACCTACCTAATAATTGAAGTATTCCGTAGAATGATAAACTGTAGAACTACAATTATTGTAATATTCTGTTCTAGTAATGAACATCATTTATCTGCTAACTATGTAGATTCTGTATCTATGAAATAAAGGGTACTATGGGACAAAATAAATGGCTGATTAATCTGAAACGTTGGTCTGGTGATCTAATGAGGTATCTAATCAGCGATTTTGGGTAAATCATTACTCCTCTGCTGTTTTGGAATGGTTTTTATTTGGTGGCTGGTTTCGGAAATATTACTATCCAGAGATATGTGAACAGTAGTAGTTGTGTAACTGATGGTAAGTTCAATAGGTGAAAATCTACTCCGCACAGTCCGGAATTCGGTCACTAATTGCATGCGACTATTAATAATTAGTCAGACATTTCCAAGTTCCTAACTGCATTCAATATGTCTTCAGAAATTACCTCCCACCCCTCACCTTGTAACTCTAAACTTGAGATGGGATTCGTCGTGCTTCAGCCACTCCCAGCAGAAATTCATAATTTGGAAAAAGAATTATGTGCTTGAAGGCGGCTGAATAGGAATTTGTTTTGCACTCTTTCCAGACGTCCCAGGCGTCGTATACTAAGATTATCTTCCTGCTTTTTTAGTAAAATGCTTTTTGCTTGACTGTGTTGCGGTGTTACACCAAATGTTATTAAGAAACATGTAGTTGTATCACCGAAGAAGAGCCCCGTTCATCGTCATGTACTCTTAAGCAGGGCATTCTGACGTAAGAGAGAAATTTTGGAGTCCAGAGATGAGAGACAGAGTACCAGAGATATGAAGTGGATCTGCGCTCAGTCCGCCATAGTGATGGGTAAGAGTAGTTCATTTGAGGGACTCAAGTTCAGTTATTTCACGCCTTCAAAGGACTTGTTCTTTTGAGTTAGTTCAGTAGTTCACTCCAGTTCCTTTTTGTTTCCATTCACACAACAGCAACCTAAATGAACTAAAAGGAAGTGTTCAGTGGATACTATAAACTCCTCAAGTAGTATTAATGAGGAGTACCCATGACTTTTGTTTACATTTTTAAATGAAAGTAGGTTCCATTTTAAGAATTTTGAGACCAGCCGCACGATGAATAGTTCTTTTTCTATGAACTTTCAAAGTTTCGGCAACGCGTGACGTCACACTGGGCAAGGGGGTCCAGCCCTGGCGGCAGGGGTGCAATGACGTCACTCGTTGCCGAAATTTTGAGGGCTCATAGAAAATAACTATTCATCATAGGGGAGTACGGTTGGTCTCAAAATTCTTAAAATGGAATCTACATTCATTTGAAAATGGGAAAGTAATATAAACAGAAGTCATGGGTACTTCTCATTCACCCCATCTGAATGACTCCTAATGAAATCGAGGAACTATCATTCAGTGGTGGTTCGGTGGTGTAGTTCACCGTCCCTGTGAACTACAACAACTAAAGAACTAACTCAGCCGCCTGGTGAGTGAGTTACTAGGTCTTTAGTTCTTAGTTCATAATGCACATAACGATAGTTCTTTAGTCTCCCCCTTCCTACAGCCATCTCCAGACTGGGTCCCTGATTCTTTTACTCTGGCATCGTTTTTCAGTTCAAAAATATTCCATGGTAATCATAGTTTCTTGCATGCTGTAAACATCTATTGTAACACAAGATAGAGCTACGTATACGACTTTGAATGAATAGGCAAACTGGCAGAAATTGAAAATGTAACTCGATTGTCACGCAAAAGTGGAATCACCTAGGGAGGCGTAAAGCCTTAAGTACATATATTGGGCGTGAGGCATATATGCCTCAGTATCTGAGTGTGAGGGTACAAATGTACAGAATAATTCAAAAGCGTTACACAATGTAACTGATGCTTCACGAAAAGTTGAAAGCGGCGGAAGTCTGGCATTGTTAAAAGGAGGATTAAGCAAAACAAAACTCGTTAATCTTCTGATGTTGGTGTGTGTTTGTGTGCGTGCGTGCGTGCGTGCGTGCGTGCGTGTGTGTGTGTGTGTGTGTGTGTGTGTGTGTGTGTGTGTGTGTGTGTGTGTGTGTGTGTGTGTGTGTGTGGGGGGGGGGGGGGGTCGTGTGAACCCCTAATCTTTGCTGAACAGGCAGAAGCAATGCAGTTGCTAATTATTTGATAACTACGATTATCAACTTTCATTGTTAATAGATATTATAATGATGTGCTACTGAATTGTGAAATATCCAGGGAGCTGATGGCAACTGCCGACAACTACAAATTAACGTATAAGTACGCAGGTAGGGCCCAAGACATGAAATCTCGGCCACGCCATCGTGGAAGCTTTATCCCTCATGAATACTGGTACGTTTTATACGTATACCCGAAGTGAATGGAACTAGCTACAGCGGAAATCATTTATAACGGAGCCGGTGTAAAAGACAATCGTATGTAGCAGGCAAAACCTCTGGTCACAGCGAGTGTAATAGGAATAATGTGCTGGACATCGATTATAACAGACATCGCGTATAGCAGACATATCGCTTCGCAGACATATAGCAGACACGCCAGGGGTCCCCGCCGCTTGAAAGAACCGTTTATAACAGTTGAGGCAGATATTTGAGAGAGGCAAGCTCATGTATGTGACGACACCTACACAGAACTTCAGCGAGTTGTACACGTGTTCAAAGATCCCCGTGGTGTTGAAGAACTCGTGAATGTTGACAACGATGTTCTGATATGTGAGGAACGGATTGACAACGACATCGTGGACAGCGTTACAGGCGATGACCATGAAGAAGGAAACAAGGACGAGGAAGAAGGTTTTGACGAAACGATTTCGACAACCGCCTTAAACTCTCTCTTCACCACTGTTGAAACACAATTCGAATGGGAAGCCGTCGAAACGAAAAACAAAAACTTATAACACAAATTTTTCTCTCAGTAATATTATCCTGTAATTATGTACCTGGAGTACCTTGACTTTGCATGATACAAAATGTATGTAAATACACACCTTGTACGTAAATTCTTTCCTATTAAAAAAAAAAAAAAAAAAATCGCTGCAAATTATTACGCAACGGTTTATTATTTACCTGTATAGATACCCCTACTGCGTGGATCACTGTCTTCTGTGGTCAATACTTTCAAATTCCCCCCGTGAAAGCCCTAAATGGAGTACTGGAGCCGGCCCGGGAATTAAAGTTTCATACAAATGCGCGGGATTCAATAATTCAGTCACTAATTATTTGTAGTTATTCATGAAGCATAAGGTAAATAATAAACCGTTGTGTAATAATTTACCTGTATAGATGCCCCTTCTGCATAGATAGCATAATAAACAGTTGTGTAGGTAATAATTTACCCAATAATACTTCAACGTTTGTTCAAGTTACGAAAGTACCTATCAACAAAATCCAAAAAGATCCATCATTTTTCAAAAGAAATAGTATCACAGAACAACCAACTCGGCTTCATATAGCCATCCGTGATTATAATTAGGTGCTCCCTAGGGATGATATCTGGGCCGGATTTATTCCATTTCATTCACAATCATATTGAGGAAGCTTTTCGGTGCAAACGAACGGCTGGTCGTGCAATGCTCCGGGTGGTTTCAAAAAATTCTTTAGTTCAAGATCAATCTAAAAACGTAAGAAAACCATATCCTTCTTGTCGTGGTACCCTTCCGGAATACCTCAAAATGTACATATTTAAGACTGTCCTAAATAAACCAAGTGAATGGAGGGCCTACGTGACTCAAGTGGGATAGGTAGTCCTCTCCCTCCATTGATCCACCAACGGCTCCTAACGACTGTCAGAGGACTGGAGGAGGGTGGAGGAGCTCCTATAGAACCCGCTCTTCTCACTCAGCTCGCCATTCAACGCTCAAACCTCAAGTCAATGACTTCTCTCTCTCTCTCTCTCTCTCTCCTCAAGCCTCCTTACCTTTCTCGCCTAAAAGAACTCAGTGTGGTGGAACCGGTGAGGTGATAACTGACGTGGTGGAACTGTTGGGGCAAAATGCTCTAGCGTTTCTAGTGGTGGCAACCTCCCTGGCTTCGCCATAGGTTTAACCTATCAAACGCTAGCTATCAAAACCTCAACATTCACATCTCACTATCACCTATCCAAGCCACGCCTTAACCTTCTATCACCACACTTCTATTGAAAGTTTTTGAGCTACGGCGTTCTGAACATTTCAAACCCTATTTTTCACCATTATTTTAGAGATGACTGACAGTAACGCCGAGCTTCGAGGAGCAGCTAGACCCCAAACGGGACCTACAACCCAAATTTCATCAATTTTGGTTCATGGTTACTAAGAAAAGTCCGAAGTACGGCATACGGCGGACATACCGAAATTTTTTTATTGCATTTTCGGATTCTACATACCTTGAAACGTAAACCATCAAATTATGAGGGGGGTTACCATTTTTTTTTTCATGCTCGATTCCAAAGGTTCATCATTGAAAAGGATAAACCAAAATATACATAACAAAGTTTTCTGTTTTGTACTCCACTCGTTTGAGTCACTAGCAAGGTACCTAGCTCACCACCTGTACTTGCCCCGGACGAGTTGTGACATCCGCTTTGGTTTATTATTCTCTGAATAATCCACCTATGTATTCGGTTCGAAATTTTTTGTTTTGGAGCACCCCCTCAAATATTTTTTTTGACGTTTCAAGGTGTGTAGATTCTAATAATACGATGTCCGTCCGCCACCAGCTGTGTCATTCATATCTACCTTAATCTTCGGTCTAAAAAATCGTTCTTCCGCAAACAGGCTCCATTTGGGCCCTAGTTGTGTCCCGTACCTTGGCAGCCAGATCGGAAAATACCCAGGGGTGTTATGGTTGAAAAATTGGTACAAAATTGGGTATTTTTTAGTCAACTTGGGCTTGTGAGGTATTGTTTTCCATGCCCTTTAGGGTGAGGAGACCAGATATGAAGTTGATTTTGACCACTGAGTAAAGAATTGAGGTTCTACCGAAGTTTTAACTCCCAAAATTCAATATTTATGGGTGAAAACCCTGTGAAAATGGCTGTAATCACCAGAAATTTGTATAATAACACAAGAGGTGAATCAAGACAATTCAATGACAATTTATTGATCGAAAATAATTTGTCCGAAACAGCAACCTAATATTCGACCGCCAAATATAGCATTGTGGTTCTCTTCACTGAGGTCCCAGTCGTACCGTATTCATTCGAGAATAATAAACCCATGTGACAAGGACTTTGCAGCGTTTTTACTTTTTCATTGAAATCCGGATTTCGATGGAGTATTCCAAGAGGTCGGATAGAGAATTTGTAAGTATGTCAACCTTCAGTAAATAAGCCTGCTTGTTAAGTGATTGGCCTGGGTTTTTCAAAAGACTGGTGTCAATATGTGCAAAAATAAATTATACTGAATACTGACTATTTGTGTTATTAAGATTGTCCTCATTGCTAATAAAAGCCGCCCTTTAATCACCCGAAAACGTAATTAATGATATATTTTATTGAAAAAACTCGGAAATACTTGTTACTGACGTTAGGGAAATTATGGAAATGAACTTTCATGGCCCTTGGAATCGTGGTAGGGGCGGGCAAAGTTGAGTCGTCTCAACGCTTTGACCTCTCATCGTAGTTAAGTAATTAGGGAAATATCGATTGGGATTCCTCTTGAAAGTCATACTGACAGCGGATAGTGGTGTGATTTCGTCAGAAATGGAAAAACCACCTGAAAGAGCTGTTCTATTTCTTCGTCTGTTCGAATCGCAGAACCCGCCCCTCTCATCGCAATAGTGGTGAGACAAAGAAGACCAAAACCCGGTGTTCCCGAGAGCCGGTCACGTTGACGATACGATAGCCCCAGCCTAAATTGGCTGTGATTGTATCACTTTCTTTCATTTTGGTTTATTATATTCAATAATGAACAATTAGAATCGGGCATGAAGGGGGGCTCAAAATTGGTTGGTTTCCGTTTCAACGTACGTAGAATCCGAAAATGAAAAAAAAAAGCTGCAAATTATTACACAACGGTTTACTACTTGCCTGTATAGATGCTGCGTAGATCACTGTTTCCTGCGGTAAATACAACTTTCGTGCTACCCCAGGAAGGCCCTAAAATCGAGTACTGGAGCCGGCCCGGGAATTGCAGTTCAATAAAAATGCGCAGGATTCAGTAATTCAATCATTAATAATAAATTATTTGTTGTTATTCATGAAGCATAACGTTTGTTCAAGTTGCAAAAGTACCTATCAACAAAATCCAAATAACCACCACTCTTCAATAATATGACAGAGCAACCAACTCGACTTCATACAGCCATCCGTGATTATAATCAGGTGTTTCCTAGCAATGATATCTGGTCGGATTTATACCGTTTGATTGACAAAGTTTTTCGGTGCAAACGGACGGCTGGACGTTTGCAATGCTCCAATGGTCTCGAAAAATTCTTTAATTCTAGATGAATTTGAAAACGAAAAAACCCATACCATCCTATTGCGAAAGCTTTCGAGCTACGGCGTTCTGAAAATGTCAACCCCTATTTTTCACCTCTTAGTTAATGACAGTAAAGCCGAGCTTCGCGGACCAACTAGACCCAATTTATGGGACCTACAAACCAAATTTCATCAGTTTTGGTTCATGTTAACTAAGAAAAGTGCTAAGTACGACGTACGGAGGACGGACAGACGTTGTATTACTCCATTTTCGGATTCTACATACCTTGAAACGGAAACCATCAAATTTTGAAAATAGAAAATAATCATCCAAAATGTCTGTCCGTCCATTACTTCGTTTTTTTTTCTTAGTTACCATGAACAAAAATTAATGAAATTTGATTTTTAGGTCCCACTTGGGGTGTTGTTGGTCCGAGAAGCTCAGCGTTACTGTCAGTCATCTCTAAGAGGTGAAAAATAGGGGTAGAAATTTTCAGAAAGAATTTTCAGAACTCAATAGGATGGTAAAGGGTTTTTTCACGTTTTTAAATTGATCTCGAACTAAAGAATTTTTTGAGACCACCCGGAACATACCGTTCGCTTGCACCGAAAAGCTTCCTCAACATGATCGTAAATGAATTGGAATAAATCCGGCCTGTATATCATTGCTTGGGAACACCTGATTACAATCACGGATGGCTACCTATATGAAGTCGAGTTGGTCGTTCTGTGATATTATTTCACTTGAAGAATGATGTTTATTTGGATTTTGTTGATATGTAGGTACTTTCGTAACTTGAACGACGTTATGCTTCATGAATAACAACAAATTATTATTAATGAATGAATTACTGACTCCTGCTGATTTTTATGAAACCGTAATTCCCGGGCTGGCGTCAGTACTCAATTTAGGGCTTTCCTGGGAGCACCGGGGTAAGTATTGACCAAAGAAGGGGCATTTATACAGGTAAATAATAAGGCGGTGTGTAATAATTAGCAGCTTTTTAAACTGTTTTTTTTTCTTGAAACACATTCATCTAATAGGAAAGAGATATGAGCTGGAATTCATGTATATCAAGAAATTGGCTAAATGACAGGAAAACCTACCACGACTTAATGGTGAAGAGGACTGTGTAGATTAATCTGCTCCAAGTAGATTTTTAGCGTAGAAATACGAAAAAACGTTCAAATTAATTCAATTTGAGAATCGAACCCGAGAAGCAAAATGTTAGAAATAAGTATTAGGCCTACCTACTTTCTAATGCATTAGAGATTCCCGATCCAACGAGGGTGTGAAAAAAGAGAACTTGAGATAGGAACGCGGGTTACATATTTATAGTTTCACAGGATTTTGTCTTAGCCGATACTAGCTCTTGTCTCGATGGTGCGGCAAGGGGAGAACTCGAGTGGCGGGGTATTAGTGTTCTTAAGGGCGGGTAGGGACGGGGATTGAGGGAAAACAAAAGCAGTTGATCCATTCGGAAGGGCTTCAGATCCCAAACGGGAGAAACGTGAGCCGCATTGCTTATCAATAGAAGAGATCAGATCCGACCCTCACGGCTTCGAGAGTGGCCTATGCCCTATGTTACTCAGATGGCATAGAACAAGTGAGCATGACTGGAAATTGTTCTTCAATATTTTCAAAGGGTAAGGTACACATCGACCACATTGGGAAATGAAAGGAACTTGAATTGAAATGTGATATAGGTAGGTAATATTAGAACACTTTACTTTCAAAACACAATCACAAGTTCACGAGTAGCCTAATCACTCTTTGTGATCATGCTAGCACCAGTCCACAAAAATGAGCAGAATGTATTTTTGAACATATGAACAAAATAATATTCAATGAAATATTAATTTTTCGACTCAAATCCGCATCAAAGCAGAGCATATTGAATCCATCCTTAGATTCTAACGTTTATATATGGATTTTCGGAGAAATCAAGTTATTGCGATGGGAAAAAATTTAGTAGGTGAATTTTTTATTATATCCCGTTCCAGAGCATTTTATTTTCATGAAGTTTTTAGGGAAAATTCGCGCTAAAAATCGTCATAAACAGCTACAATTAACCAATTCGAAAATTCGCTCACGTGGTCATGCTGCATGACTGGAACTTATTTATTTATTTCTACTTGCCAGGTAGAAACGTAAGTTTTCGCTGTGAGCTGAGGGGAGAAAGTCAAACGTCGTAACTGGAAACTTTTGACTCCACGCCCACAGCTCAGCACTCACTAATTTCGCCATGAACATTAGTACTGACCAAACTAGGGTCGATGTTCCTCGGTTCACTTCCAACCCACATCAAAAGGGCATGTTCCCGATCCCACCGATCCATAGCCTGTTCCACCGGGAGATGACGAAGCGCCAATTCCATCGGTCTCATTACTGGTGTCTAGTGTGAAGGACGTAGACTACAATTCCACCGTTTAATGTGAAGTGAAATTTGAGTTTGTAATGTTCAAAAATCGCTAATGATGACTGTTTGTCATGACCATTTTTTACCCACAGCTTTATCATATTTCTAGTCTTTCAGATGTACTGTACGTCAAATATGAATGTAAGTACCTAGGGGCCTATGAATTACAAAAACGATGAAATTCAAGAACGCTGCGAATCCCTGCACAACGGTTTATTATTTTGTACAGAATACCCTTCTGTTACACATCACAGCTCTATGTATAGATAACCCATCTATATAATATAATATGTACTATTCTATACATTATTATGTAGATCGCAGACCCTCCGTAGGTTAGTACCTAACCCCGTACTCGTTACTAGGTACCTATCTAAATCACGAGCTAAAGCGGTAAATTCTTACATTCTTGCGTAAATTCTTCAGGGGGGGGGGGGGGGGAGGGGTCAGATTTTTTTGTTTCATGCTCGATTCCAATGGTTTATTATTCAAAATAATAAACCAAAATGGTATACAAGTATTTATTAATAAATTAAAAGATAACTACGACATGTAGTACTAAGTCAATAAATCATTATTGCATCCTTTCATAGCATAACAAAAGTAAATGTACCTAGTAATAGGTAGGTAGGTAAGTCAATTAATAATTTTAGCACCAGTTTTTCATCTCTGGAGCATGGTAGTACCATGAAACAGGAGTTACAAAATCAAGTACAGAAGTTAGTGAGGCTTGTATGCTTGGAGAGAGAAACTTCCGTCTCACAGCGTGAGGCTTACCCCGCTCACTTGTAGTATTCAACACTCGTGCCGACATATCGATAACTAGGTAGTGTAAGTTGAGCACCGGGAAAACTGAAGCGAAACATCAGGTATAACTCATGTTAACCTACTGTTTGGTTAGAAGACCATAGGGCGGTGGAATCGAAGAACGACTGCTGTGTATCTCCTGGTGTTCATCAGAGTATAACTGCCGAGTGCTACTACATGCGATAATCCGGTGGAATCGTCTATCAGCAACGAGAAGCCGACCGATCTTCGTATACAACAATAATTGCATAGGATTAATAATAATTATTAAGCTTCATTCATCCTCGCTTCTGTTGTATTTTTAGCAAAATTATAAATCAACAATAAACCTGTAGCTGATGTGATAAGCCATACTCGCAATAAAATTCAGTTAGACACAAGTTATACAAGTTCTCATTCATCCCTTACCCCCTTAATTTTCCTAAGAAAGTTTTTACAAAGTCAAAAAAGGTCCTCCTTGTTGCCCTATTGCCCTTCCAACGAAATGAGACTAAGAACGAGTACCTGTATGGGTTAACTCTCAACAATTGAACTTAACGCTACACGCAAAATGGAAAACACTTCTTTCGAGAACAAAGGAAGAACTAAGACAATGCAATAAAACCACAGGTAACTACAAACGCATGTTGCTTCGTTATATTACAACTTAAAACATGATTGGGGAGTTACCTTGACAATATCAATAGTTCCTTTCCAAATGTATTATTTATCCCTCACATCCATACACAGCCTGAATGAAACCCTATCGCTGTTCTGAAATTCTTTTCAATTATTTGGATTCTTTCCTTTTAATTGAAATCCCACTCTTTTATTCTGTATGGATGACAATAACCTCTCGAAGCAAGCCGGACAAAGGGAACACTTCAGTTCCCCTTTATTTAAATATTTAAACGAAAACACCATTCGTCTGTAAAAACTTTCCCGATAAATTCCTTACTCATGGACCACAAATATTGTCAACTTTATCCTTCATCATTTCTACCACATTCAAATTTTAAATAGAATTCTCCCTTCATGTGCGGTTCTTCTACTCGTAAATGATGCTGAAAGTGGATTTATAATTTACATTTGACCTCGAACCTGAACGGGGAAAATAATTTCATTAACAAGCTTTAAAAGTCGACTCTATATCATCAATAATAAAAAGCGTAATTGCATACCTGCTCATAAATCAGAATCAATATACAGTTCGAACTCCATTGAATGGGTTCCGGTTAAAACCCGGAAGGTCTATCAACAGGGCTTATTATGACCGAAAATAATATTAGCTCCATCAACTGATGGTTGGGGTCAGATTTTTAGCCAACCCTCCCTTATTCGAGGTTAGGCTTATTCTAGCACGTCAAATTTGTATGACACGCCTTTGAAGCACACACATCACACCTCACACCACACCTATAACACACTCACAAAACTTTCAAGCAAAGTAAACCACTTGTAAACTAAGTATTGATTTTGCTAACAGCTATTGACCATTGTAATTTATTGTAGCAGTAGGTACCACTCCTATTCTGCATTATCCCCCCCCCCCCCCCCCCCCCGTCTTTAGTTACCTAAGGCCCCCGTCCTTTCAGGCATGACAAAGCCTATTCTTTAAATTCTAGTTAAAAATCAAGTGCCATGAAAATATTTGAACTGGATTTTTGGGGGGTACGGAATGGAAGGAAAATAAATTTTACCGAAATATCCGACATTTGCGTGTTCCTCAGTCTATCTTCGTGAGCCACCAATCCAGAAATAGCAAGACTCCTGTTTGGAGGTTGGACGTAGAATCAACAACATACCTACCCCGTAATAAAAGGCAGTTATAAATTCACTACATTGAACTAGTTTGATGGGAAAATTGGTAGAGGGAGGAAAACGCCCAATTTGTCTAGCTTTATGGCTAGGAAACTGAATCTTACATTCGCGTTAAATAAACCCATTTTGATCGGTGCCCTCTATTTTTCAGTCGCTCAAAGATTCAACAGATTCTCATGTGACTTCAAACTAAATATTCTTATGAAATGAGTAAAATGCTGGATCAAGCGTAGCAATGAAATTCAAGATAGGTATGTCTCATCCGCATGAATCCGAATTAGAAAAGAAGGAGAAAAAAAAACGTATACGGACAAATAGTTGATTGCTGAGTCAAATTTTAAACCCATAATTTGAGGATGCAAATGAGAAGGTAAATTTTTTTTAAATAGGCATCATAAATAAGGTTGAAAAGTGATGTGTTGTCTTATTATGACGTCTGAAATGACGAATTCTAACCACTGTTTCTAACAGACAGTGCATGAAAACGAAAGAAATCCGACAATTTTAGACTCACTGGTGTTGACTGTTTAGTTATTTATTTCCAAGCCGACAGGTAATGTGGTTATATTAGCAGCCCGTCTCCAAGGTTCTGTTTACTTCCTAGATGTCAATCCAATGCTCCAATGCATCTATCATGTTTCATTCTCATCAAGTTACTGCTCACATACGTCTGAACGCCTGAAGGTACATCTAACTGCTTTGACTACGATCTCGATTAAAATAGGTACTACCGGACCTGCTGGGTGCCAACTACCAAAACCGGACGGATTGAACCAAAGTCACGCGTGATAGAAGAATTCACCGTCTGCGCATGCGCAGGTTATCTGTATGGTCTTGTGTAATGAAAAAGACATTCAGCTTGTACCTTTAGTAAGGTTTTATTGCGCTAAAAGAAGTCTGACAAAATGGAAAATGTAAAGTAAGAATTCGAACGTGCATGACAACGGGGAAACAATTAACATGTGATCTGAAATCGCCTCAATCACCCTCCCTTAGGATTTTACGTAGTCCTTCAGGTAACGGGGAGGTTGACGCTCGCGCGTACTCCGCCGTAATATGGGAGTGCCTCTTGAGGATGGGCTTCTTGTGGATGGATTCTCTTGAGGATGGGCTTCTCCAGGAGATGTGGGCGGAGAGGCTTCAAATGCTGGTTCGTCCGCGGGCTCCGGCTCTTCTGTTGATGTGGGTTGCCCAGTTGAGGTTGTAGAGTCCCCTGTCAGGGTATTGCCAGCTGGGGCGAGGTGACGTGTGGATACCGTAGTTTCCCTACCATCGGGATATCTAATATGAGCGTAATCATGGTTTCCCTCTAACAATTCTACCTCTTCAACGTGGGGCTCGAATTTGGATGAGCGGTTGAACCTTTTCAACCACACTGGTCCGGGAGTAAGCAACCATGTTGGGATGGAGTCTCCGTTTGAGGATCGTCGTTGATGAGAGAAAAGTCGTTCGTGAGGGGTACTGTTGGTTGCTGTACATAGGAGGGAACGGATGGAATGGAGAGCTTCGGGTAGAACTGCCTCCCAGTGCGCCAGTGGCAGCTTCTTCTCCTTGAGCGCCAGCTCTATAGTTTTCCAAATTATGCCATTGTACCGCTCTACTTGTCCATTTCCTTGGGGGTTGTAGGCAGTAGTTCGACTGGTAGCCACCCCATAACTCGTGAGAAACTCCTTCAATTCGGTAGACATGAAGGAAGTACCGCGGTCCGTGTGTATGTAGGCAGGAGCTCCGAATATGCTAAATAGGTTTTGAAAACATTCGATAACAGTGCTTGAGCTCAGATCCGAGACGGCATACGTGAATGGAAACCTCGAATATTCGTCTACAATGGTTAAGAGGTACCGTTTCTTTGAGGATTTGGAAGGCAGTGGGCCTTTAAAGTCGACATTCAGCCGTTCGAACGGTTTGGTTGACTTGATCAGGGTCCCATGCTGCCGGAAGTACTTTGGTTTCAACTCGGCGCATATATTGCAGGAAGAAACAACTCGCTTCACTTCTTCCACTGAGAAAGGCAAGTTTTTGCTCCTCAGCCAGTGGAAGAAACGAGTGACTCCTGGATGGCAAAGGGATCTGTGGAGTTCAAAAAGTTTTTGGTCCGAGCTGGTAGCACACACTCGTGAAAGAGTGTCAGCCACATGATTGTTCTTGCCTGGACGGTAAGAAATGTCGTACGAATAGCAAGAAAGCTCCAATCGCCAGCGCATTATCTTCTCATTCTTACATTTACTCTTGTGTTTGGACGAAAAAATGAACGAAACAGATTGCTGGTCGGTGATAAGTTTAAAGTGACGACCAAGCAAGAAATGCCGCCAATGTCTCACTGCTTCCACTATCGCGTATGCCTCTTTCTCAATTGACGAATGCCCAAGTTCAGAGTTTGAAAGGGTTCGAGAAAAAAAGGCGACAGGACGACCACCTTGAGAGAGCGTCGCAGCTATCGTTGACTCGGATGCATCGGTTTCAACGCAAAATGGAGCTTCGTTGTCAACCCAAGCAATACTGGCGTCCTCAATAGATTTCTTGAGAGCGGCAAACTGCTGTTGGGCCTCAGTTGATAGTGGAAACGTGTGGTAGCGGGTGAATGGTCGGATCTTTTCGGAGAAATTTTTGATAAAGCCAGAATAGTGAGCAAACATCCCTAAGGCCCTCTTCATAGATGGTCCGTCAGAAGGTATTGGCAAATCATTTAGAGGCTTGAGTCGAGCAGGGTCAGGTCTAATTACATGATTGCTGATTGAGTGCCCCAGCAGTGAGATGGACCTAAGGGAAAATTTACTTTTCTCGTTGTTAATGGTGAGCCCGTATTTCCGAGCTGCAGTGAAAAATTTGTCTAGATTGGTGTCGTGTTCAGATTGAGTTTTTCCACAAATTGTAACATCGTCCAGGTAGGCAAAGGTATCCGTTAGTTGTTCTTTGCGGATAACCTCGTCGATGCAGCGCTGAAATGCGGCTACCCCATTTGTAACCCCAAAGGGAATACGGGTGAACTGGTATAGGTCCCCACAAGCTTCGAACGCCGTGTATTGGCGGTCCTCAACTGGGATGGGTACCTGATGGTAAGCGCTCCGCAAATCTATGCAGCTGAAAACGTCATATCCAGCAACCTTGTTGACAATATCGTTTATTCTGGGTAATGGATATGCGTCCAGTTCTGTGTATCTGTTAATGGTGCGGGAATAATCTATTACCATGCGTCTTTTGTGAAATCCGGTGACGACATGCACCTGAGCTCGCCATGGTGATATGCTCTTTTCGATAATTCCCTCTGCCAACAGTTTGCGTATCTCGACCTCAATGAATTGTCGGTCAGTATCGGAGTGACGGCGTGACTTGATAGCGATTGGCCTGATATCCCCCGATAGGCTGGAGAACAGTTTTGCTGGTTCCACTTTGGCTGCCTGGAACACGCATACTTCAAGAGGTGCCCTAGAGCCACCAAAGTCAAAAGAAACTGTTGAATGAAGCTGGAGGATATCTCGCCCAATGATTATCTCCACACAAAGGTTTGAGAGGACGGAAAGAGTGACTCCAGGATAATGATTTTTGAGCATCGTTAAATCAGCTATGCACCTCCCAATAATGGGTACCCGATGAGTACTGGAAGCCAGTCCTACTTCCTGGTTTGAGGAGGTGATGCTAAGATTCAAGGAACGTGCCGTTGATTCGTCGATTAAACTAATATCGCTTCCAGAATCTAGCATGCCATTTAAAGTACGTTTGCCTATCTTAACTGAAGTTCTTACCTTGGATGTAGCAAACGAGCATGTCTCTAACGGGGCTAGTATAGATGCTGATTTGGGATTTGGACTCCGTTTTCCAGCGGTCGTAGGTTTCGACTTACAGACATTTGGCCAATGACCTACCTTAGAGCACCGTGGACAAGTGTCTTCTCTAGCAGGACATTTGTCACGGGAGTGTCTTGGCTGGCCACAGAAGAAACATTTTCTCACGATCGGGGCAGCCAAAGTGTCTGGTTCGTCGCTGGAATCATCTACAGCATTTACAATCGGATGCGGCTCCTGGTAGCTTTGGGCATGCTGCTGAGCGAGCTCGAGTGCCCGAGCCTGAGCGTGCGCTTCAGTTAAAGCTATGGTCGGAGTATTTTCCAGTAAACGCTGCCTGATGACTGGGCTGACTAAGCCTCGAATGAATGAGTCACGAATGCAGTCGTCTCTGTTGGTTTCGGCCGAAACAGCTTTGAATTGACAGTCCCGACTCAAGAGCCGAAGCTCTTCTAGGTACCTATCAATTGACTCATTAGGCTGTTGCTTTCGAGTGAATAGCCGGTGTCTGGCGATTTTGTCAGACTTCTTTTTGCGCAATAAATTGTAATGAAAAAGACATTCAGCTTGTACCTTTAGTAAGGTTTTATTGCGCTAAAAGAAGTCTGACAAAATGGAAAATGTAAAGTAAGAATTCGAACGTGCATGACAACGGGGAAACAATTAACATGTGATCTGAAATCGCCTCATCTTGGATATAAATTGAAGCTTTCAATAGAAGAATACCAGCGGAAAATAGTAAAACTATATTGCAATCAAGAATTTCTCAATCAAGATTTTAACAACGAACTATAAAAGATTCCAACAAACGTGTTCACGACAATACAACAAGAGTTTTACACAAGTTGAGAAAAAGTCGAGTGTCACCAGCGAAAATGGTTACAGTTCGACACTCCCCTTCACTCGACAGACCTAGCGAGATCGTCATGACGGGAGCTGGGTAGGCCTTTGGTGAGGAGGATATCGGCCTCCATGGACACTGATGGATGGTTTGTAGGAGACCTTGATTTCCCCCTGCCCGTCCTTTTCTCTTATGAAGTGTTCCTTGATGTTTATATGTTTGAACCTTGAACTGACAATAGGATTTCTGACAAGAGCTCCCCATTTCATGCAAGAGCTGTCTGAGATGCATTGCTTCTTCCGCAGCTTCAGTCAGTGACATATATTCAGCTTCTTGTGTGGAGAGGGCAATAGTACGCTGCTTACGCGATTCCCAAACTCACGCATGCTCCTGCCAAAATAAAGCAGAAGCCTGTGTATGAGCGGCCATCATTTGAGCATGAGCCCCAATTTGCATCGGCAAACCCTGTGAGAGGCTTTCCTGTCTTCCTGAATTGTAGAGACAAGTTTTTTGTTCCTTTCAGGTAACGTAGGACCCTCTTCGCCGCTAGCCAATGATCTTTTCCATAACAGTTATCAATCTGGCTCAAGAAACTGACAGTGTGAGAGATGTCAGGCGTAGTTGCGACAGCAAGGTACACCAGCGCACCAATGAGATTCTGGTATGGGTATGCAGGATCTGGATTTAAATTTTTTTCCAGCTTGAGACCTGGGGTCATCGGTGTCTTGACAGGATTGCTGTCCTCCATTTTGTGCTTTGCCAAGGCTTCTCTTATATACTTTGCTTGGTTTGCTGAATATATTCCGTTTTTCATTTCAAACTCAATTCCAAGGCAGGCCGTGCCCCCCCCCCCACCCAGGGGCACCCCCTGAGCCCTTGAAATGTCATCAAAAGTCATACAAGATCACGATTGCACAAGCGCGAACAAAAATGCCGTTGATCCTTACAGAATTGTCTAAAGACATACCCACATTACCTCTCGAGGATCTTTTCCATTAGTTCACTACCACTACTTTTTTCGTTTATTCACTACCGTTCTAGACTAAGTTTATTGCCTACTACCTGAATTATTAGATTAGACAGAAAATGAAACAATGCTGCAACACATCACTCGATTCATGCCTCCAGAAAGTACCTAACTAATCAAATTATTACTTTGTAAGTTGTGTTTTCTTATTACTACATGCTTTGAATTCTCTGTTTTACCTTATATATTATCCTTCCGTTATCATTTTTATGTTAGTTTTGGTTGCTTTGGTAGTAGAAATAAACTTACCTAGTCTCGGAATGGAAGTGGTAGTGAATAAACGGAATCACAAGACAAAAAAGTAGTGCTAGTGAATTAACAGAAAAGATCCCTTCTCGAAATTTCGTCGAATTTCCGAATTATGGATAAAGCGAAGAACTTCATGTTTACGCCTTCGCAGTTGCAATTTTCGTCAATAATAATTACTTAATCTATCAGTGTAAAAATATATTGAAATGATGCAAAATTACAATAAATGGTGGACGAGTGGCGACGGAAAGTTACTTTATTGAGTCACGGCTCGCTCTTCTGTAGAAAATTGCCCCAAAAATTAGAGTTGAATATAGTTATCCAAACCTCAAAATTTATATGGAGAAGTGCGATGACAAAGGATAATGAAAAATGCCAATATACAAAATAAACACATGTACTTCATTGGATTTTAAAGCTCAAAACTTGTCACGAGGTATTTTTACATCCAAAAATAGACAATGAGATAGGTACGAAGTATTACAGGTACAACACGTAATTATTTGTATAGGTACGTGATATATCATTAATGGTCAGATTGATAAAATCTGGATGTACACAATAAGTCACAACAGACACATTGACATAAATACACTGATTTAATAATTTTCAACTATTTACATTCCAATACTTTCCATATATATATATGTACTATTTTACTATCATAAAATAAATTAGATATTTAAAATTAGCAACATTTTAACGGCAGTTAATTATCTTAATTATTTAACAATTCTAAACATACTTAACGTAAACGATACAACATTGAGACAAGAGTGATACAATCGTAATGATTAAATCGCTTCATTCAATGGAAATAATAAAGAAATTATACCTACAGTAACTGGTTCAAAATTCAGTGAGCTCGAGCATTCAAAGTTACATAATCCGGGTTGTTGGGTATAGTTCCGCCTGTACGGGACATGATTATCTTTTAATTACGTTTGAAATTCTGATTTTCTCACCACATATTTTGAGATTCATCTCTCTCCCGCAACAATCTTATTGGTCGATAATGATGAAAGGTCCTATTAAAAATCGATGATTAAACTTGCCGGGTTGACGAATAGGGAAAAACCTGTTGGGAACAGAACGCAAACCAGAAGGAGACTCGTATGCTACAAACTAAAAGTACCTAAGATAAAACATACGTAAAGACATCACCAACAGGCGTAAATGAAACGTCATAGTGTGCATTGCTATTGAGCTTATCGTGTGTCTTGAACAAATAATAGCGCATTTACACATTCACGCTCGTCACTCGCCAAGCTTTCAGTTCACTATGTCGAGACGAATGGACAACATGAAATTTCGTCCAGTCTTTGGCTCGTGCCCAAAAAAACAGATCACGGCGCGAGCTCAGCGATCGACAAGGCGAGTGAACCGACCACACATAAGGAATAACACCTCAACTCAAAATCAAAACATTTTTGGAAAATTCCCTCCAAGTTTTTCATGGAAACCCCGTCGCCGCCGTAGGTTCTCTGCAGTACATCCTAGCGAACCCATTTTTTGAATGAAAATCGACAGGACTTAAATCCACTCAATTATTTGGGGGGAAATCGACTTTTCAATTGATTAATCGTACTTGAGGCGTTTTTTAAATTTTAAACTTTTGAAGTTGAAACGCCTCAACTCGATTGTAAGGCGTTTTCCCAGCACACAAATCACTGCTAAGGAGTTTAAAAAGAGAAACGCCTCAAGTTCTACAACTTTATTTCCCATGATTAATTTTTAAGGAAAAACGCCTCAACATCTAAAAATTCAATCGGAAAAGCAAATCATTTTCTCGATGCTAATTTTTGGTGAAAAATGGCCCCACGCTCGATCAGCTGTGTCCACATGTGGAGGAGAAACACTTCAACCTCAACAATTTTGATTAAGTGCCTCAACCTAAACCTTAAGCCAATTCAAAGAAAAAAACAAAAACGGAGTTATTGAAAAAATAGTCTATTTCCACTAATACACGAAAAACGCAAAAAAAAAAACAGTGTTAACAGTGTTTTTGCGTTTTTCGTGTATTAGTGGAAATAGACTATTTTTTCAATAACTCCGTTTTTCTTTGAAATGGGTTTCCACGATTTCGTCGCGAGTGATTTAGTTCGCCTTATGCCAATATTGACCAACGCTGTGAAGGTAAAACGCCTCAAATAAATTTTTGACGAGGCGTTTCTCCGTCACACTATGCACAAATATTCAACGGTTTTAAGTTGTTCTAATCCAAAAGTTGAGACGTTTCACCTTCACGGCATTTCAAGCATTTCTCCTTAACATCTATAGTTTTTTCGATGTATATGGGCGAAATTACCGAACCCACTTCTTACTAGTCACCCACTTCCGAATCGATTTTTGAAATGTTGACTTCACCATAAAAAAGAGTAGATCAAAAATAGGAGGGGGGGTTACGAGAAAATCCCGTTTTCGTAAACATAACATAGGAGTTGAGGCGTTTTTCTTTTACACGGCAGCACTCGCCTCATGATTTGGCTCGCCGTTCGCGCGAATGAGTAAATCCGGTATAACAGATTCATGGAACGTTTTCAGAGTCCTTACTGGTTTGATAACGTAGGGATCAGAACATCGATGAAGTGACATTTCGTCGCAGGCAGGACCTAGCAATACGATCTGGTAAATTACTGACTGGCTTACTATTACTTCACTGAGGATGTAAATGGTTACAATACATTTGTGGGAGTGAACACATAACAACACTGATGGACAAAGATATTTACAAAACTCGCTTATATGTTTATCTGGCGTACAATTTTTGTGGTACTGGGATAAAGTTGGTTTTTCCTCATCACATGTTCTGCGGCTGCCTCTACTTTAGCCCTTAACCCCTTTGTGGCTCATCGAAGCCTAATTTTCCAGGCGACGTCTCCTAAACTTAGCTAGAAACTCTTTTAAAATTCCACACGTTGGTATATACCGATACCGTGGTGAAGACCAATATTCAATAAAGACGAAACCCGTCACATGGGTCATAAATGAGGTATATAAAAAAAGTGCTGATTGTTGCCAGCGATATGTTTAGGCTATGTAGACCATATTGGTACCGAGAACGAGAAATTTAACTGGATTTGAGAGTCCAATGCGTTTGAAAATTAACAATTTCTTTGTAGCTGCCTCGAAATCAGCCCCCCCGATGCAGGTAAGTGATTTAAGAATGCGGTACAAGATGCCCAAGAACAATCGTTCACTCAATAGTTCATATATGAAGATCATTTCTGGACTTGGAGAGATACAGGCGCCGCGCCTCGCTACGGGGCCGGCGCCAATCCTTTCCTCAGTCGACCTCGAAGTGTGACGTCATACTCAGCGGCATAACCTCCGTTCTGTTAGTCACTGCATACCTAAAAACGGACGGTTGACAACGCTGTTCGTATGAAACATAGCTGTAATTTATGAATGCGAAGAAAACAGTTAAGGACACAATTCATGATACAGTGACGTACCTTGAAGCGTACGAGGACATGTGGAGGTTGTTCCTTCGAGGGGATCTGCTCCCGAAACATGAAAATGTTCTGCGGAATTCTTTTCTGAATTTGCCTGCAACATTAAAGACAGCATCTGCTGCTATAACCTGTACTTAGACTAGAAAGGTTATGTTTCAAGTTATTTGAACGGGTTTTCACGCACCACTGAAAGAGAGGCGCCACGCAACGTAACAGTCATCGCAAGAAACTGCCTATGATGTGACAAATTCTATCCATAGCCAGATATGGAAGCAAACGGATGTGCCACATGCTTAGGCAGAAAGAAGTATAGTATAGGAAGTAGCCTCAATGCATAAAGGCCAAGAAACAATGGAACTGCCGGTACATTAGAATGGGCGAAGAAGACAAAATTCATTGGCTTTCAAATAATTCTACACAGAAAAAAATTGAATAGACCCGATATGAATCTCTCCTTAGGCAAATTCTTAAATAAAAAGCTTATATATATATTTGAATGTGCCATGGTATCAGATATTTAGGGGTTATTCACAATTGTGAAGGATACAGTAGTTGATATTAATTGCCTAGCTTCTGTGGGGTGTCCCTGATAAGAGATATTGAGTGCTACCGCCACCCTTATTAGTTCTTCGCGCATTTCCTTTCGTCGCACACTAATCCAAGTTCGATTGCAAAGATCATTTTTGGAATCTTCATAATATTATCCGCACTGGACCTTGCATGTACCTTATGAAACATTTTACCCTCATTGGCTTAATTTCAGTTGAAAAACGAATCGGTTGTAAGCGAAAATCATCAGAAAAATCGCGTCAAGATCCTATGGAAATTTAGACCTAAAGTGATGTTTTGGGTAAAACACGCTTGCATACGAGTCTGCAACGCATTGGGACATTTTCATGTCTTTACCTATTGCTTTTGACATTATTAATATTAAGAGGTAGGTACCTAATTTCAATAAAATAGACGATTCCGGATTAATTATCTTCTACACTCACGATCATTAGTTTGTAAACAAAATATGAGAACAGTTATGCCCATAGCTCCGCTATTCGTATAGTCAATATGTTATGGAGAACATGAAAATGTTCGTTAAATCGAGAGCTTTCCAACGAGTGGTGAACGATTTTTGTGGGTTAAAAAGTGTAGAAAATGAACAAACCTAACAACGGGGTCGTTGTAAGCGGAAATCATTATAAAGGCACTGTAACACAATTTCGTTACGCAATTTCGTGACAGTTTTTTGTGCTATGTGCCAGGGCAAAGACATGAAAATGTCAAAATATCGTGGGTGAATCGCTATGTCATAGATAGCGTTCATGAATGATTTTCGAGCATAATCGTGGGGCAATCTGGGACGCTGCGCTTAGACGTTTCTTCAGACTACAAACTACCAAGCAAGTGACACCGCAGAAAGCTTACTGAGTCATACCTGTTTATACAAATGACCCAGTTTAGAGATGCGTTGGGTTTTGCTTAGGTAGGTAGTTTCCTCAAACCAGACAGCCAACAGTGTTAAAGTTTCTCGAATTACTGTAGAACCTATATCTACATAACTGTAAACTGCTGTACGTTAGAGTTCACTCATCGGACACTAGAGGTTCCAAAGAAACCACAATAGATCTTGTAGGTCGCAGTGGATGGGAGCTGATACAGACCCCACAAAAATCCCCCGTACAAACCTTAAGATTTAAAAAAAAGGGGAAAAAAAGGTTCCAAAGACTAAAAAATGTTGTTGTTAAAGTAGAGAATTCCCACCCGTTCGAGCTATCGAGATCGGTATGAGAATAAAAAAAAGCTGCAAATGATTAAACAACGGTTTATTATTTACCTGTCCCTTCTGAGCAGATCACCGATTTCTGTGGTCAATACCTACCCTCGAGCTCCCCCCCAGGAAAGCCCTAAATCGAGTACTGCAACCGGCCCGGGAATTACAGATTCTTAAAATGCGCAGGACTGAATAATTAATTATGTGTTGTTATTCATTAAACATAACGTCTGTTCAAGTTAAAAAAGTACCTATCAACAAAATCCAAAAGAGCCATCATTATTCAAATGAAATAATATCACAGAACAACCAACGTCATACTCATAAAACATACCTTCATACAACCGACTTCATACAGCCATGCGTGATTATGATCATCGGTTCCCTAGCAATGATATTTGGGCCGGATTTATACAGTTTCATTCATGATCATGTTGACGAAGCTTTCGATGCAAACGAACGGCTGGTCGTACAATGCTTCGGGTGGTCTCAAAAAATTCTTTAGTTTCAGATAAATTTAAAAACGTAAAAACCCAAACCTTTATATTGAAAGTTATCGAGCTACGACGTTCTGAAAATGTGAACCCGTATTTTGCACCCCTTAGAGATGACGCCGAGCTTCGCGGACCAACTTGATCCCAAATGCGACCTACAAAAAACCAAGTTTCGTTAATTTTGGTTCATAGTGACCAAGAAGAGTGGACAGAAATTTTTTATTCTATTTTCGGATTCTACATAGGTACCTTGAAACGGAAACCATCAAATTTTGAAGGGGGGGGGGGATTAACCATTTTTTTTTCATGCTCGATTCCAAAGGTTAGTTATTAAGATAATAAACCAATAAATCATGGCTCACTCTGAGATTGGAGAGGCTCTTCCTTTTTAATGAAATCCTTAGGACGGACTTTTCTTGATCAAATTATCTACCGACTCGTATTAATGCTCCACTAGCGTCTTCCAAGCCATTAATTAGTAAGCCTATGTCCCAGCCATTCCAGGACTTCTCCATTGTTGCAAAGTGATTTCCAATATCACCTAGATAAGACGTATTGCGGATTGCAGAGTATGCTGTTATGAATGAAATTCAGGTTGGTTAACAACTGATACCTTGATAATTTCGCCTCGGATTCAAAGACATTGGGGAAGATAACATAACTTTGTTTTCCTCGGGCCTTCCTCGAGCAAAATCAAACCACCTTGCTGTGGACTGATGGCGTCAATGTGAATTTGATTATAGACTTTCATGGAGAAGCTGGTGGAATGTAGCCCTGAACATCGGACTGTATAGCGTCAAAGGGTGAATACACCGACCAAAGATATAGATATCTGACCCCGTCTGACTAACAAGGTAAATCGCTACTTCATTTTATTACCAGGTTATTTACTGTAGCACATAACGTAGGAAGCAGGAACGAGGAAATTTGAGATGCCTACGAACAAATTGAAAATATGCTACACGGTTGATGATGCGTCCAAAGGCCTTATCAGGTGGAATAAACCGGTTACCGTGAGATCACCGAAGTTAAGACACCTCAAGGGTGGTTGGTACTTGGATGGGTGGCCGCCGTGACACGTGGTGACACGTGTGACAGAGTGTAACAGTAGGGGTGGACCCTCGAGAGTCTCCCTCCTAGAGCAGCGAGATTATCACCGGTTATGAAGGGATGTCGATTAGGCTTCCCCAAACCGATCCCGTCTCCACCCGCAGAAAAAATGTATCGAGAACAGCCCACACTGTTACACTCCTCCCCACATTACTTCTGCGTAGCAGAAGTATGAGAGGGAAAAGGGGGAATGAAAAGTAGTACCAAGTTCTGGTTCAGGAAAAGACATCTGAACAACTTGAGGGTGACTAACCTCCATCGTAATGGTACTACCCCCTCCCCTCCTAGACCAGCGAGATTATCACCGGTTCAGAAGGGATGTCGATTAGGCCTCCCCAAAAAAATGTATCGAAAACAGCCCACACTGTTACACACGTCCAAGTATGAGTATGTTGGGCGAACCCCTCTCCACTCAAAGGGGGTGAGGCAATGAGTAGCCAAGAGCGAAATGATCACATCAGTTCGAATTCTGATTCTCCCATTGCAAGACAGCTACTCAGGCCAGCTAATCAAGACAGCTAATGGCCGCTACTTTACTTCGACGGTTGAGGACGCCTTATTAGAACGTAAAGGTAAATAAGTACGCACTGGGATTCTTCGTTCGGACTTTTTGTCGCAGACGCTCGAATTCATGTCACAGACTGTTTGCCCCGCAACACTGTCAGTCTGGAAATTGTGTACGCATCTACTTTGAATCTGAGCCATGTCAAACGAGATCGCGCTTTCAGGGATTGCAGTAGCACTGTACATCACTTTACTGAGTAAAAAAAGTCACCTGGTTTATTCATGGATCGGAATAAGCATGGGCCCAATCTTCTTGACACTCTTGGAGGATGAAATTACATTTAGAAATGTTGTTCTTATGAGTCCAGTTGATTTTGAATGTCTTCTGGAAATGGTCGGACCACGTATTTCGAAAAAGGAGACGAACTTTAGGGTGCCAGTTTCTGCTACCAACAGGCTTGCAGTCACTCTCCGTTTCCTCGCAAGTGGAGACTCATATACAAGCCTCATGTATACTTTCAAAACTTCCATTAGATAATATCCGAGTTTGTTCCTGAAGTCTGCACTGCCATTGTGTTGAGAACGTGTATAAAGGTAAGTTTTTTTTCACTGTTATAAACGAAAAACTGTTAAAAGCGAAAAAAAACACAATCAGGAAAGTGCGAAAATGGTAGAGAGGTTCATTCCGTTTGAGATTCACGTACGCACTGACTCAGTGTTGCGCGACATTGTCTAAAGAATACCACTATCTCAGTTTGGGGGGGGGGCTGTCAAACTGTTATGGCGAAGCTAAATAGATTGCACAGGGGCATACTGAGGATTATGTATGCGAAGCCTCCACGTTTTCCCTCGCACTTGCTACAAATCCAGGGTTTTCAGTATAACTCAACTCTTCATAAAAAATCTTCTTCTCTTTTTTTCATAGCAAACCCGATATTATTTCCCTTTTAACCTCCCATCAGTAACCAACTAGGTTTACTCTTGAACAGAGAGTCGTAAATCCACGCCCCGCTTTAACTCTCACCACCAGAAGTTCTCATTATTTGATTTACGTTATCTGTAATTCTCTTCCTATTCATATGAATTACCTAGTTTATATTCTCGATCTGTGTATAAAAAACTAATATATTATGGGCTCATCCATCTAGGCTTGGAAAACTGTTGCAGTTTACTGCGTAGTGTTTATGTAACCTGAAATGTCACCGTTCTGCCGTCTTATACAACTTACTATTTTATTTATTTTATATTAGTTTCAGTAGCAACATTAACCGGAGTAAGTGTTTTTCAAATTTAATCGAGAGTGCATTAAGTATTATTTTATTTTTTGTATTTTATTTTACCGCAAGCATATGTTGTTTATTAGTAAGCTCTACTCTTGTCTGGCGACACGGGCTCTGCCTAATGCCAGGCAATAATATTCCTGTAAATATTTCGAAGCTTGTAAAATTTTGTTTTAGCGAATTTTTTGCAATGGCTTCGAAATTTAAATAATATAAATTTTTGGAAATTTTCTTCATAGAAATCCGTTTCAGACCATTCTAAAACGATTCCTGAAATTTAACACTTTTTTATATGTATATATATATATATATATGTGTCACTCCAGACGATAACTCTCGATAGAATTGAGATAAACAGCTCAAATTTGCACAAAAAATCTATCTTGGCAATCGAAAGGCTAAGTTCGAAGATGGGCGAAATTGGCCTACTCTAAGGAGGGTTTTGGCGCATTTAAAGTGCGCAAAAATTACCCAAAAATCCCCAAAATGTTATTTTCCAACAAGTGACCCCTCATTTTAAAGGTTTTTGCACGCTGAACACGATGGTGGAATCGGATTTTAGATATCTTGATCCGTTCTCAAATTAGAGCATTTAAAGTGCGCAAAAATTACCCAAAAATCCCCAAAATGTTATTTTCTAACAAGTGACCCCTCATTTTAAAGGTTTTTGCACGCTGAACACGATGGTGAAATCGGATTTTAGATATCTAAATCCGTTCTTAAATTAGAGCATTTAAAGTGCGCAAAAATTACCCAAAACTAGGATAATCTTTAAACTCTTACCCCCCCCCCCCCACCCCCTTAGAGTGGTCAGATTGAAAAATGTGAGAAGTATTAATTGAAGACGAGAGTTCGAAGCAAAAAAGGGGGAGGCAAACGATTAGTACAACTCCTTGAATTTCCCATTTGACATATAATTGTTATGATACCTTCATAGATAGACAAGTACCGGCCCACGTATTACTAGAAGGAAGACGAAAGAAAAAATCTATTTCAAATTATTCAATTTAGGTACTAACAGTAGGAGGAAGAAGGTTAGGTAGGTATCTTATCAATTTATTATCAGTATCATACGAATATTTGATATTCAAAGGTAGGTAGGTACTTAACATGATAAAAATAATATCAATGAAGAAGGAAGGATCTACCTACCTAGTAGAGCAAATCTTGAACTGGTTTTAGATACCAGGCCTGAAATCGTAGTCAAGAGGAAAGGCCATTCAGAAGGAACAAGGAATCTACTCATTACAAACGGTAGAATCAGGATGGACAAAACGTACAAATTAAAATAAATACGAAGAGAATATACATAGAAAACCAAATTTTAGACCGAAGTTTTCCTTTATTCAAAACCATAGCCATTAATTCGAATATTTCTTTGTTTTCTTTTGTTTGTTTCGTGAACATATTTTCTTCTCTCTCTCTCTCACTTCGGATGGGATTCAAAAAATACTAAAACGCATCACACGAGATGCAAGATTCATTGTTGAGGAGCGTCCCGGATGCTAGAAATGAATCCCAGACGCAGGTAGAGTCCGAACAAAGAATCCCAGTGCGTACTAGGCTTAACACACATTCACGTCCGTGGAATATAACTTGATCCTACTGATAACTTGTGGAATGTCACCCTTTAACATGTCAATCTGAATATGATCACCGTCGAAGACGAAGGGCACCTTTGATTTCAGAATAGGACAGCGGCGAAGGAAACCGTTGACACCAACCGGAAGGTATAAAGCCGGGAATATTTTAATACTTCACCAGAGTACGAGCCTACACTCTGTTCCATCCCCGTTCATCGCTATCTATATGATAATTTCATTTCCCGGGACCCCCGGAACGACGCTATACCACATCCCCCATCCTACCGCCATCATCAGGGTTTTTCGCTTAATACCCACTGTGATACGGTGATACAAAAACAGGTCATACAAGGCAGAGAGGGGGATCCCATATACGTCATTCCAAATTATGCCGTGATTCTCATTCATTCGACAACCCCTCTCGACCTTTTTTGCTGTCCACACATTCAATCCCCGTCACGCACCCCCTGGAGCCCCATAGCGATGAATCCGATTGACCTTCCTGGGGAAGAAGCCTTTTCGTCAGTGCTTCCTCATTTTGGTTTATCATTTTCAATAATGAACCTTTGGAATCGACCATGACATTTTTTTTTAACCCCCCCTCAAAATTCCATGGTTTTTCGTTTCAAGGGATGTAGAATACGAATATCGAGTAAAAATATTTCCGTCCGTGGCTTTTGGTTTATATTCTGTGAATAATAAACCTATGTATTCGCTCAGCAAAACATTTTTATAACACCCCCCTCAAAATTTTTTCTTTTCAAGGTGCGTAGATTCCAAAAATGTAATGTCCGTCCGCCGTACGCCGTATCACGTGTACAGGCTTCATTTTCGGTCTAAAAAATTCGTTCTTTCGCACACATGCTCCATTTGGACCCTAGTTGTGTCCCGAAACTTTTCAGCCCGATCGGAATATACCCAGGGGTGTTATGAGTGAAAATGTGTGTAAAAATAGGTACTTTTTGCGTTTTAGCAACACGTTAGTAACATGAGCTTTTGAGGTATCGTTTTCCATGTTTTTGGGACGAGAAGACCGAAAATGAAGTTGATTTTGACCAAAGAGTGGAAAATTGAGGTTCTACCAAATGTTCAGCTCCCAAAATTGATTTTTCGTGAGTCAAAAACCTGGGAAATCGTCTGAAATCACCATCAATTCGTATAATACCACTAGAAAAAGTGTTAACACGTGGATCAAGACGATTAATTGGCACTATCAATGATCAAAGATAATTTGAAAAAAAAAGGAGCGTAGGTACCTAATTCGTGTTTTGGGGGCCAGAATTGGTGGAAAACATCAGAAATAGCTATTTCAATTATTTTGCATGAATAAACAATAAATGAACAGCCAAAATTTCTGTAGGTATGTCCAATACAATAATAAACCCATGTAGCAAGGACTTTGCAGCATTTTTCCTTAGTTCCCAGAACCAAAATTCACGAAAACCGTTATCCGTTTGGGCTCTAGTTGGTCCTGGAAGCTCGGCGTTACTGCCACTCAACTCTAAGGGGTGAAAAATAGGAGTTGAAATATCCAGAGTATCCCTATATCGGACAACTTTATTTTGAGGTGTGGGTTTTTTAGCATTTTTAAACAATTCGATTTTTTCTGAATTTTTGAGGCCATCCGGAGCAGTCTACGATGTTACCATAAAAGTTTATATACAATTTGCCGTAAAAAGCAGCTGCATGCTGGCATCAAGCTGTGTTGAGAGATTGAATATTTTTTCACTCCAAATCAACAATTTCCCTTCGGAACATCGTTTGCGTTTCTTTTTGCCATTTAGCTGCTGTTTGTCATTGACAGATATATTTTAGCAACATTCAACACGTGATTTAGGTAGGTACTTAGTTTCGAGTACGGAGTTACGTACTAAGCTACGGAGGGTGATCTACATAGAAGGGTTATCTATACAGAGAGCTGTGAGCTGTAACAGAAGGGTGTTCTATACAGAGAGGTGTGATCTGTAACAGAAGGGTGTTCTACAAAAAATAATAAACCGTTGTGTAGCGCGTTTTTAGCAAATTTCCACCTATCCTACTGCTGAAAATGATCCTTCTATGAACTGAGATTTATTGTTGACCCCGAATTTTGGTAGGTTTGGTAGAAATAGGTAGCTACCTATGTTTTATGTGAAGAAAACCACACTATTTTATAATTGAGTTTGTGTGTGTTTGTGTGAAGGCCAAACGGCTGAACGAATTTTCATTAGGGTGGCCTCATTGTGCTCAGCGAGATCTGATCCAGGTTGTATGCTATCGCTCGACCCTCCAGACCTTTGAGCGTATTCAATAGCCGTCGCTAACGACAGCGTCCGAGTTCATGCTTCTGGTTCCTACGGTCGAGCCCATGTCGTGGATCTTTATCGACCCCAAGCAATAACGTGGGTGCAATCTGAAAGAAGTTTTCACGGCGGTTTCAACTGTACGAAAATGATTTTGTGGGACATGCCATTCAAAATTTATCAACGATTATGATTTCATCGTAGACTAATTGCGTAGTTGATACAGGTGGTTGCCCTCACGTTTCTTACCGTCCCATGTGATCATAAAATAAGATCGTGAAAATGTGTGTCCAATCCTGAGAATGGAGTGGTTGGGGTGATGCTTTGTTAGAAGCGGAGTTTAAAGATTTCACGACGGGTTCCTGGGTAGCGATGATATTCATTGCCAGACGAATCGCTCTGAGTATTACTGGACCCACAGTCTTATAATTTTCCAGATTCGGATTCAAGATTTTATTTGCTTATTTGCATTTAGGGCACAGCCCTTTACAAAAATCATCATTTTCCAATGAGCATAAATATATGACATAGGCATAGACAGAGACATATGAAACAGGTTCGTACCAATGAGAAACTTGTGAAACTGCCATTGTCAAGTGCGAACTTTTCGTGGATTCTTTTCGATGCCTACCACCACTCTAGAACCCGTTGTATTTAGTACAACGGGGTTTTCTGCTAGTTTTCAGCATAGAATCAAATTTTAGAAATCGTCCGATAACTGAAATATGGGAGGTGGGCAACAATGTGACAAACAGATAAGACTCACCAGACATGAAGTTGTAGATGACGGGATTGACGGCGGAGTTGGCATAGCACAACCAGTGCGAAAATGTGGCTAGGAACTCCGTCATGTCCGTCTTGGGGATCTCGATCGTGTACCTGAGAACACATGAGAACCACTGAATGATTAATGGTGCGAACCCATCATCAGTCAAGGCCCAGTTCATGTTAAATGATACATCTGGGAGAATGTGTAATTCCTGGAGTCACCGATCCGTCAACAACCGAATGCTAGATGCGGCTCCTGAAAAGGCATGCAATCCTCGGGATATTGATACCAGTATGAAGGTTTGTATAAGTACGAGTAGGTAATATGAAATATCCGTTCAACAGGATTCGTCAAGATAAGCACTAGAGATTGAAACGCGATATTCGATTAATATACCGGGTCAAAAAATAAGATTAAAATTAAATAAATAATAAAAATAAACGTATTAGTAAAAGAGATGAATATACACTAAACTCGGAAGAAAACAATGACAGCCTCCATAGTTATCATCATTATAACATGACGTGATTCCCTCACAGAAACCACTCCTGTGACATTACGAGAGATTTAACCAAATAAACACGGAGAACGTTGGCTGTTCAACACCGAGGGTTTTCCCCAACTGCCAACTAACTCAACGGTCGTAACGGCCGATTGAGGACATGGGATGGGTGGAAAAGTCCCTATAAAACCAGCCCTCCTGGCCCAGGCCCAGCTCTTCATTCGACGACCCGACCACCAACTTACAACTTCTCTCTCGCCCTCTCACACCCTCTCTCTCTCCTTTCCTCACACCTGCTGTGGTGAAAACCGCGGGGTGTTAGCTTCCATCCACCCGGTGTCTGCTGTGGTGAAAACCGCGGGAAACCACCTCTCCACTAGTACCTGCTGTGGTGAAAACCGCGTGGGGTACTAGCTCCAACATCCCAGACGTCTGCTATGGTGAAAACCGCGGGGTACTAGCTACCACTTCCCAGGCGCCTGCTGTGGTGAAAACCGCGGGGAGCTAACCTTCCCTACGACTAACGCCTATTGTGGTGAAAACCGCGGGGCGTTAGTGAAAATACTCCGAGGGAGCACCTCTACCCTTCTCATCCGCCTTCATCCATCCTCAACCGCCTTCATCCGCCATGTTGTGAGCATCCAACACACACCCACTCACATCATATCATTATTATTTTTCTAAAGGACTTCAATTACTTGTTCATTTTCTTGTTACTATTCATTGAATCCACTCCCACTGAGGCCAGTGGGCACTTAATAATAATTGGACAAGTTGTTGTAACATTATTATTATTTACATTCAATTTCATTATTCATTATTGCAGCACACTACGAGAGGCGCTTGGGTGCAAAGAGTGCGGTTCAAGATAACTGGAAAGGAGAAAGAACACCTACCTAAATTATTATTCCAGCTAATATTTGTAATTCTCACAGGAAGACCTAAAGACAATAAATTATTTAGCGTCCCAAATTCAACTGCCGCAGGCATTGACTCTACGTGAGTTTTCTGTGACACCGCAGCAAGTGGGAACTTTTCCCGCTGTTTCTCTGGGACGCTGTTTCGCCAAAAAATGAAGACGAAAAATCTCTTGGCCAACTTAGGAATTGTAGTATATTTTCCCCAAGGGAGATTAACTGCGCTTCCTCCTCCCACTGACACCACTTTTGCCTTTTTTCTCCCAACCACTCCACCTCCATCATCCAGCCCTTATGCCGCGGCGATTCTTTATTTTTCCTTCTTCTTTTTACAATCATGAAAGAGATTTCTCTTTTAGCTTTCGGCCTACGCCCCAACACTTGTGTCAACTTTCGAGCCTGCAGTTTGCAAGTTGGGGGAGAAGTTTAGTTTGCAAGTTAGGGGAGACCCGAAGACGTCAGGTGAGAAATGTTTGGCTACGTTCCAACAGTTACCAATATGTAGATTAATTTACGATTTCGTAGGGGGATGGTATTTCGATCATAGGGATATCGTATTTCGTAGGAGACTAAATATAAATTGTGGAATTATGTGAAAACGCTGCGAATTATTGTTTTCCTTTACGGTACTTCTCTTAGTAAAAACAAGGTATGTAAAATCCGAAAATGGTTGAGACTAGTTACATACTCGTAAAAATGAAGATTCTTAAGACATCTTACTATTAATTGTAGGACACGGAAGACACAGACGTAGACGTGTTAATGAATTATATGACTGAACACTAGAGCGACCAAATCAATTGGGAGCGAACAGCGAAATCACACTTGATAGAAGGGCAGATGAGGGCGTTGAGGTACATATTTATGTAGCAAGGCACCTTGGGGAGTCCCAGAAATACAGCCAAAATTTGCCTTCAAGCTTGGAGGTTCTTTGTTATCATACCTGAGCATGGCCATTAGGTGGACGGGGAAATAGCAGACGGCGAACATGATGACGACTGCAACAAGCATCTTGGCGGCTTTGCGTCGACTTTTGAGCTGCCCCTCAGTACTCGTGTTTGCTATTGTCATCCGTCGACATCCTATATAAGCCAACAGAAAACACAAATCGAAAGTTTTACTACGTGATAATTATGTGATATGTGAGAGAAATTGACAAAATTCATTGAAGCTAGTTCACCAATGAGGAAATCACAAGACATCCTACGGGACTCTTCTTCAAGTAGTTATAATTTTCGACACACAGATGTGCCGACTGCATCGCACAAATATGCTATACACTTGCCGTTTAATTTCACCATACATATACAGTGAAAGCTGGCTATAAGGAACCTGGAGTAAGGAAAAACTCTATGTAAGCAAGAATATTCGCGGTCCCTCCTCCTTGGAAGCCAAAAACCTGCTTGTAAGGAAGTTTTTGACCTCCATGTAAGGAATTCGATTTGGCCACTCGTTACCTCTGTGTAAGGAAGATGATTGAGGGGAACCTGGATATAAGGAAGGAGGACCTCTACATAAGTAAGACAAGCCAGCTGAGACCTCTGTGTAAGCAAGTTTGGGTGTCAAGGTGTCAAGTTCAAGAGTCAATGTTCAAGAGTCAGTTGTGCATTCAAGTCGTTCGAACGTGGTCTCTTCTCGTGGCGACTACACGATGCCTAAACGCAAGCTCCTATCCAAAGGAAGCTCTTGCTGCATTAGCCACAGCACAACGATTCTTCGAGTCCAACGAGAGTGATTTATCATCGTTTGACTACATCCATGAACTGGAGAATCGCGGCAAGATGAAAGACTGAAAAGCAAACAAAAATTTCCGATTTTTTTCGGGCAGCCCACGCAATAACGTCCATCTGACTATTTTTGTACCTAACAAAAAATATAATTTGACGCTGTGTTCATTTGCGCACTCCGAATTACAAATGCATGCTTCCAAAATTGTATTTTCCTTCAAACTTCCGAGAACCTCTATTTAAGGAATTTCAGTAGCAAGATACCTGGTTATAAGGAAAACTTGGTTGTACGGAAAACCTCTATATAAGGAAAAAATCCTTTCCCCTTGCGATTCCTTATATATATCCAGGTTTCAGTGTACTACAAATACATACCTAGAAATAACATGCCACCTGAAACATGTCCGTATGAATTTCATCAAAATCGAGTTACAACTTCAGTTTACACATGCGCGAACGTCAAATCACCCATACAATTCCAACGAATATCTCCCAAACGGTATAGAATGTATGTAATGATTACAACGATGTCATGGATACGAGGAAGCTTGTATACGTCAGACCTTTTCAGACGTTGAATTGCGAAACCGGGACATTTATTTCGGGGTCTATGTGACTTCTATCGCTGGGTAAGCGGTGCAAAGTCATGTCATGAAACAAAAGTTTATCCCTATCTGGTGGCTGTCTGCTCTCCACCTCCGAAGTTCCAGTCACGTGAACCCTTTGGGGTACAATTATAGAAGTTGGAGTAGGCATTTGATTTCCCAGATCAGGACTTCTGATGATAATGAGGACAGCGGAGGGGGATTGTGTGAGTTAGTGAGTGAGATGGGGGATGAGATTGGAAGAGCTTGAAGAGGGCATGTGTAAGCAGGACCAGATATCAGGGGGCCTATTCACTAAGCGAAAGAGACATCTCTTTTCCGTCCGACTCCCTCTTTTGGCAGAAGAGATTTTTATAGTATCCATGACAGGGTTATTCAGTAACTTCTAAAAGAGAGATTTGGCGGCCATCTTGGCATTTTAGATCTCTTTCAGAGAGACAGCTAATTAGGTGTCTTTCCTCGAAAGAGAGAGTCTATTGCTCGTTTGTTTGACAGTGATATCCTCGTTCATCCGCAACCACATCGGTAATTTTGATCGTGTGTTTTCTTCACTTCATAAAGGCGAGTCAATTTTCATTAAAAACATATACATATTATTGATACATGAGTAAAAACGTCCAAGTATGGGTTGAGGTAGGTACCTACCTACCTAAGAGTGGCCGTTCATTAGGTGTAGGTGTAGATATAATACAAGCATTAAGCCTCCTAATTCGACTTTTTGGTTTATTATTCTGTGAATAATACACCTATGTATTCGCTCAGCAAAAAATTTGTATAACACCACCTCAAAAATTTTTCTTTTCCGTTTCAAGGTGCGTAGATTTCAAAAATGCAATGTCCGTCCGCCGTCCGCCGTACGCCGTACGCCGTATCACGTGTACCGGCTTCATTTTTGGTTTAAAAAAGTCGTTCTTTCGTACACATGCTCTATTTGGGCCCTAGTTGTGTCCCGAAACTTTTCAGCTCAATCGGAATATACCCTAGGGTGTTATGAATGAAAATGTGCACAAAAATATGTACTTTTTGGTTTATTATTCTGTGAATAATACACCTATGTAATCGCTCAGCAAAAAATTTTTATAACACCCCCTCAAACTTTTTTCTTTTCCGTTTCAAGGTGTGTAGATTCAAAAAATGCAATGTCCGTCCGCCGTCCGCCGTACGCCGTATCACGTGTACAGGCTTCATTTTCGATCTAAAAAAGTCGTTCTTTCGCACACATGCTCCATTTGGGCCCTAGTTGTGTCCCGAAACTTTTCAGCCCGATCGGAATATACCCAGGGGTGTTATGAGTGAAAATGTGTGTGAAAATAGGTACTTTTTGCGTTTTAGCAACATGTTGGTAACATGAGCTTTTGAGGTATCGTTTTCCATGTTTTTGGGGACGAGAAGATCGAATATGAAGTCGACTTTGGCCAAGGAGTGGAAAATTGAGGTTGTACAAGATGTTCAGCTCCCAAATTTGATTTTTTAAGTGCCAAAAACCTGGGAAATCGTCTGAAATCACCATCGATTTGTAGAATAGCACTAGGAAAAGTTTCAACACGTGGATCAAGACGATTAAATGGCACTACCAATGATCAAAGATAATTTGAAAAAAAAAAAAAAAAAAAGATCGTACCTACCTAATTTGTGTTTTGGGGGCCAAAATTGGTGGAAACCATCAGAAATAGCTATTTCAATTATTTCACATGATACAAACAATAAATGTACAGCCAACATTTCTGTAGAATAATAAACCCCATGTGACAAGGACTTTGCAGCGTTTTGTGTTTTAGCAACATGTTAGTAACATGAGCTTTTGAGGTATCGTTTTCTATGTTTTTGGGGACGAGAAGACCGAATATGAAGTCGATTTTGACCAAAAAGTGGAAAATCGAGGTTCTACCAAATGTTCAGGTCCCAAAATTGCTTTTTTATGAGTCAAAAACATCGATAAACTGTCTGAAATGACCATCAATTTGTATAATAACACTAGAAAAAGTGTCAACAGGTGAATCAAGACGATTAAATGGCACTATCAATGATCAAAGATAATTTGAAAAAAAAGGAGCGTACCTAATTCGTGTTTTAGGGGCCAAAAATGGTGGAAACCATCAGCAATAGCTATTTCAATTATTTCACCTGAAAGAAACAAAAATGAACAGCCAATAGAATAATAAACCCATGTGACAAGGACTTTGCTGCGTTTCTGTTTATAATTGAGACTTTTTTTCAGTTTCATTTAAACTTTTATCGGATCCATGAGTAAAAACCACAGTCATGCAGCATGGCTATAAGAGCGAATTTTCGAAGAAATAACTGATTTCATGTAAA
Source organism: Leptopterna dolabrata (assembly GCA_954871275.1). Lineage (NCBI taxonomy): Eukaryota > Metazoa > Arthropoda > Insecta > Hemiptera > Miridae > Leptopterna > Leptopterna dolabrata. The sequence goes on along the minus strand of OX940975.1, from coordinate 11,363,672 downwards.
ATGTGATTTGTGGGATATCCCATTAAAATATGGGCAATCTTAAACTTATTGGGTAATTATAGGTATTCAAGTATGACGCTATTCGATTAATTCGGTATACATCAAATATGGGCATAGGTACATAACAAATTTTTTGTTCCATTTTTTGCCGAGTAACACCTCGGTTTGTAGATTTTCCAACGCTGAACACGATGGTGAAGTCAGAATTGCGATATCCCATTCCGTTATCAGATTAGAGCAGACGAACCAGGAAGAACATCTCAAGAAATAACCACGTTCCTTCATCTTCAAAGTGCTCTAGTTTGAGAACGGAATGAGATATCGCAATTCTGATTTCACCATCGTGTTCAGCGTACAAAAACCTTTAAAACGAGGTGTCACTTGTCAGACTGTTTCATTTTGGGAATTTATGGGTAATTTTCCCCCCTAAAACTCCCCAAAACTCCCCCTTAGAGTGACCCGATTCTGCCCATCTACGAACTTAGCCTGTCGATTGCCAAGACAGATTTTTCGTGCAAATTTGAACTTTCTATCTCAATTCTTTCTAGAGTTATCGTCTGGAATGACATATATATATATATATATATATATATATATATATATATATATATATATATATATATATATATATATATATATATATATATATATATACCTATACATATAATTTTTGGTGTCTTTCGGCAGTGAATTCAGGATGGTCTGAAACGGATTTTGGTATAAAAATCTTTCGGAAATTCGAGTTTTAAAAATTTTGGACCGAGAACAATAGCTTCCTTTTCTTCGAAAATTCGCTAAAACGTCCAAGTATGGATTGAGGTAGATACGTACCCATTGAATAGGTATTACTAAGAAATGCGTTCATTATTAAGGAATTGAACTCCGGGAGGGCACAAACATCTCGTACTTCATGGATACTATGGCATTTTCGTGTATTAGGATCCATATCTATTTCTCAAGGCCAATGGAGCTATTCAGTAAAATAGACGAACCTGAGAGACATTGGAAGAGACTGTCTCCCAGGGGAGGCTATCTCTCCCACGAGATTTTCAAAATAGATAATCTCTTTCCACTATATATTTTAGTGAATAAGCCCCCCCCCCCCCCCCCCCCCCCCAGTACACGGAAGTCGGATCTGCCGCTTCAATAAATCCGAGCTCCCGTTTTGATAACAAGTCTACTACGAGTATTTTTCAGAAGCTTATCATCACCGTTTCTCTGAGACCGAGTATGCAGCTTCCTGTTTGAAGGAGGGGAATACAGGATTTGAACAAAGTTATTGATTTCTGGGTGAGTTTTCGAGTCAGTTCAACCAGCTCGTTTTTCAAGAGTCATGGAATCGTCAACTCCGCAACATTTTTTTCTTCAAATTCTACGTTTTTGTTTATGATTATCAATAATGAACCTTTGGAATATGACGTGAAGACAAAAATTTCAACCCTCCCTCAAAATTCGATGGTTTCCGTTTCAAGGTACGTAGGATCTGAAAATGGAATTGGAAAAAAAACTGCAAATTATTACAAAGCAGTTTATTATTTACCTGTAAAGATGCCCCTTCTGCGTAGATTACTGTTTTATATGGTCAATACCTACCCGAGTGCCCCCCCCCCCCCCCCCCCCCGGGAAACCTCTAATATGAGTACTGGAGCACTGGAAGATTTCAACCACTATTTTTCACCCTTTAGAGATGACTGACAGTAACACCGAGCTTCGAGGACCAACTAGACCCCAAACGGGACCTGCAAACCAAATTTCATCAATTTTGGTTCATGGTAACTAAGGAAAGTACGGTAAGTAAGGAAGTACGGCAGAGGACGGGCAGACATTTTTGGTTTATTGTTTTCAATAGTGAACCTTTGGAATCGAGCGTGGAAAAAATAAAATTAACCCCCCTCCCCCCAAAATTTGATGGTTTCCGTTTCAAGGTATGTAGAATCCTAAAATTGATTTAAAAAAATGCTGTCCGTCCTTTTCAGTAATCGCTAAGGGGTGAAAAATAGGGGTTGAAACTTCCAGAACACCGTAGCTTGAAACCTACAATATAATATTTTTTTTTAGATCTCGAACTTTTTGAGCCCACCCGGGGCATTGTTCTTCCACCGTTCGTTCACACTAAGGCCCTGAAGACTGCACCGAAAAGCTTAGTTAACATGATCGTGAATGAAACGTTATAAATCCGACACAGACATCAATGCTCGGGAACACCTGATTTATAATCACGGATGGCTGTTCGAAATCGAGTTGGATGTTCCGTGACATTATTTTATTTGAAGAATGATGGTTACTTTGGATTTTGTTGATAGTTAATTTTGTAACATGAACAAACTTTATGCTCCATGAATAACAATAAATAATTATTAATGACCGAATGATTGAATCCCGCGCATTTGTATGAAAATGTAATTCCCGGCCGGCTCCATTACTCGACTTAGGGCTTTCCTTGCAGGGAGGGGGGGAGGGGGTGGCACCACAGGACCACAGGACCTACGTAGAAGGGACATCTACATATATAGGTAAATAATAAAACGCTGTGTAACAATTTGCAGCGTTTTAATACCGGCTTAAAACAATTCGAGCTACGGCGTTCTGAAAATTTCAACCCCTATTTTTCACCCCTAGAGATGACTGACAGTTACGCCGAACTTCGCGGACCAAGTAGACCCCAAATGGGACCCACATGCAATGTCTGTCGAAGCACTAGAAATCGAACAGTATTATAACTAGCCTAGTACTAATTTTCTGCTTACAAAACTAGCATGGGACCACAATGGATGATCTTCATTAAAAAAAAAAAAAAAAAAGGTTGATCGAAATCGGTCCAGTAGGTTCGGAATAATCGCTGGACAAAGATTTTGAAGAACACATAGAAACAGGTCGAACTGAGAACCTTTTCCTTTTTTTCAAGTCGGTTAAAAAGTAAAATATTCTTTTATATAATATACAGGTGGCCGTAATAAACTATTTCCAACTAATTTACAAGTATTTACAATACAAATATGAATGGTAGAAGAGACAGACAGTCCCATGCAGGTTACTTGAGGTAATTATTATGTCGACTGCAAACAACTGTCGGAAGAACCGCAAATTTATTTTCCTATTTTTATGAAGCATAATTCATGCTTAATCATCTCCTCTTCTTCCATCTGTTCCAAAATATCGAACGGTAGCTAATAACATTTCAACTGTAAGTAAACGTAGGTACTGCGCAACAGTAGGCTGGTACTGCTGGTAGGCGATATAAATGTGTGGATAGGCGAAATGGAAAATCCTGCTCTCTCCTACAGGAGTTAAAGAGAGGAGTGGAAAATTAAACGAAAATTGAATTTCCCTGGAGCATTTTCCTTGAGAAATATCTTCCTCTATGTAACGTCAAAGGGGCGGATTTAATAGCGCTGAAAAGGCTCCAATTGTTTCAAATGTTTTGGCCGTGAGTGTTACTACACAACAAAAGTTAAGTAAGAGATAGTGCGTAGATGAACATAGTACGGTACATTAAAAGTAATATAAGTATTAGCCCAGTCAAATGGTTGTTTTCCGTAACAAAATTGCTGAAGCTTTTTGTCAGCGGTTTTATCTGTTTTTTGGGAGCTGAATCCGAATTTATAGTTTGCTGCCTTGTAGGAGGTCGACTTCACAACGAAAAACGCCAAAAACCTCGAAATCTTCGCAATTTTTTGCTTTTACCTGGAAAACTATGCGTTTTTCCAAATTAAAGTACACAAAATTTCCTACAAAGTACACTAGTGAATCACGATTTTCTGAAGAGTGTTATTGGCGCTAGAGCGCGCTGAAACACAGCAATTTCTTTGCCCTTCCACGAAAACGTCAAAAACACTCACTCCCACCCCTAAAACTCGAAAAATATACATGTTATCAACGAAACTCTTATACCACGTGAATGGAAATTAAATTTCCTACAAGAGAAGTCTCTCTAACATTCAATTTTCTCATAACGGGGGAGGGAGCAAAACAAAAATCACGACAAACGCCTTTTGCGCCCTACAGCCAAAACGTCCCCTCCGACCTGTCTGTCTCTCATCGGCGCTATATTTTCGATGTATCACCCTCAAAAGAGGTTGTTTTGAATGAACTGGCAAAGCATGTTTGATGAAAATATTAACAAATTGTATTTACAATATATTAAGTACCTAGGGGTATTCTACTGAATATAAAGCTGAATATGAAATCTGTATGTGGTAATATACGCATGTACGTATGTACATGTGCCATGAAATTAGTGAAAGCCGAGGCCAGGATTGGGCCATCATTTCGAGGAGGTCTGGAAAAGAAAGGAGGCATTTAGTGCTAGAAGGTGAACTTAATTTCTGTGTTCCTCTTCAATATTACAACGAACTGGCTTAACTGAAACATTTCAAACTTTTTTTCTCTCACAACACTCGGCTGTGTCCCATCTTCCAATAGTTTGTCACAAATTATTCCGGTCGAGACACACACAACAACAAAAATTTGAAACGGCAATGAAAACTGGGATAATTATGGTAGCTTTAAAGATTCGACCACGACGCGTTGGTTATTCAGATCTAATTAACCCACCATCCAAGCTGCGAGAAGCTGGAAACGGCCTTGAAGGGGGAAACTTTAAGGAAAAATGTAGTTGTGGGAGCAAAAACGCACAACTGTTGAAAACAACGGTCATGAAAAAAAACTAACGAAACAGTTGTTTTAATTCCAACAAAACTGTTGTTTCCCACAGAAGAATTTGATTATACTTATTTTTGGTTTACTGATCATTTAATTTGGACAGATAGAACGTAAAAAAAAATCTCTGTTTATAAAATCTAGCAAATATTAATGCTTTATTAAAATCTAGTTCAATCCACGTATATGACATAAAATGCCATCTGAAATCGCAGTTTTTCAGCGCGCTCTAGCGCCAATACCACTCGTCAGAAAATCATGTGCTATTTTGTCTATTTAATTCGGGGGTTATCTTCGAACGCTCATAGTTTTCGAGATACAAGCAAAAAACGCTGCAAATCCCTGCACAACGGTTTATTATTTTGTATAGAATACCCTTCCGTTACAGATCACAGCTCTATGTATAGATAACCCGTCTATATAATATGATATGTACTAGTCTATACATATTATGTAGATCGCAGACCCTCCATAGGTTAGTACCTAACCCCGTACACGTTACTAGGTACCTACCTAATTCACGAGTTAAATGTTGCTAAAATAATTCTGCCGATGACAAACAGTACCTAACAAAAAGAAACACACATAATGAAGTTCTGAAAATAAATTGTTGATGAGGAGTGAAAAAAGTTGCAAAAGTACCTACCAACAAACTCCAGCCCCTTCTACGTGGATGGTATAAATGAACCGTTGTGTAATAATTTACCGTTGAGTAATGATTTACCGTAGTAATAATTTACCCATCAATAATACTTCAACGTTTGTTCAAGTTTCACTACCTACCAACAAACTCCAAAAGAGCCATCATTTTTCAAATGAAATAATATCACAGAACAACCAACTCGACTTAATACTCCGCAAATATAATCAGGTGATCCCTAGCAATGATTTTATCTCCGCCAAATTTCCTATTGTGGGCGCGTCTCTGGTTACGAGATTTGGTTTGAATTGTATACAATTTCATTCACACTGGAGTCGAAAAAGCCTGTCGGTGCAAACTTCGGGGCCTTACTGTGAACGAACGGCTGGACGTACGATGCTCCGGATGGTCTTAGAAAACTCGCAAGTTCAAGAACTATTTAAAACCGTAAAAATATTCACGTAAAAAAATGGTATAGGCGTTTTGAAAATTGCAACCCCTATTTTGAACCCCTTAGAGATGACTCACAGTAACGTCGAGCTTCGAGGACCAACTAGACCCCGAACGGAACCTATAACCCGAATTTCATCAATTTTGTTTAATGGTAACTAAGAAAAGTGGCCCGTACGGCGTACGGCGTACGGCGGACAGACAGAAATATTTTTATTGCAGTTTTGGATTCTACATACCTTGAAACGTAAACCATCAAATTTTGAGGGGGGTAAGAATTTTTTTTTCATGCTCGATTCCAATGGTTCATTATTGAAAATAATAAACCAAAACTGGAAAAATTCTAAAAATTATGAGGTTTTTTTTTGCGTTTTGGTTTATTATTTTCAATAATGAACCTCTGGAATCGAGCATGAAGAAACAATTTTTGACCACCCCCTCAAAATTTGATGGTTTAAGTTTCAAGGTATTTAGAATCACAAAATGGAATAAAAAAATTTCTGCCCGTCCGCCGTATGCCGTACACCGTACTTCGCACTTTTCTTAGTTACCATGAACCAAAATTAATGAAATTTGGTTTGCAGGTCCCGTTTGGGGTCTAGTTGGTCCTCGAAGCTCGGCGTTACTGTCAGTCATCTCTAAGGGGTGAAAAATAGGGGTTGAAATTTTCAGAAAGCCGTAGCTCGAAAACTTTCAATAGAAGGGTATGGTTTTTAAATTGATCTTGAACTAAAGAATTTTTTGAGACCATCCGGTGCCGAAATGCTCGGTCAACATGATTGTGAATAAAGCGTTATGAATCCGGCCCAGATATCATTGCTAGGGTGCACCTGATTATAATCACGGATGGCTGTATGAAGTCGAGTTATTTGTTCTGTGATATTCTTTCATTATTTGAAAAAAGATGGATGTTTTGGTTTTGTTGATAGGTACTTCTGCAACCTGAACAAACGTTGAAGCACAACGGTAAATTATTACCCAACGGTTTATTATTTACCTTATGCTTCATGAATAACCATAAATAATTAATGATAGAATTACTGAATCCAGCGCATTTTTGTGAACCTTTAATTACCGGGCCGGCTCCAGTACTCCATTTTTTCGTGGGGGGAGCTCGAGGGTATTGAACACAGAAAACAGTGATCTAAGCAGAAGGGGCATCTGTACAGGTAAATAATAAACCGTTGTGTAATAATTCGCAGCGTTTTTTGTTGTGAAGCTGACCAATATGAGGAATCAAACTTGAAATTCCGGATTCAGCACCCTCAAAAATATAGAACCTCTGAAAAAAAGCTTTCGCAATTGTGTTAAAAAAGCAGCAGTTTGAACAAAGACTGACTGGGCTGTGAACATCAACGTGGGGTTCTGTCTTTAGAATTAAATTAAACTATTGTTATGGTACACACAGCTCCATTCATCTCATCTCATTCTCGGACATAATCTTAGTGACACTGCTGAATGATGCCACCGTTGGTTGGTATTATTCCTTAGATGATCAGCTGCTGATATCTCGAGTAGACAGCAACTTCGGGTTTAATTAAGTAGTTAGTCATGAGGAGGAACCATGCATGACTTCTGTTTCTATTTTTAAATGAAAGTAAGTTCAATTCTAAAAATTTAGAGTCCAACCGCCTACGATGAATTGTTCTGTTTCTATGAGGTTTCAGATTTTCGGCAAAAAGTGACGTCACACTGGGAAAGGGGGTCCCTTCCAGGCGGGAGGGGTGCAATGACGTCACTCGTTGACGAAACATTGAAAGCTCTTAGAAAACGAACTATTCATCTTAGGAGAGTGTGGTTGGTCTCAAAATTCTTAGAATGGATTCTACTTTCATTTAAAAATGCAGTAACACAAACAGAAGCCATGGGTACTCCTCATTGTACACATATTCGGTTAGAATTCTACTATTACACAATTACAATCATGAATTCCACGCCATCAATCATAGATTGCGTTGATTTTAACTCAACCAGTTTTGGTTACCAAACGTCCCCAACGAAGTTAAAAATAACGAAGCAAATGAACACGTTCGAATATCTGAAGAAACTCCGATTCACCCCCTTCATCTTTCAACTTTCTTTACAGGAGTCCCCCTCAAAATCACTGCTGATTCTGCCGAAAACATAAAATTGAAGGAAAACCCCGGGTTGCCCAATAAATAATGCAGGATTGGGATTAACAGAGAGGCGGGCTCGGAAAAATTGACAATGGGGTACCGCAATGTCATGTTCAGAAGAATAAATTGGTGCTCCATTTCCATCACTTAATTCAGGGATGAGGCGGGGCTGAGGGCGGGGGCTGTCACTATCAACCGACAACCACCCAAGGATGAAGTGGTTTGTTTGCGGAAAAGGATAAGGATCTGAGAGAGTCTAGGAAGTAGCTTAAGGGGGGGGGGGGGGGGGAGTACTGTTGATTCCTACTAGGTTTTACCAAAATAAATCGAGGAATTCTGATTTCTATTGACTCATATAGGGAATTTCACGCTGACTCCAAATACACTCATGCCTTTATATACTATTTCCTCACATACGTATTTCAGGGTTCGTAAGTCCCTGCTGGAGCGAGCAAACGCGGAAGTTAAGGCTCCAGTACACGTTTTAGGGCTTTCCTGGGGGGAACACGAGGGCAGGTATTGACCACAGAAAACAGTGATCTACGCAGAAGCGGCATCCATACAGGCAAATAATAAACCGTTGTGTAATAATTTGCAGTGTTTTCTTCCTCCATATGAATTATATTAATCCTGTTTCAGCCAAACGGTTCTTTGCGACGAAATCTGGATTAATGCATCAGTATCTGAAGAATTTTCCATAACTTTATGTACCATTGCAGTTAGTTGGGTCTGCTGGGAAGAACTTGGCGCCAGGAACCAAACAATACCCGATTGATTTTGGTTCGTTATTTTCAATACTGAATCTGCACGAAAAAAAAAAAATTAATTCAACCATCAAACCATCAAATTTTGAGGGTTTTCGTTTCAAGGTACGTAGAATCCGAAAATGGAATAAAAACACTGCAAATTAATGCACAACCGTTTATTAATTTCCTGTATACATACCTCTTCTACGGAGATCGCTGTTTCCTGTGGTACTATCCTAGCGCTTCCCCCACGAGAGCCTTAAATCTAGTAAATACCACCAATAATCCTAGCAATTCATCTACGAGCGAACGGACATGAATTGTTTTACTCCTTTTTCGGATTCTACTTAGGCACCTCCTACCTTGAAACATGCTTTCCTTCATGCACGATTCCATGGGATTATTATTGGAAATTATTATCATCCAAAATGTATATATTTATGTAATATGCGTCCCCATTTAGTTTCATTCGGTTAACTCCTTCTTCAAGACCTTTCTTTTTGTCGCCAGAAGTGGTAAATTGAACCATTGACCCATGAAATGTTGGGAACCATTGTCTAGAACGTTCATACGGCATAAGGTTAGAGAAAATAACGTGGACGATTTATAAGGGTACTAGATGCAGAATATTGAAGATTGAGATTGACACTGATTGATTAATGATTGAGGATTGAGTTGAAACCATATCAGTACCAGGCAAATACAACCAATCTATCCAATTCTCCGGAGGTGCAGCCTAAAAAATTTTGAAACGATATTTTCAAACCTCGTATTTTGAAACGATTGTGTACCTGATATTGTGTTGAGAGGCGTACGGCACTCGACGTGTCCGGGTATGTTGCCTGATCTCCAAAGGACTCTAACTATCTGGAGGTAGGCTACGGACGTCACTCCCAAAGGTAGGAAGTACAGAACAACGCTTTTGATCGCTTGATAATGGCGCTCCGTAGTATCACTCCAAGCTGGTATGCACTGAGTGAAGAGGATCGTTTCGATGTTAAAGTGCCTCTGAGTCGTGTGGAGGGTTATCAGTTCCGGGATGTCTGAAACATGGAACCGTATACAATGAAATATTGAGTAATCGGATTTCCACCTTGTGACTAAATTCATGACGGGACAGCGTATGTGATTGTTACGTTCGCGGTCCAAATTATTTCGTCTACCTTTCAATACCTAATACCCTCAACAATAGAAGCTACGGTGCAGTTAATGAGAGATACCTACCAAACTTACCTACCTAATTAATACCCTTCAATTCACTGTATTCTGTAACCGTGATTGTTTTCACGGTTTTTACTGATAGAAACCCAAGTTTAATAGTAATTGCTCTCAAAAAATTGATTTTATTCGAATACCTATGATTATTAGTGCACAAATACCTACCACCTTTTATTTTTTCTTCAAGAGATTTAGAACATCTTGAAGTAGTCAGTATTACAAAAAAATCCCATTTTGTCCATTTTGCCAGCCAAAATAGCATGATCGGTGCTTCGTACCTCGTCGCTCTTGGGTGTGCATATAGAAACCTGTTCCTTCCCTCTGTTGGATATGAGTACAGAAACCTGTTCCTTTTCCCGCAAACCTTCAAATTTTTTTCAACACTGTTTGGTGGGGGGTTTTCGTGGGGGGGGGGGGGGGGGGGGGAGGGTGAACTGGATTTCACTATGGACGGAAGATCTCGTACTGAGGAGGGAAAAACATCAAATAAGGGAGTTGAAAGCTTGATCAAGGTGGAACAAACAAGGAAATAAAATGTCAGACGTGGGCTGGATGCGGGTCAATGTAGATTGAGTAGGTTCAAGTTGATGGAAGCTCGGTGTGTAGCGAATTCACACTATCCACAGTTTAATCTCTCACGATGAGGTTGGTTTAGTTGTCGTCCAACACCTTCCTTCTCCCTTGAGCTCGAGTAAATTTCAATATAAACCACCATGGGAAGATGGAAGCTTCACTTTCATCCTGCGATGGCACAAATTACGACCGAGTAATCGGGTGTTACCACCTCCGTACCCACTAAATACCTCTGTATTGGCAAAGGGGCGAGTAGGAAATTGAAACTTGTGATCTGCCTTGGGTGAGAATAGATGGAGGTTTGCTCCTCAGATTAACCGTCGCTTTCCATTTTGCTCTACATAGACCTATACCGACCCATCGTATTTGGGGACGGTAGGCAGGTACTAGGAGGCGGGGGTCGAGCTCTGCTAATATCAATCCCAAAACATCCATTGTGGTCCCATCTAAACGGTAATCAGTCCACCAATGGGTTCCCAGTTGGTAGGTACACAGATAAACCCATTTCAGTAATTGCAGTCCATATAGACAATAGCTAAGGTATCCTTCGAAGGAAGTTGTGCCAAAGCAATTCGAGGACAGCAAGCCGTTGTGCTATTTTAATGAGTTCGACATTTTGGTTAATTGCTTTCAATAATGAACCACTGGTTCACAACTAGGCCTTGAACTTTGAACGAATAAAACCTCATCAACATACGAGTGAAACATGCGTGGCTTTATGAAATCGAAATGTTGTTTTAAAATAATCCAAGGAAAAGTGGTCATTAATTAAGTGGCAAATAACTGTTCTCAACTGAGACCGAAGACGTAAGTCGGTAAATATTTGGTATTTGGTACAAACAAAAATCTTCGGGTCTGTTTTGTTGAATGAATGGCCCGGAACTTAGCTAGGGCTTTCATGAATTTACCAATGTAACACTGTAAGTCATACACCTAAGGTAAGAGCACTTCCTGGTTTGGCCGACCAGCCACCACCGAAACCTTTCTTAGATTTTCTGTTCTCCTCCCTCGATAATTCGAACCTTAGAAAATTAGAAAACCTCATTTAATGATGACTTGAATTTTGCTGCTGTCCCCTCAGAATTTAGTATCGAGAGTCTACTGTTTCACGGTGTCCGTTCATGTATTCTGGAAAAGTTCGTGGTAGAGCTGAAAGCCGCGTGCTGGTCAAATTGGTTCTTGGTCAGCCGCTTGTATACTGAGCCACTCAACAAGGAATGGTAGAGCACGCTTTCTGGTGGTTAACTGATGAGGGGCGGAAATGTCGGGAGGTCAAATGAAAAAACAAAACCCTTCAGAATCCACTTGCCGTTTCCCACAGCGGAATATTGCGATTCTTTTTTCTCTTCAAGATTAATCCAAGTAGAATTGAATCCGGGTCACGAGTAGGTATCCTTTGTTTGCTGTGGATGATCATATTACGAATATCATTTGTTTCTCGGGGGTGTAATTAGAGATATCTCTTTCTCAACATTCTTTTTCTTGGTTAAACAATTTCACCAAGTCCCTCAGCAGTTAAAGGGCAGAGATGATTCAAGAATCGTAGAAACGCAATACATTTCTTTGGTTCCGTCCAATGCACAATCGAGAAGCGAGACGAGAAAACGAGCTCCGCCCTCGTTTATAGGAAATTTCGACATTCACCCTCTCAAAATTTGACGGTTTCCATTTCAAGGTACGTAGAATCCGAAAATGGAATAGAAAAAAATGTCCGCCGTACTTAGCACCGTCCTCAGTTACCATAAACGAAAATTAATTAAACTTGGTTTATGGGTCCCATTCGGGGTCTAGTTGTTCTTCTAGCACGATCGATTTTCAGAGCACCGTATCTCAAACTTTCAATAGAAGGGTACGGTTTTTAAAAAAGTGCTTAAACTGATCTCAAACTGAAGCATTTTTTGAGGCCACCCGGAGCATTCTACGACCAGCCGCTCCTTTGCATCGAAATCTTCGTCAACATGATCGTGAATGAAATGGTATAATCCGGCCCAGAATCATTGCTAGGAAACATCAGATTATGATCGAACATGTCTTTATAAAATCGAGTTGGCTGTTCCGTGGTATCATTTCATTTGAAGAATGACGGTTATTTTGGATTTTGTTGATAGGTAGTTGTTGACAGGGAACAAATTTGGTTCGGTGTGTCTGCCCGTCTGTGTCTGCATATCCTTGCCACACGCATAACTCCCTCAATTCGAATCCGGTGTCGCTGAATTGCCCTGAGATCGTGCGTGTTTGACCCCAGATGGTCTCCTATGAATTACAGAACGATCGGGTGACTGGTACGACCACTGCGCAAACGCGAATCCGAGTTATAAAATTTCCCACGAATCGACTGTCCGATTATTTTCAAATTAGATGGGTAGTTTGGGTGTAGCTTCTCGATGGTCCCCTATGAACTTCAAAACGCTCGGATCATTGGTATGCGCAATGTTCGCATGCGCAAATGCGAAATCTGAGGTACCTACGCAATTTCTTATGACTAGAGTTAAAAAATACACTGCCAAGGACATGGCACAGAAGCTTCCTCGTAGCCTTCACAGTATGTCACCATTAAATTTTCATACATAAAAATTCAGATCAACTAACGGATTAATTAACATAAAGATTCAGATTAATTAACGGAATTATTTAACTGTTATTTAATAATAAGGGTACCTAATTCGAAGTTAGTATTCATGCTTTAAGATAATGTAATTAGTCCACGTATAGAACTGAGAGCGCAAAGAGTCCCTGTCAAATTTCAACTTCCTAGGGTGAACAGGAGAGAATTTAGCACATCAGCTGAGCAGGGTGCGGTGCCCGTCATTTCATTCATCAACGCAGAAACCCTTCCAGGTTTATAGTTCTATGATCTGGAATGCTCGACGTTTGGAATGTACGCGGTGCCAATGCCACGTGCCACTGCCACCGCTGATTCAATCATGATGAATGTCGTGCGGGACCTCAAGGGACCTTACCCGCATCATCCCTGAAAGTCTGACCAAAATCCGTTCAAAATTGATGGAGTTATGACCGTAACAAGAAAATCTCGTTAGCGCCTGCGCAGAGGCTACCGTTGATTCGATCATGATGAAACTGATAGGGGACCGTCTAGCGCTAAACCCACACAATTCCTGAAAATTTGATTGAAATCGGATCAAAATTGTGGAAGATGGCTGTGGCAAGGAAATGTGGACAGACGGACACGATACCAAATTTGTTCAGGAGGCCCTGAAACGCAAAATCCAAGTGGAAATTTTGATTTTGGAGCATGAAAAACTATTTAATTTCGAAAGTGAAAACGACTCATTGCCTCACCCACTTTGAGTGGAGAGGGGTTCGCCCACCAGCTACATGGGTCATATCTGAACGTGTCACCACGTGTCAAGGCGGCCACCCATCCAAGTACTAACCACCCTTGAGGTGACTTAACTTCGGTGATCCCACGGGAACCGGTTTATTCCACCTGATAAGGCCGTTGGGCCCTATGACTCGATTTTGATGTAATTTTCAGGAACTTTTTTTCAAACTGATATATACGGAGAAATCATCGTTCAACTTTTCAAGAACTAGACGTTATGCATCATGAATAACAACAAGTACCTAATAAACTACAGAATTTAACTACCGAATTTTTGAACCCATCGTATATTTATGAAACTGTAATCGAATAAGGGCTTTTCTGAAGGAAGCATGAGGATAGGGACTGACAGCAGAAAAGAGGGATCTACGCAGAAGAGGCATATATTATACAGGTAAATAGGTAATAAACCGTTGAGTAATAATTTGTGTTTTTTTTTAAAACCTATTTGTTGATAGTAGAAGGTGGTTCACGGCCAAACGAATCATCGAAATTAGGTGAACATTTTGGACTGTGTCGACGGTCAGAAAAAAGACCTGGTGGGGGCATCGTGGGGCCGTACTGGCGCGTTACAGGAGACGTGGCGGTGGAAAAATTCATATTTATGTTACTGTAATTGCCAAAAATTATACAGCTTATTCGACTCTGGTAGGTTTTTTTGTGTGCGTGCTTGGGTAAGCAGGTATCCGCCACAAGGAACGGCCCTACTAAAACAGAGTCTTACACAAACAGGAATTCAGTGATCTACGCAGAAAGAGATACAGGAAAATAATAAACTGTTGTATAACAATTTGTTGCGTTTTTGGTTTATTATTTTCAATAATGAACCTTTGGAATCCAGCATGAAAACCAATTTTAACACCCTCAAAATTTGTTGGTCTCCGTTTCAAGGTACGCAGAACCCAAAAATGGAATAAAATAATTTCTGTCCGTCCGCCCTAGTTAGCACCGTCCTTAGTTACCATAAACGAAAATTAACGAAACTTGGTTTGTGGGTCCCATTTGGGGTCTAGTTGTTCCGCGAAGGGGTGAAACATAAGGGTTGAATTTCCAGGGCGCCGCGATCTCGAATTTTTCTTACGTTTTTAGATTTATCTCGAACTGAGGAATTTTTTGAGACCACCCGAAGCATTTTACGTCCAGCCTTTCCTTCACAGTGAGGCCCTGAAGTTTGCACTGAAAAACTTTGCCTACGTGATCGTGAGTGAAACGGTAGAAATCCAGCTCAGATCTCATTGCTAGGGAACATCTGATTATAATCATGCATGGCTGTATGATATCGAGTTGTTCCGTGATATTATATCATCTGAAGAACGACGGCCTTTTGGATTTGATAGGTACTTTTGTAACTTAGTTGGGTACCTATGCTTCATGAATAACAACAAATAATAATTAATTATAGAATTCTTGAATCCACCGCATATTATTTATGAAACTGTAATTCCCCGGCCGGCTCCAGTACTCGATTTACGGCTTTCCTGTGGTGAGCACGAGGGTAGGTGTTGGCCACAGAAAGCAGTGTTCTACGCAAATTCTAACTGGCAGCAACCAAACAAAATTTGTAATGACAGAAAAGTCTACGTCGAATGAGATCACCTTATGTTGTCGAGGCCATGTATCCACACGGTTTAGCACAAAAATATCGACGTGTATATCGATGTGTACGGCGCTGTCCATCCCTCACGACTTGTGTGTCTTGACGGCTAGGTATAACCCCAGCCCCTTACGTATCCGTTGGCCAAATTCCTCGTTCGAATGACTTGCTAATAACCAATAATATTAAATACAATCGTAATTCTTTCTTACTGTACTTGGTCCAAGATCCTGGATTCCTGTTCGCACTATAACTTCAAACTTTATCTGCCTGTCTGCCGTTCGCAAGTTTTCAGAAACAAACGGATGAAATTAAAAATAAATGAATTAAAAATCGATAAACATGTCGAGGGTAGTTAGTTAAGTTGGAATGCTGGATTCAGCGGAACATCATGTCAAAGCTCAATGTTCAAATGCAGGCTATTTCCAATTTGAAAGAAGAGTAGCTAGATGTATACACATAACAGTTGCGACACAAATCGACAGCCTCCAGTCAAAATGTGTTGAAAAAACAGGATGAATTCGACCTCGCCGTAAGGCGGTGACAGTCATTAGCCTCTTCAAAATTAAAGCAGAACTCTGAACTTAGGTATGCTGGATTTGATGGGGTCAGAATGATTCTAGAAACATTCCCCAACACTAGATCAACAGGAAAGGGTAAACAATTTTGGTGGAAATTTCTACAACCGAAGGCCGAAATCCGAAGGTAGGTATAGTTTTTCAAATCTGAATAGATTTTGAGATAAAGTTCACAATTAAGGCCTGTAATTTGATTTAACATTACCGACAAGAGCGTAAATAATCGACAAATAATCTTGGAATACGTAAAATTATTTATTAGGCGGAGATCCCTTTTTTTTTGAAAGGTAAAAACCCGTTTATCGGCTGCCAGCGGGTCATTAACGCGCCCTTTGTGTGGGCCTCAATTTTCCGTTTACCAACCAAAAAACACCCTTTCTCTCGTCTGGACTGACCTGGAACTACCTTGTCGTATTACTTCGGGTGCAGTCCGTTCAAATGCCTGATATTGGCTTCCTCCTATCTATCTTTTCCCCTATTTCATTCGTCTTCCTCGGGCGAAGAACCCATACATTTACCAAGTATTGGTTTATATTACGAATTTCGGTGCTTCCGAGCCTTCGATGTTGTGAGTATCACCCTAATTAATATACTGTCCTGTGCAATGCACGGGTGATTTAGCTAGTGCTGTAATACAGCCTACGTTGGATAGGTGAAAGATAAGAAGCCGGCCTCACCACTTTGTTTCTCGTGCGAACCATTTGGTTGTACTTTGAAACGAGTTTGAATAATTGAAACTCAGAACGTCTGACTCAGACTTCAGTTGAACCGGGGTCGTTCTCAAGTTAATTTCCAAACTAAGTTTTTTTCTGGTGTATTTTAATTGGATATTCACTCGGCTATTCTTTGTGCCAAGTATAACATAATACGGACAGTATACGTCAGGTCAGGAAATTAATTTTCAAGTTGTATCAACACTCGACTGAAAGAGACACGTGTGAGAACTCTAAAAAATTCGTACACAACGAATTTTTGTGTTGCTACAAGAAAACCTAGTCTTCTGCCTATAGCAATAGATACCATACCGTAGAACGGTCTTGTACATCTGAAAAATAAAGGAAGGTGCGGATTACTCCCCAGTAGGTCCAACCCACAATGCCTACTTTTTTAATTTTTCATTTTTGTTTATAATTTTTAATAAACAAAACCCGTGCCTGCCCCCCCCCCCCCCTACCCTGCCCACCCTGCCTTTGGTATCGAGCGCGAAAGAAATTTTCCAACTTTCAGTAGAAGTGTAGGTATGGTTTTTATGAAGTTTTTAAATTGAGTCCGAATATTAGGATTTTTCGAGAGCTTTGATCTGAACAAAGATGGTTATTTTGGATTTTGTTGTTACAATACTCTCGCTTTTCCTTGCCAGCCTGTTTATATAAATCCAGTCGATTGTGAGCAATATCTGCCCAAGGCAAGCTGTTGCAACGCAAGTACTTGGAATCGTGAAAACATGGCCGACCGATGGTTTTGAGATGCCGCAAATTCGGGTCCGGATCCGTGTGTTTCTTGTTCAGCACTATCTTCTGAGCGCGTTCGTACACGCACTTCCGTATACGCGCACCTTGGCTAAGTTCTCCTAACGAACTCACCATTTCTAGCTGGACGCAATAAACCAAACTGTATCCACACGACTCAGCAAACGTCATAAGCGAAAACATGAAAAATCCGTCAAGATAAAACACAAAAACAAACTCGTGTGAAAGAAACGAGAGTTAAATCACGGTGACAAAGTTGCTGTGAAACACAAAGACGAGCTCAGCTGATAACAAGTAAGCCGAAGAGCAATGCTCACGAATTGTGTAGGTTCCTTATATTACTACCTAAACTTGAACAACAGTAGCTATAAAGGGGGGATTCTAGCACAGCCTTGAAAGCGGTAGGTTCAATGCACTCAGGCGTAGAAATAAGATGAGGAGAAAAAACTGGATCCCACCTGTACGGAACCAGAAGTATGGAGTCTGTGTGTACGAGCGCAGTTGACCTCGATTGACCCCTTGTGCTTGTTTGACAGAGTTGGTAGGTAAAGATAATATTATGCGTCTATCACGGACGGACAAATAAAAAAACCGTGGTGCCAAGGCTGGGATTCGAACCTGGGCCAGCCGTATGGGAAGCCATTACACAAGTCATTGTGCCAATGATAGCTACTTAAGATAAACGGGTTAATAAATGATTATACGAGCCCACACGAATTATTGTGTGGCTACTACTTTATCTATTCAATACTGACATCCTCTAATGTAGGTAGTTAATTACCTATAACTAGTTACCTATTAATGCTAAGAAATGGAAAAGGGGAAATAAAAAGTTATAGGTAAGTTTAACACCATTTATTCATTTCTAATGCATTCTTAATGAATCTGGTTCCTTTGACATTTAGTACATGAGAACAATCTGGATAGAATCTCGCATGTTCTTGCCAGGGGTCGTCATTCAAATCCCATTCGGCAATTCGTCCGCAGCATTTGTAGCACTTTACTAGATCCCCAACTTGGTCATCGTAGTGAAAACCTGCGCTGCACAGTTCTTGAAGAAGGTGTTGTAAACATTTTGGCCATAGCTTAAACGTCTTTAATCTTCCATCAAATGTTTCAAGGTCTAGAGGTGTTGTAGCAGTATCAAAAGCTTCACGCGTTGATTGCGTTCCTTTATTCTCAGAAGAGGAATATGGTATATTACCACTTTGCGATTCGCAGATTTTGTAACCACACTCATCAAAAGTGTCATTTGATGTTGTAGAAGAATGGAGCATATTGCTAGTTTTTGATGAAGAGTTTTTAAAACCGCTCACATCCATGTTGTAGCGAGGGAGATGTTGACTGCTCAAGTACCTTGGATGGTGTGTATATCTAACTTGTAAGCTCATCCTTTATATGGCTATAAACTAGAACGTTTTGGTTAAATGGGGAATCAACAAACAAAACAGAATACTCAGTTGAATAAGTTTTTATTCAAACCTATAGAGTTCAATAAATTAATACATTGTTCAGTAGCATAATGAATACGTGAACACACACATGTGCCTACAACATCGATACCAGCCCCATTTAGTTCGCTCGATGCCCATGTACATGTGTTGAAGTGTAGTCCATTCGCAGTATCTTTGTAGTAAGCTCCCAAATTATCAATTTCCAGCCGATAGATGCTGTCGATGAGTGCATCCACTCGAACCATGGCTTTATAAAATCCCATTGCACTAACATATCGTAGATACTCGTGGTAAGCGGGTAATGTGGCTAACTTTAAAAGTCCAGTGGTATCATACGTTGCAGGAGTATGAGTTGAGGATGCAGTTTCCAGGCTCGTTACTTCTGTTTCTGTGAAAACCACCACAATGTACGATGAAAATTACAGTTTGTATGAAGTGCGTTATCAGCAGAAGTGAGAGAAATAAGATGAGTAGAGAACTGGATCCGGATGATTGGAGTGATATGAGAGTTGAATTAGTCGGTATACATCTGTTTAAATCTTCGTAGATACTAAAGTTTTTACCAGGCAAGTTGACATGTTGCAGGAGATCTGCTGGAACACCTGTTTTCAGATGGCTAAACCCTTCAATTAAAGCCTCAATAGGATGAGCACTGTCCTCCATGCTTGTGTGCACTGATATATTTCATTCGTTAACTTGATCATAAAAAGATATGTTGAACGAGTGAACCTCATCTTGTGGAGGGGGGCTCACAGGGTTGACAACCAAACCGTTACCACCACTCACAGCTGTAAAATCCCTCATTTTATTCAAAACTGAGTTTATCTTTGGAACTAAATTCATCAAATTCGATGTCGCCTTTGCACTTAATGTAATAGTAGGAGCCTCGCAATGTAATAGACGATCTACCCAACTGGGGTAATAGCTTAAAATTAGATGTTGCTGCGGTGTTGTAGTCGCACACATGTAGGTTCCATGAAAAAATGTAGCATCCATTTTTCGATCTATCTGCTGCAGCTTGCCACTAAACAGTTCCCAGTCTTCAACACAGATGTAGAAAGGCGTACCGCGAGGTTTTCGTATCACAATCACTGTAGTAGTAAGGTCGGAAAGGCCAACTACCACCTGCAAGTTTTTCACACTGTCAATCACAAATGAGCTGGTAAGCATTAACGATTCCATGATGGCACACTGAAAGTTCCTCCTAGCTGCCTCATCATATATAATAATCGACAGTGTTCCCCCTCCCACATACTTAAGGTCCTGACGTCATTTTCTTCTTAGGTTCAAAGTGTTTAGTTGCGTATGACAATGTAATTAAATCTTGAGGTGAACTAGGCTCCCCTGTGGTAATGAGGTGGTAAGATCCAAAATTTAGAGTTCGTGCTCGATCATTTCTTATGAATGGTAGGGAGCCCTGTGTTACAGCGTCTGAAGCGTTTACCCCTGGTTTTAGATTAATCAATCGTTTTTCGTTGAAATCAACTACATTCGGCTTTGCTGTGATTATGTTCTTTTTTATAATTAATTCTTCTAATGCAACATCCAATTCTTTTGCAATTAGCTCCCTCACTAAGTCGTGCAAGTTGTTTGGCTCTGTTGAGCGAGGGGAAGATATGTTAGGTTGAGATCCAAATCTACTGATAGCTGCCATGTTAATGATCATCAAGTGATTATGTTCAACTCTTTTAATTCCTCAATTATGGAGAATATTTCAGGGTTATGGGATGTATTTCCAGCCTGTTTTGACGCAAACAACAGCCTTAAACGATCGACTAATTCATTTGGGTCATCAAAGTAGACGTAACGTGGTCGTGCATTTACTGCCCGAATAAATCCCTTACCACCAATCTTTTTAGTTGTAAGTAAGTCCTTCAGTAGATACTTATACTTGCGACCACTCACGTTGTATGGTCTCAATCTTGAATAACCCTGTCGAGCTACATCACTGTGTATAACCAAATCTCTGTAGTTTGCGCGATCAATGGCGGTGTATGTAGCAGGATCCGGTTCCTTTAGGAAAAGTAAATTGAGTAATCCTTCAGTTATTGGTTGTTTCACTTTGTCATCCAAGTAGATATAGTTGCGATCAAGATGTAGCTCTCGGTTCCCTAAACTGAGAGTACCATTTGCATTTACTTTGGGCCCATATGTAGTATCCAAATTCAAGTCCTTCTTATCACCCGTTATTAGAGCGAGCAGGAAAGGTCTGGCAAATGAGTGAAATTGACGAAATTGCGTCTCAATTTCTCTTTCCCCCTCGGGGGTTTTACTAGCTTCCTTCAAAGCATTTTTAATTAGTGTATCCCTTCTTGGTGTACTTGTAACTGGTGGCGTTGATGGCATGTTTTGTTGAATGGAGGGATTAGAAAAGATAATTTGTGAACCATCCTCTTCCGTTTTAATATAATCACCCTCCGTTTGTGGTAAACTATCTTCTTCCATTTCTTTATTATTTGCTTCATTATCCACAATCGGTGGTTGAGGAGATATCTTCTGACGTTTAGTACGCTTACGCTTTATCAATAAGCGAGGGCGGGTGGTAGTGGTTGGTGCAGGTGGATGGTTCGTGGGAGGAAGAGGGGGCGGGGGAGGGGGTGGAGGAGGAGCAACCTGTTTAAACAAGTCTTTCAATGGGTTCATTGACATATCCGTTTCAATTTTCCCCTGTTTTAAAAGTTTATATTTTTTCCTTACCGCCTGTTGCGCTTTTACAAGGCGGCTTGTGACATGCTTCGCTTCTTGCAATTTCATTTCAACTATCAGGTCAACCACTTTCAGGTAATATATATACATCGAATCCCATTCTGTAACGACCATCATTTATTCCTTTATCCATATCTACTAATAAAAAGTTATTTTCTAACCAACATTTTGAGCACATAGTTTTGAATTTTTCAAAATCCATATCCCCTTGTATATGATCGTCATATACATGACGTACATTTAATATATCCATTTTGAAAAGTACAATCATAGTGAGATTGATTCTAATCAAATTTTTAGGTACTAAAACATAACTATGTGTACAAAAAAATATGTCAAGTGCAAAATGCCGTGACATTGCAAAATATTCCCTCAAAATTTTGTAATCTGCCGTTATAATATCATCAAATATTACGATAGAATGCGGTTTTACGGCGTCAGGTCTCAAAAGTTCCACTTGACCATCGACCATCGATGCACCATACGTGTAAAAGCCGATTTCGGGTGATAAAGGTTCTAAAACTCTTCTCAAAAATTGATATTTCTCTTGGTTCAGCGTTCTTGAAAACAAATAAACGTTTTCAAATCTCAATCCGTTTGGATGTAATAACAAAGAAAGGATAGTGCATGACTTTCCAGAGCCTGACGGACCACAAATAAGTGCTCTTATAGGATTTTTCCCAAACAGTAATCCGTGAGGTGAATGTGATTGATCATCAATACCTGCATCAATTTTTTCCCTCTCAGCCTCGTCACTAACCTCGAGCTTTACACCCTGTTTTAGAAAGCGCATTATGCCAACTAACTTCATTACCTTTCTACATCTGCTTAAAATAGGGATTATGAAAAAAAAAAAATCGTTTATTCATTTAGATATATTTGCGCTATAAGTATGTTACATTCCACGATGAACAATGCCTGCCAGAGGTGAGTACGTGACAATTGAATCCTGCAAAAGGAGACAGTATGCACTAGTGTTGGCTGGTATTTCTTCCTGAGTCTCAAAGTCGATGCGAATGTCCACTACGTTGTTCCCAGTGCTTGATTCCATCTGATGGCTGCAATCAATCACAACAATTGGGGCGAGGTTTATGAATTCATCATACGTTAACATGGGTTCTGACCAATCCTTGGAGTAGTACGACCGTTGAAAATCAGCATACATTTGGTACAGAATGGGTACCCGTTTACAAGCGAAATCAAGGTTCATTCTGCTGTAGGGGAATACCTGGGAGCCAATATGAAGTCGAAAGTTTGTCACTTTACAATGATTGAAGAGTGTTAAATTTTTATCAACATTCTTCTGCGCATCAGTTTTTAAACCAAAAATCACGTATCGGGGTTTCTCCAAATCAGTACTAGTTTTCAAAGCCCACGAAAACTCCTTGTTCATAGGTAGGGTTGGATAGATAGCCAAGTTCCAACTTCGAAATCCTATAGTTATAGGTTCATCTTTTTCAAGTATTGAGAGTAACTGCAGTTTTTCACTATCAGAAGGTGTCACGTATGGGATATACCATACCATTTTTTTAATAGAAATGTCTGGTGGGCCAGTCGAGGGGGTACCAGCTGCCACTGGCAGGCGTGGTATAATCATGTTAGCATCTGATGCTGATCTGTTGAGTATCAGCTCCATCCGAACATTTACCAAAACTTGGTGATAATCTTCAGCAAACCCCATCAGGGTGCTTAACGGTACACATGCCGAAAACGCCCCACTGCCCAAATCTACACATGGGTTTACCGCAGTAGCAGTAGATGGCATCATCCAACCGGCTTGATGAAGTCCACTGACAGTCGATTTGCTGAAACTTGCGTATGCCTTCATAGTAGACGTTATTCCTGGATAATTTGTCTTATCCATCAGTTCACCATTTACAATTAGTTTGATTTCATCAAAAGCGTGAGCGATCGCATTTGGAGTGAGGGTGTACCGGTCATATTTTGACAGTGAACCTTCTACGTATAAGTAGCTTTTAGATGGTAGTACATATTCACCTGGTTGGGAAAATGGAATTATGATTTCATCTGATGCGTTGTATCTAGCTGATGCAAATGGTTCGTGAGGTCTATACTCCAGCTTGGTCAATCTTTCATCAAATTCTAGTTTCCTGTCTACATCCAACATCGTGGTGTTAAGAGTTATTGACGTTATATCCTAAAGCTTTCAGAAAGTAATAGTTGATCGGTGTCAGTCGCTTTACACTTCGTTTGAAGGTATTGATAGGACTGGTGCTACTATGAGTGGACAACCTCTTTATATTGCGGAGCTGCTGATGATGGTTGAAGATCAACATGTTGACGGGTAATAGTTTATATCGAATTATTACCTTCCTTTTATGGTGAGCGTCTTCTAAAGTGGAGTCGTATCGATATTAGCTCATCGCCGAAGTTGATTAGTTTGCCATCTTGATCAACAATTTTTACCGTGATTTCTTCAAGCTTATCACCAATTACTGAATGGTAGGTTATTGACTGTGGATTTTCTATCATTCTGTAACCGGGTGCTACATTTGGAGTGAACTGATAGATGACATGTGTTGGTGTTCCATTACGGATGTCACCTTGACAACAAGACACAGATACACCAATGTTTAGCACGTTGAACACATGTACAATACCCTCTGACCAATTCCATTTGTCGCTTGGTAAGTCATCTTCTGAGTTGAATCCCAATAGTTTTGAAAATGAATCTTCGTGATTAAAATCTATGCGTTTGCTACATTTTATACCACAGCGTTGCGTATTCAAGTTAACTTGCATCCCAAAATCTATATCCAGTTTTTTCAGTTCCATTTTCAAAAGCTGCCGTAGGTCTGCCAACTCATATGTACCTGTAGGAACTTTGAATATAACACCAGAATATAGTGCATGCTGCTTCCCTGATGGTAGTTCCATTCCATCAACATGTTTCTTTAACGTTGCAGACCACGTCCTTTTTAGTGATCTATCTGCTGTATAAGAGGTGGTGGATGAAGCGTGTAAAACTCTACCCTTATCGAACCCCAAAGGTATCAATACAGAGTCATCACTAGTGTTGAAGAGTGTTCGGTCTGTTTTAATTGTTGCATGGTGCTTCGTTATCGTAACTTGAATACCTGGGTGTGCTTTTTGAAATAGTATAGGAATTTCGACGGCATCGAAAAACTTCCCACTGCCGTCATGTACTGGTACACCATTATCATCGATCAGATATAAAGTGGAATTCACACCCTCAATTAGATTTGGTATGGAGAAATAGGAGTCAAATGATATCAATCCAGCCTCCCAGTCGCTTGATTCGAGTTGGATGGGAGGAAAAAAATCAGCACGCAACTCACTTTTTCCGCGTTCAGTGAGTGTTATTGTAAAGGATGCCATTGATAAAGTGGTACTAACTTCAATAAGACCACATCTTTTTATAATATTCAGAGATCACCCAAAGGTATAGGAAACATAAATGACCACAAATGACGCTTTCCTCCACATCATCTAGCATCTGGAATCTATTAGTGTTGTACAGAACAGTTCTATGTGAACCAAAATACACTTTCCACTCGGTTGGTGGTTCTAAATTGCCGTAGCTATCAAAATAGTGGACCTTATTTCCGTCTAACCAATATGCTGTCCAATGAGTTCCATTCGAACTGTCATTAGTTGAAGCCATATTTATTATAGAACACTCAATTTGCTTAGGCTTAGTCCGTGGAACTTCGTTTCGCATACGTACTCCTATAAACCCTATAATGCTGGCACTTTTACACATGCGCTCCAAATCGATGTTAGTAAGGGGACGATTTGGGAGCGCAATGGCTAGTTTTTTGATCCAATCTTCATCCGTAATCCCTTCCCCGTTTGTTTGTAGGGTCTGATATACAGCCCTCGACCTTTTCCAATGACATTGTCTCTTCTATACGGTCTGATGTAAAGTCCTTGCCCATTTTTTTTCTTGGCCTCATCTTCCATTCTCTTGTTATGCCTTATCGTCTCATTCAAATCCTCCTGAGATCGTTTAGCGTCAATCACAGTTTTGGCCACGGCTGCTCCTCCCCCGACAAGACTCCCCACTGCAGAGAGAAATGGAAGGGCAGCCAACAATGCTGGTAGGAAACCACCATGAACACGTTGTGAACGTCTATTTTTTGCTAACTTCTTCGTCTTCTTTACATTTTTCTCTTTGCGATGGAATTTGAGGGCCGATCCCTTTGATGGTTTTCTGTGGGTTTTCAATTTCATTGCATTCATTACCAACCAAGAAGCGGTACGTTCAGAAAGAGGTAGTTGTTTATTTCGAGCCAAATTCCAAGCTCCCCACTCGAGTTTCTTGTCAGCGTCGTACCGTAGTTTATCGTCCTTTGTATTGTGATATGTACGATCGTGGTGATAGCAAAGGTTGTCTAAAGAAGAAACTCCTCGTTGTCCTAGATTGTGTCTCTCCTCAAAGCGTGTTCCAGGTCCGCAAAATTGATACCCTCCAGGAAGATGTATTTCTATTGGGAGCGAGTCTATTAAGCGATTTATTATACCACGTCCTCCTTGTTTCACCTTCACCCTCATAATGCATGCTAAAATGGTAAACATGTGTATTAAATAAGCGGTGTTTCAAACTAGTTCACTTTTATCAATCCACGAATTGTGTGAGCCATCGAAGCCCAACCATTTTACATAAACTTTGTTCCCCCTCGTCTTTAATATTTTTTCCACTAGGTATACATCTCCGACTGTGGTTTTCTTAATTTCTTTGTCATAGAATTTCCCATTTAACAACTTATTACGATAATCTTTCAACGTGTAGGTAACTGGAAGAGTTGGTTCAACAGAATGGACAGT
The DNA here is from genome assembly GCA_954871275.1 of Leptopterna dolabrata. Taxonomy (NCBI): domain Eukaryota; kingdom Metazoa; phylum Arthropoda; class Insecta; order Hemiptera; family Miridae; genus Leptopterna; species Leptopterna dolabrata. The sequence goes on along the minus strand of OX940975.1, from coordinate 11,337,316 downwards.
GAAGATCTCATTGGTCCAATTTGGTAAATATCCTTTATCAAAAACTTGTTTATATTTGCTTATTCTGACTTTATCCCCCACTTTGAATCGCTGAGTTTGGTCCCTTAAATTGTAGTTCTGACGATTTTTATTGATATTTTTCATCACCAATTGCTCGTTTGTTGAGTTTACCTCACTAGGTTTCATGTTGATGATTCTATGTTTTCTATTATTATACTTTTGTAGCAGTTTTGATAATAAATTTACCCACTTGTAATTCCCAATTTCAGTAAATTTTTGATACATTAGAGATTTGAGTGAGCGATTGAAGCGTTCAATTATACTAGCTTTTTTCTCGCTATAGGATGAATAATGTTTAATGTTATATTGCTCCATACATTTTTTAAATTCTTTGTTATGAAACTCAGTCCCCTGATCAGTTTGTAAGTAGCGCATAGCATTTGTATTAAGAATAGGCTTAATTGCGTTAACAATAGTTTTTGCTTGTTTGTTTTTCAATGGAATTGCGTAGGCAAACTTGCTAAAACAATTAATCACCGTAAGAATGTACTTATAATTATTGTTGATGTGAGCGTATGGAATCATTTCTACAAGGTCAGCTTGATAAAGGTCAAAAATCCCTTTTAGTTCTACGGTCCTTGTTGGGAAATTTTTCCTGGCTGGGGCATGCAGTTCCTGTGCAATCGTTTCTCTAATGTTCATGATGCTGAACTATTTCCTTGATACCCTTCCACCTTGCTTATATATTTAGCTGGTATGTACCTGAGGAGAGGGCTAAAGGTATGTAATGAAGGTACAAAAGAAAAAAAATGCTTTATGTGTGATATTATATTTTGTTATACAGCAAAAGTACAAGAAAACAATAAAAACTTAAGGAGTGATTCTACTCCACTACAAAACCATAGTCACGTTATAATACACAGCAGTATAACAGATAACTTCAAAAGAGTGTATGTGGGCCCAAAATATACTCTTTATCAATTATTGTGTTATATTTTTGAAAAAATATGGTTTTGTGTTAATCCCATCATCCAAAATTTCTCTTTTATCATCATTAAAACTTAAAGATTTTTTACAAACATCCATGGTAAAAACATCATGTAATTTAGAATCTATTTTCCTAAAATTTGTATATATATCCTTTTTTGTTTTTAGACAGTGTAAATAGTCTTCAAGTTTGAGATCTTTAACAGCTGTTTTGTTTACTCCTTTAGCTTTCTTAATCACATTATCACCAAACTGAAAAGCGTACAATTTTGGTCTTAAACCCACAAATTCTTTTATTGGAATAGAGTGGGTTTCATCTTTGAGTTTCCCTATTACTTTTTTGTTTTTGGTGGAATAGAGAGGGTGTGATGGTGGATATTCACTAAAATCAAACATATGAGCTATAGTTTTCAAATCATTATACAAATTATTTGATCTTATCTCCCAGATGAAACTGTCAGTATCCTGATAACATATCGAGATGGAGTGTCCTCCAAAGTGTTTTAACATGTGGTTATAATGTAAATCATACATGAGAGTTTTGGATAATTCCAAGATGGCAAATCCAACATAAATTGGTTTATTGAATGTAATTTTTTCATGACTTAATCGAACAGCTATAAGTTTTTCATCATAAATTGTTCGATCGAGAAAATTTGGCTTTCTAGCTAATTTGAGAAGTTTTTCTTCTGAAAATACCAATTTCAAATTTATTCTATTTCGCACTGATTCCATCGTTTTTCCAAACACGGCATTGTTCATTAATTTGAAGAAATCCTTCTCAAAATCAGTTGTAGCTTTTTTTCGCAGCTCAGTGTTCATATTTATGTAAGTGGACAACCACTTACTCTGTTGAAATTGTAAAACTCTATTAATTTTTGTTAAAATAAGTCCTGCCTTAATAGCTTGCTGCAACACTGCAATATGCACAACATAATTTTTCTTATCCTCAAAATCCAGCAAAAGTTTTTCAACTTTCGAACCAGGAGGTTTTTTTCGCTCTGGTAAAAATGGAAAATCTGAATGTTTAACATATAAGTTTGAAGGATAATGAATATTACAATCAAATATATAACCAAAATTACCATCTGGGTCAATCCTCATTACATCAAAGTTCTCACAGTTGTTAATCCATACAAAATTGCCATATGGTAAGCTCTGACTCATTGCCCATCCATAAAGATTACAAACATCACCATAAAAAATATATGAGCTATCGTTATGGGGGTTATATGTTTCAGGTAGGTACATATTGTTAGCTATTGCATGGCGTTTAACACATTGCGTTATCCCACCACGAATGCCTGATTCAACAAACTGCAACATTTCAACATCAGTGAGAATTTGAAGACGAATTTTGGAAACTTTTAATGCTGCTTTAAAGCTTAAACCTGGTAAAGTAAAAAACCAAGCACTGTCTAATTGAAAACGGTCATAACATAGTTTTCTAAAAAGTTCATAAATTTCTGCAAGTAAAATTATATCTGATTTCAAGTACAAAATCGTATATTCTTTGAGATTTTTGATGTTGAATGCTTTCCACACTTTCAGAGCATGCTCATAGTCATCATTGTTTATCGGAGTATTAGTTAACTTATTATAGAATTTATCCTGAGATGGTAATTGTGTTTCCTCCAAGACCGAAAAGTTTGTCACATACTGATAGCAGTATACACCTTTTCTTAATAATAGCTTCCTCAAATTTGGATCAGGGAAATTCTTTTCCATTTCGGGAAACTCTTTACAGATTCCAACTAGCTTTTCTAAAGAAGCAGGCAAAAATCTGAATGAATCTAAAAATCTACACCATAGTTTACATCCAGCAAAACGAATGGAAAAGCTAATATATTTTTCCTCTGTCTGAGGGATAACTTCAACTTGTAAATTAAATGAATTAATTTTTTTAATGATAAAATGAGCATCGTACCCTGATAAATTATGGAAAAAAATAGGTACAAAATTAGGTTTTTGCAACTTTTTTAAATTACAATAACTACAACAACTGAAGCGATATTCACCATTTCCATGGTCATGGTCTGCACATTTTACATTTTTATCATCAAACTCTTTACCACACAACTCACAATGTGTTGCTTCTTCATGCTTTTGTTTTTGTGCATTAGTCATAAAACGGGGGACATTAATGTTATAGCATTTTTCGATCTCGAAAACTAATTCTTTAATTTTAGCTAAAAATTCGTAAATGCAATTTTCCATGGAAAATATTGCTGTTTGATCCTCCATTAATTCAGGATAATATGATTTTAAATGCAAACCTACACACATTGGTTCATGCCGTTCTTTAGGTATAGTACTGGAGACGTTTTTTGTAGAAGTTCCTTCATTATTGTCCACCTCATCTGTTTTGTTTAATTCGGAAAAGTGTGGCTTTAACAAGCACTCCAAGTCCCCATACATAACAAACCCCACTTTAGTCATGAATTGGTAGTCGTCAAATTCAACAACAGACTTTTGTGGAAATTCGTATCTGCATGGTTTAAATTTATTACAAAATATTTCGTGATCTTTAAGTCGTTCTTCAGCTGTTTGTTCTGTTACATAAACTCTGGATTTGCGGTACGCTTTAAAACATCTTCTACACATAATGATGGAGTTGTGTGGTGTTTTGAACATTTGAGGATTAACAAGGGATGGAAGATTCGATATATAACAATAATGAGAGTTTGAAGTATTTTCCAAATAGAGTAAATCTATAGTTGGAAAACCAAAATTTACTCTACTAGAAATTTTAAGAGGATAGACTTTATCGTCGTTATCTATCGCATAAATATTTATACATACAGAATTATGGTTTTCGAACCACACTACATCTTTGAAAGTTGCAGGAAAATGTACTCCTTTAAAATTAAATGGGTGAGCCAATGTAGTGTACTTAGACACACGTTGTAAATTTCTTTGAGGAGCATTATTATTTTGATTGGTTTTTAAGTACCAGCTCAAAATTGCATACTTAAAACAAAGATTATCTTGATTTTGCACATTGATTATTGATTTGGATTTTCTAAGATGATCATTTATTGGGTAAAAACAGTTTCCTGAGAGAGGAGTGTATTTTGTGATTCTAATTAAAATTCCATCAACAGATTTTAACATCCAACCAGATCCTTTGAGTTCAAAGTTGTCCATTTCCGTTATAATTTGGTGGAAACTGTTCAACAAATATTTCTCTAAGTCTGTTGTTAATGCTAATTCTTCATTTTTGGTTTTGAAATTTGCATCAGTTACTTCTTCAACAACTACTTGATTTCTCATATCCCCATTATATATCCTATTTTTATAGAAAGTACACTCTAAAAGTAAATTCACCTTAATATTTCTCCATTCGTTCAAGTACTCATTTAAGACGGACATTAGTTTATGCTGAGAGTTGAGTAAAAAACTTTCTGGAAGATTAAAGCCGTTTAAATTTTTGAAATATATATCAATTGCGGAGTTGGCTACTTTTCCTGTAACTTTTCCATCATGTAGGGGGACAGCGAATAATCTCATCAATTTTTGTGAACCATGAGCATGCTCTGTTTGTTCATTGACCCTTTTTCGTGAAGACATTGAGCTGGGAGTTGACAATGTACTACCTGAAGACATTGAACCACTTGAGCTGGGAGTTGACAATGTACTACCTGAAGACATTGAACCACTTGAGCTGGGAGTTGACAATGTACTAAACGTAGATCCTAAACAACTATGATTTAAATAACTAAGTTTTGTAGTAAATAATTTGTTGCACAAAGTGCAACTCAGTTTTTTTTACTTCTTTTATTCGAATGGTGTTTGTCTGAGTTTAACTTTATTTTCTGAACTTTGTTACCCGCAGCAGGAGTAGTGGCATCACCTTCATCCTCTTCATCATCATCACCATCATTATCACAATCCTGCGATCTCAAGTCAAATGATAACTCAAATGAGTTGTCACTCTTCTGTCCGAGGTATTTCATGCTGAGTGAATTGGCTGTTGGAACAAGAACAACAAAGAAATTATAAATATTGATTGATTGATTTTTTTAATGCATATTTTATTTATATGGATTTTACAGTAATGTGGTTGCAGAGCGGTTTTGATAAAGTCAAGTTGAGAACTAACCACATTTTATATTAACATAGTTGACCTGAGCCTCACTACATCAAACCCCTCATAACACACCACTGAGATATTTGCCCTATTCTCGATTTAACCATCAATTCATCAATTTTGTGACATTAAAAAAAAAATTCTATTTTGTTACACTTCACCTTTATATTCCTTCGTTGATTGAATAAATGGCTCTCCATAACGTCTTGGGAGCCACACGTTTTCCGTTCGGCCGGTCACTTCGCTCCTTAATTGGGCGACCACCGCCTCCCCAAACCTGGTCCTAACTTTCCGAATTCTGTTGATCACAAACACTTCTTGTATGGGGAGCTCCCTCACGGAAATAGTTTTGTGATGGTGGTCCTCCCTGTCCACCGCTTTCAAGTTGTTTAGCAGCTGCTCCATTTTTCTCCTAAAACATAGCGAATGTTATTTCTCCTACATGAAGGAAAAGTGTGCATTTTTTCCCTTCAGAAGTGTATGAGTGAAACTCATTTGATACACATGTACTTCTATTTGAAAATCATCAACACTGTGTGAATAGCGAGGAAATTTGAATATTGAAGAAATGAAGTAAATCGTTCAAGGGTCATGTCAAAAACAGAAAATTCATAGGCTTGATGTACACCACCTGAAATAAAAATTACGATAATGTGAATAAATTTTATCTATGTTGGGTAGATATCAATTGTGCTTCAATATCTGTGAACATCAGAACTAGATATTTACCAGTATACTTGCATCAGAACCAAACGTTTTCAAATGAATTTAAACAAAATTTAATAAATGTTGGAAACGTGGTGACATCACGAAACGGAAAGATGTTAAAGATTTTGAATACGTTGAAGAAGAAGAGAAAAAGTATCTTAAAGCTAGGACCGAGAGTACCAGTACCTCGGTTCTAGTTATTCATACATTTCTTCATACATCTCTTGGTCGCTCTCATAATCTAAGGGATTATTACCTAATGGTAATTGTTCATATTCTATCAAATATGAGTTTCTTTCCGCTTCAGTACTTTCATACTTTAGTGAGTCGTTACACGCATCACAAGTTGAAACAAATTGGCATTTATAAAGGTTATCATCACATTCATAACATGTCTCTGTCAAAATAGAACCAAATTCCATTGAATTTCTGGGAAGTAACAAATGTTTAAAATGTGAGTTTCCCTTACGTTCTTCAAAGCTAAATCTGTCAATAGCACAAGAATGACAATATGAAAAGCCATCTAATTTTAAAAAGTTTGATTTGATGCAAATATAAAGTTTATCAAAATTCATGGAGTGGCTCATGACTAATTTTTGGTAGGTACTTACTGCGTGCTGAGTACGAAGGTAACAACGTTGAACGGAGTTCACGAGAAGTGATGCAGCTAAATTGTAGTCAACGGCTTTTATATGCATAGGGCTGGTACCTCTCCCACCAGACTCGAGAAAATTAAAAAGCACAAGAAGTAGGTGCATTTGAACCTGGGTACATTGAACCAAGTTACCTAGTTGTCTTTCGAACAGATGGCCAATCCTTTTTACGAGCTGCATCTGCGAGCTGTATCACCCCCCACGCATCTGGATCCAGTTTTTTCTACTCATCTCTTCTCTCGCTGAGCCTGAGTGCATCGGACCTATCGCTTTCAAGGCTGTGCTAGAATCCCCCCTTTATAGCTACTAACAACGTACTACACACGACAACATAACACACTATACAACATTTAAAAGAAAGAAAATAATATACAAGACCTTGTGATGAGGATAAGAAAATCTTTTCATTTTTTATTGTCCTGAGAAAATGGAAGTCCCGGGGAAAGCTTAGAATGATTTACTATGCGTATATACAGTACGTGTATGCGTATGTACAGTATCGTTGTATGTAGCATACTAGCATGGAGAGGTGCCTATTAACAATGCGGTTTTGCGAATAGCAATGAAATCTCGTAGCCTGTGAGCAACCTGTACACTAATTTTGATGTATTGCTCAGTTATGCATGTCGACTGATAATCTATGTCTATAAAACTATCGGTATGTTTCAAAAACATGTAAATACTGGGAATACGAGGACCAACCAATTAGCTGTATTGGTAAAATTTTGCCATCCAATGATTTCTACGCGAGGCAATTGCACTGGCTGGCGCCATCACTATTTTAAGAACTTACCCTACGCAGTTGAAACTGCTAAAACAGTTGCAATAATATAAAAAAAATGATACAAGAAAATCTCTGGAAAATAATCAAACTACAAGCGCAGTACTACTGGCATTATTGCAATATAATTTCAAAACGCTGCAAATCCCTGCACAACGGTTTATTATTTTGTACAGAATACCCTCCTGTTACAGATCACAGGTCTCTGTATAGATAACCCTTCTATATAACATATTTATGTACTATTCTATACATATTATGTAGATCGTATGTATAATAATTATTATGTATAATAATATTATGTAAACCGTTGTGTAATAATTACCTGTATAGGTTCCCCTTCTACGGAGATAGAATAATGAACCACTGTGTAATAATTTGCCCATCAATAATACGTCAACGGTTGTTCAAGTTGCAAAAGTACCTATCAACAAAATCCAGCCCCTTCTTGGTAGATGAGCCGTTGTGTAATAATTTACCGTTGTGTAATAATTTACCGTGGTGTAATACCTAATTTACCGTTGTGTAATAATTTACCGTTGTGTAATAATTTACCGTTGTGTAATAATTTGCCGGTGTGTAATAATTTACCATTGTGTAATAATTTACCCACCAATAATACTTCAACGTTTATTCAAGTTTCAAAAGTACCTACCAACCAAATCCATAGTACATCACTTATCAAATGAAATAATATCGCAGAACAACCACCTCGACTTCATACAGCCATCCTTGATTATAATCAGGTGATCCCTAGTGATGGTATTTATACCGTTTGATTCACGATCGTGTTGACGAAGCTTTTTGGTGCTCACGAACGGCTGGACGTACAATGCTCCGGGTGGTCTCAGAATTTCATCAATTTTGTTTCATGGTAACCTAAGAAAAGTGGCCCGTACGGCGTACGGCGTACGGCGGACAGACAGAAATATTTTTATTGCAGTTTTGGATTCTACATACCTTCAAACGTAAACCATCAAATTTTAAGGGGGGGTAAGAATTTTTTTTTCATGCTCGATTCCAATGGTTCATTATTGAAAATAATAAACCAAAAATAAATATATAAATAGCAATAAAATACCTACCTGAAGAAAAATATTAGAAATTATCACACTATGCACACTATGCTATCTTGTACTTGATTAAAAACTGAGAGAAAGGCCTGGACAGGTCATTGTGACCTATAGGCCAAATTGTAAATAACTGGGAATCTAGGCGTAAGCACAATTTGTAAACTGCTCAGAAATATACGTACAAAAATGTATTTTTTGTGATAAATAAATAAAATTAAAAAATATATATATTACCTATACATTAACACCGCTACCTACAGGATTATTGTTCATTAACTGAGCTTGAAAAAAAAAATCTTTTGTATACCAAGGTGTATCAACCTTTTTGATTTGAAACAAAAAGAAGGAGTTATTAGAAAGTGGTTGTTTCCTTTTGATCAGAACCTCAACACTGGTCACTAAATACGCAGGGATGTGTTTGCTTTTGATGGAAATATAATAGGCGGTTCAATTCACTTATCAGATTCAGAAACGAGAAGAAAAACAATTATGGATAGGTATGTTCTCTTTTGAAAGTAAGCTCCTCTGTTGGTCACGACCAAACGAATTACCCTAATTAGCTTTATACAGCAGGAATATACAGGAAAATAATAAACCGTTTCCAATAATTCGCAGCGATATTTGTTTGTGCTTCTTGATTTAGAAGTTAGTTAGCTCATGGAATACCGCAAGGGGTGAAAAGGGAAAAAGAGTGCAAATATGAGAATCAACATAGATCAAACGAGAGAGTTGGAACGAACCCGTTTCTACAGAAGTTGGAATCAGACTGTACAAAACCCCGAGCTTCCAATCAAACGCCACGAAAACGAAATACCTCTGATGCGAGGTAACTCCGGAATCGAAAAAGTAATCTCTATCTACAAATGAATTTTTCCAAAACCAAGAATAAAAACAGACATCTGCCATCAGGCCATTTAACATGTAACCCTCACTTCATCTGTTAGGTGACCCAGTGTTGATTAATCCCTCCCTCCCCCTCAACACCACAATTTCCGTCCACAGGCCAAACACAATGTTGTTTGATAAACCGTACCATTTTTATTCCGCCCCATGGACTTCCCACGGTCATCGCACGTCATTTGTCTCTCTCCCTCACGCGGGAAACGACTGTCACGAAAATTGCGGCATCATTTTTCTCATTTTCTCCGCCGAGGAAATCTCCGCTTTACTGCCGTATTAATATCAATGTTTATTGAAAGGCCACGAGAATCTTTCCCTCGGAGGGTTTTGATCAATCGTGAATACCTTGGCCCAATATGCATAATTTCGAAGTTTTCTGTTAATTAGTTACTAAGTGAATACTACTTGCGTGAAGTATCGAATCAACCAAATCAACTATCTAATCGAGATGAAACGAGTGCAGTTTGTACCATGCGTAAAATGGTATTTTGAGCTTCAAGTGATCAATTCAAGTACCTAACTATGTGTGCGGTTATTTTCTTCTTATTTTGGTTTATTATTTTCAGTAATAAACCTTTAAGCATGAGAAAAGATTATGACCCCCCTCAGTTTTTGATTTTCTTGCTTCTGCGTCCCTAGATAATTCACACTCATGTTGATGAAGCTGTTCGATTCAAACTTTTTATCCCAAAATCCCAAAGTTCGGAATCAATTTAAATACGTCATAAAAACGCTGCAAAGTCCGGTCACATGGGTTTATTATTCTACTGAACATGCGTACAGAAATTTTGGCTATTCATTTATTGCTTTCATGAGCTATTATTGAAATGGCTATTTTTGAGGTTTCCACCAATTTTGGCCCCCAAAAACACGAATTAGGGTTTTTTACAGATTTTTTTACAGATTATTTTTGACCAATGATAGTACCATTTAATTGTCTTGATTCACCTGCTGATACTACTTCTAGTGTTATTATACAAATGTATGGTGATGTCAGACAATTTCCCATGTTTTTGATTCATAAAAAAATTAATTTCGGGAGCTTAACCTTCGTTAGAACCTCAGTTCTTCACTCTTCGGTGAAAATCAACTTCATATTCGGTCTTCTCACCCTAAAAAACATGGAAAACGATACCTACCTCACAAGCTCATGTTCACTAAAACCTCAAAAATCCCTCGAAAACCCCTATTTTTACTCCCATTTCTCCCCCTTAAGACCCCTAGGAGTATGCCGATCGGGCTGCCGAGTTTCGGAGGACAACTAGGACCCAAATGTGTTCCCAAATGGGGACCCAAACTGTGAGCGGAAGAACGACGATTTTACGTAAATTTAAGGCTGAAACTTCCCTCAACCTCAATTTTCCACTCTTTGGTCAAAATCAACTTCATATTCGGCCTTCTCGTCCTAAAAACATCCTGTTTTGATACCTCAAAGCTCACCATACTAAGAAGTTACTAAAACACAGAAAGTACCTATTTTTATACCCATTTTAACTCGTAACACCCCTGGGTATATTCCGATCGGGCTGCAAAGTTTCGGGATACAATTAGGACCCAGATGGAGCATGTATGCGAAAGAACGAATTTTTTAGACCGAAAACGAAGCCGGTATGCGCAATACGGCGGACGGCGCGGCGTACTTTTACTTAAAACGTAGAAGACAAAATGTTGAGGGGGGGTGTTATAAAAATTTTTTGCTGAGAGATTACACAGGTGTATTATTCGCAGAATAATAAACCAAAAATGGCTGTAATCACCAGAAATTTGTATGACACAGGAGGTAGTATAAGGTGAATCAAGACAATTATTCAATGACAATTTCACTAAGTGAAGATAGTTCGTCAGAAAGAGCTACCTATTATTCGAGTTTAAAACCGTCAAATATAGCGTTGTGGGTCTCTTCACCGAGGTCCCAATCGTTCCGTATTCAGTCGAGAATAATAAACCCATGTTACAAAGGCTTTGCAGGGTTTCTACCAACTGCCTAGGATTTGTCCACTGAAGTCCAAACATCAAACCGACTAGGATTTGTCAGCTGTTCTCAAATTTTCGAATCAAGGGGTTTTCCATCTCCCAAGGTTCGCCAACTGAACTCACATTTGCCAACAGCCTGCGCCCGAACAGGCTGTTCCTCCCATCAAAAATAATTAACGGCATCTTACAGCGATTATAACAGGGTACGTAGGGGATGATCTACATTCCGGTCTGAGTACCCATATTACAGCGTCGGCACGAAAACCGCGGAACGTCATTAACGTCAAAGTCCCCTTCGAGTTTGGGAATAGATTTGCGGAGATTGTTCCGTCAGAAACAGTTTCTCCAACATAAATCAGAATCTTCGTCAACTCTGGTCGAGAGTGAATGGCAACCAATATTCAGTTGATAAGGGCTTGATGGTTCGTTCGGACTCTTGCTCTTACAAACTTCCCAAGTTTAAATGCCGGTTAAAACTGAGCAGTCAGGACTCGTTATATAGCTTTGTAAGGTCTGTGCTTCAGTCCTTAATAGTTCCATGAACTACGCAAAATGAATAGATTTCAGAAGTTCCAAAACGGATTTGTATGGAAAAACTTTTCATTAATCATGTAACAGACATTTTGGACCGAACACAGCATATTGTCGGATGAATACACCTTATTATAGTCCGTGAGATGTGAGAACAGGACCAGAAGTTCTCCCTCCAGACCTGCTGAATCCGTTGGGGGTAACCCCTTCACCGCTTTTCTGGCGTGCCACCTGAAAGGAAAAATACACTGCCAAGGTGATGGCACAGAAGCTTCCTCGTCACAATCAGAGTGACCCATTATACATTACATAACATTACATAACGTGAAATATACATATTATATAACATTACATTACATAACATAACATTACATAACATTACATGAAATATACATATTACATAGTAACATTACGTCCATAATACATTACGTCTATTATACATCATAATTGCGAAAGTTATGCGTGTTTGAAGAATTTCACGTTAGCGCATGCGCAGGGCGAACCGCTGGCTCTATCATGTTGAAATTTATATGGGACCTCAATGGGCCCTACCCGCTTAATCCCTGAGAATTACATTGAAATTGGGTGAAATCTTTGGTTACTACGGCTGTAACAAGGAAATTGAATCTATTTCACGCCAGCGCATGCGCAGAGCGCACCGAAAGTCCGATCATGCTTAAATTCATACTGGAACTCACTAGGCCTTGTCCAAACAACCCTTGAAAATTTGAGCGAAATTGAATCAAAATTGTGAAAGTTATGCGTGTTTGTTGAATTTAACGTTAGCGCATGCGCAGGGCGTACCGCTGAATCAATCATGTTGAAATTTGTATGGGACCTCAAGGGGTCTTATCCGCACCATCCCTCAAAATTTGAGCTGAATAAATTCAAAATCGTGGAAGTTATGTCTGTAACAAGGAAATGCGGACAGACAGACCCACAGACCCACAGACCGACAGACACGGAACCAAATTTGTTCAGTAGGCTTTGAAACGCAAAATGAAAGTGGAAATTTTGATTTCTGAAGACAAAAATTTTTTGGCTCACGAAAGTGAACACAAGGCTTCCGCTGCTTCGCAGACTCGGAAGCAATATTACCTACCTAAGGTACCAGCTCCCTCATTACCCAATTGTTTTCGGTCTGAGCCACTTCGTCATCGGTCACCGACGCTCAACTTGCATTTTTCTCACTTTTTCAGTCGTTTGTATAATCGCACTTTGTCTCATTGGTTTCGATCGTGGCTTTTCAACGGACTTACACATTTTGGTTTCTGGTTTCGTGGCATCAGTTCTCGGAATTCATTTGGTTTTTATTTAGACAAGCTTGTGTGTAATGGAATCACCGGCGGATTCAACAATCGAAATTCCTCCCGGTCTTCGGACGGTGATCAAGAGAGGAAAACCCCTCAAATCGCAAGCACGCTGCTTGGTTTTTCAAGTGTGGAAGTTCTTCCAGAAAGAAAAAGAACACCAGGGTCCTTTGAAAAACATCAGCAAAGTGACGGAAAGAGTCTGCGACGCAACTGGCCTCAACAAGGATTTTGAGGGAAGGGAAATCTGGAGGTGAAGAAGCTTTCGAGACGCCTGGTAAAACGAAGCCCAAGAAATGTTTAAAAACGCTGCAAAGTCCTTGTCACATGGGTTTATTATTCTACTGGACATACCTACAGAAATGCTGGCTGTTCATTTATTGTTGCTTTCATGTAAAATAATTGAAACAGCTATTTCTGGTGGTTTCCACCAATTTTGGCCCCCAAAACTTGAATAAGGTACCTACCTAGGTACGCTCTTTTTTCTTTTTTTTTTCAAATTATCTTTGATCATTGGTAGTGCCATTTAATCGTCTTCATCCACATGCTGACATTTTTCCTAGTGTTATTCTACAAATTGATGGTGATTTCAGACGATTTCGCAGGTTTTCGACTCATAAAAAATCAATTTTGGGAGCTGAACATCTGGTACAACCTCAATTTTCCACTCCTTGGTCAAAATCGACTTCATATTCGATCTTCTCGTCCCCGAAAACATGGAAAAAGGCTGCCTCAAAAGCTCATGTTACTAACATGTTACTAAAACACAAAAAGTACCTATTTTTATACACATTTTCACTCATAACTCCCCTGGGTATATTCCGATCGGGCTGAAAAGTTTCGGGACACAACTAGGGCCCAAATGGAGCATGTGTGCGAAAGAACGACTTTTTTAGACCGAAAATGAAGCCTGTACACGTGATACGGCGGACGGCGTACGGCGGACGGACATTGCATTTTTGGAATCTACGCACCTTGAAACGGAAAAGAAAAAATTTTGAGGGGGTGTTATAAAAATTTTTTGCTGAGCAAATACATAGGTGCATTATTCACAGAATAATAAACCAAAACGGGCATCGATTCGTTCGATCAGATGGCTGTCCGCAATCACATTTATGGTTACTATCAGCGCAAGGAACTGTCGACTCTTAAAAAACTAATGAGTAGTTTACAAGAAGCACAACTGTTTGATGGGGGATTTTTGACTCATCTCGATTGTGAGCACTTGAGGGAGGCATAAAACTCCCGGACCAGTAGGGAATATTCTCTCGCAAGAGCCAAGAGGCAACAGTGGTCCGCTCTGGGAGAAAGGGCGGTACTTGAAGCTCCCCGATGGTGGGGACAATTTTTTTGGTCAGTCCTATTCTCATATCTCACTGACTATAGCAGATCACTTTCTATGGTAAATATTTAACGCTACTTAGTGGTTTTAAGCAGTGTTTCCATGGTTGATTTTCCATCGGCGTGGTAGAACGTAACGCTTTTTTAATTGGCCGATTAAAAAATTCGTTAACTAGGGAAGGGTTGACGCGGATTTGATATAGACGAGCTGATTTGGGGGGGGAGGTGCTCGGGAATTTTTTTTTGGGGGGTGTAGGAAGGTGGTGTCCGGTGGAGGGGGAGCAAATTGTGGGGAAAGAGGATGGGAAACCTTCAAACATGAATATTCATGAAAGGTAGGTAATTAGCCGGCTGGAAATTCATCTATATACCCCCCCCCCCCCCATATACAAGTACACACACACACACACACACACACACACACACATCGCTGATGTCATCACTTGCATCATCACATCGAATCTCTCCCACCAAAATAAACTGTTTTCATAAACTTTATTCGGGGGTCCGTGGTCGGTCATAACTACTGTGAGACGTGGTTTTATCTGCTGGACGTGGACGACAGGTGAGTAAAAGGTTGTTTCATGACGACGGAATGGCATTTCAAATGGCAATTTTAATCTGAAAGTTTATGATGAAACGATTGTAGATCGCCACTACTTCGCACAATAGTCCTCTTTCAAGAAACTACAAACGGTGCTGTGGCACTCTCAAAAGGTCGAGTATCTGCGATCAAATTCGGGGTGGCTGAAGAAATCTGGTTGCTCCGTCGCATATTTAAATGCTTCAAGCACACATAGGCGGGGCAGGGTAAGGATTCCCTCGCTTGCAATACGACACCTGCAGGAAGACGGGCACACTTTGTAATCCGAAATTCACGCTTTCGAAGCCTGAATATAATACAGTATCCTTGTGTAATCCGACTCTTTGTCAATCCAGCCCCTCCGGTAGCCCGCCGTTCACAGAAGGCCAGGTGGGGTGCATGAAAGGATAAACATGTTACATGAGTTGTAAATCGAGAAGTATGGAACGTTTTAAGAAAAATTACAAAAAGTGATCCGCGATAACTGTTCATGATTGCGTCTTTAGATGTAATGGGCTGCAACTTCCTAAGTGCATAGCATACACTTGACGGCTTAGAAGCGAGCTCGTCGACATGTCCTCGGAAGGTCATGATGGAATTGAGTAGTATTCCTAGGAAACGTGTTTTTTCAGCCGTTTTCATTGTGACGTTTTCAGTGTGACGAGCTCATGAACAAGGGTGACTGAAGGTGGAGGACCGTCAAATGCACAAGTACGAAACAGGTTGTACCTTCTTCTCATTTAGAAGAAGTTCATTCCTTTCCACCCACTTTTTCAACTGCAGTTTCTGGTGATTTCATTTGATTGCAGATCTTGGCCACTCCGCAATATACGGAAAGCAAAACCAATTATTTCAAACCCGAACAGGTGATTCAGAACTGTTCAATTAGCCGAAGTTGAAATACTGTAATCTTTATTTTTCCATAGTCATCAGTATGACACTCGGGCGAGATTGTCACGGTGATTTTTCCACATTCGCCAATTAGTTAGTTTTCGCTATTCAGTGACCCCGAAAATTGACCAAGCCTCCGTTTTATCACTCAGCACTTCGAGGAAAAGCAAGTAGGTAGATCTAGACGAACACAAAATGCATGAACAGAGAAAGTTGGCAGCTCGTAATTGGAGGATGTACTAAATACACCTCCCAAAGGGTGTGCCGGACAGATTTTAGTCCGGTGCTAGAGGGTTGTAACTCCAAAATTTTGGATTTTTTTTCTTCACAAATGGATCTTGTTCTATAAGGCCAGAAAGTGTTATGCCCCGGTTAGTTATTATAACAGAGATTTTTGGGGCCATCATGTCCCAAGTCCAACTGAGAGATAGTAGATAGGTCATAACTGCATCGTAAGTGGAGTTATTACCTTATAGCCTCCAAACTTCGCTGTAGCCATACCGTGGTAGTTGATCACAATGATGTAGTTGAGTAGTTTTGAATCAACGATACAAAACGCTCAATTTTCATCCAAATTCTAAGAGTGGTGCACCCCTGAAAACCGCCATGTGCCTCAGGAGACCGATTCCTGTATATCACCTTTATTCACGTACTCCATTCCATCTTCACTGTTTCCATAATCCAAACAGTATCAGCTGTTAGTTACCTAACTTTGCTGCAATAATGAGAAAATAGTATAAGAGCGGACTTACGACTCTCTGATATTGGGAGAATCAATGCAAAACGACTTCCGGCCTACGGCCAAAAGGTCGTAAGCCCATTTATCTCGACTACAAAAGCAGTAATGACTGTGTAAACAGACACATACCTACCTGCATTAAAATCTATAAGTGCGATGAGTTCGAATCACGTTTTCAAGGTGAAACTGTAAAAAAACTAGTGAAAAACACGATTTTTATTTTGTTTTCGGGCTCCTGTAAAATTTTATTTTTGGGACTTACGACCCTGTGGCTCTGGGCTACAGTATTTCACAGTTTATATCTCGTATCCCGTACGTTTGGGATCAGACAGAAGGAAAGAGAAAAGCTGAAGAAAAGGCTTCATGCTTGCTGATTACTTACAAATGAAAATTAATGACCGACCAAACGTAACGTAAGACCATTCTATTCTATTCTATTTATCACGTGATTGTTTGCCAGCATCACACCTCTTCAAAGATTCGGATCAAGACGAGTGGTTTTTTTTTTACTAGAATATTTTGCAATATTTTATACTTTTTTAAATTTGTTTACTGAATACGGGCAAGCCAATTACACGGATACATATAGCGCGGAAGAACAAAGAAACAAGAAAATAATATTACTTAACAACATTGGAGGAAACAAAATTAAAAGAAATTACAATACATTGGTTTCACAAACTTGGTGAGGGTGAGGAGGCTATGATTGATTTCAATTTAGTTGCAGAGACGTTGAAGAAGTAGTCTGGGTGTAGATTTAGAAGCAGGTTGGCGGATTGGGGAAGGAAATATACAACAGCGAACTGTTTTTTGTTGTTGTGTTTTTTAATTTTAATTTTTTTTTTTGTGATTTTGAAAGTTGAGATGACCAAATGGGAAATTAAACAATGGCTGTGGTTGACAACATTGAAATTACTGTATCTCTATTGAAACGGGGATTATGAAATTGTTATTCAAATCTTAAAGTGGGGAAAAACAGGCTTAGCAGAGATGTGTGACCGTAAAGTGCGTGGACTTGGGGTTTTCCTCTTCTACCACTGGGCGTTCAGGGGGTTTACCCCCGTTCCATCCTCCAGCGGGTACTCTCTCTATTGATCTCTTTCGAAATTATTGTTCCGCCATGTGAATTTTTCAAAAATAATGCCATGTTAAGCCATTTTATTTAGGCCCCCACAAAAAGAAAAGTACTAAAAACTACATCCACCGTGTAAATATGTCTAATACATTTCCGTTGATGTGCTTTTGAGGCGCAAATATTGTTCACGCCATTTTTCAGGGTTCAACGAAATTGTTGAACGAGATTTTCTCGGAACTTTGATTTTGCGGTTCGACGAGTTTGGCGTGGTATCATCAAGAAGCGCCTATAATTTCTTGGAGTTATGTAAATAAAATAGTTGGGACTAGCTAGCTGCTAAACGTGTAATGGGGTAACATTGTAGCAGTTTTTCCAGTGGATAGAAACAGTACGAGGAATGCCGACGAAATAAAAAAGGACATTCAAAAGGTCTTGATACCAGCCACGGAGGGAATAAAAATTACCAACGTGAGAAACTTGGGAGACAAAGGGTTATTGATTCGCACCGCCGACAAGGAAAATTTGAACGCACTACTCGAATGTCCGAAATTCAGAGACATCGGGCTTTGCGCCAGTAGACCCCAGAAGAGGCTTCCACGTATTGCTCTGTATGGTGTGCCAACGGGTATGACGCCGGAAGAAATAAAAAGAAATCTGGTAGCACTGAACAACTTTGAACAAAAAGTGGTTGACGAACAAATCAAGTTTGCTTTTAAAATCGGCAAAAGAGACCAATTAACGACGCACCACGTCTTAGAGGTGTCACCCGATCTGCGGAAAAAACTGTTAGATCTAGGGAGGATATTTTTGGGATGGAGCTGCTGTCGTGTGGAGGATTTCGTGAGTATCACAAGGTGCTACAATTGCAATGGTTTCAACCACGTTGCCAAAAATTGTAAACTTGCGTCACCAATTTGTGGTCACTGCTCTGAAGCCCATTCAACCAAGGACTGCGACAAAAAGGATCAACCGCCCTCTTGCTCTAACTGTAAGAGGTTCAAGCAAGCCCACAACCATGCTGCGAACAACAAAAACTGTCCGAGCTACATCAATGCAATTTCTGGCCTAATTAATAGAACCGACTATGGAATTTGAAGAACTTCCAAGCGAACAGGACTTCTGCTGCTTGGAGCAACAGTCAAACACATATGAAAATATTAATGATTTTGTAAGTAAGTACGATCTAGGAGATAAAATATTTATATTTCACATGAATATTCGTAGTGCCAGCAAAAATCTGGATGAAGTCCTGTGTATGTTAGAGGTGTCCAAGGTCATGCCTGATTTCCTTGTATTTACTGAAGCGTTTGGAACATTTGTGTGTCACCCCACCTCTTTACCAGGATATACATGTCACTCCTCGACAAATCCCCGTAATAGAAACGATGGGGTAGTTGTTTACAGTAAAAATAGTTTCTCTTGTACTGTACTGCAAATTTCATTCAACGGTGCAACAGGCCTTGACATAGGATTCACCATCGGATCTGAAAGTTATAGTTTGATCGGTATTTATAGGTCTCCTTCAGCTAATTGTGATATCCTAGAATTTACGGACTGTTTAATTCGGGCGGAATAACGGACACTGACACAGTATTTGATACAACGGGAATTAAACGGGTGTATTTATAGGTTTGCACAAGGAAAATGTACTGGTTAACAACGGGATATTCTGATGAGTATATAGAGCACAAATTCGCCTTTTGACTTTCAGAACGAGATAGATCCAATATGGCGAAACGGAGCGTGGCGTCGGGAAAAAAGGGGAGGGGATGCGAACGGTGTGATTCTATTGGCTGAGGGGATGCCAGCGTCGCCGGGCCCCCTCGGAGGGGAAGTTAGGGGAAGTGCCGCCGACACGTCTGGTGGAGGAGAAATTCCTAACGGTTTATTGAAGCCTCGGGCTGAACATCCTCCCCCCACGAATAGGGGACTATTCTAGTTAACCATCTTTGGGCAACGGGCATAATTTGACCAGTGGTCGAATCTTTTCACCACTGGCGGAACGGACTCTGGCTACTCGAGTGGTGCCATCTTTACCGGGTATCAATTCGGTAATAAGACCCATGGGCCAGGAGAGTGGAGGAGTGTTATCCTCTTTGATGAGGACCACGTCACCAAGTAAAGCGGGGCGAGTCGGGGTGTTCCATTTTTGTCGGGACTGAAGGTCTAACAGGTATTCGGAGTGCCACTTCTTCCAGAAACTTTGAACCAATGCGGACACAAATTTCCACTTGGGTACTAAACGGGAGCTGATCTCGGTAGGGTTGGATTCGGGAAGTGCAGTGAGTGGGCGTTGCACCAAGAAGTGAGCGGGTGTCAGGATTAGCACATCGTCAGCGCATCCGGACTGGTAGACTAACGGACGACTATTGAGGATGGCCTCGATACGGATTACAATGGTGCTGAAGGTTTGCAATGTGGGAGTTTGATCCCGTAGGTTGACCTTCAGCAATCGCTTAGCGGATTTAACGGCGGCCTCCCATAACCCCCCGAAGTGGGGAGCCCGAGGGGGGATGAATTTCCAGTCCACCCCACGGTTTGCTAATCGTTCGGCAATAACGGCGGAAGGATCGGGAGCGGAGCTAGGGGGGGAACGGGAGACAATATTGGCAGCAACCAGAAAATTGCGGCCATTGTCGGACCAGATAACGGAGGGGACTCCTCGGCGACCCATGAATCGCTCTAGGCACTGGAGGAATCCATCGGTACTGAGGTCCATAACGGTTTCCAAATGTACCGCCTTTGTGGTAAAACAGACGAATACGGCTAAGTACATTTCGACAGCTCGGGCCCCTCGCAGCCCGGCTACAGACACGGTAAACGGACCAGCAAAATCAACGCCTACTTGCTCAAATGCATAGGCACGGGTGACACGAGCGGTGGGTAACTGTCCCATTTCGGGTTGAAAGGAAGTGGGCTTAATGGAGAAGCAGCGGGTGCAGGAGGCCAGTAGTCGGGTTACAGTGTTACGGCCATCCATAATCCAGTAACGGAGTCGAAGGTGAGCTAGAGTCGCTCTGGGACCTACATGCATGCACAAGGCGTGTGCGTGCTTGACCAGTAGCGGGGTCAAAAGGTCGGAAGGCTTGAGGAGGGCCGGGTGAGCGGTTTCATAGGGACTCTTAATATTTGATAATCGGCCCCCTACTCGGAGAATGCCGCGGTCATCTTGGAAAACGGCCAACTGCCTCATCAACTTGGTAGGTTTAAGCTTGCGGGAGATAGCGTCTTGAACTTCAGTCATGCTACGGTTTTGTGAGGATCGGATTAACATTAGATCGGCCTCCTTCAATTCAACAGTCGAAAGGGGGAGGCGGGGGCCCGAGGGGGTTGGGTTTGTAGGGCGGCGCGCTCGGCAGTTGGTGATAAAACGGAGCATCCACGCAGTGGTGCGACGGAGCATGGAGTAACTGCTAAAACGGGCTTCCCACGGGGTATCGGGAGTGCTGACGTGAATTGGTAAGGAGGAGGCCCTGATTTCCTCCAATACGTCGGGGGATTCTAATATCGGGCGGATCCTAGTAAGGGGCCATTCAAATCGGGGAACCAGAAGCCAGGAAGGGCCCTGCCACCACAATTGACAATTTACCAGCTGATCGGGGCGGGCTCCTCTCGAAGCCACGTCAGCGGCGTTATCATGGGAGCGGACATGAAACCAATGCTCCCGGGGCAGATGGGATAGGGTCTTAGCGACTCGGTTGCCTACAAACACTTTCCAAACAGGAGCTGGTTCGGCGGTAAGCCA
The DNA here is from genome assembly GCA_954871275.1 of Leptopterna dolabrata. Taxonomy (NCBI): domain Eukaryota; kingdom Metazoa; phylum Arthropoda; class Insecta; order Hemiptera; family Miridae; genus Leptopterna; species Leptopterna dolabrata. Next base: position 11,315,935 of record OX940975.1, on the reverse strand, counting down.
AGACAAAGCTACCGTGCTATCGGAACAAGCCACAATTCGGGAAGGTGGGATATGCGAATATTCAGAGCGGATAACGGACATGGTTTTTCCCAATAACTCAGCGGCCAATAATTCTAGTCGGGGAATGGATTCGGGTTTCATTGGGGCTATTCGCGCTCTACTGATGAGCAAACGGGTGAGAACCTCATTGGTTCCCACTGCTACGTGGTACACTACCGTGGCATAGGCGGTCTCGGATGCATCTGCAAAGCCCACCAGCCACTGCTCGGGGGAATCGGTGTGTACGTGGCGGGGTATTCGGAGTGAGGTCAATTGATCGAGAGTGCTGGCGAGTCGCTGCCACTCAGTGGCGAATGAGGACGGTAACGGGTCATCCCAATCAAATTTCGAACGGCATATCTCCCTTTGAATAAAACGGGCCTGGACAGAAACTGGCATAACCCAGCCTAACGGGTCATAGATTCTGCCAACCTGACTGGCAAGTTCGCGTTTGGTGCGGACTGTCAGGGAGGTGGGAACGTTAAAAAAGAAGCAGTCCTCCTTGGGGTTCCAAGATACCCCTAACATCTTCAACGGCTTCTCATCCTCATCCCCAAAATTGATGGAATCGGTGGGGGACAGTCTGTGCTCCAATGGAACACCGGTTAGTAGTCGGTCGGAATTAGATGCCCACTTGCGGAGTTCTAACCCAGCGGTGTCCAAAAGGGATGTCAGATCGGTTCGAACGGACAGAGCTTCTGATACGGAGCTCCCCCCACCATGCACATCGTCCACATAAGTGTGGTTCAAAAGGATCCTAGATCCCGCGGGGTGAGCCTCAGCTCCGCAACCGGCCAGGTGCTGAATAACCCGATTGGCCAAAAACGGGGCGGAGGTGGTACCGTACGTGACGGTTTTGAGAGCAAAATCTTGAACGGGTGAGTCGGGGGAATCTCTCCATACAATGCGAAGCATATCCTGATCGTTACGTGGATGTTTAATTTGTCTAAACATCTGTCGGATATCTGCAATGAAAACGAATCGGAAGGTTCGGAACCGGGTAAGCATGATAGAAATATCAGCTTGGAGTTTGGGACCCACCAACAAAATTTCATTCAGGGATCGACCATTGGAGGTTCTCTGAGAGGCGTTAAACACCACACGGATTTTAGTCGGGGGGTCACCCTCACGGTGAACGGAATGATGGGGTATGTAGTAAGAGGGGGAGAGGGGGATTTTGGAAGGAGATAGCCTCCGCATGTGGCCCAGTTCCAAATATTCTTCCATGAACAGGGTATATGCACAAAGCAAATCGGGATTGCGTTGTAGGCGTTTCTCCATGCGGTATAATTGCCTCAGGGCAATAATTCGGGATTCTCCCAACGAGGCAGGGGGTTCGGAGAATGGCAGAGCAACGGAGTACCGGCCGCGGACGTCTCGTTGAACTGAGTCCAAAAACAGTTGCTCTGCTTTGAGTTCATCGGGAGTCCAAGGGCGAACCGGCTCAACGGATTCCACCTCAAACATCCGCCGCAACAATTCGTCGGTGGAGGAAGTGGGGTTAGAACAACCTACAACCGGTGAAGCTTCCTCAGCCGAGGAAGAGCTAAAAGACCGGGTACTTGGGATAACAGACATAAGGTCGGCGGTGACTCCCGAATTAGCTAATTGAAAGAGGGAGTGTGCCGGCGGTCGAGAAACACACGGGGGGTATAAGGAAAACAGGTTTCGAAAAGGGAGAGGGGGAGGGGTGACTATGGATGCCTGAGATTCGCTCAACCGCACCTCCTCCGTGGGGACCATCGGCGGACGCTCGACGGTCGGGGGATCGATCGCTATAGTATCCATGCCACGGAGAATTTCGGTGATTTGATTAATCATTAAGCGGTGATAGTCAACGGGAAGCAATTCAGCGACTGACATGACTAATCCTCTATTAGTGGGAAAGTCATTAGAGGGGGCAAGCGGGATAAATGACGGGAGACCTAATTTGCAGTCAGCCGAGAGGTATTTAGAAAATAATTGCACTTGACAGGCTTCCCGACTTCGGACTGTTTTACGATAAGGCATGGGATCCGGTCCTCCGACAAGCAAACCCAACTCGGACTCCCATACCTCGGGAAACATGGGGGAAAGTCCTGTAATCAATTCGGTGCACAAATCGGCGCCTAGTAGGAGATCAATTTTTCTCGGGATGTGAAAATCGGGATCAGCCAACCGGTCGGCCACGGGTTCCAAATGCATATATCGGGACAGCTCTAGGTTACGGCTGGGTAAATTGACCGTCACCTGAGTGAGAATAGAGGCAACGAAAGGGATAGTTCGTCCGGCAGGGGATCTTAATTGAACCATGACAGTACCTAGTTTGGGTGTGGTGACGTGGCCTACTCCCCTAATCGTCTCATTGACCCTTTTAAACGGGATTCCTAGTCTGTGAACTAACGCGAGATCGATCAAATTGACCGACGCTCCCGTATCTAATAGGGCCCTACACTTGATGGATTTGTTCCCTTGACAGGAAATAATTTCAATTTCAGCGGTGGGTAGTACCCCCGATTCCCTTCGTCTCAAGCATGAACGGAGACGAGGGATATATCGGTCATTCGCACATGGTCGTGGTGAGCGGCCTAAACCTAATTCGGAACGCTCAGCACTGGTAAACGGGCCCCTGTGAAGACTATAATTAACCGAAGTGGAAGTGCAATGGCGGGGACGGTACCTGTGTATAACACCGCAAGGTTTCAGCGGTACCGATCCGCACGGATGCTCAACGGTCCTAGGTACTAACATGCACCTAACCTTACCTAGCGAATGACCTGAGAAAACGGGAGCCCTACAATCTACATTATTGTTAGGAAAAGTTTTGATTGAGGGAGAGGATGTAAAGCGGGAATTATACCTATCGGGGGATTTACTATCGGCGGCACCTAACCCAACACTCACCTCGCGAAGCGGGAACGGCGATCGGGGGGCTGAATCTCAGAGGGGGGAATTTAAATTTCGCATCCCCTCTTCCAGACTTTCCACCAAACTGGCTGAGGCGGCTTCGTCGTGAGGCGGGGCTTGAATCGGAGTTGGTGATGGTCGAGGTGGAGTAGCCGATCTTGTGGTTGAATATTCATGAAGGAGGGTGTGGTGCCTCATGCCGCAATGACATCGGCGATCGGCGGTGCAACCACTTAACGGGTGCAGAGAGGAAAAACAATTGGGGCAGACTCCAATTTCCTTTACAAATTGCCTTCGGCGATGAACTGGTAGAGCCTTAAAATGAGGGCAGCGGAACATGAAATGTTCGTTCCGGCAATAATTGCACAGCCCCCTTTTGGGCTGCGTAAGCGAGCTTCGGGGGGGCGATTGAGCTCGAGTGGCACTCAGGGGTCCAGCCACTGGAGAGTGAGGTCGGCGAATAGCAGCGGGGGAGATCTGACGTGGCGGGGGATTCTGCGATGAGGGGGTAACTCGGGCGAGCCGAAGTTGGGCTTCCAAAAATTGGATGCACTCGGTAGCGGAGGTATCTCGGCTGGTTCTCTTCGGGTATTATTAAACAACGTTTGCAACGCTGGGGGAAATCGGGCGAACAGATCCTCAAACATGAGAAACTCCCCCAAATCGGTGGGCAGCTCCTTCATCAATATCACCCATTGCCTGGCTTGAGAAACGAAGTTGTCTAATGCCATCAAAGGGATAATCGGGGAATGGGGGGAGCTTGACGTAAGTCGTGGTATGGCACAACCCTTTTGGTGTGCAGCCCTCGCCAATCGGTAATTCGAAGTGAACTCCAATACCACTGCTTCATATAGAGAATCATAATCGGTGGTTAATTGGTTGGCGGATGCGAATCGGGATCTGAGTTCAGGGCTAAGTTTGGAAAGGAACTTCTCCTTCTTGATTTCTTCCGGTAGATTGGGAATCAGATGTACGGCTCGGTCATAACATTTTTTAAACTGGGAAAACGTGGTGATATCCCCGTTGAATATAGGTACGGTGTGAAGCAGTTCCCCCATATACCTGATGGCTGAAAAAGCGGCTTCGTCGGGTGTGGGGACTGATTGAGGTACAATTTTCACAGCGGAGGCGGATAAAGGGGGAAGGGAACGTAAGATGAAATTGATATCCCTTGTAAAATTTTCCTCTACTTCCAACGGGAATCGGGCGTTTTCAACGTCGGAAATTAACTTCGGGCCTTGAGATCGGCAGTCAAACTGCACCGGGTTTTCAACCCCAATTTCGGGATCCTGACGGAGTAATTTAACTCGATTGACCCATCTCCGAACTTCCCTGTAAACCTCCGTCTGTGAATCGGAGAAATCGTCCGTTTGATAACGGTCCATATCAACCCTACTCGGGGACGATTGAGACGTTCGTCCTCGTGAACGGGTTTTCGGGGTATCTGCCTTTTCGGTATTTCCTTTCTTAGGCATATCGGGACCTGGTTACTATAATATAGTAAATAAACGGTATACTTATCCGTTCTGGAAAACGGTGAATGACGCGGCGATTTGGACACAGCGCTCAAACCGACGCGAACGGATTCCCGGGTTTCGGCACCAATGTTTAATTCGGGCGGAATAACGGACACTGACACAGTATTTGATACAACGGGAATTAAACGGGTGTATTTATAGGTTTGCACAAGGAAAATGTACTGGTTAACAACGGGATATTCTGATGAGTATATAGAGCACAAATTCGCCTTTTGACTTTCAGAACGAGATAGATCCAATATGGCGAAACGGAGCGTGGCGTCGGGAAAAAAGGGGAGGGGATGCGAACGGTGTGATTCTATTGGCTGAGGGGATGCCAGCGTCGCCGGGCCCCCTCGGAGGGGAAGTTAGGGGAAGTGCCGCCGACACGACTGGTGGAGGAGAAATTCCTAACGGTTTATTGAAGCCTCGGGCTGAACACGGACGAATTGACAAAAACTCTCAAGGGTAAAACTGCCAACCACTGTTTCATCGTGGGGGACATAAACATTGATTTGCTAAGCGAAAACAATCCGGCGGTTGACCATTATATGGAAAGTATTTCATCTATGGGTTTCCTGTCATTGTTGAACGAACCAACTCGAGTATTACATGATTCAAAAACTCTAATTGACCACGTGTTTGCAAGGACAAAAGTTCTTGAAATGTTTCCTGCAATAATCAAGTCCGACATAACAGATCACTTTGCTACAGCATTAATTTTTCCGACAACTTATTTTAAAAGGCCCCTTGGAACTAAAATAAGAATTAAAAAAGTAATTGATTATAAACGACTGGAAGTGATATTTAGGCAAACTGATTTCACAAATATTACGAACTCGATTGACGTCAACTATGCTTCCGAGGAGCTGATTAACGTTTTACAAAAAAGTGTTGAGGCAGCAACTGAGCTCAAGAAGGTCAGTAGCCGCGAGCAGAAACTGACGCCTTGGATAACGGACGGAATTATAAAATCACTCCGGACCCGTGAACTTCTCAGAAAAAAAGCAGAGCGTCAAAAAAATAATTCCCTCCTCAAGGAGCGATATGTTAAATTTAGGAACCTAGTGAAGGAAATAATACGGAAAGCTAAGACATCATTTTTTTCGAATCAAATAGAAAGTGCGGAAGGAAACCCGAAAAAAACATGGGATGTTATCAAGACTGCAATTGCTGGGACAAGCAGTAAGGATTCAGTGTGTCCATTGGTAAAGTTTTTGATTAATAAGAATAAACTCCAAACAAACATAGCTCAAAAAACTGCCTGTAATTTGCTCAATACCTTTTTTACTCAAATTGGTTCAAGACTGACCTCAAGCATCCTGAAAAAATCCAATGGAAACATAAAAAATCAGTCCTGCCATCCGCCACTAAACAAATTTGTAGTCCCTTTGATGTCCGAATCAGATCTGGAGAATATTTTGAAAACCAAGAAAGGAAGTTCAGCTCCTGGTCTAGATGCGATCCAACTCAGTACAATAAAAAGATATTATAAATTCCTGAAATCCCCAATACTTCATGTCTTTAATTTGAGTATCTCCATGTCTGTATTCCCCGAATGTTTTAAGGCAGCAAAAGTCATCCCCTTGTACAAGGGCGGTTATGTGAGTGATGAAGGCAACTACCGACCTATATCAATGCTAAGCTCTCTATCAAAGATACTTGAGAAACATGTTAAAGATCATTTATATGCATTTTTAGAAAGTAATAAGGTGCTCAATTCTAGACAATTCGAGTTTAGGAAAAGCGCTGGAGTGGAGGAAGCTCTTTATGCCCTAACCTCCGATCTTTATGACATTCGAGAACAAAAAAAGAAAGGAGCCCTTATTATGTTCGATATTGCCAAAGCATTTGATGCCATACATAGGCAACATCTATTCGAGAAAATGAAGGAGGTAGGTATCTTAGACTCCAGTTTACAATGGTTTAAAAGCTACTTTACGAATCGTAGACAAGTTGTTTCAATAGGTGATTGTATGAGTGATGAGCTGAATAATGATTTCGGTGTTATTCAAGGAAGCACTCTAGGACCACTTCTCTTCCTAATATATATCAATGACTTTGTGCAGCTAAGAATGTACAAATCCAAACTCTACTTATTTGCTGATGACACAGCGTTGGTGGTGGAAGGCGATACGTGGGAGGAAACATTTACCCAAGCATCCATATCAATGAAACTTTTGAATGACTGGTTTTATGGAAATTATCTGACACTCAACACTAAAAAAACGAAGCTAATTGTGTTTGGTAGTAACAAAGCTGACATTTATGATAGGAAGTTAATATTGGAAGTACAAAGGGACAGCAGTCTTCTTGGAGTATATTCTCGAGAGACTATTGATATGGTAAATTACCATAAATATCTAGGTGTTATAATAGATCAAGAGTTGTCATGGCGCCCCCATATAGACTACTGTTGTAATAAAATTAAAAAGTTTTCCTATATCTTCTATAACATAAGAAAAATTTTACCTAAGGAGAAACTTAAACTAGTGTATTATAGCATGTGTCAGCCTGTAATTCAGTATGGAATATTAGCGTGGGGTGGTACTTTTACCACTCATATAAACAAACTATATTTGAAACAAAAATCTATTCTAAAAACTATGATGTCTCTTCCTCGTCGAACCCCAACTGAGGAGGTTTTTGACCTGGTAAAGGTCTTCAATATTCGTCAACTCTATGTGAAGATTTCGCTATTATTTTATCACAAACACCCAAACATTATAAACGATACAAGGACACCTATTTACTTTACACGCTTTGTGTCTGCAGGAAATATTGTTCCCCCTAGACCCCGGCTGGTTCTTACTACTCATAGTCCATCTTACGTAATATACATAATCCACAGGAGTATAAGCACTAACATGAAATCTCCTATGAACTACACGAGATCTAATTACAAAACTGAAATTTTATCATGGATAGTCAGGAGAGGAATGGGAGGGATTGATAGCCTAATCGGCAGTATATACCTATGATAAATAAAAATGTTGGCGGGTGTATGCTGTTGATCATGTAACTTCTTGTAACTTTGTGATCATGTAACTCAAGCTTTTATTGAACGGTTGAGTTTTGAATTTTTATCGATGGTTGATAGAATACTATGCAATTGGCAACCGATTGCCTAACAACACGGGCATAGCCTATCGTTAGGCAGAATCAATTAAATGTTTAGCGCCTAAGTACCATTGTATTTGTTACTCATTTGTCTTATGTCATTGTAAAATCATTTGTGAATAAACTTTATTCTATTCTATTCTATTCTATTCTATTGTTGATAAATATGTAATAAATAATGCAAGGTTTTAAGCTTGGAACGTATATAATGGCTTGAGGAAGTGCGCGAAAACGTACCTACGGAAAACAACCCAGGAACAAAACTGAAAAATCCTATTACTAAAAAGTCATGAACAGAGCCACCATCCAGATCGAAATCAACTTTTTTTGAGAGAGGGAGAAAAAAAGAATGCCCATCATATTTCCCCAAACCCGAGGCGCTCTTGATGGGAACTCTTACGTACAAATTATTTTAAGTCATTCAGCTAGTTATGGATAAATTACTCACCACATATTAGTGCGACTATCCAAATGATGATAATGGCCGTTTTGGCCCGAGCGGTGGTCGAATTGAATTTCAGCGGGAAGCAAATGGCGTACCACCTGTCCAGAGAAATGAACGTCAGGGTTAGCACTGACACTGCTACTGAGACTGTCTGAAAAAAAAAAATTTGTAAAGTGAAGGAGATATTGAAATTACTTACAAATAATAAACTGAATACTGAAATGAGATTTTTTCTCCATGTTTATATATTTGTGTAAATCTTTTATCCGAAAAAAGAATTCACGTTATGTAGGCTCGGAAATGTATAATTATTGCTCAGGGCTGGTTTAAAATATTTGGGGGACTTTTTTTTTACACTCGATAAGTAATGAGCAGTGGTAGTGACGTCACAGATTATACATATTAGGGCAGGATTATTTTGCGATGAATTTTCTGGGGGAAATTAGAGGAATAAAGGAATACAAATAGGGAATAAAATAAGAGATGTAAGTATTTAAAAATGTATTTGTAGGTAGGCACCAATATTGGTGCTCAAAGGAAAGTCCGCTTGCCCATGCAGAGAGAAAAGAACCGATAAGACACTGATACGGGAACATTCGCGACAATCTTTTGGCTCATTAGATAAAGGTAGGTTATTCAAGGGAAATATTTATGTTTGCGAGAGTGCAAATTAAAAATTACAGTCAGATTTTTATTAGATTCATATTTGATTATATGGGGACCAACCGGCGCCTAATTTCCAATTTCAGCACGTACCGATCATTTATTGACGCAGAAATGGGCATTCCAGGAAAATCTATAACATCTCAGGCAACTCTTAACATTCGATTGAAAAATACGGTGGTTCTATTCTGATAGGCGGAACCGTTGAACCAAAACTGTTCCATTTTTCTCTTATTTCCAACTGTCCAGGCAGTGGTGAATCCATTGCAGTCTCACTTGTTGACACCCGCCATTTATATGTATAGCAATAGAAGAATCCGCTATTCCGGTGTTTTGCCATCTTATCCATAAGCCGCCTACGACTTTTTCAATACTATCCTTATATTTTCCCACAGAATCCGCACCGTTTGTATAGCGTTGAGTGCACTGGGATATTTATTGAGTCGATTAAGTTTGTGATTTGCTTACTCCATTATGTAATACGTTAGTCTTAATTCTCTTATCATGTGTTTCAATTTTTGAACTATGTTTTTGAACTATCGGTGTATTATTCAGACATTAAGAACCCCGCCATGTCCCGATCAAAATATCACTGGTCCAGTCTCTTGCGCCCATCAGTTGTTGTCAACTTCATAATAAGTACACACTATTACTTATTTCTATAGAAAACCTTTTACTTACTGTAGTGATATAGAACAAGGGTTTGCTTGGGTAGGTGAGATTGAGATGGGAAGGTTGAGGTTTTGGATAGCTAGCGTTTAAAAGGTTACACCTATGGCGAAGCCAGGAAGGTTGCCACCACTTGAAACGCTAGGGGGATGTGCCCAGACGGTTCCCCCACGTCGGTTTTCACCAGACCGGTTCCACCACTCTGAGTTCTTTTAGGCGAGAAAGGTAAGGAGGTATGAGGAGAGAGGTCATCGACTTGAGGTTTGAGCGTAGAATGGCGAGCTGGGTGAGAAGAGCGGGTTTTATAGGAGCTCTTCCACCCTCCTCCGGTCCTCTGACAGTCCTTAGGAGCCGTTGGTAGATCGATGGAGGGAGAGGAGGCCTATCCCACTTTAGTCACGTAGGCCCTCCGTTGGTTCGGTTTATTAGGACAATCTTAATATGTACATTGAGTGGTATTCCGGGAGGATACCACGACGCTTACTATACGAGATAAGATGAGGTCTACCTTATTGAAATAGGAGCCACAGTGTCGACTCCTGTTTCTATAAGCTGAACCTCATCTTACGTGATCTGGGTACGCTAGACACCTGTTCGCGAAACAAAACTTCCAGTCATAACTATTTACAGTCAGATTTTGAAGATTTTTATCAGAGACCAACCTGCACTTATGCTCAATAATTCAACTAAGTAATCGTTATTTTGTAGAACTATCTAGATGTTTCAATGGTATTGCTTATAAAATCGTGATCTAAAACGAAGGGACCTTGACGGGTGGGGAGAATGGAGGGGGTGACGTGGAGCATGTATCAATGTCCTGCAAGACTTAGGAGAGGAGGTTGAAAACCTTTCTTGGTGCTTTTCGAAATTTGCCTCAACTGTTCAATTTCGAAAACTTCAAGTTTGTGGAAGATGTACGCGTGAAAATTTAATTATACTTAAAAGTGAATATTTACCATGTTAGCATAATATGTACTCTTAAGTGTAAACCAGCAAAAGAATTTAAAAAAAGAAGTGTGTATATGCAGAAAAACCTGATCCGCTGAGGAAGAAGTTGCCGCGTTTTTGTTGCCTTTGAAACACCGAGACGAATTTAGTTGAAAGTAAATATTGAATATACCATCAACAGATTCCAGTATTTAGCAGGAAAAAAGGTGGTGAGTATTTCGGATGAGAGTCCTCTAGTCTGAACGTTAATCAAACTTCCTTAAGTGTTTGCACTTGGGCTGTGACTTCACATTGTTCTCCAAGCCAGTCAGGGTGAGGAAAGAATGGGTTGAATTCAGCGATGAAGTGGGAGGGAGAGAACTGATGTATGAATAGAGAGCGATGAAGTTGGAGTGAAAGAACCGATGTATGAAGAGGGAGCGACAGGAATTGGAACTGAAAAGCCGGAAAACGTGATGATAGCCGTTTTCCGGCGACTGGACGTGAACTATCCGATGGGACGGCGATTTCCCCGATTCGGGCTGACTGCACGGAGATGGATATGAGAAGTGATCAATAATGAAATCCTTTATTTCAACTAGAGATTGTGGTATTACGGAGAATTCGTCCTCACACTCCTTTAGTGTGACGTCACACGTCGTATTTCGTGATGGACCCAACCGAACCCGATTAGTTCCGCAATGCTAAGATAAGCCCAAAACCCCATAGACCCAAACCCGCATTACCGATCACGCGGCTCGAAAGACGTCGACTAGGATCATTGAAGTTTCTCATGATCCTAACTACGTCATCTCTCAAGATATCCTCGTTCTCTGACCTCCTTGTAATCGGATTACAGGAGCCCACCACAACCAATATTTAGTGTGATTCAAGCTAGGTACGGCAAATAGGTGAGAAAAGGGAGAAGTCAGTCAGTGCCTGTCAAGCCGCCAGACACGATAAAGGCCTCGCTTGAGATTCCCTCAACCCTCCTTTCTGATCGACATTAGCTCATCATGGTGATCCTTGCTGGTTCCTTTTTCTCCCTACAAATATGAATGCAGTTTCCAATCTCTATGAGTTGTTGGGACTACCTGGTACATTGTTAGGTTAATCCGCAAAGCGATTTAGAGTTTTAAAAAACTGCAAATTATTACACAAAGGCTTATTGTTTAGCTGTTTAGATGCCCCTTCTGCGAGGATAGTATAATATACTGTTGGGTAATAATTTACCGTTGTGTAATAATTTACCCAATAATACTTCAACGTTTGTTCAAGTTGCAAAAGTACCTATCAACAAAATCGAAAAATCAACAAAATTTGATGGTTTCCGTTTCAAGATAAGTAGAATCAGAAAATGCAATACACAAATTTCTATCCGTCCGCCGTACGCTGTACTTCGCACTTTTCTTAGTTACCATGAGCCAAAATTGACGAAATTTGGTTTATAGGTCCCATTCGGGGTCTAGTTGGTCCTCGAAGCTCGGCGTTAATGTAAGTCATCCCTAAGAGGTGAAAAATAAGGGTTACACTCTCCAGGACGCCGTTGTCTCGAGTGTTTTTACGGTTTTAAATGGTTCTCGAACTTGGGAGTTTTTTAAGACCAACCGTTCGTTCACAGTAAGGCCCAAAAGTTTGCACCGACAGGCTTTTTGAACAGCAGGGTGAATGAAATTGTATACATTTAGCCCAAATATCATCACTAGGGACGCGATAACAATCGGGAATTGGCCGGAGATAATCATTGCTAGGGAGCACCTGATTATATTCTCGGAGTATGAAGTCAAGTGGGTTGTTCTGTGATATGATATTTAAAAAAAAAATTAATAATATTTCAAATGTAATTTTCTTTTTTTCCGTAATAGTAATTACTATTGGTACAATGTAAATGGGGCAACCGCCCTAAATTGTATTTTGTGATGATACAAATAAATAAATAAATATTTTGGAGCTTGTTGGTAGGTAGTGAAACTTGAACAAACGTTGAAGTATTATTGATGGGTAAATTATTACACAACGGTAAATTATTACTGAACAGTTCATTATACCATCCACGTAGAAGGGGCTGAAGTTTGTTGTTAGGTAAGTTTGCAACTTTTTTCACTCCACATTAACAATTTCCCTTCAGAACTTCATTATTTGAGTTTCTTTTTGCCATTTTAGGTAGGTAATGTTTGTCATCGACAGAATTATTTTAGCAACATTTAACTCGTCATTTAGGTAGGTACCTAGTAACGAGAATGGGGTTAGGTAATAACCTACGGAGGGTCTGCGATCTACACAATATGTATAGTATAGTACATATAATATATAGAAGGGTTATCTATACGGAGAGCTGTATTCTGTACAAAATAATAAACCGTTGTGCAGGGATTTGCAGCGTTTTTTAATTCGATTTTCGGATTCTACATACCTTGAAACGTAAACCATCAAACTCTGAGGGGGGGTTAGGGTTAACATTTTTTTTCCATGCTTGATTCCAAAAGTTCACTATTGAAAATAATAAACCAAAATTTACTTGGGAAGCATAAGAACACTTGGTTAACTAGAAAATAGAATAAATGTCATTGTGAAGCAATAATAAAGCTACTTATGGTTTATATGCTGGTGAACTTATGTCACTAAGAGAAAGAAAGAAGTTCGCAAAAATGGTGGCCATCTCTCTTTACTAAACCTGAACACGACAGTGTGGAGTAGAGGAATATGAAGTGAAAAATTGATAGAATATTAAGAAAAAAGTCTTTACCAGTGGACAAAGGGGTTTGGTCTGCCCCACTACGCTCAACCGAATTTTTCTATAAAAGTCCTGTCAGGTTAACTACGTCAACCGAATGCCCATTGGACCTGCCAGGAAATCAAGACAATCAACTTGTGGGAAAACGTAAACCTAAACGTTCCCGCTGGAAGTCAAACCGCTCCAAAAGAGCAGATTCAGAAAAGTTGACTTCCAGTTTCCCAAGACCTCATGCGGCTCCAGTCAACAACCACATTTAAGACATCGTGACGTAGCTGTAGGCGGATCCATACCCTTTCCCACCAGTACCAGTATTGGTAGACAACGCTGTCGTCATGACTACACCCAATAAGCCGAAATGATCTTATCACCAGTCGAACGGGGGAAGAACTCCAGCATTCAAATGCGGAAAACTGGACAAAGCTTTTCATGCTCGATTCCAAAGGTTTATTATTGAGAATAATAATTCCAACGAATTATTAGTGGAAATACCAAAATCAGGAAATATTTTCACTGTAGTACGTAATATAAAATAGTCCTACCTAATCTTACCTACGTCCGTTGCGAAATACGACTGTACGTACTACACGTTTATTCGTTAACGTACGACACGTTTCTAACCTATTACGATAAAATCATTGTTTAGTAATGTATTGGACGGGCACCAATTGAACTAGACCGTTACTGAATTGTGTATCGCACACGAACTGTGGTTTCCCACAGTTACAATGGGCACAAGTTGGACTAGGTGCATCCAAATCTACCGTTAGCGAACCTCTAGTTAGATAAAATGCTCAATAACAAACTGTGTTGGAAGACAATGAGTTACTTAGGGGTGGTTCAGTTTCCGAAAGGATAAAAATATTCGCCCCACCAGCCTAATATACGGATATCCTCCCCAGCTCCGCCGGGAGAGGTAGGACCTGAAGCAGACAGCTCAACAAATGCGATGCCGTCTGTCACGCTAAAAATAAGCGTCAATGGGCCTGAAAGTATGAGTGCACCACTGTGTTTGTGTGTGCATGGCAGGGCGTAAGATACACCCCCAGAGAACAAACTCAGCGTCAGGGAGTTCAAACGAAAACAATAAGTCTCGAAAACGGCAGATCGTCGAGAAGGGTAAGTTCTATCTTCCGACTGTGTGAGTGAAAACTGTGTTATAACGATTCGGCTGTTTGTGTATAACGCGCATTCGTGTGCGTGTTAAACGACTGGTTGTATTAAGCGTTTTAGGTGACTAATAGCAGCTGGAATGGAAAAGGGAAGAAACGGGTGGGTATTCAAGGGATGTTAGAGGCAGCGTGTGAAATGGGCGGCTCTGAGCTTTTTGGACCGGCATAGCCAGAGCGCGGAATGTTTCTGGTCCGTACAAGAATGTTCTTCTATTTCCGACGAAAAGCTCTCGCATTTCCTTTGATTTCCTCTCGCGAATATTCTTTGAAGCAATATACCAATGCCGTGATTACTTTCAGCCGGTTTCCGTGTTTCAAAAGAACGAAATACTGAAGTAGGTGCCCACTTGTATAGTCAGTCTTGTATAGGTGCCTTTGTATTATGTCAGAACGAGATTTTATTACCTTGTAGCTCATTTCCAGTTCAACTCCTCCCAATAGTTCGTGTAAGCCACCCACCGTAGAAAGGGTCTTTTCACAAATAAGTGGCGTGTTTCCAAAAAAATCTCGATTTTAAATACAGCTTTTTTCCCTTTTTTACAAACTTCTACTTGCCTAACCTCTTCTTTACGTCTCCGGTGATTTTAATCCTCAAAGAGGCGTAAAGAACCATGATAATTATAACAATTATTATTATCATATTATGTATTCCAAACATTGAGAATGAAAGCAGCTCAATGAATCTACAGCATTTATGAAATTTCAGTGTGCCCAAGAAGATTACGAACAGATCAAAGTACACATTTGACATAGTAAGCATTGGCTGTTACGTCTCTGGTTATTTTAATCCTCAAAGAGGCGTAAAGAACCACAATAATTATAACAATAAATAACACCATAATAATAATACCATAATAATTATTACAAGTATTATTATCATATTATGTATTCCAAACATTGAGAATGAAAGTAGCTCAGTGAATCTACAGCATTTATGAAATTTCAATGTGCAAAAGAACATTACGAGCTGAACAAAGTATACACTTGACATAGTAAGTACTGGTTGCCGTTTTCAGGGTTGCATGGATGGATGGTGGAGCTGCTAATTTCAGCAAATAGCTATTCTTTTCTGGTCGCGCAATGGTCGTAAATATAACAGAGGCGCTCGAGAGGTAGCATTGCTCATGATGTGGTGATGATTTATCATTCTGTGAGTGGTATACGGGAGTGGTAGTACGGTACTCCTTGATATCTCTGATCACTTAATAACAACTAAGCAATTTTTTAATGACATTTTAGAATCCTCAGTGACCATTACGAAGCTTCATCAATAAGGAAAATCCCAGTCGTTTGGAAATGTTGAGCCAGCTAATTTGATAAATGACTATAATATGAAGCATGAAGTGTGGCGCGAGTTCTCACTAAGGGAGTGGAAACAAACATGGTAGCGAAAGGAGTTCGTACGCGGAGAACATACTGTTGGTGGGGTATCACGCAAGGATATCACGTCGAGAGATAGCTACGTGAAGTCCATAGAGGGGACATGGGAAGACATTACTCCGTAAAGTAGAGATAGGGAGCGGCTATAGAGCAAGAGGATGGGATATGAAAGGGATTTCTTCCACGTGATTTCGAACCGTTTCCTGCCTTGTTTAGCACAAGTAGAGCACGCCCTTTTCAATAACCCCTTGCTCCCTCACACTCCGATATTTCTACCGCATTTCCTGTCTAAATGGCCTTCGGTTTCGTGCAATTTTGATTGGAAACGTGAGAGGAACAACTGATTGAAATGAACATATTAGGTAAAATGTAACCCACACTGTACTTCATAATAAACTACCACAGAGTTACCAATCCAGAACTGGTAACTAAATAATGAAAAACGCGGCAAATTATTACAGATCTATGATGAATTTATTCGTGAGAAATTGAGTACCTCTTATTGTTCTGTAATTCATAGAGGACAATCTGGAAGCTACATCCCAGCTACATACAAAATTTGAGCAAAATCGGGACATGGGTTCGTAAGGAATTGATTACCACTGATTTCCCGTTTAAGCAAGCAGTGGTCATATCGGTGAACTGAGCGTTATGAAATCCATAGGGGACAATTTAGAAGCTATACCTAGCTACCCGAATTACAACTACCAGAATTTGAGCAAAATCGGGCAATTGATTCGCAATAAATCGAATACTTCAAATTCCCGTTCGCGCATGCGCAGTGGCGGTACCATGATCAGATCGTTCTGTAATTCATAGGGGACCATCTGGGGCTCAAGCCACAAATTTCAACACAATCGAATTCTAACTGAGGAAATTTTGCTTGTGGCAAGGATTTGCGGATACACAGACGGACAGACACCGAACTAAATTTGTTCATGTTACAAAAGTACCCTTCAACAAAATCCATAATAACCATCTTTCTTCAAATGAAATAATACCGCGGAACAAATAACTCGATTTCCTAAAGGTGTACGTGATTATAACCTGCTGTTCCATTTTCGGATTCTACTCACCGCGAAATGGACACCATCAAATTCTGAGGTGGGGGAGGGGAGATGCTCGATTCCAATAAAGGTGCACTACTGAAAATGATGAACCAAAAGTATCCAGTCTCCAAAACAGGTAGGTAATTAGTACCTAACTTCGAATGAGAAGGATTCGGGGTTTGAGACCATCGATCAATCCATCAATTTGAAACCATCACTTTTTATTTCTTACATCTAAGTAGGGTGGTGGCACCAGTTTCATACACCTACCCAGTGTCATACACTTTCAACTTTCAATTCAATTATTAAGAGTTCTAGGCAGCCTACCTACACGTTCCTGGGCTCAAATCGTTGTGGTGGTTCCAGCCATTGGATTAGGCAAGAAGAAGAAGAAGAACGGAAGGTTATACTTTTGTTACTTCTTGTGTTCCAAAAACGCTTACTCATCATACCTCCTTCATGGCGTCTGCTTAAGAGTTGGAGCTAGCAGGTGAGTTTTGGTTTGTGTATACTTTAGCTCATGATTATCTTTCTACCATCCTTAGAGTTCTTTTTTCCCATATATTTCTTCCTGTAGAATTCGTTTTTGTTGTTATTTTTCCCCAAAAAACGGATTTTAACCTAGTTTGAGTAGGTGTATGACACTGGGTACTTGAAAATGGCCCTTTCCCCAGTGGCATACACCCCTGTATGATACTGGGGAATCCCAAAAAAAACTTTTTTTGTGTTTTTGCTGCTATTTTTAGTAGGTTTCACTTGAAACTAACAGCATGAACTTCATTTGGCATTTTCTAAAGGCTGACCAGTGTCATACAGGGGTTATGACTTTGGGTCCACACGGTGTATGAGACTGGGGAAGCTGGGTCCAGATTTCTTCCGATTCCAAGCCGATCGGGCAACTCTAGTTTTCGTGCTCACAATCAGACTCAGCACCTTTCAAAATCCCCAGATATCAATTTTCAACTGCATAGCTGCATTAGATCCGCTCCAAGTTCGTGTTATGTCTCTTTCACAGTGAGAGTGAACGTAACGGCATCACTGCCAGTTTTCATCACCCCTTTTCACACATCTCTCATCAGGGACCCGTCATACATCAAAAACCTTGTGTTTTGATCTATCACTTAAAAAAATAAATAAATAAACAATAAAAACAATGCGATCAGAGAAGCTCATTATTTTCCTGCTTTTCTTTACAGAACCATGCCTCCTCCACCCAAGAAGCCAAAATATTCTGAGGAGTCCATGAAAAAGGCTTTAGCCGATGTGGCTATGGGGGTACCAAAAGCAACTGCAGCAAAGTGTCATGGCGTTAATCGGGTAACTCTGCTCAACAAGGCTAATGGCAAACACCACGTTGAACAAAAATTTGGTCCTGACGCTGTCCTTTCACCAGATGAAGCGAAAATACTTGTTTTGTGGATTCAGTCCATGGCAAGAGTGGGCTACCCTGTCACTCGAAGTTATTTGATTGATAGTGTTCAGCAACTCATCAAAAGATTAGGAAGACCCAATCCCTTCTGCATCTGAGAGCGAAGAAGAAGATTGGGAACCACCAAGTTTTTCAGAATCTGATGGAATGAGCTCTCCATGTGATGATGATGAGCTAGAGAGTCCCCCTTTGTGTGCATCAACGACAACCAACTTAGCTGAACCACAGCCATGCACCAGCAGTTTTCAGATCAAGTTCAACAAGCCAGAGGATGACCAAGCAGAAGTGTTTTGTCCTAACGATGAAGAATTGGTGGAACTGTCTCCTGAAGGGGCAGAGGACAGATCACCCAAATCAGCCCGGTATTGTGGTGATGGAGCAAAAGGACACAATTTTTCCAGCCACCAACATATTAAGTAGGTACTTCCGAATACAACAGCGTGAATTCTGAGAATGATATTATCAACATAAAGATGAACCAGATAATGAACTTGATGGGGGTGAAGCCGATCCTACAAATGAAGAACTCAATATGAATGCTATGGGACCAATGAGAAAAAAACCAACGAAAGGAGAAAAGTTTTTCCTTAGTTGCAAGCCAAATGAAACAAGGAAAACCTTGTACAAAATAAAGGAGATTCTGACTGAAGACGAAGCCATTGTCATCCCACTACACCCATGCAAAAGGCTGCGAACAGTGTTCGTTACGTGCGTCCAAAACTTAGATATCGTGGACATCTCTAAAATGAATGTAAAATACGTCGAGGACCCTCAGAAGTTTGGCAAGAAAGGTGAAAGAAAATATCAGTTTCCAGCTCCACTACATGTCGATTGGTAGGATTCGTGAGTCATTTTCCTCCCCTGCCATGCCTAGTTTGAATTGACTGTACATGTGTTATACTGTATTTCAACTTGTGATTTTTGCTCTTAAGACTTGCGATGTTTCCCATACGTTTGTGCCAACAAATTATGTGATGTTCTTTCTTATTTTCCTAATTCATTGAAGTTTATTATATTTTTCATTTATTAAATAGATAGTTACTTTACTACGTAGGTTTTAATACTCTTCTTGTGGGTATGGAAAACAAAGGCAGACCAATGGGAACTGAAGTTTTGTACGTCGATGTACCTACATAATTGCTGAACTAAGTCATGGAATGTGATACGCAACTACATGTACCTGATTGGGTTTCTAGGTACCAGTTTAATAGTCATTATGACTTGTTATTATTAATGTTAAATTTACATTCTAATGTTCTCGACCCCTTTCAAATGTATCAAATAAACATTATTCTGAAGTATAATGAGCGTTTAATTTCTGTATTAGGTCCGTAATGACGAAAAAGTGTAATTCCTAAAGTTTTACTTCAAGTGTACGATACTGGTTCCAAGGGGTGTATGGAACTGGGGACACCCAATTTTCGCCATGTATGACTCTGGAGAAAAAACCCGCTTTCAAAAATCCTTCACCATATCTACATGCAACCGAATTTGGTGATTTTCTCGGTTCCATTGCGTTAGCAAGAAGTGGGAGAGTTAAAAACTGCCTTTAGAAAACTTGTCGTTTGAAATTTGGCCGAGCAAATGAGCGAAAACCAGAATTTTTCTGCTAACGTGTATGAGACTGGTGCCACCACCCTAGGTAATAATATTTTTTTGGGCCTAGTCTAAGTTCTCAAAAATTCTCAAGTATCGAGAAATGTTTATATTGTTTTGCGAATTGCCCGTGTTACAATGAGTAAACAGATAAATAGAGGTGACCCCCACAGAGCTACTCTTGGAACCGCAATCCTGATTGGTGAATGCTACGGTGGACAGTTAGGTCGAGATGGGTAGTGCAGGTGATGCCACCATATAATTTTTCCCAGTGGACCTTGGGAGAACGCCAGAAGTAATTGTGTAGATGATATGGTGAAGATCGGTGTTCGGTAAGACGGAACGAGTTGTTTTCAGCTATATGAGTTTTCACATATTTTCTTTGTCCACCATCCACTTCATACTCAGAATGAATGTCTACTTTACATGAGTCAAAAGATGATAGGTATACGTGGGACAGTGAAACCCAACCTCTGCGAACCGGCAATCACAGAGAGACTCTTTTTACCATCTGTACAAAAGGAGGGTTATGTATTAGTTCTCTACTCTCTGGCATTATTCCAACTGATTTTTGTAATACCACAGAACGGACTATATATTATATTCCACAAAACGTGCCAAAACTATCCCAAATTTAGTTTGCCCGAGAATTCATGTACCAGATAAAAACTAGTTGTACTCGGTCTAGACACACCGAGTACCAACAAATCTTACACAAGGATTAGAGGTAATTTAAAATTAAGCTTAATATTTTCCCAATTGTGGGGAATACTGGCGTAGGATTGGCTCAAATCACCACTTCATACAATTTAACTGACTGGAACTAAAGCTGGTTACGCCGCTCTCCTGAGCTTGACCGTTGAACCCTCATATTCGATAAAGTGATCAGCATCTCTGGCACCTATATTCGCCTCAGTAAACGGTTGCTCGTAACGGCAATTATCACACTTATCGAACAAGCAGAGATCAAAGTCCAATAACCATTTCTCCATCAGAGGTCCAATAACCATTTCTCTGAGGCTCCTTTGGTCAGCATTTGCGAACATTCCCATCAAGGACTTCTATGCGGTCGACTATTTATTTGCCTTACTCAAATTTGATAGGTGTTTGGAAGCAGGCCCAAAGTAGCCCCATTTTGTTACATCAAACAGCCCATCCGCAAGGTAACCTTTGCCGATGTGAGTAACCGTAAGTACTTGGTCGTTGGTATTTGTGGGTGTGGAAGATTGTGTTCATTGAGACGTTGAAAAGGGTTGATCGATCACGAATATGAAGCCTGAGGTGTAGGGTGTGAACTCCTTCCAACGTTATTCGTGCCTAACTGAAATTGATGGTTGATGTCCGATGAAAAGATCCACGGAATGGCCGTAATATATGTGAAAACTGATGAATTCAATACCTCAGAACTGGCATCCATATTTGAAACCTCCCAATGTGTTGGAACATGAATAAACCTGCTCTTTGAGGTGTAGACATGACTTTTGAAGAACGAGTCCGAACATTTATTAGTCCGATAGAAGCTGACATCTGAATCGCCTTCTGTGGACCCTTTTTTGGAGCCAACGAATCGATTCAGCATTCTACCTTGGCGCTCCTTCCCATCAGTCGTTCTTCGCAAATGCACATACACACACAATCACATTCCTACGTCTTATAGCTCGCAACAAACACACTCCCGAACACTTTCATACTACCTGCAATTGACAGTCCATTCATCTCCTCATTCCCACTGGATTTGAAAGAAAGAATATGAACCGATACAAGCACAGAAACGCTAATAGTATATATACCTCGGGATACATCTCACACCGTTAATTTGGTTCATATCATTCGCGCTGCTCTCCCTATCCTCAATTTATACTAGCTTTACAGTAACTATACCAACCTAACCATAAAAAGAAGCCTTACTCCAACTACTACACTGCTATTTACTTTGAGCGAAATCGATCAAAAACCAGAAATCAGGATGGACCATGAGGACCATTGCTCTAATCGCACATAATATACATTGCAGGCGCTCCTCCACATCATCTACTTCAACGGCCGTGGGAAACTGTTTAAATATGTAGAAAATCCACCAGCCAGAGGACCAACCTTCAAGATCCCGAAAGGTTTAACCAAGCCTCAATGAAGCCTAAGATATGGGGGTCGCGTCACCAGTATTGCGTTGTTAGCGAATCCAACCACAATGAAATTCGCAGGGAACAATTAGGGATAAATTTGCCTGACACATAAAATGTCTGTAGAACTGGAATTACGAGCGTAACAAGGTTTTTATTAAATGCGGATCCAAATTGCGGAACCATCGTGGACCTAACCTGCCAGAGCGTTGCAAATGTCTACAAAATAGGTTCCGGAACAGAAGTTATGAAAGTGTTTTAATAATGTCTTGATTGCGCATGCGGAGACGAAAGCTGCCTATAGCAAAATATAAGCTCGTTTTGGATTGTTCTATGATAAGAATATAGTAGCTATAAGAAAATGCGTACGGCAAACAGTAGCACACAAAATGCGAGTTGAAATTTAGATTTTGGAGTACAACCTGTTCGTTCCTTGTAAGAAAAATACACCAGGCTTCCCAACCTTTGGCAAATGTCAGGTAAAAACTTGGCATATACGATAGCGTGAAGATCTAAAGCAAAAATTCAACAAAAGAAGGATAATGATAGAATCCAAGACACAGGAGTAAGAAAGTAAACCAGATCCTTCTTTTATTACTACCCAAAAGAAACCCCTACCCTAAATCTACTTCTGACTTGCCTAAAAAACGTACCCATCTATGGAAAACATATTAAGTGCTAGAAATATTTAATTGATCGTAACAAGCATGATAGGCACCTCCTAAAAACCGGATTGACACAAAGTCACTTTCGAAGTTAGCGATCATATTTTCTGGGAACACCTTTTGAGAGCAGCTCAGCAGTTTCTATGCGTGTTGCTGACCGAAGTTTTAAAATGATAGGTAACATGAAGGTCGGTAGCATCTGATCAACTTGTTAAAATGATCTAGGGAGTTGCCGAACGTTGGGGGGTCTTCTTGGAGCAAATCTGCAGTGACCAACATAAAATGTGTCCATAAAATGTGATTCACACAAATGTGGCTATTGATCGTGTAACGGCTGCAAAGGAGCAGTACATGGGATACAATTTACAATTGGCCAACACAACCATGACTGCATGGAAATAACTTTGAAGGAGCTCGGTCAATAATCTTTTTCGACAGCATTGATGCAATTCTTCTCGCCAAACATGTCCAATATGTCCATTAACCCTCTGATGTGTGATCCAAATCCTTCACTACCTAACCTGTCTTACAGCTGAAACGAAATAACACTGTATCTGGCATTTAAGGATCAATCTTCTATTGGGTAAGGCCTGAGTGTTCTTCACTTACCCTCTCTCGTCGATTTTCCCGAACAGTATTTCGAGGTCAAGATTCCTCCGCTGTTGATTGAGAATAAGTACACGATTCCTTCCTTCCCGTCATTTGAAATCAACCAAGGACCATTTTTCAAACCCCTCAAATGTTTTGGATCCGTTTCAAGGTAGGGAGGTAGAATGCAAAAATCGAATAAAAGAAAATTTCCACCGACCGCCGCTCAGAAGGGACGGGAGAGGAAGAACCTCAACAATGAAATCTTTCAATCTCTCTATTTATAAATAGTAGCCATTCCTTATCATCCATCACTGGCTAACCTAATGGAATCTTAAATTTTAAAATAAATTCAGTTTGCGTAAGTAACAAACGATTGATAGCCCTATTGTTTTGAGGGGCTAAAGACTACCTCTATAGAAAAAATAACTGTGTACTGATGCGTTGCAGACCATTCTAAAACCAAATCCGCAAAAACCAGTAAGTGTTCGTCTGTGCACGAGTGTCATCTTAGACTGATATGAGATTCCTCAGTGACATCCACTACCGAAACGAGCTGAAGCCAAAGCAAGGCATGGATTGTAACAATACGGGGGTGCATAACAAGAGTGCATATGAGCGCAGCAAAAATTTTTATGCAGAACGCCTCAACATATTCTTCTTTTGAAAGATCCGTATACTACATGCACACTCAGAAAAGGGTTGAAACACTGAGATCCTAGAGTGCAGCTCGACACACAAGATCAAATCCAGACGAGGAGGGGGGAAATTTGTACAGGTAGAAAGACCTGTATACAAGTACGATATACGTACCACACAAGCTCCATATAATATTGATACCATCGATCTACAAAATTTCACTCCTATACATATTGCATAATACAGCTTCACAATTATTTGCTATAAGTAAACCAAAAAGAAAATGAGAACCTACCTACCTCACTAGTAATGAGCCTTCACGCACAAATATTATAGGTGGAAATACATATTGCGCATGTACTTCTCGATCATTATAAATACCTAATGAAATCAAAGAAACAACTTAATTACACACAATATACAACTGAAATACAAAATAACTGAAAATATACAATAGTATAGAGTAACCCATGGATTACATGGCTAGGCTTGGGTGGAATTAGTTGTCCGTGTTCACAACAGGTAGAGTATTTTGTAGGATATTTTCTAGAATAGTTCGAAAGAGAGGATTTCTTCAATTAACAATCCAGACCATTGGGTCAAGAACGGTCGGATTAAGAAGCGACATTTCCCTTTATTAAAAATGTTTGAATAATGATCTAAATATATGGAACACTGGAGACTACTGGACCAGATTAAAGGAAGATGGTTTGTTTGGAACATCGGGTTGTGTGTTATTGCGGTTAAAGGTTTTTCACGTTTGCGCATGCGCAGTCGCTGCTATTTAAAAAATACAACAAAATTCATATGGGACCAACTAGGACTTAATCCTGAACTACCATCAAAATCTGAGCCAATTTGGACCACTGGGTTGTGGGTTTGGCGGTTCAACTCTTTCACGTTTGGCATGCGCAGTGTATACTACTGATACGAATGCGACAAAGTTCATATGGGACCAACTAGGATTTAACCTTGATTACCCAAAATTTGAGCCAATTTGGACCATTGGGTTGTGAGTTATGTGGGTTCAGCGTTTTTCACGTTTGCGCATGTGCAGTGTCTACTGCTGTTCCGAATGCGACCAAATTCATATGGGACCAACAAGGACCTAACCCCGAACTACTATCAATTAAAAATTGTCTAGAAAGTGTAAAAACAAAAACGTAAGGCCTCGGCCACTTGTGAGGGGCCTAGCCTAAAAACTAGAAAACCCCCAAGGAAAGTTTAACCTACCTATCCATGCGTAGAGAAGAGATCGTTGTGTTCTTCAAGTTGGTATATCTTTATAGCATTACCTTTGATATAAGAGGGGTTTCCATAAGAAGATGACACAAAGTGCCCAAAACAGGTTCCTTTTGGGACCCATAAATAATGATATTTGTGATTAGCATGCAATTTCCTATAAAAACTCAAACAGTTTGAAGATTGAATTTACAAGGGGATTAATGGTGGTGAGAGTGGTATTTGTGAAACGGAAGGAGGGAGCTGCCACAGCTAGTTATGAAAGGATAATCAAGCGATGGGTAAACGGATTAAGTGTTGGGGATTAAAGTGGAAAGCGTTAGTTAAGGAAAATGAAAGGCTTCTGGATCCGGACACTGTGCTTTTGAGGGATTGAGGATTAAAGCGGAAACGCAGTCGGCGAGTTTCGTTCAAGAAAGTCGTGGTCACAGGGCCTTAATCCTATCTGGTGAAACGTGTTGGGACCATTGTTGCACGTTTTGATAGGAAGGCAAAGGAGAGTTCGTTGATCGACGCGACGTGCTAAGAACGAGGAACTTGGCGACTTGATAGCATCCGAATTTAATACGTATTTGGTTTAATAACTCAATCGACTTTGGGCTCGTATATTGGTCTTGCATCAGTGAAACCCAGTTAATAGGTTGCCATGGGGGATTAGACGTTCAATCATCTAGTATTATCCACTTTATATTCATCATTTATAGCTACGCAATATGGTTTCAATCATGGGAAATAATTCCTGCCGTAATAGATTAATAATCCCAACAGAATGCAGGCATCGCATCCTGCATTAAGTGGAATCGAGTCTAAAGAGCTATTTCATTTTTCCTAGGTACCTATTTTCTACAATCCCCGAGGATTTTTTGAAGCCCTGAAGTTTGAATCGAAAAGCTTTGTCAACATGAGCGCGAATCATGAGGTATAGGTACATCAAGACCAGACTAACATTGCTAGGCAACAGCAGATTATGATCACGCATGGCTTTATAAAATCGATCTGATTGTATCGTGATATTATTTCATTTGAAGAAAGACAGTATTTTTGGATTTTGTTTACAGGTACTTTTGTAGCTTGAAAAAATTTGGTTGGGTTTTCTTAGGTACATTCGTCGTAAACAACATAATACTTCCACTAGAGGCATCCGACAAATGTAAGGAATCTCCTAATTGTAGTAACCACCATGGAAAGTCTAGCGTTGTGGATTACGACAAATGCTCGTTTGTATGTATCTACAATATCTACATAATACGCGCGTTTCGGTATGTTCATTCCCTTGATTTCACAACATACCAGTCGATTCGGTATATGCCTTAATAGACAGGGCCTCAAGTGGCAAAACAGTACCTATGGACGCCATCTGAATGGAATACAATAATGAGAAACGTCCGAAAAAACCCTCAACCCGTTCGGCATCACTACGGTAGATGGCGCTTAATGCGTTACAGGTTAGTCCGGTTTTCCGGTTAACCCGTTGAAAATCCGCTGGACGGAATAGAGTAGACCTTTCGTGTGTGTTTTTCCAGGTAAAGCGTTTGTGCCTTCCGGTTAATCCGTCGCGGGGAACAAGGTCATGGGAGGTTCATAAACTGATGTCTCCGCTTGTGTACCTTGATGTTTGTTATGGACTGCCTGATGGAGAGGAGGGGACTGAAAGGCTGGCTCCAATCGAGGTGATTCTCTCGTTAGTGGGCGTTTGTTAGTTGATCAGTGAGCTCATTTGTTTGTTTTCCGCGACGTATTGAATTCGTCATGGCTACGAGGACTCAGAAAAAAGAACTGTTGGCACGTTACGTCTAGCTCCCAAAGATGACTAAGAAATATGCTGCTGTGCAATTAGGAATTCCCGTCTCAACGTAAGCCGGCATACTGAAATCGCGAGCGGAAGTGAAAGCCTCAAGCGGCAGCACGGAAAACCGTAGGAGTAAAAGTCAGACCACCGACGAAACTGTGTTAGTGTGGTTTCGCCAGGCAATCCTGGTGAATGCACCTGTCAGTCGCAACATCTTGCTCCAATAAGCCACAGATCTAGCGGGAAAAACGGGTGAGGATTTTACTGCTACAGACGGATGGCTGTCAAAGTGGAAGGAACGTCACGGCATTGTTTACAAAAAAACTGCACGGGGGAAAACTAGATGCAGATGCTGCTGGTGCTGATGATGGATCAAAAATGAATGGCCCAAAATTTTAGAAGACTTTTTCCCCAAGAGTGTAATTTGATGAGACTGCCTACTACACAGCCACTCCGGACTATTGGTGGTCAAAAGCAATCCAGCAGCTTCAGAGGGGAAAAAATTAAAGCTCGGATAACAGTGGGTTTGGCTTGCAACATGACTGGAACGGCGAAAGAAAAACCTCTTGTCATCGGAAGCATCAAGAACCCATGGTGTTTCAAGGGTGTGAAAAATTTGGCCGTTATGTACTAAAGTAACGCTAACGCGTGGATGACCTCCAGCATTTTTCTGAAGACTTTCTGCGCCGATGGGATGCAACAGTTGATCATAAAATTGCTTTGCTGATTGGCAACTGTACAGCACACCTTAACAACTTGACGTTCAAGAACATCTCCATCATTCCCCCCACCTAACACCACCTCATTTATCCAGCTTCTCGATCAGGGAATCATAAAAACGCTTAAAACCATGTATACAGGATTTAAGAATCATAGTGGACGCAATATATAATGTGTAATTCGATTCTTGGGTGGATACTGACAAGAATTTGCATGGACATCAACTTTTGAACGACCCAGATATTGGTGAAGCTGTTCTGGATTCGCATCGCACCGTCGAAGGTCCAGCAGAACCCAAGATCCAGGGTGCTTGTGAAGAAGCAGGAGGTGTTGCGTGCTGTTAAATTCGACAAGCTGTCGAGGAGAATGAAGTGAGTGATGAGCATTTCACTCATTTTTAGAAGCTAATTTAGACGCGAATTACAGACTTTTTCCAAACAAACCCAGAATTGTAATTACATACACATTAAGTAAATATGTAAATATTTATTTTATTATGTATTTATTTATTTGTGTATTTATATACACTGCCATTTTATAATGGCAAGCGCCCCGAAAACCCCTCAATCCGTACGACATTGTCAAACTATGTATCACACTCTAATTTTCTCGATTTTTTCCACAATTCGACACCTCGATTCCCGCCAAGAAGGCCAAGGAAGGTGGATGAGGTGATTTAATAATCACTTGGATTAAGTACTAAGTAACTTTAGGCTCAAATTGTTTAAAAAACATTTTTTATTAATAACCGAATAAATAGAAGTTTTCGAGTTCCAGTTAGTGCCTTCCTTTTGGTTTATTATTCTGTGGCTGATACACCTATGTATCAGCAAAGGAATTTTATAACTGATGAATTAAGAACAACACCATTGAAATCAACACGAAAACTGGCTTTTATTCCTAATATTGTAGCCTTGCTACAATATCAAAATTATTTCTATTACATTTCAAGGTGCGTAGATTCCAAAAATGCAATGTCCATCCGCCGTCCGCTATCATCCATATCTACTTCAATTTCGGTTTGGGCCCTAGTTGGGTCCCGAAACTTTGCAGCCCGGTCGTAATATACCGAAGGGTGTTATGGGTGAAAAATGGGTGCAAAAACTGTGAGTTTTGGTGTTTTAGTAACACAAGCGTTTGCCATGTTTTTTTAGGACGAGGAAGACCGAATCGATTTTGACCGGAGAGTGGAAAATTGATGTTCTAACGAAGTTTCAGCCTTAAAATAACGTTAAATTTTGGTCTAAAATCGTCGTTCTTCCAGACACAGTTTGGGTCCCCATTTGGGAACACATTTGGGTCCTAGCTGTGCTCCGAATCTCGGCAGCACGATCAGAATACACCCAGGGGTGGTATGGGGAAAAATTAAGGTTTTTCAGGTTTTTTTAAAGGTTTTGGTGAATATTTTTTAGTTCGAGAAAAATGAATATGAAGTTTATTTTGTCCAAAGAGTGAAGAACTGAGGTTTTAACTAATGTTTAGCTCTCCAAATTCATTTTTCATCAGTCAAAAACCTCGAAAATGTCTGAAATCACCATAAATTAGTATAACACCAGAAGTAGTATCAACAGGTGAATCAAGACAATTAAATTGAAACTATCAACGACCAAAGACAATTTTTAAAAGTTGGAGCCCAATTAGTGTTTTGGGGGCCAAAATTGGTGGAAACCATCAAAAATAGCTATTTCAATTATGCATGTGAAAGAAACAATAAACGAACAACCAACATTGCTGTAGATACGTCCAATAGAATAATAAACCCATGTGACGACTGCAGATTTTTTCACTTGAATATCTCCGGTTTGTTTCCAAGGGCGGCTTTTGGTTGATCCAGGGTTATAATTTCATAATCCTATGTCTGAGGTCTGAGTAGGTAGGCACATAAAATTCTTTGAACCAGGATATTGGTGATAGTTTTTCAAAAACTGCAAATATAAATTATAATAACTTTCTGATAGGTACGAAACAAATCTAAAAGATGAGAGGATAAATAACCGGAGGAAAATCCGTTCCTAAAAATCCCGAAAAAACCGTAGATGTGTGAGTGGGTACTTTCGTAACAACACCTGAGTACAATACACAAGCTGAAACGTTCAACGGATTCCATTACACTCCTTCGCTTCTTCATCAAACTCTCTTGAATGAAGGTTCATTAGATTCTTCATAAAACAGTAGTCTCGACAATCATAGGTTATTGAAAACCGACTGTATAATAGCAGGTACCTATTTATCATTCGAGATCTACACATCTTGAATGAACCTAGGTTATTAATCCCGACTGTAATTATCTACATCATAACTTGATTTTACATACCCACACAATATAAAGAAGTAAACATGCCTACCACAAATATTACACAACATTCACAGGCGCACTGAACCCAAAACAATCTTGTAGCTTTCCAAAGGAAGTGTGGTACTGAAGACGGGAAAACGATTGGTAGAGAACAGAAATGTTAAATTGGGTGAAATAGGGAGTTCAGTAAGAACCTTTGAAATCAGTGCCGTGGAAGAAAACCAATTGTTCGACGAACGGCTAGAGAAGGGCTAATTGCATTTCCGCCCTATACGACACAAAAGTTGGGTGTGATATGGTGTATGGTGTGTACGATCCTATCCATACCCTCCTGGACTCGTGTGGTCTGTACGGAATGGGGCGTTATTCAGCTTTTATATTGAACGGTAGAAGCTTCCCTTGAGAGAATTCTGTATGTGAATGTATGATGCTGAATAGCACTGGTGAGGCGTCTCGGCCGTTTCCGTGGTGTACATGTTACCCGAGAGGAACAGGGCACAATTGAATCCAGACTGAAATGAAGGCGGGGAACGAGTGAAGTCCGAATATTCAATGCTCTCTACTTAACAATAGCGACTGGTCCGAAGGGTGGACCCTCATCCTTGTCCAGAAAAGGGAATGAGCATGAAGGGAGACGTAATCAACGCATGACTAGTCTTTGGCCAAGTCAGAACTGGAAAATCAGGACAAACTACCACCTGCTACTGATAGCTACTGATAGCTTTGATGAATTGGTGAGATAAGACAAGTCCAAATATGGACATGGCTTGGAGGATGGAACTAAACCCAAATTCAAGATATTGGAAAGACTATACCTGCCCGTGCATAAAATAGGCCAATGCGAAGCCGATCTTAGGGCTTTAGCATAGACTTCATAAGTACTGAGGATGACAGGACAGCGCTATACAAACACTCTCTGAGCTGCCATTCTACGGGGGAAAGGTTTTGGATTTCTGTATCAGAAAATTTCGTTTAAAATAAATTTAAAACTTTGCCATAAGCAATGGCTACTCTCTGACATACGGAGTTATTACTATTGGTCTGCTATTGGTACACTACTTAATTCAAGAGTACAGTTTGGAGCCCCATCCACCATGCAATGTTACTGAAATGTTGTTTTGAGTAGAACCGAAGATATATAGCAGCCCCACAGGATCTGTCTTATTTCACTCAGCTAATACCATTACAAGGATTTCGTTGCTGAGGTCTGTGCAAACAATATCAACGTCATTCCAGCTGCCATCTCGCGACGGCTATTAGAATAGGTTCTTCCTCCACGAACCACGTTTTTTTCTTGAAGTCGCAAGCAAGATGAGAGCGGAAATTTGATTATGGAGATAATAAGAGTATTAAACCTTCATGGATACCTTCAATTTTGCCTGAATTTGATAGATCGAAACAGGTGCATAGCTGGTAGGTAGGTAAAGACTGAGGATGCACTAGCGAACTAGTTGAATCAATGTAATGATGGAGAAAGCTATTATAACCCACCCACTTGGCAGACTTTTTAATAAGTTATGATGATCTTATAATCAGAATCAGCTTGAAATTTATATGCATTATTTTATTTGCATCCATTAAAATAAGAATAATATTTACATAAATAGGTGAGCTTTGAGTGGAATCTGCATCCAGGTTGGATAAGACAGTGGAAACGGTTTGATTGCAATTCAATCATTTTTCCACTTCACTTTCCATTCTTTGCATTCGTATACTTGAAGAATGCCTTTAGTAGGCGGAATGTTTAATAGAGATCCAATCTCCCAAGATTTACATAACATGTATTAATATAACTTCGAAACACAAAAGGAGTTGAAGATGAGTCTCGTTAGACTCCAGTTTTATTAATTAAAATATAATAAAAGAAAAATTAAGGCTATTTGAGTACAGGTTTATCATAATCTAACCCTAATTGCTTAATATTTTCATATTTAAATGGAATGCATTCTTCAGGTGTATTATGTCAAGAATTTAATCATCGTCTACTTTCTTTTTTATCTGAAACATTTCGGACATTTCTCATTTCAAGGAAATTGCTTGGCGTTCATCGGCTTTTTTACAAATACATTCGGTGGGGTTCAAGCTCTTAACTAGCACATGATAACGGTTGATTATCCCAGCGGTTATGGTACTCAACCTCACAAAATCTAGCCAATGGTGGTGGGAAGGGGGGGGGGGGGCTTATGCAGTAATATTGGTGGAGGGGCGGAAATTACAAAAAAAAAATCAGTCATGCAGCATGACTTAATGAGCGAATTTTCAAAGAAATATTCGAATTAATGGCTATGGTTTTGAATAAAGGAAAACTTCGGTCTAAAATTTGGTTTTCTATGTATATTCTCTTCGTATTTATTTTAATTTGTACGTTTTGTCCATCCTGATTCTACCGTTTGTTTATTACGTAATTGTACTAAGTGCTTATTTATTTGATCGCTGTGGGTAAATTCAAGGAGTTGTACTAATCGTTTGCCTCCCCCTTTTTTGCTTCGAACTCTCGTCTTCAATTAATACTTCTCACATTTTTCAATCTGACCACTCTAAGGGGGTGGGGGTAAGAGTTTAAAGATTATCCTAGTTTTGGGTAATTTTTGCGCACTTTAAATGCTCTAATTTAAGAACGGATTTAGATATCTAAAATCCGATTTCACTATCGTGTTCAGCGTGCAAAAACCTTTAAAATGAGGGGTCACTTGTTAGAAAATAACATTTTGGGGATTTTTGGGTAATTTTTGCGCACTTTAAATGCTCTAATTTGAGAACGGATCAAGATATCTAAAATCCGATTCCACCATCGTGTTCAGCGTGCAAAAACCTTTAAAATGAGGGGTCACTTGTTGGAAAATAACATTTTGGGGATTTTTGTGTAATTTTTGCGCACTTTAAATGCTCTAATTTGAGGACGGATCAAGATATCTAAAATCCGATTCCACCATCGTGTTCAGCGTGCAAAAACCTTTAAAATGAGGGGTCACTTGTTAGAAAATAACATTTTGGGGATTTTTAGGTAATTTTTGCGCACTTTAAATGCTCTAATTTGAGAACGGATCAAGATATCTAAAATCCAATTCCACCATCGTGTTCAGCGTGCAAAAACCTTTAAAATGAGGGGTCACTTGTTGGAAAATAACATTTTGGGGATTTTTGGGTAATTTTTGCGCACTTTAAATGCGCCAAAACCCTCCTTAGAGTGGGCCAATTTCGCCCATCTTCGAACTTAGCCTTTCGATTGCCAAGATAGATTTTTTGTGCAAATTTGAGCTGTTTATCTCAATTCTATCGAGAGTTATCGTTTGGAGTGACACATATATAAATAAATATATATATATATACATATAAAAAAGTGTTAAATTTCAGGAATCGTTTTAGAATGGTCTGAAACGGATTTCTATGAAGAAAATTTCCAAAAATTTATATTATTTAAATTTCGAAGCCATTGCAATAGCTTCATTTTCTTTGAAAATTCGCTAACAATTAAACAATCAAATGACGAAAATTGGCACAGTCTTGAAAGTGGCGAAACTTCCCACCTTGTTGGCGGTGCTGTCACGAGGTGGGGGGGGGGGTTAGTGGCTGCGTCCGTAGCTTTTCTTCTCAGAAAAACGCTGCAAAGTCCTTGTCACATGGGTTTATTATTCTACTGGACATACCTACAGAAATGTTGGATGTTCATTTATTAGCGAATTTTCGAAGAAAAGGAAGCTATTGTTCTCGGTCCAAAATTTTTAAAACTCGAATTTCCGAAAGATTTTTATAACAAAATCCGTTTCAGACCATCCTGAATTCCCTGCCGAAAGACACCAAAAATTATATGTATATATATATATATATTTATATATATATTTATATATTTTTATATTTATATATTTATATATTTATATATTTATATACATATTTATATAATGTATGTGTCATTCCAGACGATAACTCTCGAAAGAATTGAGATAAAAAGTTCAAATTTGCACGAAAAATCTGTCTTGGCAATCGACAGGCTAAGTTCGAAGATGGGCAGAATCGGGTCACCCTAAGGGGGAGTTTTGGGGAGTTTTAGGGGGGGAAAATTACCCATAAATTCCCGAAATGAAAAAGTCTGACAAGTGACACCTCATTTTAAAGGTTTTTGTACGCTGAACACGATGGTGAAATCAGAATTGCGATATCTCATTCCATTCTCAAACTGGAGCACTTTGAAGATGAAGGAACGTGGTTATTTCTTGAGATGTTCTTCCTGGTTCGTCTGCTCTAATCTGATAACGGAATGGGATATCGCAATTCTGACTTCACCATCGTGTTCAGCGTTGGAAAATCTACAAACCGAGGTGTTACTCGGCAAAAAATGGAACAAAAAATTTGTTACGTACCCAATAGGTACCTACCTTCTCTTCTGGTATTCAAAACATTTTTGATTTCCCCCTCCCTCTCCTTCCACCCCAAATTTTACTTTGCGTAAAACTACTCCTGTTTTAATTTTGTATGGTATCAAGTTGGGAAAACATTGGCCGAAAATTAATTTTCAGAAAATTTTAGGCGGAGGAGGAAGATGCCGAAAACTTCGAAAATTCGCTCTTATAGCCATGCTGCATGACTGTGGTTTTTTTCATTTCATGTGAAATAATTGAAATAGCTATTTCTGATGGTTTCCACCAATTTTGGCCCCTAAAACACGAATTAGGTACGCTCCTTTTTTTCTTCAAATTATCGTTGATCGTTGGTAGTGCCAATTAATCGTCTTGATCCACGTTTTGACACTTAACCAGTGTTATTATACAAATTGATGGTGATTTCAGACGATTTTCCAGGTTTTTGACTCATAAAAAATCAATTTTGGGAGCTGAACAATTGGTAGAACTCAATTTTCCACTCTTTGGTCAAAATCGACTTCATATTCGGTCTTCTCGTCCCCAAAAACATGGAAAAAGATATCTCAGAAGCTCTTGTTACCAACATGCTGCTAAAACGCAAAAAGTACCTATTTTTACACACATTTTCACTCATAACACCCCTGGGTATATTCCGATCGGGCTGAAAAGTTTCGAGACACAACTAGGGCCCAAATGGAGCATGTTTGCGAAAGAACGACTTTTTTATACCTAAAATGGAGCCGGTACACGTGATACGGCGTACGGCGTACGGCGGAAGGCGGACGGACATTGCATTTTTGGAATCTACGCACCTTGAAACGGAAAAGATAAAAGTTTGAGGGGGTGCTATAAAAATTTTTTGCTGAGCGAATACATAGGTGTATTATTCACAGAATAATAAACCAAAAGGCGATGCTTCGGAGCCAGAGCCAATATAATATTATACGGTGTAGCGGGAGCTTTATATGCAAAATAATTATGCGGTAACTACCTTTCGAAACAAAAGTTTTCGGGCAGAGAGCATGAGGTGTCATCAACGATTACGGGCTATTACTAACTATCGATGCGCGGCGTCCTAGGGACATCATGTTCGGTACTTGGATGTAGTTTATTCAGTGGTACATCGCTATAGAAAAATAAAACTATTTTACCTTGAAGATCAACTGATTACGGTTCATATTATGAACGTCACGTTTCATTTCCACATTCAACAAGGGTAGGTAGGTGGGTATTAATTTTTTTTTTTTTAATTTTTACTTGTGCCGTCGTGCCACGGAAGTTATTCACCAATTCTGTACGGGATATATTTAACTGCACGGCAAAAAAAGGTATTTTCCCTTCTGCGAATCTCCATCTAAAAAGATTATCTTCACTTCAGAAAAAGTAAAACTCCCAGCATAAAGTAAACGTCAATATTGACTCCAATCACGGCTAAATAGGTTATCAATACCAGCGTATTATTCAATCACACACCAGAAAAGGGGTTGGCACAGCAAAAAAAAAAAAAAACCAGTCATGCAGCATGACTTAATGAGCGAATTTTCAAAGAAATATTCGAATTAATGGCTATGGTTTTGAATAAAGGAAAACTTCTTCCTCCTACTGTTAGTACCTAAATTGAATAATTTGAAATAGATTTTTTCTTTCGTCTTCCTTCTAGTAATACGTGGGCCGGTACTTGTCTATCTATGAAGGTATCATAACAATTATATGTCAAATGGGAAATTCAAGGAGTTGTACTAATCGTTTGCCTCCCCCTTTTTTGCTTCGAACTCTCGTCTTCAATTAATACTTCTCACATTTTTCAATCTGACCACTCTAAGGGGGTGGGGGTAAGAGTTTAAAGATTATCCTAGTTTTGGGTAATTTTTGCGCACTTTAAATGCTCTAATTTAAGAACGGATTTAGATATCTAAAATCCGATTTCACCATCGTGTTCAGCGTGCGAAAACCTTTAAAATGAGGGGTCACTTGTTAGAAAATAACATTTTGGGGATTTTTGGGTAATTTTTGCGCACTTTAAATGCTCTAATTTGAGAACGGATCAAGATATATAAAATCCGATTCCACCATCGTGTTCAGCGTGCAAAAAACTTTAAAATGAGGGGTCACTTGTTGGAAAATAACATTTTGGGGATTTTTGGGTAATTTTTGCGCACTTTAAATGCGCCAAAACCCTCCTTAGAGTAGGCCAATTTCGCCCATCTTCGAACTTAGCCTTTCGATTGCCAAGATACATTTTTTGTGCAAATTTGAGCTGTTTATCTCAATTCTATCGAGAGTTATCGTCTGGAGTGACACATATATATATATATATACATATAAAAAAGTGTTAAATTTCAGGAATCGTTTTAGAATGGTCTGAAACGGATTTCTATGAAGAAAATTTCCAAAAATTTATATTATTTAAATTTCGAAGCCATTGCAATAGCTTCATTTTCTTTGAAAATTCGCTAAAAGGGGTTTGCACAGCAAAAAAGGGGTTTTGCACAGCTATTTCAAGTTGTTCTCACATTTCTACTGTGAGAATCCTTCTTCTGCCGCTATAATCAATTTCTGGAAGGGCAATAACAAATTTGAACGTTGAATCACCTTATTAGACGGGCGTCTCCCAAATTAGCCGTGCGACTCCCAAATTAGCCGTGCGATTCCCTTTTTTGATGTGCGAAGTATTTTTTGGACGTGTATCCTACGAATTTTCAAGTATTCATGTGACACGAAGGTATCATGGGAACAAGAAATATCGACGGAGCCTACCCAACGCGGCGCCACAACGTTGGTCTAACGTTCGGCAATTAGGCTCTCTCAGCCAATTCCTTACTACCCTCACCACCTTGGTTGGTTCTGAATGTTGGAGGTTATGAACTGAAAACAATGAAGTAAGAGATATGCGGTTCTGTTCTTCAATTTTTCGAAAAACAGCGTTTTTCAAGGAAACTATGGGGAAAGGAGTGAAGGGCTATTTAGGGAACACCTTGTGCAGATAGTGGCTCAGTCTGTACAATCGGGTTAACCAAAGTCGAGCGTTGTTTGGGGAAGTCTTAATTAATGAAGGTCAAGTGAGGGGTTGGATGGTGGAAAACCGCGAGACGTTATTGCCCACGCGGGACATACAAAGGTGAATATCATTAGTCCTACATAGCTGAGAAAAGGGCTTACACACATTCACTACTGGGACGAGTTAATCTTCTCAAAAGGGGTATTCCACTGAGTCTAAAAATAAGATGATTTTTGGAATATTTTAGTACAAGAAACTGTGAAAAGGAGGCAGAGTGTGGAAGAAGGTTGTGTAATATATAAGATCGAAGAAGATTGTGTAATATCAGTGTGGTGATTCTCCTATTTGATTAACCTCGATCATATGATTTCACAAATTCCAAATTCATAGTGTTCTGTTCCGTCATTCAAATACTTTGTTTTGTGTTGAATAAAACCTTAATCCCAAAAGGTTTTCTCATTACAATTTATTCAACACAAAATTCATCAATGGCTCGGTATTTCAAACCGGAACGTTTCGACGCAGATCCTTCATCACCTTCTGCTGACCAAGAATGGAAGCACTGGTATCAAACGTTTACTTATTTCATTGACAGCTTGGAGTCGGAGAATGAGAAGAAAACCAAAATGAAGGATGAAGGTAAGCGACGACTGCTCATCAATCTCGTATCACATAGGGTACATCAGTATATTGCCGATTGCAATACATTGTATGAAGCCGTGGAAGTTCTCAATGAGATATACGTTAAACCGAAGAACGTGATATTCTCTAGGCATCAATTAGCTTCGAGAAGGCAGCAGCCTGACGAAACGGTTGATCAATATATACAGGCATTGAATCTCTTAGGTAGGGAATGTGATTTTAAGGCTGTAACTGCTGATGAACACAAGGAAAGCTACATCCGAGACTCTTTCATTAGTGGTCTTAGCTCTTCTGCCATCAGATTGCGTTTGTTGGAGAATAACGATCTCACGCTTCGACAGGCTGTAGACAACGCACGTGCTCTTGAATCAGCTCAAAAACAGTGTGTAGCCTTTTCGTCGTATAATTCTTTCCCCACCTTAAATGCAACACTCAACGAGCAAAATGACAAACAAACTGATCATACTTTGGCAGCTAGCTTTACAGGAGAGAAATGCTTCTTTTGTGGGAATCCGCGCCATCAAAGTCGCAGCCAGTGCCCAGCCAGGGATCAAATCTGTAAGGCCTGCTCCAAAAAAGGACATTTCGCAAAAGTTTGCCGTTCCTCCAAAGCAACATCAGCTCACGCTACAAGCTTGACAGCCATCATAGCAGCAACGCCATCTTCTCTGGGTAAAACACTTGTACCCGTTCAGGTAAATAATATCTCTACTGTTGCTTTGGTCGACACAGGGAGTTCAGAAACGTTCATTTCTAAGACTTTTGCGGATACTCATAATATTCCCTTATTTCCTACTCATTGCACTGTGACTTGTGTCATCCAGGAATCACAAGAATGGTTCACTGGATTCGCTCACATAATCTGCCTTATTCTGTTGAAGAAGTTCGAAGAATGACGGCTGAATGTACGGCATGCAATGAAATAAAACCACGTTTTCAGAAACCTAATTCTTCAAAACTAATAAAAGCTACGCACCCATTCGAGAGACTAAGTATCGACTTTAAAGGACCTCTACCAACTAATACTCGCAACCGATACCTTCTTGTGATCATCGACGAATATTCCAGATTCCCGTTTGCGTACCCCTGCCCAGACATGACTACCCAGACCATTATCAAGTGTCTAATTGATTTATTTTCTCTTTTTGGTATGCCGTCTTACATGCACTCGGACAGGGGTACCTCATTTGTCTCGGCCGCTCTAACCAATTTTCTCCATTCCAAAGGTATAGCTACATCTCATTCAGCTCCTTACAATCCTCAAGGGAATGGCCAGGTGGAGAGAGAAAACGGCCTACTGTGGAAGACCATCACCCTTGCGCTGAAAAATCAAGATTTACGCATTCAACAGTGGGAGTTGGTACTTCCTGACGCTCTGCACTCCATCAGATCGCTCTTGTGTACCGCAACGAACCAGACTCCTCACGAACGTATGTTCGGTCACCAACGTCGCTCATCAAACGGTGAAGCCCTGCCATCTTGGCTAGTACCTAATGCGAAAGCTCTGATGAAGAAGCACGTTCGGCAGACTAAATACGATCCATTAGTCGAAGAAGTGGAAATAATCGATGTGAACCCGTCCTATGCTCGAGTAAAGCTACAAGATGGAAGGGAAACCCCTGTATCCTTGAAGCATCTGGCTCCAAAAGGGGAAATACCTATTGTATCTGAAGAGGAACAACCTGGCTCTCAGAACCAACCTCAGCTTCCTATCAGCAGCCTTGAAATTCTCCCGGTTCTCAGACGATCGTCTAGGATTCGACGTAGACTTGATAGATCCGAGTTTGATGATCGTCGAAATAGCTCCCCGGAAGAATGTGGTGATTCTCCTATTTGATTAACCTCGATCATATGATTTCACAAATTCCAAATTCATAGTGTTCTGTTCCGTCATTCAAATACTTTGTTTTGTGTTGAATAAAACCTTAATCCCAAAAGGTTTTCTCATTACAATAAGGAAGGAGATACGAAATAAATTTAATCCGGATGTTGAAAAAGCGCGGGTCCTACGCCTATCCACCGCCGGGCTGTGTGTGTGTGTGTGTGTGTGTGTGTGTGTGTGTGTGTGTGTGTGTGTGTGTGTGTGTGTGTGTGTGTGTGTGTGTGTGTGCACGCAGTGAGTGAACCTCTGTGTAATACGAAGCTGTACTTTGAAATAACAAATCGATTCAAATTGAGCGTGAATATAAATGTTCAACGAGACATGAATTAGCTTGGAAAAATTGTAGATACCTTCCTAGATATTAATACATAGGTAGATAATTCGGTTCTGGCTGTGGCACTTCCATTTTCTCACGTATTCCGTGTTATTTATTGAGGGGATCTCAAGGTGAGAAGTGACATAGCAGATGACAGGAAGGTAATGAAGAGGCGGGAGGGTGGAGTTGAGATGACGGGGTGGTGAAGGTGTATGGCAGGTGTTCACTAGGTTGGTCCTCTAATAGGCCGCGACGTCTAAAATTGGGTACCGTTTTCGGTCAGATCTGATAAAAGCCGGGCGGGTGAAAATAAAAATTACTTGGAAAGCAACACACATGCTGACTCCATCGGTTTTTAGTCGATCGGGTACGTGATGAATCGGACTTGTCAGCTGAACCACCATCATCATAAGCTGCCTATTGAGCGCAGGTGCAGCAGTAACAGCAGACGGTTCAAATATTTGGGTATGGCGAAGGTACCTACCTACCCTAGGAGGGAACGAATGGTAATTCTGATCAACGAAGGCCTATGCCCAAATTTCAGTGGTATTTAAGTAGGTACTACAAACTGTTATATAATAGGTGTTCGAGTTTAGCGATGCAAAAACATACGTAAAGTTGATATGTCAGAATAGTATTAGGCATAGTTATCTTTCAATTTAGAAAGTGATATGATAGCAGGTAACATTTATTTCAAACGTAACATCTGGCCCAGACTAAACATGTCATTATTATTACTTATTATTGCTTAGTATCTAAGCAATATTAAGAGACCCATCTCAAAAACTGCTGCTTCCAGAGGCGATTGCAGCAAACTGTAACTGAGCAGTTCAACATGTTTTGCACCTTGTAAAATTATTTTGTCCGATATACCTACAGGCTTTCATATTCATTGCTTTCTTATTCTTATTTTGGTAATGAGACAGTTGGAGACGCAAAGTCCTGGAAGAGGTTATTTGCCGGTTTTTACTCAATCTCCAGACCCTCAATGAGATGTGGAGGACAACAGAAAAAAGGCAGGATCCATCAAGACGGGATTGATGAAGATTACGGTTACGTTACGGCATACCTCCTAGAACTCGTGCATTGTTGTCACCTACCAGAGGACGGCGTATGGAGGGCTGTTCATTGTGTTGAATGGACGGAGAACTGCATTCAGTCCTTTATGACGATCCCAGCTTTATTCAACGAACAATACGGTAGACTCATGATTCAGTTGCGTTTGGACTAAGGCTAGTGTATATAGTTCCTTCCAAATCGTACAATCTTCGACCCTTCAGAATGCACACTTGACATGAAAAGCAACCCCTGCATAGCTGTACATCCTTACAATACCTACATGTGGTTTAGGTTCTTCTCACAACACTCATCTATTTATTATGAACTTCAACGATAAGAAACGTCGTAGTTCGGAAGTTTTCAAAAATACCAGCCCCTTTATTAGAAGCGGTAACCACATACGATAACCTATCATACGCCTGTCATAAGGTACTGCTATGAGGAATCATAAGATTCTTACAAAAATTCTATGCCACCGAACTAGTCATACAGCGTTGATCGTCTGCATTAATAAGCATAATTTTAAAAATTAGCCGTAAGTTCTGGATTCAAACACAAGTGATATTTAATGCTCCTGAAAAATACGTCTGTAACTTTAAAAAATGTTGATTCCTATTCATAAGCATAACATTTAGCTGGTGTATCAAATATTTTCACCACAGCACGGCCTATAATGAACCGCTCTCAATCTAATTGCGAAATTTCGGGCGAAATTGAGTTAACTATCCTTCAGTTCTCAAATATGATTCCAACGAGCTAAATCACTAGCGACGAATTCATGGAAACCCATTTCAAAAACCGAAGTTATTGAAAGGCTGTCTATTTCCACAAATACACAAAAAACTGTTATATCGGTTTCGGTGATCAAACAATCATAACAAACAATAACTGAAGGTGCACTGGGGAGTGGCGGTCGATTATTGTTATAGCCCCAAAGGTGAAAGGTGGTCGATTGGGATTGGTTATGAAGGAGAAAAGGGAAGGGGTGAAAATGAAAAGGGGGTAGATTCTGACTGGCTGTGGAAGAGAAATGGCAAAAAGTGAAAGGATGATAGGAGTAAGGGAGCTGTTACTGAAATGAACGCAATAATGAAGAAAAACTTGATGGACTAAGTACATCATTCAAAGATTTACTCAACCCACCACTAAAACTAATATCATAAATAATATCAATAAAATAACCTATCAGGAAATTTTCATTTTTGCGCATGCACTGGTCCCCGCAAGCATGTACATATTCTTTGATTTGTTTCATTGGAAAGATGGGTAATAAGGTGGATACAAGGAATTGGGTATGGTTGGCGCAAATAAGTTGGCCTAAATTAATCAACTTACAACCAAAGTATTCAACCCTACCTCACCCTTCAGAAGATCGATCGATGCGCCCAACCAAAACCAAATTGTTGTTCCTTGATGTATGAAAAGCAAAATGCTATTAGAAATTTGGATTTCTAAAGATATACGTTTTTCAGGCTTTTACTTGAATACCAGGCTTTGGTACCTCTGGTAGGGGGGAAAAAATAAATTCTAAACTGCTATTGTTTTATTACGTTCGTATTATTTTGAGAATTTTATATGCTTCCAGTAAAACAGGAAAGTTTTCAAAGAAGGCGTGAAAGTAGAGTGCTTGGGAGTTCCGTTCCGATCGCTCACCAGATGTGTACAATACAATGAAAGTATACAACTCCTGCCCTGCACTGCCTGTTTTTTGTGTGTCAACCTAAAAGGAAGCCAGTGAAAAAAATATATACCCGGGGATTTTAACGTTCGAGAGGTTGGCCGGGGGGGGATTGACAGGACCGATTGGAGAGGGCTTTCCCCCCTTTTCTCCCTCACACCTTCTCGATAACCATGTTTTCCCGATAGGAAACAGCCAAACGGGGTTTCACCCCAGTCAATAGGCGTAAAAATAGTTTTTTTTTGTGTTTCGACGTTCAGAACTTTTGCATTAGTTGGAATGGAAACGGCGGGAAACTTTGCTGGATATAGCGTTGCAAGGATTTGCGGACACACTGACGGACAGAAGGGCGGACAAACAGACACCGAACCAAATCTGTTCAGAAAGGACAACAAAACGCACATCACTAAAACTCCGTAAAAATTTTGATTTTGGGTTTTCGAACATTTGTTTCCCCATAAAAGTCCTTCAGAGGCAGTGGCGGATCGAGAACGGTGCTATGGTGGGGGGGATTTAGTCCCACCAATTGGCCCGAACTATACATTAACTTCAAAAAGATGTATATGTAGAACTGAAAATATGGAATAATTTTTATGCTGAACAAACGCGCATAATTTACTGAAAGCTAATACAACAACATTTTTGAAATCGGCGCCAAATTTCAATTAAAATGTCTAAAAACCAAGGGATACCAACGGATGTGAAGGCTGTGTGTGGGGTTTTTAGTGCAGGGAACTACTTTTTTTTACTTAAAAAATTGGTATGGGACCACTGGGGGATGATTCTCTTTCATTTGAAAAAACGCCGCAAATCCCTACACAACGGTTTATTATTTTGTACATAACACCCTTCTATTACAGATCACAGCTCTCTATATAGATAACCCTTCTGTACAGTATGTACTGCTCAATACATATTATGTACTGCTCAATACATATTATGTACATCACATACCCTCCGTAGCAGTACCTAACCCCAAACTCGTTACTATGTACCTGCCTAAATCACGTGTTAAATGTTGCTAAAATAATTCTGTCGATGACAAACAGTAGCTAAAATGGCAAAAAGAAACAGAAATAATGAAGTTCTGAAGGGAAATTGTATATGTGGAGTGAAAAAATATTCAGTCCCGAGTAGAGAAGGAATACCCGTACGACGCCACTGATAAGTATGGCGCCAAATTTAATGAGGGGAACTAATTGGTAGTTGGCGGCACTTTTAATGAGTTAATTGGGCGGAGCGGTAGGTTTAGGTCATTAAATCCGTAGCTACCTACGTGTGGGCTTATCATAATTGATAGGAACGTCGAGTTTAGTTCATTAAATCCGTAGCTACCTACCTATTCTTATCACCAAGCAGCGGCGAACGGGCACTTACCCAGCTATTCTTATCACATACTAGAAAGCGACGCTTGTACCACTTT
Source organism: Leptopterna dolabrata (assembly GCA_954871275.1). NCBI lineage: Eukaryota > Metazoa > Arthropoda > Insecta > Hemiptera > Miridae > Leptopterna > Leptopterna dolabrata. The sequence continues at coordinate 11,271,894 of OX940975.1, read as the reverse complement.
CCTGGCGGGAAACGACGACAACACTGTTATCATAATGTGTTATCATTTTTTCGCACTCATTCCTCCTAAGGTCTCCACATTTCAAAATTTGGCTCATTATTTTGGTAGTAACCGCCAAGGTTTGTTATCAAGTTGGCAGCAGCAGGTAATTGAGCTTTCACTCATTTCGTTCCTTATCACTTGAGGTTAGTGGTAGAACGCTTGCCACTATATATATAAGAGTTCCCAGTTTACACATTTTTGTTTTCAAAACATGCTCAACAATGAACGTGTCGTTATCCTCATCAATTTGTGGGCTACTTAATGAATATAAGTATAACATAATTAATGTTTCAGTAAAACTTCTCTTTACAGACACCGACTCGCTCATGTACCATATTTCAAGTCCAGACGTGTACGAAGATATGCTGCGTCACATTGATAGGTTTGATACATTCAAATATCCCGAAGGGCATAAATGTAGGATCACACACAATCAGAATGTGCTAGGCACGTTTAAAGACGAGACAGACAGTAAACCGATACAAGAATTTATCGGTTTACGTTCAAAATGCTATTCATTCGTAATCGGGGGTGGCGACGGCGGTGGTGACAACAATAATGAAAAACGAGTCGCAAAGGGAGTCAGCCGCTCTGCTATCAAGCATCAGCTACGGCATAAATCATACAAAAAATGTTTATTTAATTTTATTCAATGTCACACTGAAAGCAACATGATTAGGTCTAAAAACCATAAATTGTTTACTTTAAAATTAAAAAAATTATCTCTCTCCCCTTATGATGATAAACGATTTATTCTTCGAAATGGGATTGATAGTCTAGCTTACGGACATTACAAAATCAAAGAGGGGGAAGGTGAGGAGGGAACGCATTAAATAAAATATATATATATAAAAGAATGGAGCTAAGGCTTGCCAACTCACTCATTATCTTGCACCACTACCGCCGTCACCGCTATCACAAAACATGACAGCAATTAGAGAGGCGATTGCGCGTGAACTTCATTCACCAGCCAGGAAACGGTTTCGAACAAGACCTGTGGAGGTCAAGGGTATTCATGACTTATACGAAGCCGATCTTGTGGAAATGATCCCGCACGCGAAAATCAATGCAGGGTACAAGTACATCTTAACGATTATAAATTGTTTTTCAAAATATGCGTACGCCGTTCCTTTACGCAATAAAACGGCCGATTCCATCGTTGAGGCTATTACCCCAATTTTAAAAGATAATCTACCTATACATCATTTACACACAGATTCGGGTAAGGAATTTATAAATTCGAAATTTAAACGATTAATGAAGGAGGAGCTTGGTATAAATCACTATGTAACATACAGTGATAAGAAATGCGCAATTTTGGAACGCTTTAATAGATCTCTGAAAGAGTTAATGTATAGAATGTTCACAGAACAAGGGACTTACGAGTGGGTGCGGTTGTTACCCCAGTTATTACATGAATATAATAATCGACGTCATAGAACAATTGGGATGAAGCCGGCTGGGGTGACGGGGAGAAATTCACGGATCGTTCAGATCAACATTCATAAAAATAGACAGAAATACGAGCGGATTGATAAAAAGGTTAAATTTCGTGTTGGAGACAAGGTGAGGATTAGCAAGTATAAACATGTATTCGCTAAAGGATACCTTCCAAATTGGACCAACGAAATATTCGTCATATCCAAGGTGAAAAACACCATTCCAATCACATATTCTCTAACAGATTATCGGGGGAAACCCATTCTCGGTAGTTTTTATGGCTTCGAGTTGAAAAAAACCGCGTACGGAGATGTGTTTCTCGTGGAGAAAATTCTAAAAAGTCGAGGGGACAAACGACTTGTCAAATGGTTGGGTTTCTCAGGCGAACATTCAAGTTGGATCCATAAAAATGAGTTACTTTAACTGTAAGGCGGCATTTTACAACAAATATGAAGAGAGAAAACATCTTACCCATAGTAAATTTTGACAAGCTTGCTGAAGGTGGAGGACGAGAGATTGAAGAGCAGCGCCATGGTCCTCTTCTCCCAATGAGCGTTCGTTGTCTTATATGCGGACCCTCCAACTCTGGCAAATCCAATATCCTGCTAAACCTAATATTCGCCCCTCAAGGTCTCTCCTTTGAAAATGTGTACATATTCTCAAAAACTCTATACCAGCCGAAATATCAGTTATTAGAGAGGGTCTTGTCTCCAATGAAGGAAATTGGGTATTTTCCATTTTCACAACATGATCAAGTACTTCACCCTAATGAAATTCTACCCCATTCCTTGATGATTTTTGACGATGTGTCGACTGAAAAACAGGAGTCAATACGTAACTACTTCACTATGGGGCGGCATAAACATGTGGATGTGTTTTATCTTAGCCAAACCTATAGTAAAATTCCAAAACAATTGATACGTGATAATGCAAATTTCATCGTTCTATTTAAACAAGACGAGACCAACTTACGCCATATATATCAGGACTATGTCAACACTGACATGACCTACCCTCAATTCAAGGAGCTTTGTCAACGTGCGTGGGTGGAAAAACATGGATTCCTCACAATAGATGTTGAGCGGGACGTTGGGCAGGGTCGATATCGAAAAATGTTAGATAACTTTCTTAAACCGTGACAATCCTCCCAAGCGAGTGACAACAACGTTCAACCCGAACGTTCGACCAACAAACCGCGCTCGACGAACGTACTGCGCTGGACGCGACACGTTCGACGTTCACGTTCAACGCAACGCGCTCAACGTTCACGTTCAACGCAACACGTTCGACGAACGTACTGCGTTGGACGCGACGCGTTCAACGCAACACGTTCGACGCGACGCGTTCGACGTTCACGTTCGACGCGACGTTCGACGTTCACGTTCAACGCAACGCGTTCGACGTTCACGTTCAACGCAACACGTTCGACGAACGTACTGCGTTGGACGCGACACGTTCGACGTTCACGTTCACGTTCGACGCGTCACGTTCGACCCCAACGTGAAGCGACCTGCTGGTGCGCAGGCGGTGCGTCGGCGCGCTGGCGTCCATATAAAAGAATCACTCATATCGTGGGGTTGGCGCATAAGTTCAAATGGCTTCATCGAGGGCGGGTGGGAGAGAGGAGGAGGAGTTGGGAAAAAATGAAGATGAGGTGTTGACAAATGTTTACAATATTCAAAAGAGTATTAAACGAAAATATAATAGATTGAAATTTGATCAGCTTGCACGTAAAGAATCATTGGAAAAACAGTACGAGTCGTTAATTACTCCAATCAACACCTTGTCGGACGCGTTGTTGTCGTCAGGGGGGCCAGTCAAAAGTGAGGGTGGTGGCAGCGGTGAGGAGGAGGACAGGGGGGTGGTGGGTGAGAAAAAGGAAGGACAACCAACGTCAACGGTGGTGGTGAAAGCTGAAAAAGGGGCGGAGGAGGAGGGGCATGTATCGGAATTAATAAGTAAATATCGAGATTTTGCCACTTTTCCCTCCTCACGAAGATTAATAGATACAACCTATGGTGTATATTATACACCGAACGATGGTGGTAGTTGGCGGATGGGTAATTCAACCATTTCTTTCGAGGGAAATAAAATACACATCGATGGGGGGCTAGCTTCATTCACCCCATCTCGCGGACTTTTAAATTTACTCTTTTTAAGAGAACCCACCCCTTTAACTTATACTAGTAAAGATGAACGCATATATAAAACGATCCTTCAAATGACGAATGCACACAAAACGCAGAGTGGGAGACTTAAATCTAACAAGGGAATGAAATATAAAACTATTATTTCAAAATTATTTCCAAAGACGGAAGTGGAAGAGGGGGAGGAGGAGGAGAGGCGGGGAGATCCCGTGACTGGGACAGGATTCCAAATAAAACATCATTCACCGACAACGGTGGAGATGAATAATGTTCGATACGTTTATTTTGATAATGTAAATGAACTGTGTCATCGTTTACGAAAACTAATTGCCTCCTCTCAAGCCGGTAATAATTCACATTCGAATGAAATCATCTCCATTCTTGAAGAGCTGACTGAGCTCAAAATTATAAAAGAACCTAAACTTTTTACTTTATAATAAAATTATTTTCCATCCCAATCAACAGATGGAGAATGAGCATTGACAAGTTCGGACGGTGGAGCGGAGATTCAATCGAGGCGGGAGGAGGAGGAGGGTACATAAAAACGGGAGCGGGACCACCGGGTGTAGGTTTTAAATTAACCGCTGCGGGTAATTATGACTTGGGTCGAAAACGCCTCGTCAATGTAGGTAAGGGGAAGGACCCGCGTGACGTGATAACGCTTGACCAGTTAGCCGCTTTAGATAAACAATGTTTAAAACTAACTTCTAGTGGTAAGGAATTCGATGCGCAAGGAAAAGGAATTGTTAATTTATCCGAACCTATCAATGACAACGACTTGGTTAAAATTACCACCTTGAAACGCTACTGTTTAATGAGTGAACAGAAGGGGGAGGAGGAGGATGGGTTGGGAAAAGATGTGCGTGTTTTTGACATTAAAAGAGCGAAATTAAAAAATCTTCAAGTAACCCCTACACACCCATTCGATGTGACGAATAAAGCGTACGTTGATTCTATTGTTCCCCCAAAACGGGACGAAGGATGGGATTTTAAGGGTGAACGGTTGATAAATGTGGGTGAACCTTCTTTTTTAAATGATGCTGCAACAAAGGGTTACATTGATAAGAAAACGGCTGATAAACAACAATTTTGTATTGAGTATGTAAACACTAAAACGGAATTTTTTCATAACGATACTAAAACTGTTGACATGATGGGAAAGCGAATTACGAACGTGAACGATCCTCGTAATAATATGGATGTTTGCACCGTTAATTATTTAACGAGATTGTTATCAAAAATGTTTTTCGATTTATACTCGGCTCTAACACCTAATGGTGACGCTTTCCGCTTCTTAATGACTGACATTCATAAACGTGAGCAATGGATTCATGACAACATTGTAAACGTTTATTTTATAGATCCAACGAATGGGTTGATGCGTGCTGGTGGTGGTAAATAAAAAGGTTCGAGTAGGCCTGTCACCACAGTCATAAAATGAAGGTCGTGAGATCGAAAGTGATTAGTCGTAGTAGGAAGAGCGCCGAGAAAAGAGGTGGCGGAATAATTAATCGATTAATAGATAAACTCCCTTTTGAGCTTCATCTTCCGGGTGGTTATCAATATTGCGGTCCAGGAACGAAATTAGAAACGAGACTGACCCGTGGTGATCCGGGAATCAATCGACTCGATAAATTATGTAAAAACCACGATATAGCGTACGCTGAATCAACAACGAGTGGAGACGATAAGATACGGTCTCGTGCGGATAAAATCCTACAAGAGGAGGCTTGGAAACGTGTACAATCGTCAGACGCGGATATAAAAGAGAAAGCTGCCGCGTGGCTGGTTACAACGGGCATGAAAGTTAAACGAAAAATGTCGGGAGGAAGGCATGTAGTGAGGAAACGTAAAAAGGGTGGATTTCTCCCATTAATTTTAGCAGGTCTCGGAGCCTTGGGGTCCATCGCCGGTGGTGTTGGAAGTGTGGCGAAATCGATGTCAGATGCAAAAACAAATGCGAGACGGCTTGATGAGGAAAAGCGGCACAACTTGGCAATGGAGGGAAAAGGTCTTTATTTACGCCCCTACAAAATTAATGGGGGTGGGCAGGGGAAAAAAGGTCGTGGTGGAGGGAAGAAAAAGAAAAGGAGGGAGACTAAATGTAGAAGGAATTGAAATTCCAATACATCCTTTATCAAATTTTGAATTGATTCGGTACGCGAAGAAATTAAAAATTTCACATTTTAGAGGGGTATACAGTAAGGGTGCTTTACCGTTGAAAATGCGAAAATTTGAAAGCGGGATAGTCAATTTAGACGATAACGATGGGCCGGGAACGCATTGGGTGAGCTATAAACGGCGAAATAATAAAATTTTCTATTTCGATTCATATGGAAACCTACCACCTCCAAAGGAATTGACTGTTTACTTTAAGAGCGCTCCTCACATTTTCTATAATTATGACTCGTTTCAAAAAGGGGATGAAATTATTTGCGGAATTATTTATGTCTCAAATTTTTGTTACATAATCATCAGTTTTGATCAAGACTCCGCACTGATAACAACAACAACATGTTTTGTTTATCCGGAAACGAGTCGGTAATTTCCGCCGATCTATGGCCACACGTTGACACAAGCGGTAGCGCTGACGGTGAATGGAGATTAGGTTTAATTGATTTTTCTGTATACAATTCAATTCCCAACGTTGAAGTGGGGAAAAACAACCTTCTCCCGATAGGAAAAGAGTTGATTTCTCTTCCGACCGGTTCATATGAGCTCTCAGACATTAACAGTTACGTACAAAAATGGATTAAACCTCCCAATCAAATTAGTATCATTGGTAATAATAACACGTTACAGGCGGAAATCCGCTCGAACCTACCGATAGATTTCGCTCAAAACACCACTATCGGACCTCTGTTGGGTTTTAGCCCGAAAATTTTGGAAGCTAATAAAACCCACAAATCTGACCTCCCCGTTTCAATTCAAAGCGTGCATTTGATCAGAATAGAATGTAATTTAGTTACTGGCTCTTATCAGAACGGGAAATTGTCACACACATTGTATGAGGTATATCCTACTGTACCTCCAGGCTTTAAAATAGTTGAAACACCTAAAAACGTAATTTATTTACCAATAAATACGAGGCGTATTGAAAGGATTGTTGTAACTTTTAAAGATCAAAACGATCAGCTCATAAATTTCAGAGGAGAACTAATAAATGTCAAGCTTCATTTAATTAAATAACATCTTCGAGTCGAAAATGGGATTAACTTTCAAGCCGTCTGCCTCCTCCTCCTCACTACTTCCCCCTACAAAAAGAAAACACCGCTCGGGGCAGATCCTCAGACGCTCTCCGTCAGCTGGCCAATTAACAGCTGAAAACAGACGTTTTTTGAAATCTTTGGGACTAACGGTTCTTGTTTGATTATGGAGGACGTATTATCCGTTACTGACTTGATTCAAACAGATGATGCGATCACACATTTTGAGTATAGATCGCACATTCCATTTTCCGCCTCCACGTTCAACGTGAACGATGAAATTCGCATTTTAATCAATCATCAGGACAGCATCACCCTCCCTTCAGAAAGCTATCTATACATTGCTGGAAATCTTACAAAGGATGGGGAGATGATTGATAATAACACGAAGTTAATCAACAATGGAATCGCATTCTTATTTGACCAGCTTCGCTACGAACTGTCCGGCGTCACATTGGATAAGGTGAAAAATGTGGGCATTTCCAGCACACTTCGTGGACTGCTAACCCATAAACCTTGGGATAAATCATTAGACAACACTGGATGGACGACGGGTGGGGTGACTGGAACAAATGGAAAATTCACATACTGCATCCCGCTAAAGTTTTTCCTCCCACTGTTTGAACATTACAATAAAGTAATATTAAACCAAAAACAAGAACTCGTCCTTTTGCTGGCTAGCACACGAACTAATTGCATCATCAACACTAATGCTACGGTGGATGAAACTACATCCCCGTTCAAATTGGATCTCACCGAGATACAGTGGAGAGTACCGCATCTAAAACTGGACGCTTATCAAAAGTTGAATTTATTAAAAATAATCGAGAGCGATCAATCACTACAAATTGGGTTCAGAACATGGCAACTGTATGAGTATCCAACGCTGCCGGAAACAACTAAAATTACCTGGTCGCTTCGTACCGCCGTCACGCCGGAAACACCACGCTTCATTATCGTTGCCTTCCAAAATAAGAGAAAAAATTCCGTTAAAGCCGACGCCTCTATTTTTGACGGGTGCAAGTTAAGGGAAATAAAAGTGTACCTCAACGATCGAGCGTTTCCATACACGAATTTGAAGGGAGAAGCTGCAACTATGTATGAACTGTACGCGAGATTTATGAAGAGTTACAGTCAAGAATCTGCCACCGCTGCCGCCTCCTACCCGCTGATGAGTCGGAAGGAATTTGATAAATCCCCCATTTATGTTATTGATTGCTCACACCAGGAAATGACCGTCAAGTCTGGAACAATTGATCTTAAAATTGACATCGAGGCTCAGGAGAATTTTCCAAAAGAGACTACAGCCTATTGTTTGGTGATAAATGACGTGTTGGCCAATTATCAACCGCTAACTGGAATTGTCAACTCTAATTGAGGTGGGGGGAGGTCTATACAAGATTTTCCCTCCCACAGGTGACACTTAGTTATCATTGAGGTTTCACGTTGTAAACATGGATGTAAATTTGAGCACCCCCTTGCTGGATAAATCTATTGTCCTTCAGCCAACGTCGATGACAGCGAATGTGGGTTGCATGCCATCTGCCGCATCTCCTTCTCTTCAATCTAAGGTTGCGATGAATGATATGGAAATTGACTCGTCTTTAAAATCTTCACAACAGGTGTTGGTGGAGAGAGTCGGAAAGGCTACACCCTATGGAGAACATGCTGCGTTTGATGATGATGAAATGGCTGAAGGAGGAGGAAATAATTCTCCTTCTAGTCCTGATGGTGGAAGTTTTAGCTCATTCTTCATGAAACGTGAACCTTCTCATGTTATTAATGTAGTGACATGCTGCAATTCAGTCTCGCATGATTTGGCAAAACATATTGATGATGAAAACACGCCTCCGACTCAGCGGGACGACTCCTTTGACGGAAAGCAGAGCAAGCAAAAAAAGAAAAGAAGACAGCGAGGACAGAGGAAAAACAACAGTCAGAAGAAGATGATGACGGAGGCAAATGTGAATCAAACTGAAGATGTGGACTTAGTTGATAATATCTCGGCCTCTAATAAAGAAGGGCTACGTCACTTTGTTAATAACTCAAATTTAAAACGTATGGTAGCGCAACAATATCGGATGGTGCCTACAACTGGATATGGGAAAGTCATCAAGTTTCCCCTAAATTGTAATGAAACTAAATTTGCCACTATAGGTTTGTTCAGCAAACTTAATTATGAACCCAGTGTACTATTATTAAGTATTAAAAAACGGAAGAGTATGTTTTTAACCAAACAGAATGTTGATGATTTATTTTCAATTTCCAAGCATTTGATTTTATTGGTGGATATTGGACGAGAAGAAAAGGATGTTGCACGTAGATTTGATGTACCCAACAGCCCTCTAGTAATTAGTTTAAAGACGATTTTCTATGTACCGCACATCTCATTGTATAATTGTGAAACAAAGGAATGTTTTATTTTATCACCTCAGGAAGTGTATCATTTTAATGAATTTTTGAATATCGCTACCGATTGTTTAAATAACTTAACTTTGAAAAAAGAACATATTTTGCAGTATGTTGAGGAACTTAAATATGGAATTTGTAGACCAACTTCTGCTAATCAACTACTCTCAGAACATGATGTAATGACATTGCAATATGAATGTAGTTTGTATATTTAAAAAAATGTATTTTGGTGGTGGTAATAATAAATAAATAAAATATTGAAAACATTTTCGTTTTCCTTTTTTCCCAGCCCATTCCTTAGCAGCTAGTGGGTCTTAGGTAAATATAATGGAAAACTACAATTTGGGGGTGGTGGTAGTGTTTATTAGTTAAGTTTCATAACCCATACTACCACGCAGCCCCCATCAGAGAGGTAGAAGCCGACTTCTCTTCCGTCCGGCAGTCGACCTAGGTTGGTGCACGTTTCTAATGTTGACGTTCCAGTCAACACAATTGTGGGATGATTCTGAACAGAAAGAAAGAGAGAAAAGTGTCATGACTCGAATTTTTTTTTCCAGTTGATTGAAAGGTGAGAGAGGTAAAAAATGTTGAACTTACCCTCAAATGGGTGGGGAGGGTCGCCCTCAAGAAGTGTCGAATCTCCAGATCTGCTGATGTGGTGATGGAAGGCATGGTGATGAAGTGTTTAATGTTAACTGTGGAGGAGTCTAGGTCTTTTATAACCTCGGCTGGGTAATGGAGAGGGTAACTGCTCATTCAGCTGTATACCCGCATCGAGCACCTTATCACCTGCGGACGGTAAAAAATGAACCTCGCATCGTCCGTTTTTAAGAAGGTAAGGGAGAGGGTAACTGCTCATTCAGCTGTATACCCGCATCGAGCACCTTATCACCTGCAGACGGTAAAAAATGAACCTCGCATCGTCCGTTTTTAAGAAATACCCCTAATCTTATCGAGTGTTGGTCAGCTTGTGCTCCAACCCATAGAAATGTTTCTGAGGAATTGGGAATATAACAAAAACAAAAGATTCTTTTTACATTATATATTTTTCAGAGAGAGAGAGAGAGATTTTGAAGAGTACTCGGATTGGTGGTGTTGAAGGAAGTTCCAGAGTGCTTGGATTGGCGATGATGTTGAAGGAAGTTCCAGGTGTGTAGATGAAGAAGTTGAGTGGGCAAAATCTAGGTCGTAGGCTACTCGCTGGAGGTCGTCTCGTGTTCAGTTGACTCGGCAAACTCTAGGTTGTAGCCTCGCCCCCCGTTACAGCCTCGATAGATGAGGTTAATCGTAGACGCTGAAAAAAGAATAATAACACTTTAAGACTTTGTGTGATGTTATACATAGAAAAACAAAAAACAGATGAGGGCGTCAAATACTTACGCGTGTAAGTATTTATTATTTCATTTGTGACGATCATATTATATCGTCTGGGTAATGTGACAGTTAAGGTTCCATCATCCTCAAAATTTTTTAATTCTGCCTCAATAGCCGGACCGTAGCCTCTGTTGACTGCTTGAAATTTTAAAATTGGATACTCCCTTCCAATTACTAGCTCTTTGATATTTGTGAACACGGTGGGTCTCGTAGCGTTCAAAGACGTCACAAAATTAAGCGAATTTAGTAGTCCAGGCATTTTGCGCTAAAACATAAAAGACAAGAAAATTTTAAAATAGAGTGAGGTGGTAGGTATAATAAACTTATGTTAAAGCATTTTTACCTCTCTCTCTCTCTCTCTCTCTCTCTCTCTCTCTGCCACCGCAACCAGCACCACCACCACCACCACCACCACCACCACCACCACCACCACCACCACCCACTTACACTAGCGGTTCGAAAAAGGATGTTAAATGGCATGAGACGCACCAATTTGAATCATCATACACAACTTTTGCCCAATCTTTGCATGGTAATTTGATAACCTCCTCATGCTCTTGTATGAAATGAAATTTACAATTAAATAAAGCGTTTATTATACAAAGAGAACATTTAACGCATACCCGTTTCAAGATTTTACCATTTCCACGTCTATGTATGGCTATAAAAGTTATTTTAAATTTTAAAATGTTTGGGCATTCTTCACTTTTGAATAGGAACGATGGTACTGAATTAGGTAAACCGCAACATTTATAGTGAAGAATGTGACAATATTCGCTAACAGATACGGAGGGGAATGCAATATCGTCACCGTTAAATAAAAAATGAAGAAAGCTATGATTGTTTCGAATTTTGTAAAGTTTCCAGTGCTGATATAGGTCCGCTTGTATTGATGTTGGCGCATCTAACAGATAGATTTGAGCTTCATGAATAAATTCATTAATAAAAAAGTCTTGAACTATAAACGTAAGTGTTGGTGGGGTAATTTCGTGTGTTAAAGAATATGGTGCTCCTAGCTTAGTATGCATGATTGGTTAAAAAAGACTTACAATGATCTTGCAAGGTAAGTGGGTGATGGTGGAACACTTGGTTCAGGTGAAGGTGTGATAGTAAAGCAGTGCAGTAGGAGGGTTTTTATATGTAGTAAAGTATGAGAGTGGGGTAAAATGAGCTTTCCTCGCTAAATTAGAAAGTGGGTCACCTCCTTTGACTTACCTTGTTAAATGGATTTTTTCTTTGCGTGGTTGTAGGAGTTTTAACAGTGGTACTAATGAACTGATTTGGGTGAAACCATTGACTATCATCCACTTCCTGCACATGTATAGAAATGGTAGCGTTTGGTTTATTCGTTTCCTTCAACGTCGCTCCTGTCTAAAAATGAGCTTTTGGTAAAAAACTAATAATAAAGAGGAGGTAGGTAGATCTGTTAAAGGCTAGTTAATTGGAGGCCACTTACCGAATTGTTGTCTTCCCAATCTTTGAACAAATCTTCTTCCTTCATTTCTTCTTCATCTTCTTCCTCCTCCTCCTCCGAATTATGAAGTACAACGTAGGGATAATGGAAGGCGGTTGTGAACGCTTGATAAATCTTCCGCCATGAGAAAGCAAGATGTAGGAATTCCTCAGCGTTTATGGAAATGGGTAATCGGTTATTATAGAGTAGAAGCACTTCCGTTCGCGTACCATCATTTAAAATTTCTACATCTAAGATCTGTGATGCTGTGAAAGCTGAGTGAATGTATGAGGAGGAATGGTAAGCTCTCGCGTCTATTGAGGAGAAGGAGGCTGTGAAACATACGGTCAGGAGTGCAAAAACCTTCATGATTAATTCAGAGTGAACTGAAATCATTCGTTTATATAGCTAATATCTTTGTGGTGGGTGACCTTTACACGTGCGCTCAAACTTTTTCGTCGATTCTCTCAAAATTTTATCTGTTTTGGGGCGCTATGAGGTTAGCGCGTGTGTGTGGGATCATTTAAAACCGTCTTGATTATGTTGTAGACATTGTGAAGGTACCAATCACATGTTGTGATAAGGAACCTCTGCTCGAAAGTTTCATTACCTACCACCGTCAACTTGATAACAAACCTTGCCCGTTACTACCAAAATAATGAGCTAAATCATGAGGTCCTTCTGAGCTCAGCCAGGCATTATGATAACATGACAGTCGCTTTCTAATATGTGATAAGAATAGCTGGGTAAGTGCCCGTTCGCCGCTGCTTGGTGATAAGAATAGGTAGGTAGCTACGGATTTAATGAACTAAACTCGACGTTCCTATCAATTATGATAAGCCCACACGTAGGTAGCTACGGATTTAATGACCTAAACCTACCGCTCCGCCCAATTAACTCATTAAAAGTGCCGCCAACTACCAATTAGTTCCCCTCATTAAATTTGGCGCCATACTTATCAGTGGCGTCGTACGGGTATTCCTTCTCTACTGTCCCGGTAGGGTTTCGATCTCGGGAACTTTGGCGTATAAGTCCGATAGTTAGAACACTGCGCTATATCGGCCAGCCAGCCGAGAGATCAGTGATGTGCGCTCTCAACACAGCTTGATGCCTGCATAAACCCTGCTCTTGACGGCAAATTGTGCAGCCAATTTTATGGCAACATCGTAGAATTCTCCGGATGGTCTCACAAATTCAGGAAAAAATCAAACTATTTAAAAACGTGAGAAAATTTTCCGCAATAGGGATACTCTGGGCATTTCAACCCCTATTTTTCACCCCTTAGAGTTGAGTGACAGTTACGCCGAGCTTCGAGGACCAACTGCAGCCCAAACGAGACCCATATACCAAATTTCGTGAATTCTGGATCATGGGAACTTAGGAATAAGCCGCGTATGGCGTACGGACGGACATTTTTTTATTCGATATTCGTATTCTACGTCCCTTGAAACGTCAGCCATGACATTTTGAGGGGGGGGGGGGGGGGTTAAAAATTTATTTTCTTCATGGCCAATTCCAAAGCTTTAATACTGAAAATAATAAACCAAAAGATTCGTCGAATTCGGTCCAGTAGATTCGGAATAATTGCTTATCATTTCGTTATTCCTCTTCCTGTTGGCTACATACTGAGCCAATCATTACAAAAATAACAATAGACCACCGAGGGATGATCGGTGAAAAAAGATTCATAGGAATCGGTCCGCAGTAGTTCCGGAATAATCGCTTAACAAACAATAAAAAAAAAGAAACGCTGCAAAGTCCTTATCACATGGGTTTATTATTCTACTGGACACACCTACAGAAATGTTGGCCGTTCATTTTTTGTTTCTTTCACGTGAAATAATTCGAATAGCTATTTCTGATGGTTTCCACCAATTTTGGCCCCCAAAACACGAATTAGGTACCTACGCTCCTTTTTTTTTTTTCAAATTATCTTTGATCGGTAGTGCCATTTAATCGTCTTGATCCACGTGTTCCAACTTTTTCTACTGTTATTATACAAACTGATTGTGATTTGAGACGATTTCCCAGGTTTTTGACTCACGAAAAATCAATTTTGGGAGCTGAACATTTGGTAGAACCTCAATTTTCCATTAATTGGTCAAAATCGACATCATGTTCGGTCTTCTCGTCCCAAAAACATGGAAAACGATACCTCAAAAACTCATGTTACTAACATATTGCTAAAACGCAAAACGTACCTATTTTTACACACATTTTCACTCATAACACCCCTGGGTATATTCCGATCGGGCTGCAATGTTTCGGGACACAACTAGGGCCCAAATGGAGCATGTGTGCGAATGAAGAAATTTTTTAGACCAAAAATGAAGCCGGTATGCGTGATAGGGCGTACGGTGGACGGACACTGCATTTTTGGAATCTACGCATCTTGAAACGGAAAAGAAAAAAATTTGAGGGGGTGTTATAAAAATTTTTTGCTGAGCGAATACATAGGTGTATTATTCACATAATAATAAACCAAAAGAACATGGAAACAGGTCGAATTGAGAACCTCCTCCTCTTTTGAAGTCGGTTAATCAGCATTCCTCGAACACGAAAACTTTTTCTTACTGTATTAAATATATCTCCAACTGTCTTCATTACTTTACTATCTTACGTTTACCAGCACCATGAATAGAGCAGCAGTACATTGATAGAGTAAAATAGTTGTTGTGAATAGACCAAAGTATATACAGAAGCCCCGTTTTGAGTTAATATTTTTTTCAAACATTTTCCGGTTAGCCCTCTTCCCCTCCCTTCCAAATCCTAGATCCACCGCTGTTAATTATAGGTAGGTACGAAATATAACTTTAGAACCTTGATGTGGAATTTTATCAGTAATGAAACAAGCACTATGAAGAGAACAGTGTAGATTGCACCGAGAAACAGTTGTGAGAGCAAAAGGGAAATGAAAGACGATACTTAGGGTGATGAAAAAGATCGCGGTTTCCTATCAAGGGAACGCAAACTTGTCAGGCTGCGTAAGTAACTCGAGAATGAGTTTTCTCCAAGGTGTTTTCTGAGGTAGTATCTGAGAGGAGTCTTCTCCCAGTTGATATTGGAAAAGGAGAAAACAAAACGATTTGTTCCCCTTCTTCTTTCTGTATTCATTTAGACTTGACGGGACATTTGACGCTTCGTGTTGTTTTTAGTGTTGGGAGCTGTGGAAGCCGAATATCGGGTGTCTCAGGTCTTCACAAACTTTTTTTGTGTTTTATCGTGAAAAACTCGCACGAGACATTGCCACCCATTCTGTTTCAACCATTTATAGATCATATAACTTTCGTTGTATACGTACAATTGACGGGCTATCCTCATGATAGCCTTCACAGATCTCTAGTCAAATTACTACAGATAAAAGTCTGTTATAAGATGTGACTGCATTAAAGTACATAATCACCTTTCCAATCTGGATGGAATCCCACAATTATTACGCAAATAATATTGCTGTTAATGTGTGTTGCAAGAATTTAACGTTTGACGTAAGTCCACTCTCAGAAGATAGTTAAGTAATATCTAAATTTGATGATATCCTTCTGGATCGTAAATCGCTGAAGTTCAATTAAAATCGCTACAAACCCAGTAAGTTGCTATACACAATATCACCATACTGCAATAGCAGGTAAGGTAACTTGAGACACTTGCAAATTATTACACAGATTATCAACTTCCTGTTTAGATACCTCTTTTGCATAGATTACTAAATTCCTATTTTCGTGGACCGTGATTTAGCAGGGTGTTTTTTGCTGTGGAAATAGGTTGGGTGAATTTGCAGTTTCATAATCGACGTTACAAGCTTGCTTTCCAGTATTGTAACAGCGTCCAGATTAATCCAGGCCTAGGATTCTACCCAACCTGATTTGTTCGAAATCCCGTTTTGTTTGGCAACTAATCCCCTGTCCACACTTTTAATTTGAGTGATGATGGTTTAATAGGGTAGGTAGGTAACTACTACTTACTGAAAAACTGATTTAGTTTCATCAAACTTTTGCATTGCATATGCTTTTGCTAGGACTAACGTGAAAATACAGGAAAATACGCTGAAAATTATTAAACAGCGGTTCATTATTTTCCTGTGATCATAAAAATGCCCCTTCTATTTAGAATACTGTTTTCTGTTTGAAAATAATCTGGACATTAATCGTGGGAAACTGAGTGCCTCAGACTGGTGTTCGCGCATGCGCAGAGGCCGTACCAATGACCCGATCGTTCTGTACAATATAGAAACGACACCCCAATTACCCCCAACTAAAAAGAGTGTGGGGGTTTTTAGTTGAAATTTGAAGAAAATTTTTTTTGATATACTGACTGAATAAACTGTTCAGCATAAAAATTATTCTTACTTTTTAATTTAGTACAGCTTTCTGAAGTCGGGTTTTTAAACTTTTTTTAATTTTTTGCTTTTTAGTGCGATATTTTTAGTAATATTAAAGGTACCTCATCCTATCAAGTACTGACACCATCGTTATTGGGGCACCCGCAGTCCTTGGTAGACTATTTTCTGTCGTCACATCGTGCAGTGTCTGTCAAAGCACTAGAAATCGAAGAGTATAACTGGCCTAGTACAGCCCAGTTATAAGTTTTTTACTTACAAAACTAATATGGGACCACCTGGAGATGATTCTCTTTCATTTGAAAAGGTATTCATCGAAATCGGTCCAGTAGTTTCGGAATAATCGCTGGAAAAACATTAAAATGAACGCAGAAACAGGTCAAATGAGAACCTTCCCTTTTTCAGGGCGCTGAACCTGACAGCTCTGCAATCAAGTGGAACGGTACACACATCGGCGTGGAGCGGAAGCAGTGCGGATTTTTCAGCCCTTGGCAGGTTTTTCAAGTGCCCGCTCCGCACCGGATTCCGGTAGGAGGCAGGGAAAACACGCAGCAGGAATTTCACGCTGAAGTCTGAAGCGCCATCTCTACCTGGATCCGAAACAATCAAATTTCGAGGGGATGGGGGGGGGGGGGGCGTTCAATTTTTTTTCCAAGTTCGATTAAACCAAAAGACACCAAAGTAGCGCCTCTTTTTCGGTGTCTTGTTTTTCTTCAGCTAGGAAAATATAACTCCATTTTCATCCCAAGAAGATTGTTTAGGTACCATTTGTCGGAATCTCTCTTTTCATCACAATACTCCCTATACTAAGCCACACTAGTTGTACGGGAAACTGAGTTATACGCGAAGTTTACAAAGAACTATAAAGAACAACCACCTTCCACGAAAACCAACCCGTTGCTCAAATAATCATCAAGAGATAAAATCTGAGAGGTCGCGAAACGAGCCTTTGAACTAGTTACAATTATAATCAGGAATCAGGTAAGCCTCCAGCACGCAAAACTATATTCTACTGTCTTCGTACTAAACGCACAGCTGCTGAGTATTTAATCCACACCTAAGCGTGGAACTCAGTTAAGGACCCACTGAATTTTATTTACATACAACTCCCAAAATACATATCTTCGTAGGTACTTGTTAAACGAGGGAACACGACATCGTGTCGACTCGAGCTCATCGTGGGGGACATTATTCTGTACCATACAAGGATTATAATGTATAAATAGCTTATAGGAATATAATATTTATCTCTTGATAGTTTGGATGAAAGAATGAGGATTATTTAAGTGGACAGAAAAATGGTGAAGCGGAAGTTGAGAAGAAATCAACATATCCATTCCAGCTCATTGTTCCATTAACGAGATTTACAGTTTCCCATTCCAATGTAACTAATAATCTGTAGAATATTTCCAATCTTTATGGAATAAGAGAAAAGTCTCACTTGGAAGTAAACGATGAGTTTGCAGGGCACTGTTCCCAACATCCAGGTCTCCGTCGTGTCCCAGATGACTGTCGTCGGCTGGCAGAAGAGGATGACAAGGAAATCGGCCAGTGCCAGATTCACGATGAAGTAGTTGGTAACTGTTCGCATTGCCGATACCCTAAAAAACAAATTAACTTGGGTTGGAATCAATAGCTAAGGTTGCTTTAGAAGAAGGAAGAAGAACCACACTGGCTGGATTCCAAAACGAAGAACAGTCCCCTCCTTATACTGGGAGAGGACTCGTGGATCCAGATGGTGGTGTTTCTAAGTAATTGTCAATACATTCAACTGTATTTGCTTCCTTCCTATTAAAGGTGGGGAAGCCCTATATTCATACAAGAACCGAAAAAACCTGACCTCTAGTATCAAAGTTACCGCTCACATATTGCGTTTGAGACACCAAGAGTTTCACGACAATCTGCCTGCAGTTCTATCTGGATGTCCATCTTGTAACACCATGTAACCACCATATTATATAGGTACCTACTTCATTGAGTGAACCTCTCAATCGAATAGAAATTATGAGAACGTAATAATATGAGGACTGGCCCTAGAATCGTATAATAGGCTGATAAGTAATCCTCTCACACTTGAACGTAATGCTCATAACTATGACTACCTATCAATTAAAAATAAGTAAATAATGTATCTCGAGGGCTCGCAAACTCGACGTAACCCATAATCCACTTTTCAAAACCGTTTCTCAACTCTATATGAGGTCCATCATGGTTAGGTATATTGGGATTCCTCAGGAAGTATAATACATGTAGAAGAAGAATTTAACCTCCTTTGTATAGTAGAAAAAGTAATAAATTATTAGTGTCACAAAGGTGTTATCGCCTGCAATGGGAAGTCTGGGAAGTTGGGTTGGTAGGGATTTTTCTCATACCGGTTTCTTCACTGTAATACACATAATTTCATCACTATAAGTATGCTATATGGCGTCAACCCTACGTGTGATAGACAAAGTTCGTCTAGCAGAATGTGTATGTCACTTCTTGCTTCATTGTGCAAGATGAGTATAAAAACTTGTATTTACTACAAAAACTGCTAGTAGTTCGACCCACCTGTAAACGACGATGCACACCAACGCGTTTCCAACGAGGCCAACGATGAATACGACAAAATGCATGAATATGAGAGCCCATTCGTAGGGCTGGGGGGAGATGTGTTGGAGTATCAGGTCCCAATAGTCCTGATCGGAAATGCAGTAGTCATTAGTGCAGTTAGTGAAGTTGTGACCGTAACTCCCGTTTTCCTGTGATAACATACAAAATACATCCGATTAGATGAGTATGACAATTTAAAGTTGCTGTGAGGCATTAAATCTGTTTAATTCAGATTTGAAGTGCATCCAAGGACATCAATTTCTTCTTGAAATAAAATAAAGTAAGTATAATTTTCGTACTTTATACCTACTATGATAATACTACGTACGACAAATAATATTATCGGTGCTATATAAATACTCAAAGATAGTTGGTAATAGAATCGCTCCCAGGTCGCGATATGAAAACCATTTTATCTCTGGTTCTGTTCTTACGATTTCAATAACATTTTCAGTCAGCATTCAGGTAGGAATTTCCGTTTCACGGTACGTAGATTCCAAAAATGCAATGTCCGTCCGCCGTACGCCGTCCGCCGTATCACGTGTACAGGCTTCATTTTCGGTCTAAAAATATCGTTCTTTCGCACACGTGCTCCATTTGGGCCCTAGTTGTGTCCCGAAACTTTTCAGCCCGATCGGAATATACCCAGGGGTGTTGTGAGTGAAAATGTGTATAAAAATAGGTACTTTTTGCGTTTTAGCAACATATTGGTAACATGAGCTTTTAAGGTACCTATCGTTTTTCATGTTTTTGGGGACGAGGATTTTTTATGAGTCAAAAACCTGGGAAATCGTTTGAAAACACCATCAATTTGTATAATAACACTGGAAAAAGTGTCAACAGGTGGATCAAGACGATTAAATGGTAGGTACTATCAATGATCAGAGATAATATTTATTTTTAAAAAAAGGAGCGTATTTTATTCGAGTTTTGGGGGCCAAAATTGGTGGAAACCACCAGAGATAGCTATTTCAATTTTTTATATGAAAGAAACAATAAATAAACAGGCAACATCTCTGTAGTTAGGTATGTCCAATGGAATAAAAAACCCATGTGACAAGTACTTTGCAGCGTTTTTAAATGATAGTAGATTCAATCCTGAGAATTTCGACACCAACCGCAATGTCCTGCAACAAATAGTTCTTTGTCTATGATTTTTCACATTTTCCAGAAGTGCTGACGTCACTGCACCCCTCTCGCCTGGGCGGGACTCCCCTGCCCACTGTGACGTCAGAACTTCTGGAAAATGTGAAAAATCATAGAAAAAGAACTACTTATCCTAGGACAGTGCCGTTGGAGTAAACTTCTCAGAACAGAATCTAGTTTCATTAAAAATTATATTATATACAATTATATACAAACCGCTTTTGTGACCCATTCGCATACCCCATTGTTGCCAGATACTTGAATTCCAGTGTTTGAAGCCTTACGCACACGCGTAAACTTGAAATCGATTTTAAACAAATTTTTCGTTGATACTCCGCCCCATTATGGTCAGGCTTTATTGATACCTAGTGAGGGAGATTTATCGACGTAGGAACTAGCTGGATGACTCGAAAATTGCGCTGGACGGTACATAAACGTAAAAATATGTATAACTGTACACTGGGTTACATTATGAATATAAAACTGTATTAATTAGGAGTTTCAATGGGATGGTGTAAAGACTGAATGTAAGACAATTGTTGGCATATTCAGTCATTCATATAAAATTTAAAATTTAGCACTATTTCCAAGCCATAAGCCTGATCTCATTATTATATTCCACAAGTTTCATTAACTTCCTGCGATCAAAGTAGGTATCATTGAAATTACCCCCCCCCCCCCCCCCCCCTTATATCATACTCAAGGTCCGAACTTAAGACAGCCCAATTATGTTGTTCTGCAGCAATTTTGAGTTGTTCTACCGTCATCTGATTCCCAGTTTCATTCAAATCTAACGCCATTAGCCGTGTGTGTTAGCAAACAAACATACAGACAAACAAAGAAACGTTGAGGAAATGGAGCCACTTAAAACAGCATAAAACGGAAAAGAAACATGAAATTTTGTGATTCTATTCAATGCACAGACAGATAAAATGATGGTTATACTAACATAATATTATACTGAAGCAGCGATACCTACCTCCCTACCGCCACTTGGCGAACTCCCTTTCCTCAGATTTTCCTCCGTGATTAAGAAAAAATTAATCCATAATATTTGTCAAAAACCGCGTGACCACCCATCCCCTTACTTTCATCAATATAAACGACATTGGGCGAACCTAAAATATACTGTAAAGGGTTAGGTATTGAGGGTAAGGGTTAAGTACCTTCCTATAACAAACACCATTCTCCTGTGTATACTCAGCTGGAAGCTCCGAAAAAACGATACGCTCTCGGCTCCCTGCCAAAACCGCGAGAATGCTCGCTCTATGTTTAACAATCAACGGCAGAACAGGAAAAATGGTCATGGCCGAAGTCAAAAGACCCGTCTCCAAGGGAACGGCACGCTGGGCTTCCGTAATATAATTCGACTTCAATCTTTCTATCTCTAATTCTCTCAATCGCCTCTCCGACTCAAGACCATGAAAATTGCCACTGACAATAACTTCCCGCGGTTTTAATGACGTTTTTGCTGTAGGTGCTATAGCTATTTTGTTGGCTGTACCACTATCCCATTTACACTCCATGACTTCAAAGTTACCTGCCTAGGTATATTCCAAATGGGCAAAACCTGATAATTACGATTTATTACTTTCAATAATCAGACTTCGGAACAACATTAATGGTTTGTGTTTCAAGGTACCTACCTATGTAGAATCCGAAAATAGAGTAACAAAACTATGTGGGTCCGTCTTTCCTCGGATACTAAATTAATAAAATTTGGTATGCAGGTACGTCCCCTTTGAGTCTAGTTGGTCCGCGAAGCTCGGCGTTACTGCAGAAGCGTATGGGGTTTAAATCAAGTTTTTAAACTGATTTCGAACTTACGGATTTGTATTCATTCACAGGCTCTAAACTTTGATCCGAAAAGCTAAGCCAACATGAGTGTGAATCATCGGATACGCATAAATACAGCCCAGACATCACTGAGAGAGAATAACTGATAATAATCACACATGGCTTAATGGAGTAGAGTTTGCTGTTCCGCGATATTATTTCATTTGAAGAAAAATTGTAATTTTGGATTTTGTTGATAGCTACTCTAGCTATAGCTACTAGCAAACTTAACCTCCCTTCGGGCGGAGAAAGCTAGGAAATTGAATTATTCGGGGTTAGATGATGACTTATGACATACCCGCTCAGTGGCGTAGCCAGGATTGTTGAATGGAGGGAGGGGGGGGGGGGGGGGGAAGGGTTGACTTTATAAACAAAGGTGAATGTGAATAATTTTACAAAGCACTATATATTATGTTACAAGTAACGTTAGGTAAGATCAAATGATAATATAAAACGTACTTATTTGGCAACAATGTTAGCGAATTTTCAAAGAAAATGAAGCTATTGCAATGAGTCCAAATGTTTCAGAACATGCATTTTTTACATTTTTTTTATAAGCTGAGCAATTTTCAAAATTCAAAGGTGGTGAAATTTGAGTTTTTATGGGGTCAAAAATCGGTGAAAACTGCTCAAAACGGGAAAAATTGATATAAATCAATGAAAGAGTTATGGAAGGGTGATTAAATACAGAAAAATATCAATCCAGATTTTTTCATACAGAATAGGGGTCAAATTTGGATTTTTGGGGGTCAAAAACTGGTATTAACGGCTAAAAATCAATATTAATTTACCTGGCGTTGAGTGGGATGGTGATTAACGACAGAAAGATTCGAAGACTCTTTTTCTCAAAAAAGAGTGGGTCAAATTTCACTTTATAAGGGTCAAAAATCGGTAAAAATTATGTAATTTTACGAAAGCGGTACGGTTTCTCGCTTTATCACCTTTTTACACACACGAATATCCCTTCGAAAATGCGCTTTAAAAAATCGTTCTTTCGCACACACCCTTTATTCGGGCCCTAGTTGTGGCCCTGTCGGGCTGTATCTCGGCAGCCCGATTGGAAAACACCCAGGGGTGTTAGGAGTAAAAAACGCTGCAAAGTCCTTGTCACATGGGTTTATTATTCTATTGGAGTTCTAGAGATTTTTGTTGGCTGTTAAATGTATTGTTTCTTCCATGTGAAATGATTGAAATAGCTATTTCTGATGATTTCCACCAATTTTGGCCCCCGAAACATGAAATAGGTAGGTACGCTTTTTTTTTAAGATCACCTGTTTACACTTTTTCCAATGTTATTGTACACATTTATGGTGATTTCAGACAGTTTTCCAGGTTTTTGACTCATAAAAAACCAATTTTGGGAGCTGAACCTTTGGTAAAACCTCAATTTCCGCGTCTTTGGTCAAAATCGACTTCATATTCGGTTTTCTCGTCCTCAAAAACATGGAAAAAGATACCTCAAAAGCTCATGTTACTAACATGTTGTTAAAACGCAAAAAGTACCTATTTTTATACACATTTTCACTCATAACTCCCCTGGATATATTCCGATCGGGCTGAAAAGTTTCGGGACACAACTAGGGCCCAAATGGAGCATGTGTGCGAAAGAACGACTTTTTTAGACCGAAAATGAAGCCTGTACACGTGATACGGCGTACGGCGGACGGCGTAAGGCGTACGGCGGACGGCGGACGGCGGACGGACATTGCATTTTTGGAATCTACGCACCTTGAAACGGAAAAGAAAAAATTTTGAGGGGGTGTTATAAAAATTTTTTGCTGAGCGAATACATAGGTGTATTATTCACAGAATAATAAACCAAAATGGGTGCAAAATTAATTATTTTTTACGTTTTAGAAACTTGCGGGCTTGTGAGGTATCGTTTTACATATTTTTTAGGGTGAGGAGACCAAATATGAAGCTAATTTTGACCGGTAAGTGAAGGACTGAGGTTCTAAAGAAGTTTTAACTCTCAAAGTTCAATATCTGTGGGTCAAAAACCTACGGAAATGGCTGCAATCACCAGAAATTTGTATAACACCATAGGAGGTAGTATAAACAGGTGAACCAAGACCAATGACAAGTTCAATGATTGAAGTTGATTTGCCAATAATAGGACCCTATTCCGAGTTTTTGGGGCCAAAATGAAAACCGTCAGAAAGTACCCGCAGCTATTTTAATATTATTGCAAATAGAAGAAACTGTATTTCCAACTGTATGTCCAACAGAATAATAAACCAATGTGACAAGGATTTTTAGGTGGTTTTCATTTCCGTGAGGTTTTGAGATTTGATCCCAGTTTTAAGACTGCTGTCACTCTTCAACACGGGTGACGAAAAACTGAGGTAGTGTGGACATATCCTCCGGTTTACGATCTTTCCAATCCAAAATAGACGGACACTGGTTTGAAGAGTATGTACCTACCCTATTTCTTACCAGTTATTTAACTGGTAAGAAATAGGGTACATACTTATTAGCCGTTACATTATTATTGGCTCAGTTCTCACTTCTCGAACGGCTGATGCTTTGCACTGTTCTTCGACGGACTCGTGACGGATGAAACTCGCTCTGATGTGAACAGGAATCACGGACCGACACCGACCGATTTGGGCCGCTGGAATCTCGTGACGGTGAAGGGCCGGTCTCGTTACGGTCTAGTATGAAGCGACCTTTATAGGGAAGTCGGGGTACCTTCTACACAACAATTCCTCCCCTACTTGCTCGGAAAATATTCACAAAGGCTGATTCGTGACGTGCCTCGTGAAATTTTTGTAATCAAATACCTAAACGTAATTTTGTTTTGTTTATGTTACTTTTTGTGACTGTTATCATTCTTGAAGATTTAATTTTAATTTGTGATAAACTAGTAAGTACGACCCCCCCCCCCCCCCCCCCCCCCTCGCGGCTACGCTATCCGATAGATGTCTTAGCCAAGGCTATGAGATCTAATCTTGCTGAAAAATAGATCACTGCGAGAGTCGTAACGAGAAAGCAGATCTGAAAGAGGCGACGGCGGATCTAGTGAGAAGGTACCTACTCGTAGTTGCACCTTTCCCTCTTTGCAACAAAACCCTTTCGGTTCCTCTTTCCACATTAGGTCGTAATGCGTTTTCTTCTTCCTACAACTGATTTATGTTTCTTGCCACGTTTGTCTTACTGACCGAGTTAAAAAAAAGTAGGCACTTAGTAGGTAATGATAAAAGTTTTATTGTTGCTTCCAACATTAGCAGCGTCAGCAACGTAAACACCTCACAGCGCAAAAGAAAATCTTCAGTTTATAAAACTTTTTTGCCAGCAATATAATATTGACAGCGTGCTAAAACCGTAAACACTTCACAATATAATATATATAAACAAATATATCAAATATATATAAACAAATTAATCCTATATATAGCAAATTTAACGAATAAGGGGCCGACAAAAATGATATTTTTATTAGCCGTAAACCTGTCCTGGGCAATTCCAGTAATTTTGCAAAAAATGCCCTAAAATCCGTACAACCGTTAAGGCATGAACGCGTCAGAATTCTCAATTATGGTGTAGAACTGTTGATAGGAATGGTACAAGTTTGTGTGTATGTGTGTGTGCTCACCGCAAAAAATGACCCAATTAAATCACTAGTAGGAATTCAGTAATCTACGCAGAAGAGGTACCTATACAGGAAAATAATAAACCGCTGTGTAAAATATATTGCAGCTTTTTAGAATAAAATAATTAACTTACTCTCTACTTGCAATAAAACTCGAAAGGGTAACTATTTAAATTACTGTTCCAATACAGACGGTCCTGTACGAAACCTCCAATGCTGTTCCTATTTGAATTTGATTAAAATCGGATTGTAACTTTCTGTTCAGCTGAGTTGAATGTTAATTTTTCTGGATATCAGGAATCAGCACAGCCTCCAGCGAAAAAGCGAGTTATACTCGTGTACGTCCTTCTGTCTCCGTACTGAAATATTTTTATTGGTTCCCTCCACATATTGAAACCCCTTATCCAGAAGCAAACGAAAGTTACGGTCGGATTTGCGACCAACCACAGATGCGACCATCTGTAGACCAACCCAAACACACCCTTAAAATGTCAGCCTGTTTGGATCGCTCTTTCCACGCAGATATAGTGGTTACAAGGAATTTTGTACGAAATGACAGACATGGAACTGAATTTGTTCCTTGATATTTGAAAGGATAAATGCGAGTGAAAATTTTGATTTTGGAGATCAATTGATTTACGACTCTTAACTTGAATACAAGGTTTTCCTTACTTACGTCGGTAGTGTGGAAGAAACAAGCATGTGCCACAGATGATTTTTAAAAAGTACTTACGACGTCTTCATAGTCGACGTAGTGCTCGGAGCTGTCCATTTTATAGTCGACGATCGTCTTGGTTCACTGAACTTTAGAACGTGGACTGATGTGGATCGAATTGTGCGGCGGATGCATCACTAACTGCCCAAGGAATTTGGGAGTTTCCAATCCGAGTCGATGAATTTGGTTGAAACGACAATGTGGATGGGTAGCGAAAATGACTCCTAAAGATTATAAACCGTCCAAGGTCATAAAACAATGCGAACGATGGCACCTTTCACTCTCTCGTTGCCAGCTACAAATAATATTGCCCGTAATGATAATTTTACAGCAAGTTAGATTTTATGGATATCGTTCCATTGTCCGTACCTTGCAGTTAAGAGTTTATGAGTGAACAAATTTTGCGGCATTCCGCATAAACTAAAAGGGCCGAGTTGTTTCAAGGTTATTCCCCTGCAAGTCAGCTTTCTATTCCTCAGAATAAACAACGGAATACTGTTTAGAACGAAAGAACCCGTAGTTTACGGTTGATGTCACAACAAACATGACTTCTAGGGTAAACCAGAATTCCTACATGGGACGAAGTCTCCCCAACTCAGACTATTACCACCAGTCCCAAGAATGGAAAAAAAAATTAAGGCTTCAGATGAAATTTCAAGCTGATCACGAGAATCAATACACCAACCCTTATTTTATAGGTCTATCAATCTAAACTGGGTAAACAAAGTTGCTCTTTTTTCCACTTAGAAAAAAACTGTTCTGGGAAAAAACACCAATTTTGTAAACACGTTCAAATCAGAAGAATGACCCGTGTGTGAAATCGCATTCTGCATTGAACGAACCTGAATCGATTTCTACGTTTTCAAGAAAAAAATTGTTAAAGTTTCTCAAGGCAAAAAAAATAACATGATATGAAGATTTACAATGGTTGCTGAAGTTGAGTCATTAAGAAATGGAGATCTGATATCCCGTTGGAATATTGCAATTGACTTGAAACCAGTTGAATTCCGAGGTTCCAATTTTTTTATCGGGAATCGGAAAATTCATACATACCTACCTAGGAGCTGTTGAAAAAAAAGGGAATTTGAAGTGTTCATTCAACGCGAAAATTAATTTCTGCTACGTTCTTATTAAAGTTTTTTACGAAAAAGTGTTTTGTTGCCTAAATAAGGCACATTCAGGGACCCAAAAGATGAGGTGAGTTTGGGATTAGCCTAGTATTTCCTACTAGGCCTCAATGTATCAAGTATCATGCTGCTGGGTAGATTTTTTATTACTGTGATGGAGCCTTCAAGTTGTAGTTAATGGATCCCACGAGTTTTTGAGCTCGATTCTATGTGGTGCTACGAATTTGTATCTATATTGAGAGTTATATGAACTTAACATCAGTGTATCGTTCAAATGAAGAGTTTTGTATAGTATTCATAAACATTATACCCTAGGTAGGTGTGTAGGTATTTTGAACGAATATTACTAGGTAATTTTTGAACAATAATTTTCTATTTGTCTTCAATTTGTTGTTACCAGGCTTCTATATGGTAGCTACGAATTTGTATCTATATTGAGAGTTCAACTAAAAACTTAACATCAACGGGTCGTTCAACTGAAAAGTTTGTTTAGTATTCATACAAAATTATACCCTAGATAGGTATGTACCTACTTCAAATTTTGAAAGTTTTACTCATTTTTGAATATTATCTACTTTTCTATTTACTTTTAATTATGTTGTTACCTACCTTACAGTAAAAATACCTGATGGGAAAATATTACAGTCCAGAAATATGCATGAAATGAAGTGAAGAATAACTAACCAAATGTTTTCAATATTGTAAACTCACTTGACTTGAATACACTCGACTGAATGCTCGCTTCACGCGAATAAATCAATTGGGGTGAATTAAAGCTTTGAAAATCCTTTTCATCAGACAAATTTCCTACAAAATAACTCGTCTCATAACCGTCCTGACCTATCTTCGGGGATATTAGGTGACTGAAATGCATTCCATTTCGCTGAGTTTGGATTGAATCAACCTAATCCGTCAAACGTCGTCTCCAAAAATAACCCATAGATAGAGTCAATCCTTATAAAGCTACAGCCCTCTTGGCCTTGTTCGTGAGAAATCGAAAGGCAATATTGCTGTTCCGAATGGCTTTCGTTGAAAAAAATTAATTAGGGGCCATTAATGTATTAATAGTTTTTACTTGTTAGAAGGAAGGTCAATCAACGACGATCCTGAAATCGGAAGGATTTCCACGAATTTGGGAACTACTATAAGCGCCTATCACGGAAATGAAATTTTAAACGGTTAGGTAGGTATCCTTTTCTAACCTCTAAAATTTATAAGGGAAAGTTTCATTTCAAGAACGGGCTTGACTGCAAACTGTATAATAACGCATTTATTGAGTTTCATCACAACAGTTTTTCGATTAGATTGTGGTTAAGTCCATACTCCGAGGAAGGGCGAAATTCCTTCTTCAATAATAGATTTGTTTGCTTTTGATGGAAAAGTTAAAATTTTCACAGTTCGCATTTAATACCCAGGATCGAAATGTTTCAGTAACTACAACTGCTTAAACTACCTATACTCGCTATTTTTCAATATTTAGATCATGGGCATGGTTAGAGGGCATAGACCTGAAGCACTGTAAGTAGACAGATGGGTAAGTGAATATTTTTCAGAGAGATTTTGGATATTTCCACTTATCATGTAACTTGATGTTGGAGACCAATATCTGAATAATGTTACTCATATCTAGGTTCTATTCATATATGCACCCAGGTGATGGCGGTCCCGTGGGTCAAAATCTAGAGCATTTTAAGCAGCCAGAGAGCTGGATAATTGCAAAATTTCTTGACCTCAGTTTCATTCATGTACCTACCTACCTAAAGCCTCGCAGAGCTCTGAAAGCTCGCACCTGAAATATTTCAGTACCTATTGCTGAATACGTTCCAGTATATACAATACTAGAAGTTGGTACAGTAGAAGTCGCTTATAGTGATCGAATTGGGACTGACTAGAAAGGAGGATCACTACGCGACCAGTCTCTATAAGCGAATTTTACTGTATATTTGTGGTATATTTTTACCGATATTGGCGAGTTGTGGCCCTCAAAACTGACCTACTTTTGATTAATTATTTTTTTCAGGAAATTTTTTATTAAGACAGATTAAGTTGTCTTCCGTTTCGGGTCATCATTCAA
This sequence comes from Leptopterna dolabrata, assembly GCA_954871275.1. Lineage (NCBI taxonomy): Eukaryota > Metazoa > Arthropoda > Insecta > Hemiptera > Miridae > Leptopterna > Leptopterna dolabrata. The sequence continues at coordinate 11,242,402 of OX940975.1, read as the reverse complement.
CACAGCTTTTGGTGAATATATACCAATTCCGGAGATTTCAGCCATTTTTGTCGATCCCCAAAAACTCAAAAACTGATCACTATAACCGACCTTTTGACCACTATAAAAGGCCAATTCCCTGTGTGTTTACATACAGCCGATCGGGACCTGACGGTTTCCCTCCTTATATCTGACTTCTTCCTTTAACCGCCTTTCTCCTAAGCAACATAATATACTGTATTAGGTATCATTGGCCAGTGGGGAGGATAAATGCAAAATTTTTTCCCGATAGTACTATGAAGTGACCAGAGTATCTATGAACATATTCTTGAACTTCTGATATCACTGAAAAGTTGCAATGCCTACCTACCTGTTCAGATCAAATTAGTATCTATTCAGATCAAGTAGGTACGGGCCACTGAGTCAAGATCTGGAGCACTGTACATAGCAAGTGGATTGGATAAGTGCATATGTTCTTGGCCACCATCAGTCCAATAATTTCATGTGACTATAGCTTAAAGAGCCCTGTCCGTGTGTACTGTCGAGTATTGGTAGAAATACCGAATTCTTTCCTGTATTTACATGAAGTTAGTTATATTGGGCAGAGGGTAATATCTTCAGATTTTCTGGGCGACAGCAAGATTTCATAGCCTCTATTAGGTAACACGTACTACATGCCTGCCCCGGATCTAAATAATGTACTGTTACTGTAGAAACTACTGGATATTTTTCAGTATTTAGATCAAGTGAACTTGGGTCGGTGGGCCTAAATTTTTATTACTCGCGGCGGACGGAATTCACGAGGAAACGCCCAGCAGAAGCTAACCTCATTCAAACCCAATAGAATCTTGGTATTAACTGGTCGTACCTATCTGCACACTTCAAATGAACAAGCAAAATATATTATAACTAGGTGCCTATACTGCTGAACATTTTTGAGAAAACAAATTTCAAAATCAATAGGTAGTACTGAAATGTTGAAAAGTTTTTAAGGTATCAAGCACCTATTCATTTACACAATCTATTTCATTTGCACAAGTACCTATTCAATATTCATTTAGCACCTCTTGATTTCAAGCGCCTATTCATTTACACATCACACAACTTGCGACGTTCTCATCCACTTTGTAAACGGATACTTACGGATGAAGGTTGTTCTTTCGCTATTCCAGATGGTAATTTTTCCCTTGATTTAATATTATGGAAAAAAAATATTGTGTCGAATATTGTATCGGAAAATGAATCGACGGCTATTTGAAACAAATACCTACCTGCTGTTGAAACACGGGTGAAAATTATCCAAATACTTTGGAACAGCTATGAACTGCTCACTTAATCCTCGGAGCATATAAATCATGTATTCACTTGGTAACATCTGAACGAAGCTTTGGGCTATTATAAGCTCTTGGGGCTAACACGCCAGTGAAAAACTGGCGTAAATCTAATACGTAGCTAGAAGCTTATTTTGTTACTGCCCTTTCAAGGCATAATTTTGTAAATTCTCCTAACCCACGTTCAATATTTTTTTCAATGAAGAATAGAACTTTCAACACAAACTGATCGATCGGAATGAATTACCTACTCATATTGCACATAAATTAGGTAAGTGTAACAATCATTATATTTTGCATGAATCTTTGTATTTTTCTTGGTCTTAGAATATACGTGCATATGAATTATGAAATATGTACGGTGTATTTTTCTGCTACAGAATATGAAGGAAAATTGCCTTGACAAATCTGAGGAGAAGTCATTAGTAAGAATAACAGGTCTATAGAAATCCACGTAACCCAACCCTAAAATGTTGTTTTCAGCCGATATTAGTAGGTACGGGTAATTTTGGTTCACCTGAAACATTATATTAATGCTTTACTCGTTTTTTGCGCATTTTTGCAGACGGACCATAGGTCCCACCAAGTAAGCTCTCATGAAAATTTCATCAATTCAATTCAAATCCGTAACTTTCTTCGTGTACCTATGTATACCTACGCGAGCTGAAGCACGAAACCTGGCTATATAAGTTACCTATAAATTTTTTTTTTTTTAGATATCAATTTTGTCGAAATATTAACCCACAAAAAATTATAAGAACGAAAGCAAACCAGAAATTTTAGCACAGCAACTTGTGATATTTATCTAGTTTTTATGTGTCAAAAACCTCGAAGAACCGTGAAAAAAACCCGGTGAATCATTAAACAATTATTTAAAATATTGAAAAAAATGTGATTGATTCAACCACCAAAAATATTTTTGCCCAAAAAACCATCAATTGATTTGCTTACTAGGTTCACACGCAATAAATTATTGTCTAGACCTTGAAACGAATTCCGTAAAATCTGCCAAAATTGTGAAAGGTACCAAGTTCGTTTATGCGTGATTTAAATTAACGATTATTTAAATAACGCCGGTGGTAGTTTAACGCACTGCGAAAATGCGCTCATTACTGCATAACTGGAATCTTTCTCGAATAAATTATTGACGTTCCAAGACTTGGTGTTTCTGTATTGGCATTATTTTGAACGATACCCCTATTACTTAACTCGAATGTTCAATTATACCGGTGGCTGTTCTTAGGTTACGCGGAGTCGTAGCGAGTTGGGGACAACGCGGAGGTGAGCGGATGGGATGCCGGCGCGAGACTGGTCCGCGATCGCGAGATGCTGGAAGGGTGGATGCTGTACACGAGTGGGATAAATTTATCCATGCTGATGGGCTGGGGAGGGAGCAACAGTTGTTGATGTTTGCACGCTCTGAAATGGAACTGGAGCTTTCCTTGTGGCACAAAGCTTGCGGAACCGGATAATGGTGTTAACTGTTCATGCTAGGTATATAGATGTATGAATAAACGAGATTCCAAACGTATCCCACCAGCAGATATCGGGATGTTTCAGTGAAGGTAACTTTCATGGATTTGAGTTTACGCCAAGAAAAGGGGGACAGGCCTCTCAATAATAACCTTATTAAGCATGGACCAGAGAAGGATGCAAGACGCCTCTAGAACCCCTGCAGAATGGAGGAATCCGTCTACAACACGAACAAAGTCAGTCAGTTGGCAAATTTAGGGCCGTTGAATTATTTGATTTCAGTCGGCAAATCCAGGACAGTGGCCAAGTACGTTCAAAGTACGTTTACATACAAAATGGGAAAACTGAAACCAAAGAATGTGTCAGAAAGTATCAACCCATCTATGATTCGAAATAATTTTGAATTCCAAAAATGAATAACCGAGAATCCTTGCCCAAATATGAGTCATGTGATAGGTCCCCGATTATACTCAAGCAGAAAACCGTGATCCACGAATAACGGGTATCTAAACAGGAAAATAATGAACCGTTGTGTGATAATTTGCAGCGTCAATCAATTAATAATAACACATTCTAATGTTGACTAGCCATAATCGTGTTATGTACTACTGCGTAGGTGGGACGGAGGATGACGCTAACTAGAAACCGCCACCTGACAGACAGGCTGCATCATATTCCGATTTTTTGGTGCAGCTAAAGTTTGATGCTTGGGTCTCCCAGTCTCTCGACTTTGTTTTTCTCTGTTGCTTTTGGTTTATTATTTTCAATAATGAACCTTTGGAATCGAGCATTAAAAAAAAAGTTTAACCCCCCTCCCCCTCAAAATTTGATGAATATGTTTCGTTTCAAGGTTATGTAGAATCCGAAAAGCAATTTAAAAAATTCTTTCCGTCCGCCGTATGCCGTACGCCGTACTTCGCACTTTTCTTAGTTACCATGAACCAAAATTGACGAAATTCGGTTTATAGGTCCCATTTGGGGTCTAGTTGGTCCTCGAAGCTCGGCGTTAATGTCAGTCATCCCTAAGGGGTGAAAAATAGGGGTTGAAATCTCCAGGACGCCGTTATCTCGAAATTTTTTACGGTTTTAAATAGTTCTCGAACTTGGGAGTTTTTTAAGACCACCCGGACCCCGGTACGTCCAGCCGTTCCTTCACAGTAAGGCCCAGAAGTTTGCACAGACAGGCTTCTTCAACAGGAGGGTGAATGAAATTGTATACATTCAGCCCAGATATCATCAATAGGGACGCGGCAACAATCGGGAACTGGCCCGAGATAACCATTGCTAGGGAGCACCTGATTATATTCACCGAGTATGAAGACGAGTTGGTTGTTCTGTGATATTATTTCATTTGAAAAATGATGGCTCTTTTGGAATCTGTTGATAGGTATTGAAACGTGAACAAACGTTGAAGTATTATTGATGGGTAAATTATTACACAACGGTAAATTATTACGCAACGGTAAATTATTACACAACGGTTCATTATTACACAACGGTTCATTATACCATCTACGTAGAAGGGGCTGGAGTTTGTTGGTAGTTACGTTTGCAACTTTTTTCACTCCAAATCAACAATTTCCCTTCCGAACTTCATTATTTGCGTATCGTTTTGCCATTTTAGTTAGGTACTGTTTGTCATCGACAGAATTATTTTAGCAACATTTAACTCGTGATTTAGGTAGGTACCTAGTAACGAGTACGAGGTTAGGTACTAACCTACGGAGGGTCTGCGATCTACATAATATGTATAGAATAGTACATAAATATATTATATAGAAGGGTTATCGATACGGAGAGCTGTGATCTGTAACAGAAGGGTATTATGTACAAAATAATAAACCGTTTTGCAGGGATTTGCAGCGTTTCTATTTGCAGCGTCTCTTCAATCTTATCTATTTCGCAACTGGACGGCGTTATGCAATAACCGACCAAAGCGACAAACTTCAGAAATTAAGTTATTGGTATGGTTGGATTCGTCTTGTTGCGACCTATAATTCTCTCGCGGCCATAGTGCCATCTATTACGTTTTAAACGAACTATTAATGGAAAAGCTAAGCGATACAAGCTGTATGTGGGTTTCCACGTAACGCAATTACCGCAAGCGCCAGCCTATCACTCGAAATGTACAAGAACCAGGTAAGCGACAATAGTCAGATATGAAAACAGCAGTCAAACGACGATGATTGGCGCTTACCTGGTTTTTGCGAAACGCTTTTTGTCTGATATCCGTATGGTAAGACGTCCAATTGGCGGATGAATTTCATGATCGCATCTTATCCTATTATATAATTCGCGAGTTTGTGTGTGTGACGGCATGAGGGCCAAACGGCTGAACGGATTTTCATGAGAGTGATGGTTTATTGTGATCAGCAATTCCTGGCCAGATTATATAGGCTATTTCTCCTGACCTTCTCTTATTCCTGGCCGTCCCTAAAGACAGCGTCCGAGTCCGTGCTTTTGGCTGGAGCCCCCGCTCCGAATCACTTTCGACCCCAAGCCATAATAAGGTGGGTGCTATCGAAAAGAAGTTTTCACGACCGTTTCAACCGTACCTACTAAAATGACTTTCGTGGGACACGCCATTCAGGATTTATTCGACGATCGTGATTCCATCGTCATAATAATCGCGTGGCTGCCCCTCATGTTGCTTACCGTCTTATGTGATTCACAGTAAGATCGTGAAAATGTTGTATATTAGACGTGGGGTTGCCGAACAATTAAAACTGCAACTTTAATGAGGACAACATTGTATCAAGGACTCCACTGGCAGACTGACTGGACTCGACTCCTTGCTTTTAGGAAAACATCTTATCTCGAATGAACTATAGTACAAAATATAATATCACATCAAAATATGTGTATTTTTATTTTCTAGAAAAAAATGCCTCCTAGTAAAAATACCTACGAATAAAAAGGGTTAAAAACATTATTGTAGGGACAATATTGAAGTGTGAAAATATCATGTATAAATGTGTACAAACGAGATGAAAATTAGGCCCAAAATACTTTGTGAGAGTGGATCCCTAACTACTTTCCGTCGCCACTTCATTCCTACCGCTAACATCCGTATTTCATAATACCTGGCGGTTAACTACTTATTGCAAAATACTTCATTTAGAATAAATAAATAAATCAACCGTGTAAGCGACAGAATGGCGCCAGCGTACCTGTCAAGTTTTCTCGTTTTTTAAAACACGAATCCAAAAGAATACTTAAATGGGATGGCATGGTATACGGCAAAAAAGAGTCAGTAGATGAACACGTAGGGAATCCGAAATCAAACTGAACTTTTTATTTAGTAACAAACAAATGAGAGTCATCTCGTCATAGAATGATGTCCTCGCGTAGTAACTCTGGAGTTACCTATCTATAAAACCACTCCCTTCTTCCTCTGTGAGCAATGCGACGTCTGGGTTGTCCTTTGTAAACGGTCTCAAGCAATCTGCATCGACGACCCGTATTTTCTTGTGTGGCGTGAGGATTCTGAAGACCACCGCTGTTATTGCCTTGAGAATCCTACAGGGCCCCACCCACGTTTGTTGTAGTTTGGGATATTTCCCAACTCGCCTTTTAGGCCGATAATACCACAGGATATCCCCAACCGGTTCGGACATCATGCCCCGTTTGCTGTGCTCTGCTACTTTCTGCAGCTTCTGCGGTTATGGGTACCGTCCAAGATGGCCGCAGCACCTGTGAATACGTCGTATGAGTCTGAGATCCTGGTGGAGTACCTGTTAAGAGATGGACAGGAAGGGTGAGAATTCTTCCGATCGCTATTTCTGCTGGCGAGAATCCGGTAGAGGCATTCTCTGTAGCCCTGTGGGCAACCAGGGTGAAAGAAAGCCACAGATCCCAATCACATTTGTTTGGTTGACCACCTTTGACAGCATATCCCACACAGTCCAGATGAACCTCTCAACAAGACCATTACTCTGCGGTCGGTCGTAGGGGTGTTGTCCTAGTTTTGTCCACTCCCAATAAGGCCAGCACCTCTTTGAAGACCCACTTTCAAACTCCCGTCCTTGGTCTGAGTACAACTCACGGGGAACTCGGAACGTGAAATCACAGTTTCAACCGACCCCGAGCTACGGTTTCTGCCCTAATATCTGATACAGGGAATGCCTCCAGTCATTTCGTGAAGTGATCAATGACCACAAAGATATACCTCCTCCCACTTTCTGTGACCTGGAGAGGCCCCACAATGGCCCCCAAGCCTCTCAAATGAAGTGAGTTGGTGGTTTGCACAGGGGCCTGTTCATTGACCCTTTTGTCACGATGGCCACACTGTTCACAGCTCGCACAGAAGTGTCGAACCTGGTCATACCTGGCCAATAGAATTGGGATCCAATCTCAGCCAAGGTCCAAAGCCGCCTGAAATGCCCAAACTCTTGAGCCATCTTTATAAGATTTTGATGATGTGACCTTGGCACCACCAGATAGTTAACAATTTTAAGCCCTAATTTTTCGTACCTAATTTTCTGTCAACATCAGACAGTCCAACATTGCCCAGAGCGCTTTTTTATGAGCGATGATTGTTGGTTCTGTGCGAGTAAAACGATGTGAGATTATAGGTTTCAAGTAGATTATAATTGGCATCCCAATTATAGAGCCAGTTTGGTACTGGTGAGGTCAGTACGTTTACTATTTTTGATTGATTTACATTGCAAACTAAGTGAATCTACATTCCTACCCCATCAGGAGGTTTTTGGATGTTACCAATATAACCCAAATTGATATCATCTTATTCATCGCACGGGTCATCCACCTAGTGTATGAAGTTAGTAGGTATCTACGTAGTGAGGGATGCAGAGCCGAACGGCTATGAAAGTGGGGAACAGAAGCATTTCTTCTTCATTCTTCCAAACGAGTGACCTTACGGGGAGCTACCATTTTGCAGTAAGTAGTTATAAGGGGCACTGAAGAAAGAAGGAAAAAGCTGATCTAGATGAAAAATGAATCGGCTGAGTATCGGCTATCAGCGTTTTAGTTCATTTTGTGACAAGACCAGCAAGCTAAAATAGACCATTTTTTGTTGAATGAGCTAATATCAATTTTTGAGGCCAACAGCAAATTCTTACCCATAGCATGATCATAACAATGAAGTACTAGGCAATTATTCAGCCAATTCCGGATTTCTTATTTTAGATCCGGCAACCATTTGCCATCTAAAACAAAGCAGAGTTGTTTCAAGTTGACTTGAAGAAGGGGGGGGGGGGGGGAGGGAGAAAAAAGAATGAATCACTGCTGCTCGAGTGATTTGTTCTCAAGCTAAGGGTTAAGAAAATTATGAATTATTCAAGAATTCAGCGGGATATAAATTTGAGAGCTTCAGTCGAACAACCAACTAGACAGACAAAGCTCGCTTTCGATCCACGATGAGTTCCAAAAACAAATTAAATTCTGGCCGGATGCTTACAGTTATTACAAGCCATCCACAGAATTTTCTGTTGTATTACCTACTTCAAAAATTGTATGTGATGATTGTAAAATACATCTGTAAACTTATCTTGTCAACCTAAATGTAGAAGCTACCATTTGAAAAATGTAAGTACCATACTATCAAGAATGAACTTTTTTCGAGAGCTCTTTTCGTAAAATATTTCTCCATAAAAGAAAATGAAACAGAATATCCAAGAAAAAGAGAGAAAAAAGAACATAAACATTCACATTTTGCCTATTGATACAAACTAAACTGCAATCAGTCCAACAGAGGAATTGTATACAATCAAATTCGGCTAATGAAACCAACTCAAGCTCTCCACCGGTGTCATATCGTTTTTTGGTTTATTATTTTCAATAATGAACCTTTGGAATCGAGCAAAAAAAGAAGTGTTTAACCCCCCTTAAAATTTGATGGTCGAAGTTTCAAGGTACGCAGAATCCGAAAATGCAATAAACAAATTTCTGTCTGTCCGCCGTACGCCGTACTTGCAGGTGAATGGTTTTGTCTCATTAGACGCACAGTACCTATCAACGTTCAAGTAAAACTTGTCAGCTGGACAAACATTTTTTGGGGTCCTTCTCAAAGGAAAATATGTTATAACTCCCATTCGTGCAAGATGAAGTAATTTACCTGCCTACTCAGACCTATAAATTGTCTTTTATTTACAAGAAATGACAAGAGACAAGCCAAGGAACAAATTTAACGATTTACTGCCCCTTTGAATGTTTCTGTTACCAACTGAAATAATAGTTCGTTATACAAAATAACCAGCTTATGGATATGTATGTCCCACCCCCTTTTATGTTTATTTTTCAATTTAAAAATGCTCAAGTTTTTCAGGACACGTTGTAACTTGATCTTTCGAGAAAATCAGCTTCTACGAGTTTAAAATCGTAGATACTGAACTATTCTGTAAATCTGAATGGGATGACCCCATCTCTAGGCGATGAAGATTACAATTCACTTCAATCACCATATTCAGCGTCTTGAAATTCGATTCAGCCCGAAAGCTGTGGAAAGCAAGGGATGTGACGACGAACTGGTTAATGGGCTCATTCCGTAACAATGGAAGCGGAAGATGTAAAGCTGTTTAAACAGACTGCCATAATAGGCACACCCCGATAGTAAAGCGCGACCTACGATAATTGGATGACTCCTACACGAGGCTGAGCCTCTCCATGGGCTTTTCCTACAGAGATTGTGGCAGGGAAGGCCCAGAGCTTTGCCTGTGGAGCTACCCGAAAAGCCCAGGGCGCTTAACCAACTCATGACTGAGAAAATCAAAACCCGAACTCCAACAACGGCTTATAGTTTCCCTTCGTGCCCATTAAGTCTCCAAACATCAACATCAGTTTGGTTCGGAAAGATCTAAACCATTCGCGAGTTATGCAGTAATTTACAGCTAAAAGGAATCATCCGTAACACAATGCCTGGCTAATTTGAGAAGTGTTAATCAATTTCACACAAGGACAAGAACTACTACGTACTTACCTAGATCATGTGTGGTGTGTGTGTCCACAGGAAAAACAGAATCAACTGCCGTGATTTTCTCAGGGTATTCCTTACAGGAAACTAGGTAGGTACTTATATAAATGCACGGATAATTATGTTGGGAATGTATCTCCTACTTCCGAGCATTTTATCTATATAAAGATATCAAGATTCTATTTTTCAGTAAAAACTGATTGTGAAAATCCAATTGCCCTTTTAGAAATCTTGAAAATAGGGGTCCAAATGTAGCTGATTAGGGCTGGGATCTAATAACTGCTGAGGACATTGAGTCATCGATATCATAATTAACCAAGGATGTAATTCAAGTCATAATTATAAAGTTTTTCTTTAATCAAACGTAAAATTAGTATTCTTTGGAGAGAGTTGGTCATGAGTTCAACATCTTTAGCCAGAGGATTTTATTGACGAAAAATGAAAACATTAAAATAAAGCCCTCAGGATAACACTCCATCAAAAATACTTGGATTTTTTTGTAAAAACTCCATAAATGATCCTCCCTCCAGAAGGAGGCGATCATAAAACTTATGATCGCCAAAACATTCTTCCACCATGATACTATCAAATATAATCATTGAGGGTAAAATTACCTCCCAGTGGTTTAGCAGGGGTCAGCTCCTAACATTCTGCGAATATCACGGGTAATATCGATGGTAGGGGATAAAGGTCCCTTTATCATCATCGTCTTCAGCTGGAGGAATGGGCCAATAGCTCTACCCTCTTGACGTAGAGTCCGTACCGCTCATATCACTGTACCAGCACTGAACAGGAGATTAGGGGTTACCTAGGGCTTACGCGTTTGAGGTTCGGGGTCGGATCAGCTTAAAAGCCCGGGGTATAGCCCATAAACTCGTTTTCATGAAGAAAATGTTTAGGTTTTTTGGGCTTAGACCATCTCTGGGGTGAGAGTGAGATCGTGACCTACGTTTGGTGTGACCATTGTCAGAATCATGGGTTACGGTGCAACAGGCTATCTACCCAAGTTTCGGCGGTGCAGCAGGCGATCTACGCCCGCTCGTGTTTACCTTCATGAGATTAGCCGTTTCCTGTAGTTCGGCAGGTAGGTAGTTCCCGCAGAAATTATGGCACACGCGTGAAAGGTCCATGGGTGTTCAGGATGTGCTGCAGAAGACCCGACGGAATATTAGAACGCCGATTTCTTAAAGTTGACAAGACGGACCGTGCCACATTACTCCCGATCATCCAAAATGAAATAGCACCGGCCAGTACCATTCATTCCGACATGTGGAGCGCCTACAAGCACATTGAGTGATCACGGCTACATCCACAAAAAATTCAACCACTCGGAAAACTTCATCGACCCGACCAGCGGAGCACACACGCAAACTATTGAAAGTCTGTGGAATCAAACAAAACAAAAATATACAAAATTAAACGATGTGGTGCCACTCAACTACTGGCCAGACATTTAATGGAAGAATGGTGGAGAACTGTTAACGGTGGTGAAAATCTATTTGAATGCTTCTTCAATGACATGAAATCAACATTTCTGGTGACGTGAACTACTGACACTCCCCTGACACTCTTCACATCAGAAGAAATCACCCTGACACTCTTCTCATCTGTAAAAATCACCCCGACGCTCTTCACTTTTGAAGAAACCACCATTAACGACTAAAGAGGTAAGATTTCCACGATTTCATTGATTTGAAAGAGTAGATATCCTGCTGCACCACGGGACGGTTCGGGTAGGTAACCGCGGATCGGGTAGATCGCCTGTTGCACCGGTATCGAATCATGGACTCAAGGGCCAAGATGAAGATGGCTAGCAGTCCGCGTGGGTCCATTCGTCTGCCATTTCGCTCGGCAAGACAGCCTCGGTGATGCGACAGGGGACAGCGGTCTTTTCAGTGTCCGATCGTCTTCTAACCGATCGAGATAACGATGTGGTCCTCCTTCGGAACACTTTCTCTATCCTCTCGACGAGGCTCGAGACTCAAGGTGAGGAGCCTCCTTGTAAGGTCGAAGGCGCTCCAGGTACTCAAGGTGAGGAGTACCTGCAGCGCCTTCGACCACGATTCCTACCCATGGTAAAAACCTCAGATACACTGCAAGTGTATCTGAGATCTGAAAGGTTGTACTCACACACTCGTAGAATCCATCTGTCAAGTCAAAAGATACGGAAAAGCATTATTCATTTTCCGATTTGTCGGTACAAACGACGAAGATGTAAGCATAAACCCTGGTACAGAAAAAGAAACATCAAATTATCAAAATATCAATGGATATAGATATATCGGGCAAATCGATAATTCTATATCTATGCGGATATACGCTCGATATATCGATGTTTTATCACGATGGTACTTTTTCTGTCCAGCCACCCTGCTTTTCAACAGTGAATAAATGCGAAGGCATAACAATTTTATTTTCCTTCTCATGTACTGGTTTTTGAGACATATCGATAAATCGATATTTGTTGCGTCAATATATCGTTATATCGATAGACTGGGCAGAAAAGTACATCAATATCGGATACCGATGTTTTTTATTTCGATACCTACCCATCCATCCGTACAAGAAAGGAGCCTGGCGAGAGCACCGAGCCGAAGGGATTAGGCCGTTTCCGACAGCCTTCTTCACCCCTTCCAGTCCCTCACTATCTTCCCTCTTGATGAATATTTTGAATTTTTACCTACCTACCTTGACATATGAGTCAATTAATAACTGAAAATATTAGTGCTGTTGTTGAATTTATGGAATTGAAAATGTTCTGTTGTTACATGTGAAGGGATATTTTACACAAGGAATATCATCAGAATATCATTTTCAGTAAAATTTAATATATAGCACTACCTACCTATTTTTTTAAATCGTCTGATCAAATTTCGATCTCAGAATCTGGTTTTGGAGCACTTTTTGTAAAAACATACAAACGCAATACCTAGCTTAATTTGTTTTATTTTAAAATTCACAAAAATTCAACATTGGTTCTTATGAGTTAATTTTATTTGAAAATTCACAAAAAGGTGGGCACAAATGATGTCCGATACCTCCCATCCCAGTCAAGGTGTACCTTGACGGGAGGAGTACCGGAGGCTCCGGATTCCCCAACATTTCGTTTAAAACAGCTTTTTTCATGGAGTTTTTTGTTGGAGAGGGGGGGGGGGGGATTAGACAATTATACTAAAATTTATATGGGGTACTCTTCATGTAGGAAAAAAATTATGTCTGATGCCACCCTCGCCTCTAAAACCAGTCAACACAGCAATTTTCATGTTTTTGTTTTTGTCATTTCTCGCAAACGACTCGAACAATTTCGATTAAATTCACATGAGTTAGGTACTAGGTACTCTTTAGGTGGGTAAAAATTATATCCGATAGGTATCTCATCCCATTCATTCTCTGAGGGGATCTTGAAGCACTAAATTGTCGTTCAAAACAACAATTTTTATGGTTTTATACTCGAAAACACCAATAGTCACCCATGCTGAATACAATCATGTTGAGAAAGTAGAGGCGAAGCCTCGGGCCAGATGGTTTTAGTTTCATATTTTAGTACCTAGATTTAGTTGCATCTTTCGAGTTGTAGCAACGTTGTAGGTGTACCTATATCAGTTTTTTGTGACATAACGTGGCCCTAATGATAGGTGCGATGGAATATGTAAATTACGGATATTTTTGGGCCTAGAAGCTCAATATTGCGGATTTAATTTAATCTTAACAAATTTCCAAAATCTGCGTGAGGCTCTCGGTCAATGGACCCACTACATTCACCCATCAGAGGAATAGGAAACTATCGTAGGACCCATCAGAGGACAAGAAGTATAGTTTCCTATCGAGGGGTGTAAATTAGAACATTAGGGGGATATTGGTTGTCTGATTTTCGGCAACACAGCTTTTGTGTTATCAAGTTGTACAACTGGCGGTTGTTCTATGGCCTTGTTGGATTGAAGAACTTGTTGAAATTTTTTTAAATCGAATTTCGTAGTTCGACATGCGATTCTCGAGAGAATCAATAGCTGTAAAACTCTTTTGGCTATCTAAATGTATAAACATTTTTTTTTACATTTTTATGTGTGATTCCCTAGGTTTTGCTGGTTTTTTTAGCCATAATCCCATGTCCATAGCGGCCATATTCGACTGCTTTTAGGGTGACTCCGAACAACCGTGATTCTTTCAAGTTTTGGTTTATTATTTTCAATAATGAACCATTGGAATCGAGCATGAAAAAAAAAATCGAACGCCCCCCCCCCCCCCCCCCCCCTCAAAATAACTTAAATCACTTGCGGCGGGGTAGTGGAAATCCATAGCAAATGGGTACAGCTTTCGTACAAGTACGCAACCACGAGGGACATTTTATGTCTCTGCGCCCCCTCCCGCACCCACACCACGTACCACGTACCTCGTTAGTGAGAATAATCACCTGTGTGTAAACAATTATTTAAACAATCACGCTCATACCGCAGCTTGTCGGCCACGCACTCCGCAGTGGTTAACGTAATATGGTAAATCGAGAGCTATCCAACGAGTGGTGAACGGTTTTTGTACGATGCTAACTGGCGAAGTTAAAGTTCCGTAGCAACGAATCGGTTGTACGTGAAAATCATTAGAAACTTTTCATAGCGCTTTCTTCGTCACACCAACGTCACACTTTTGGTTTATTATTTTCAATAATGAACCATTGGAATCGAGCATGAAAAAAAAATTCTTACCCCCCTCAAAATTTGATGGTTTACGTTTCAAGGTATGTAGAATCCAAAACTGCAATAAAAATATTTCTGTCTGTCCGCCATACGCCGTACGCCGTACGCCGTACGGGCCACTTTTCTTAGTTACCATGAAAGAAAATTGATGAAATTCGGGTTATAGGTTCCGTTCGCTGTCTAGTTGGTCCTCGAAGCTGGACGTTACTGTGAGTCATCTCTAAGGGGTTCAAAATAGGGGTTGAAATTTTCAAAACGGCTATACCATTTTTTACGTGAATATTTTTACGGTTTTAAATAGTTCTTGAACTTGCGAGTTTTTTAAGACCATCCGGAGCGTCGTACGTCCAGCCGTTCGTTCACAGTAAGGCCCCGAAGTTTGCACCGACAGGCATTTTCGACTCCAGTGTGAATGAAATTGTATACAATTCAAACCAAATCTCGTAACCAGAGACGCGCCCACAATAGGAAATTTGGCGGAGATGAAGGACCCAAGGTCGCACGGTGCCGTGAGTACGGTTTTACAGTAAAAGGGCACAATTGTTCTTCTAGAAATTGTTCAAAACTCATAGAAACTATTACTGAATAGGTAATTATGTTACGAGCTAGTTTGAGAATAAAGAGGTTAACTTGGCAGACAAATTATAATATATTATTGACAAATTATTGCGTTAACGTCACTTCAAATATGTCTGGAGTTACGTAGACACGTAACTTTCTCATGGAACGTACGTTAGATAGTTAGCATCCGAATTTGTCACCCTAGAACAGAGTTACGTTTTAGAGTTGCGTTTTTCGGAAAATGGTTGCGACAACTCTCTAATGTCAAATTTGATGGTTTACGTTTCAAGGTAGGTATGTAGAATCCGAAAATGCAATAAAAAAATGTCTGTCCGTCCGCCGTACGCCGTACGGGCCACTTTTCTTAGTTACTAAGAAAAACAATATTGATGAAATTCGGGTTATAGGTTCCTTTCGGGGTCTAGTTGGTCCTCGAAGCTCGGCGCTACTTAGTCATCTCTAAGGGGTCAAAAATAGGGGTTTAAATTTTCAGAACGCCGTAGCTCGAAAACTTTCGATAGAAGGGTATGGATTTTTTTACGTTATTAAATTTGTCTTGAGCTAAACAATTTTTTGAGACCACCCGGAGCATTGTACGCCCAGCCGTTCGTGTGCAGCAAAAAGCTTCGTCAACACGATCGTGAATCAAACTGTATAAATCCGGCCCGGATACCATCACTAGGGAGCACTTGATGATAATCAAGGATGGCTGTATGAAGTCGAGTTGGTTGATCTGCGATATTATTTCATTTGATAAGTGATGGACTATGGATTTGGTTGGAAGGTAGTTTTGAAACTTGAACAAACGTTGAAGTATTATTGGTCGGTAAATTATTACACAATGGTAAATTATTACACAACGGCAAATTATTACACAACGGTAAATTATTACACAGCGGTAAATTATTACACAACGGTAAATTATTACACAAAGGTAAATTATTACACAACGGTCAATTATTGCAGGACGGTAAATTATTACACAACGGTTCATCTACCAAGAAGGGGCTGGATTTTGTTGATGGGTACTTTTGAAACTTGAACAACCGTTGAAGTATTATTGATGGGTAAGTTATTACACAACGGTGCATTATACTTGACCACGAAGGTAGGTATTGACCACAGAAAACAGTGATCTACGCAGAATTCTATTTCACTCCACATTAACAATTTTCCTTCAGAACTTCATTATTTGCGTTTCTTTTTGCCATTTTAGTTACTGTTTGTCATCGACAGAATTATTATAGCAACATTTAACTCGTGATTGAGGTAGGTCCCTAGTAACGAGTACGAGGTTAGGTACTAACCTACGGAGGGTCTGCGATCTACACAATATGAATATTTATGTATAGAATAGTACATCTATTAAATAGAAGGGTTATCTATAAGGAGAGCTGTGATCTGTAACAGAAGGGTATTATGTACAAAATAATAAACCGTTGTGCAGAGATTTGCAGCGTTTTTCAAGGAGGATTAAATTCAGTTTCTTTCAAGTTTTTTCCAACAGAATTTAATGAAATTTGGTTAACAAATTCTTTTGGGTTCCTGTTTTTATAGTTGGAGGAAGTGATTTTGGGGGTGACGTATACCCATGTACACACATTTTTGGTTTATTATTCTGTGAATAATACACCTATGTATTCGCTCAGCAAAAAATTTTTATAACACCCCCTCAAACTTTTTTCTTTTACGTTTCAAGGTGCATAGATTCCAAAAATGCAATGTCCGTCCGCCGTCCGCCGTCCGCCGTACGCCGTCCGCCGTATCACGTGTACAGGCTTCATTTTCGGTCTAAAAAAATCGTTCTTTCGCACACATGCTCCATTTGGGCCCTAGTTGTGTCCCGAAACTTTTCAGCCCGATCGGAATATACCCAGGGGTGTTATGAGTGAAAATGTGTGTAAAAATAGGTACTTTTTACGTTTTAGCAACATATTGGTAACATGAGCTTCTGAGATATCGTTTTCTATGTTTTTGGGGACGAGAAGACCGAATATGAAGTCGATTTTGACCAAAGAGTGGAAAATTGAGTTCTACCAAATGTTCAGCTCCCAGAATTGATTTTTTATGAGTGAAAAACCTGGGAAATCGTCTGAAATCACCATCAGTTTGTATAATAACACTGGAAAAAGTGTCAAGACGTGGTTCAGGACGATTAAATGGCACTACCAATGATCAAAGATAGTTTAAAAAAAAAGAAAAAAAAAGAGCGTACCTAATTTGTGTTTTGGGGGCCAAAATTAATGGAAACCATCAGAAGTAGCTATTTCGATTATTACGCATGAAAGAAACAATTAATGAACAGCCAACCTTTCTGTAGGTATGTCCAATAGAATAATAAACCCATGTGACAAGGACTTTGCAGCGTTTTTTATTTGCTTTTTTTTCTCCCAGGTGACTTCTAAAAAGCCCAGTACCGTTCCAATTCAAGTAAAACTCGGGTTAGGTAATTGATTTTCAAGCGTTTTTAAACAAGTTTCCAATTGACTCTACGTTCACACTCTATGTGAAATGGATCGATGTGAACTTGTTTTGTGCCTAACAAAATAAACTTGAAATAGCCTCCTACCATGTGTATTTTTTAGAACCTCGAAATGTTCAAATTTTAATACATTTCAAGCTGTTTGATTTTCAAACTGTTCCAATTCACACACCTTGACGGTCGTACTAATAGGTTAATTTTGCTATCGATGACTGAATGTAAATCCCCAAAAGTCATGTTTTCCCCATTTTTTACTCCAAAAATTCCTATTTTTATTCGTAATAACATACATTTTGGCAAAATTTGTATTTTAATTTAATTTAATTCAACAGTAACACATATTTCCAATTCAAGTATTATATAATATGTAGTTTAGTATAGTTTCAAGTAAAAACATTATAACAGTAGGTAGGTTTACCAATTGTACCCCCCCCCCCCCCCCTCCAAAAGAACTCCCTGGATATGTAGGTACCTCATTAAATCTTACCAACAACCTCATTAGTCTGCTTACAGTGACCGTTTTCTAACCCTTGAGAATTTAGGTGAAGGGCGAAAGTGAATAAAAAGGCGATTACGTTTCAAAGATTTGAGATGATAAGGGACATTTTCCCCCCCTCATTTTCCCCACGACAAAAGGCGAACAAACAAGTTTTCCTGAAAGCAAAAAGTCGCTATGCCCCAAGAAAGCAGGTTGGTGGCTCAAAGGGCTTTGGATGGAAAGGACGGAGCAGGTATATTAAAAAACTTTTGCAGCGAAAGTTCGACAGTACCTCTTTTTTCTTTTCATACCTACTTTCATTATTATGTTAGGTAGTTAAGTTGCTCCTTCCTTATACTTATAGGTGAATACTCAGGATGAGCTTTCAAGAATAATATGTAGGGTGAACATACTTTCCTAACGGTGACGATTCAGATAGTCGCAGTAAAACTTCGGCTGTACATTTTAATAACAAAAACAAAGAAAAACCAAGCATTCTAATAATGTTTTGATCGAGTAGAAGTAAGTAGATGGTACCATCAGACCTCCCCCACTACCAATCCCCTGACAGAGATATCTACCAAAAACTTCTAAAATGCGTGGGTAGCGTAAATACTCATGTAATTTTCTCATTGGGATAATGAGTCGTGTATGCGGTTCTTCTCCACTGCAGGCATGTCATCGGTAGATCCGGCGTGGGCTTGCTCTGGACATTTCGAACAATTTTTGACACCAACCTGTGCAAGTCGGTGCCTTGTTACCCACCTACCAACTACAACAAACTACACACTACAGGGCACTTCATGATGACCCCGGAATTCTGGCATTACGTTATTTCAGTATCTTTATTCCATTATATGTATTTGTCCAACATAACCCCTAGACCCCTTGCACTAGAAACTTTGATGAATTTGGGACGTCTCATTTATTTATTTAGTGATTACAAGGGTTGATTTAGTGATTACAATTGATTTATTTATTTAGGATTACAATTATCTCCCCTTTTCTTAATTATTAGATATAATTAACAGCCTTGACTGTTTGAAATTAATACAAATAGGGTTAAAAATGGAAAATGTTTCTGTAACTGTGCAAGTAAATGCCTAGGTACCTGCCTACCAACCACAATAAGCTACTAAAGGGCATTTCATGAAGACACCAGAATAACGGCATCCTGTTATTTTAGTCTCTTTATTCCATCAATATTAATTTCTCATGCATAGGTAATACCCATATGGGAAGTTTGTATCTCTCATTTACCTAATTATTTGAGATTGGGTCATTAGAAAACTGTTACAGGATAGTGACTCAAGACAGAAAAAACTATTTCCAATGCTAGATAGGTACCCCCTACTCCTACTAGTTTTTCTAAGAAGTTCCAAATTTTAGTTTTTGCTTCCGAGTCCACAAAGGTTGCGAAAGCACTGACCTCATTTTTGAGACGAGAAAATTTGATTTTGTTGTTTCGTGATATTATTGCTTCCGAGTCTGCGAAGCAGCGGAAGCCTTGTGTTCACTTTCGTGAGCCAAAAATTTCTGTCTTCAGAAATCAAAATTTCCACTTGCATTTTGCGTTTCAAAGCCTACTGAACAAATTTGGTTCCGTGTCTGTCGGTCTGTGGGTCTGTCTGTCCGCATTTCCTTGTTACAGACATAACTTCCACGATTTTGAATTTATTCAGCTCAAATTTTGAGGGATGGTGCGGATAAGACCCCTTGAGGTCCCATACAAATTTCAACATGATTGATTCAGCGGTACGCCCTGCGCATGCGCTAACGTTAAATTCAACAAACACGCATAAGTTTCACAATTTTGATTCAATTTCGCTCAAATTTTCAAGGGTTGTTTGGACAAGGCCTAGTGAGTTCCAGTATGAATTTAAGCATGATCGGACTTTCGGTGCGCTCTGCGCATGCGCTGGCGTGAAATAGATTCAATTTCCTTGTTACAGCCGTAGTAACCAAAGATTTCACCCAATTTCAATGTAATTCTCAGGGATTAAGCGGGTAGGGCCCATTGAGGTCCCATATAAATTTCAACATGATAGAGCCAGCGGTTCGCCCTGCGCATGCGCTAACGTGAAATTCTTCAAACATGCATAACTTTCGCAATTATGTATAATGGACGTAATGTATTATGGACGTAATGTATTATGGACGTAATGTTATGTAATATGTATATTTCATGTAATGTTATGTAATGTTATGTTATGTAATATGTATAGTTCACGTTATGTAATGTTATGTAATGTAATGTAATGTATAATGGGTCACTCTGATTGTGACGAGGAAGCTCCTTTGCCATCACCTTGGCAGTGTATTTTGTATTATGTTGATAGGTTCGTTTGTTTTCACGGCCGGAGCCATTTCGACTCTGGAGGCATTGTTTTCGTGACTATGTACGTGCATGTGTGTGTGTTTGTATCTGTGTGTGCTTGCGTGGGTAGGATCCACCGCAAAAAACAACGCTATTAATTCAGGGTCTTACGCTAATAGGATTTCATCTACGCAGAAGGGGTACAATAGGGTACAAGGAGTAAAGCAATACAGGAAAACAATAAACCTCTGTACCTATAATAATTTGCAGAGTTTTTATTCAATTTTCGGATTTTACGTAGGTAGGTATCATGAAACGCAAACCATCAAATTTGGAAGGGGGTTAAAAACATTGTTAATGCTCTATTCCAAAGGTTCATTATTGAAAATAATAAACCAACAGTGGGTCAAATTTGAGTTTTGTGGATCGAAAATGGTTAAAAATCTGTAAAATTAATTAAAATTGCCGAAAATCTACAAACGATTACCAAAAATAGTTATAGAATGGTGATTCAAAATAGATAACGACAAAAATTCCCAACTTCCATAAAGAAAAACATTTATTAAAAGTGGATCAAATTTGAGTTTTTGGGCACAAAAACTGCTCGAAAAAACCACAATATTGCCATTCAGTAGGTACCCAAAAATATGTGAAAGGTAAATGGCGAAAGAAACTTTTGAATACTGAACTGTAACTTTTATTAAGCACTTCGAATACGGGAGAGCATAGATGAACGGGAGAGAGAAAAAGAAAAAGATTCACACGTAGGTGGTGACCAAGAGTAGGGGCACCTACAATGCTGCCAACACACAGCTGATTAATTCATTGAGAAGTGTTGAGAGACAATCCCCAACACACCCTCCTCGACTAATGGTTTCATTCAACAGCACATTTACAAAAGAAACCATTGAGGCGAAAACCTAAAAGAAAACTATGTCCATTCTGCTCAACAACAACAACAGCGATGGACGAAGACTACTTCCATATTCACTGATTACAGCTATCACAGCCCGTTATCACTCCGCATAGCATCCATACTCCTAACCTCACAATTTAATAAATAATAGCTTACGGTGCCTAAAATTTAACAACTACATAAACAATTTACAACAAAAACTGACTAGACTAGTATATTTATTTCAAGGGTTCATGCTTCACATGCTAGGTAACTGGGGGCAAGGAAATAAGACTTAACTGGATAAAATATCTAAACGAAACAACAAGAACTTCTCCTTCCCCAACGCTTTTGTAAAAATATCAGCCAAATTCTCACTTGTACTTACATATTTCACATGTATCACATTTCTTTCACTTAAATCCTTTATAAAATAGTACTTTAACTCAATATGTTTGGCCCGTTTCGAATGATCACAACTCAATCAACGAAATTGCACTTAAATTATCGATTTTTAAGACCGGCACCCCACCAAAACCAAATTCACTGGCGATGCCCTTCAAATTGACCAACTCTTGGGCCGATGTAGCTCCACCGATGTATTCAGCCTCCATGGTGCTGAGTGCGACGGATGTCTGTTTCTTGGAGAACCAAGAGACTGGATTTCCGTTGAAGAAAGCGATGAACCCGCTGACAGACTTACGGGACTCCCTATCGCCTCCCCAGTCTGCATCCGAATAGCTCATCAAACTGCTATCTCCCGGAGCAAACGTCAAAGCCAGGTCCCTTGTGCGGGCCAGGTATCTGACGATCCTTTTTGCTGCGTTGAAAAGCTGGTTCGATGCCTTATCTAGGTACCTTGCCAAAAAACAAGTGGCAAAACAGATGTCGGGACGAGACGTAACTGCGACGTACATTAGGCTGCACACCAAACGACGGTATGGGATGTCGTTGTTCACGTCTTCGTCTTCACGGTAAAAACCGACTTCCATGGGGGTGCTCGTCGATCTGCAGTCCATCCCGAACTCCTCCTGTAATTTCTCAATGAGAGTAGGCTGAGAAACCTTTATACAATTTCCCTTTCTTGTGAATGTCATTCCGAGAAAAGATTGAACATCCTCGAACGTCTTGACTTGAAATTCTTCTTTCAGGGCTTCGAGTAGTTTGTTGACATGCCGCGTTTCGCCCGTCAGTATCGCATCATCCACGAAGAGAGCCAGGTACACATTTTCACCCACATACAAACAGTTGTCGTGTTCAGATCTTCTGAAGTTCAGGGTCTTCATGAACTCTGAGAAACGGGTGTTCCACGACTTCGGACTTGACCGGAGACCATACAGACTCCTTAATAGCTTGAGAGTGCCGTGTGTTCCGGTGTACCCTTTTGGTGAGTGAATGTAGACATCGTGGCTACAGTATCCCTGTAGAAAGGCTGTAGGTGCGTCACACGACCGAAGCACCCAATTCCTCTGCACTGCGACCGACAGTAAAATTCTCACAGTTTGGAGACGACACACTGGCGAATATACAAACTCCTCCTCCTCAGGTTTCTCTTGAAACCCTCTGGCTACAAGGCGGGCTTTTTTCGTGCCATCTGATTTCGTTCTGAAAACCCATTTCGTACTAATCGGCTGCTTATCCTGAGGAACATCACACGGAACCCATGTTCCTAACTTCTCGTGTGAGTCCAGCTCCCGCTGGATGGCATGCTGCCATTCAGTTAACTCGATGGCTTCCTCATATGTGACCGGATCTTCTCCGTACGACATCATGCAGTATGCAACGTCCAATTCGTAGTCTCGTAGGTGTTGGGGCATCTTCACGACTCTTCCTCGTCTCGTTGTTGTCGGTTCACCGACATTTCCCCCCTCAGCGGATACATCGTGAGAAGTGGAATTTCGATACACACCCTCCAGTCCATCAGGTTTCGGTTCCTCGGTGTGTTGTTCACCCGGTTTCAGCGCTCTCCCTCTCTTCTTTTCAATTTCAGGTGAGTTGGGTGTGTATTCTCGTTTCCTTTTACTAACTGTTTGAGGTACTTGTAGGTCTGGCTCGTTCAATTCCGACCTTTCCATTTCCTTTTTGTCGTGGACTTCAATATATTTCATTTCTTGATGCCCATATCCCATCTTGGTTTCGTCAAATATTACTTGTTGTGAACGGATGACTTTTCCCAACTCCTGTACCCCCCCCCCCCCCCCCACAATACCCCACCATGACTCCTTTTCTCGCTCTTGGGTCTAGTTTGTCTTGGTTTGGCTGAACGAGACTCCAAGCTAGTGAGCCGAAAATTTTCATTTTTGACAATTCATTATAGCCATTCCAATATTTTGACGGAGTAGGTACGGGTCCTCGTAGAGTGGTACTAGGTGACCTATTGAGCTCGTAGGCAGAACACCTCACTGCTTCGCCCCATAGGTTCTTAGGTACTCCAGATTCCAATACTTTAACTCGAACTTTATCCAATAGGAGACCATTCATTCTCTCTGCCTTCCCGTTCATCTGAGGGTTGTGACTGACGGTATATTGAAGAATTATTCCCTTGCTTTCGGCAAAATTCTCTAATTCTCGAGACTTGAATTCGCCACCACAGTCGGTCCTAATTTTCTTGGCCTTGACTCCCTGTTGAGTTTCAAGTTCTCTGACATAGTTCATCAGGTTTTGGCCGGCCTCGCCCTTCGTTTTGAGCAATTTGACAACAACGAAGTGGGAGAAATCGTCGAGGATAACTTGGAAATACCTCTCACCATCGATGGTCGGAGGTTTGATGGGTCCACATACGTCGCTGTGGATGAGATCGCCGATCTGACAAGAAGTTTTCTCGACTTTGTTGAATGGTAACTTCTTGCCTTTACCCTCGATACAAGATGAACATTTTTCTGAAAGAGTCGGGAGACCAAGAACTTTTAAACCCTCATTTCCGATGTGGCCAAGTCGACGATGCCACAAATCATTATTTGCTTTCGAAACTGCTGCCATTTCGAATCTCGACGTTTCCAAGACGTACCTATAGGTCACAACTTCGACGGCATTTTAATGTGAAGTCTCGGCCGTTGATTAACATCTGGTCCTTTTCCACAACAACCTTGTGTCCTTTAGCGGTCAACTTTGATAGTGACAACAAGTTGTGTTTCAAATTAGGTACCAAGAGTGCCTCAATACTTAATTTCATACCTTGACAAGTTAATTTGAGGACTCCCTTTTTCTTGGCTACCATGCATTCCCCATTAGCTATCCTTATGTTTACTGGATAGTCTAAGTTGGCAACTGACGTCATGTCCGACTCGAACTTTCCCTTGACCATATGCTGGGAGGCACCGGAATCCATGATGAATACATCATCATTCACAAGCGAATTATCAATATTCAAAGCGACTAGAGAAATTTCCGCTTCGTTGGCCCTTTCATCATGACGGTTTCTTCCTTGATACCCTCCCCTCTTTGACTTCTGGTCACCTCTTTTCCTCTTGGGGCATTTGGCCTTTAAATGTGACGGACTCCCACAAATATAACATTTGCGTTGACCTGCGTGGAATGACGACTCGTCTTTAGCCGCCTGATCATTTACTTTTCCTTTCAACTTCATTTCATGATCCAGGAGGCGCGATTTCACGAATTCCAGAGTGATGGTGGTAATAACATCGTATTCCGTGGATAACCCCAACAGCATTAGGCACACTCTGTCTGCTTCCTCCATCTTCTTCCTCATCTCAGCTAGTTCGCGAATTACAGAGTCAAAACTAAGGAAGTAATCCTCGAGACTGTCTTGGGGGCCACACTTGAGGTTGAACAGCTTCCTCCAAAGTGTAAGTTTCGAAAACGTGGTCGATCGGACAAACACGTTTTGGAACGCAGTAACCATCTCCTTAGTCGTGGAGGCATCCTTAATAATGTCCAAGTGTTTATCGGTTACACACTGAACCACTAACGCCCTTCCTTTGGCATCTGCCCCCGCAAAGGTCTCAGACTCCTCCTTCCTCCCTTCTGCCAACAGGGAAGACGGTGTATGGCTCAACACATAACCAATCTGTTCCCTGCTCAACAAGGTCATCACCCGAAACTTCCAATTCGTGAAGTTCGTGGAGGTGAGCTGTGGCAGAGCAGCGATATTAGACATTCTTCAGGATAGTTGGCCGTTTTCCGCACGTGGTGCTACCCACTAACCTGGTGCAAATCCGGTTTCGAAGGTAGTGGGCCGTTGTCCGCACGTGGTGCTACCCCCTAACCTAAACCCAGAAATGCCTATCGCAATATCACTCTTTCTCGCGACTTCGCGGAAAAAAAACGGTACACTCGCGACTTTACTTAAAAAACGAAAACTGGGCCCATAACCTGTGAAAGGTAAATGGTGAAAGAAACTTTTGAATACTGAACTGTAACTTTTATTAAGCACTTCGAATACGAGAGAGCATAGATGAACGGGAGAGAGAAAAAGAAAAAGATTCACACGTAGGTGGTGACCAAGAGTAGGGGCACCTACAATGCTGCCAACACACAGCTGATTAATTCATTGAGAAGTGTTGAGAGACAATCCCCAACAAAATATTGTAAGACGTCTTCGAAAATGCAGCTGAGTCAAACTTTACGTAGGTAACATTTCCGAGATGCTGAATTAACGAAGACTTTGACTATGCGGGCAGAATGGTAACTGTAGGTACCTAGTATGTATAAATACGGTACTACCTAGGTATGTACATCTGATTTATATTAAATAACAAATAAGGTCTTAATGTCAAGACCATTGGTGGAGTGATTGGGAACATCAAGCTATTATTAGAACATTAGGTAGGTAGGTAGTAGGTACCTAATAGGTAGTTAAGCAATTTGCTAATACCTTACAAGAATCAGAGATAGCTACAGACTAGTAGGTGCCCATTTATGTTCTTTGTTGCTCGGTATTGTAAACGCACGACTCATCCCTACTCATGTAGGCAAGGTACACCTGCCTATATAATACAATAATACAACCAGGTACCTACTCAGAGAATGTAAGTATCGGCTAGGTTAATTATTATTGATAGTTTGCAAAATATATCCATGATACGTACTATGTAGGGGCATAGGTAGGTACCGTTTATTTTATGAAGATACGTTGCTATGGTTTCTGTCAGACAGGTACCCTGGTACCCAATTTAATCGCATAATTACGTTCTGGTTATTTAAGGCTCATGATTACTTCAGGTTTGTTTGAAAGAGGTTGATCGGGGCAATCTCTATGAAACCGAGGTGTCGGGTAGCTTAGAAAGCTAATACCTACCTGTTAAATGTCTTCAAGTGCCCTGAAGGGATATAATTACAAGATTTGTTTATGCCATGAAAGGAAATTCACTCCACCTTTTCCCGGTGAGACTTTACGAGCGAAAAAAATTTGAGAAGCAGGGGTCTACATTACTTAGGTACTGGAAATACACACCACAGAGGAATAATTGAGATTTTTTTCTTGTTGCCCCCAACCTTAGCTTAATTTATTCCAAACCAACTTCCTTTTCATTTCTATATAAAGAATTCAAGTAGAAAGATGTGGAGTTCTTTTGATGTAGTAACATTCACGTTCCCCTCTTTAGGGATTTCTCAAGCATGGTCCATGGCATTATTTTATTATGGTGAACGAATATACACTTCCCGCCTTTCGGTTTATTGTTTTCAATAATGAACCTTTGGAAAGAACATGAAGTTTTTTTTAAATCCCCCTCAAAATTTGATGGTTTCCGTTTCAAGGTACCTATGTAGAATTCAAGAGGAAATAAATATTTTCTGTACGTCCGCCGCACTTTGCACTTTCCTTGGTTATCATGATCGAAAATTAATTAAATTTGGTACGTGGGTCCCATCTGGGGTCTAGCTGGTCAGCGAAGCTCGGCGTTACTGTCAGTCATCTCTAAGGGCAGGAAAATAGGGGTTGACATTTCCAGGCCGCCGTCGAAATTTTTTACGTTTTTAAAATGCTTTCGAACTGAGGCATTTTTTGAGACTACCCTCTTGTCCGTCCAGCTGTTCGTTCACAGCCCTGAAGTTTGCAACGAAAAGCTTCGTCAACATGATCGCGAATGAACCGGTATAAATCCAGCCCAAATAATATCATTGCTAGGTAACACCTGATTATAACCACGCATGGCTGCATGGAAGAGTTGGTTGCTCCGTGATATTATTTCATTAAGAATTATGGTTATTTTGGATTTTGTTGATATGTACCTACTTATATTACTTGAACAAGAAACGTTATGCTTCATGAATAACGACAAATAATAAATAAATAATATAATTACTGAATCGACCGCTTATATGTTATGAAACCGTAATTCCCCGGCCGGCTCCCAGTACTGGATTTAGGGTTTTCCTGGGGGGGAGTTCGAGGGTAATGACCAAAGAAAACTGTGATCTACGCAGAAAGGGCATCTATACAGGTAAATAATAAGCCGTTGTAATAATTTGCAGCGTTTTCTAGGAAGTGATTTCTCGTAAAAATGTTTATAAAATTTAAGGAATATGCAAAAACAAACGTTTGGCGAGTTTCCTCCCATGGATTGGGAAATGGACATTGTCCGTGACTATTTTCAATTCCATTCACGAATTCGGACCCACCCATAACGTAAAATGGTATTTTAAAACATTCTTTAATTGGCTAATAGTACAGGTATGTAACCTATGTACACACAGCTTTATATCGAGGCACATTGAGATAAAACCTACATAATTATATCGTACTTACATAATTATATCGTATGGTACCAGCCTAGGTTCATTCACGTAAACTTAGAACTTCCAAAAATATCTCTGCCTCTGACGCTGGAATCGTCCACCAAGAATAATAAACAACATTATTCATCACCCTGTATCAAAGGAATTTTTCAGCTCCAGCGGCGTTCCGACCCATTGTTTTCAGTTCCCCATGTCTTCTCCGTGCAACGACGAAAATACTCACAGTAAACCTTCTCGATGTTTAGTCAAGCGGTCGACGACCATAATAGTTTTTCCACATTTTGTTTCCTTCGTTGAAACGTGACTTAGTTCGCCAAACGATTGTATTTCTTGGTAACGTTTGTTTTTGGCATTTCATTCGTTTGTCTCTTGTTTCAGAAACCCGACCGTATCATGAGAACATAATTATCCAAGCTGCGAAAAAATTGGCGAACAAGTTGGAACTATTGCCTACAAATGTACTTACTTAGGTATAGTATTCACATGAATTGGGGTGGAAATAGAACCAATCTCCTCAGCGAGGATGGAAAAAAATGCAGTTTCCTTCGCACCCCACGAAAAGTTGGAGTACCTATGTAGGTACCTACAGGTTTACCGTTCTCTTATTAATACACTTATGTAGGTAATTGGTTCGGGATAAATTATTCACCTGGCCCTCAAAATTCGTCAGTTCATTTTTCAAGAGAAAAGAGAGGGGAGAAAGAGAGGATATTCGTCCGCTGTGTCATCGGTATCTTGCTTAATTTTCGGGCGAAAAAGTCGTTCTTTCGCACACTGCCCTCATTTAGGCGGTAGTTGTGACCCCTAGCTGAGCAGCCCGATCCGCTGACATCCAGGAAAAATGGGTGATTCTCGGTATCGATAGCTTTGTTCCCCTTCCAAGCATTTCGGAGTGCATTATCCAGTTGAATGGTTGTTTTATGAGATTATCATCTGGATTTTTATACGCAGTTTTGCTCATACCTCTCACTGTAGTTAGCCAAGGATACCTAGTTAGTTATCTGAGGATAAGGAATGAATAAGGACAATATCGTAGAATGAGTTATTAAAAGTTTTTCCCTTGAAAATATCGAGGACACCTATATCTGGTGAGCGGTTGGAATTGTCAGGGTAGTGAGTCGGTTCAGCCGGGTGCAGCACACTCAGTCCCAGTTGAACGATTGCATCATGAATCATCCTACCGTGCGGAATTTGTCGCTGTTGGTTAGCAGCCATTTAAACAGTGAAGGCCCAGCTTCAGCAATTCAGCCCCGACGATTGAGCCCTGCATTTTGCTAACAAGTTTCCTTGAGATACTCTCATATCATGTTCTGGAGTGGTTCGGAAGAATTTCCTTATTGAAATGGTTTCCGCATTCTAAACAAGGCATATCTACAGGTATTCACCTATATTCCTGCACACTGATTGATATAGAAGAGTTTGTAATATAAGAAATTTTCTGGATAGAGATACCTACAAACACGAACTAAATCACTCGCGAAGAAATCGTGGAAACCCATTTCAAAGAAAAACGGAGTTACTGAAAAAATATTCTTTCCACTAATACCTACACGAAAAAACGCAAAAAACACTCTTATACCGGTTTCGGTGATCAAACCATCGTCAGTAACACACAAGAACTGACGATGGTTTGATCACCTAAACCGGTATAACAGTGTTTTTGCGTTTTTTCGTGTATTAGTGGAAATAGACTATTTTTCAATAACCCCGTTTTTCTTTATACCTACAAAGGTCATTACTAGAGCCAGTAATTAGTTTCGGAATTATTGTACCGATGGGGTGATACTTCCCCCTCTATTACAACCCTCTACAAAAAGCCATTTTTAAAGAAGGTACTCAGCAAAAAATGCAGATGGTTTTCCAAAACTGACCTCATTGATGATTTGAAAGTCTTCTCTAACTATATCCCAGTTTTATGTAAAAACAAGCCAAGTATTTTTTCATATTACGCGTCCCGCACACGTCATTGATCAGAACTACACGTAAAAATCTTACTATAATATATATCAGCTTACGAATTCACCTAACTTATTTACTATAATTATCTGTAAGTAACTACATAATATCCTGTCTATTACATACCTAGAGATATTACGCCACATCTACTTTTGCCTGCCACTTTTACCACGTAAAGGTCTAAGCCCAAGAAAAATTTCATGTGGGGTTTATAAGAGGAGTATTTTTTCATTTCTTATCGATTCGGGCTAGCCAACAGCGAAAGGCATCAAGTAAGCAGGTTTTCATATAGCTAGCAGGAGGTACAGTAATTTGGTAAGCTTAATTTTTCCTTTGATTTGTAGTTAATTATTAACTTATTTTTATCACTGTCACTTTTTTTTAAAATATATGCTCTATTTTATTTTATATCTTGGTTTTTTTTTAATATCATCTTTATTGTTACAACTGTGTGTACACATCTAGTAACTTCACTCTGTTAATTTATTTAACATTTATATCTTGGTGAAAATAGTTTTGAATTTGTTGTTTAATAACTGTTTTGTAAGTTGCAGTGTACATAAATATTGTACAGGAAATGAATGTTTATTCTCTCTCTCTCTCTCCTGCCTTCGGGCTGCTGTTTTGGTTTTTATCACTACAAGTGTTGAGGGTTTTCATCCGAAGAATCATAAGAAGACAGCTCCGGATCCTTATTACAGTTAGTTTCTAGAAAACAATAACAAACTACCTGCTTACTTGACTATCCTAACTAGTTATTGCACTGGATGTTTAATAATTAAGGCAGCTAAATGCCTGGACATTGGTGAGATGGCTCCGTCAACATCACTCAGCTAATCAACCTCTTCCAACAGTGCCACATAATCTCCATCTCAAATTTCGCCATTACGGGATGAATAAAAAGAAATAATTGCCCAAGTGGATCCTTACCTTTTCATTCTGATCAGCATTCTCGAAGAGCTGTTAGATCGCAGGTACCTACCAAGTTGAATACGGAAGAAATCAGTCACTGTTCACTCAGATGACCGGGGTATTCTCCACTCTGTCATCCTCATTTAATAGAGTTACTAACCCAAATCTAATTCTGATGTAAGTAGCTATGACATCACGCAGGTGGACAGTGGACACCACCATCCTGATCAAGCGTGAACACTGCAAACCGGCCCAGTGCTATCTTTTACTTATTTTAGTGGACCCCCACAACAGAGCAAGCGTAATCACGGTCTGCTTACTTTCAACTCTTCTCCAATAACATCGTACTTACCGACCCATGCGTCGGATCTGTTTACACCACAACTCCCGGTTAGTACATATATATGCACTTAGATGTAGTTAATACCTATACGTACTTACATACTAAAACTGAAAGTATAAAACATGCACTGCGTCGCCTAGCTCTCAATATTATCAACATCAATAGCTTAATAGGTAGGAAATTGAATTTGGGCAGCTATAAGGAAGATCAACAGAAACGCATCGCTCTGATTTTTTAATTAGCACTCAATACGTCAAGAACTTTGCACTGCATTGTACAACTACGTAACTCTTCACTAGAATTAGGTACAAGAATCTTCAACATTTCGGGGATTAAGAAGAGAACCGAAAGTTTGCTTTATGTTTAAACGAATAATGGAAGACGATGAAATCAGTAAATAGTATGGAGAAACGAGAGAGCATAAGCAGTAAACGCAAACAAGAAAATTTAAGACAAAAAAATCGGTGTTTGTGGAGCCGATGAATTCTTCCTTGGGAAAAAATGAATGATGAAATATCCGAAGGGGATGATGGAGGGTCTCAACATGCGAGGGGGTAAAATCAAAGCCAAAGGGAGACCAAAAGAATTTACGAGCTGTATTTAATCATTTCCGAACATCGCTGGTCGATGGGAGGGAAAACTAGAGGGAAATTACACAATGAGGGAGACCAACGTCGAGATTTCTTGGTTATTTTACCGGTAAATCCTTCCTCGGGGTTTTCTTCTGAATACTCGAACAGGTTTTGTTTTCCAAGGGGACAAAGGGTATTTTCCCAAAGAAAACGTTCCTTCTAGCAGTTGTGAGACGTAATTTCATGGTTGGATGAAAAAAACTTGATTTATTAGTACTATTAACATAATGTTTTTGATGAACAAAATAAAGAGGGGACAAAAGGTTTGTTTTTACCGATTACAGCATCATCTAAAGAAAGCTAAAATTAAAAGTCTGTTTGTATGTATGTCCCACCACCATGGTCAAAGGCAGAAGGGAGTTGAGTGGGGTTTTTTGAAAAATCAAGTTCCGGATTCAAAGGTAGGAAGACTATATTAGAATGCACTTTTTCTTCCCATTAAATCATTATATCTTCATAAACACATCTCTGTAGAACTTTTTACGACAAAATTTTGCGAAGTGGGGTATAGAAAGAACTTGAAGCCACCAAAAATTATTCTTGCAGGCCAAGTGGAACAGATTTTGTAGATAGAAATAGATCGTGGATATTCTATTTCTTTCAGTGATACAAACATAGGTAGGTACCTGTTAACTAATGGTTAGTCGGATATCCTATCCTATATACCACAGCAGGAGCGTTGCATCCATAGGGCCACTGCCCCGGCACCCAAAAACACTAGGAGTAAAAATAAACTCCAACGATTTTTCAGCTGGCATTTGAATTTCCCTCCGTACACTGTACCTAGCATTTTTTACAAAGTTCAACAGCACTCGCCAGATTTCTCTGGCTATGGATATTCAATATTCTAGTACAGCATCCATGGTGGTTCCTTCATGTTAGCTCCATAGACCGTGTTATCGGAATAAAGAGACAGTAATCAATGTCCTGCAATCGAAATCGAAACCTGGGCTCCTGAAACTGGAAGGTAGGTCCTGGTACCTAGTGTTCCCATGGCAACTGAGAAAAGTGGCCCATCCGCACATGCTCAGTTGAGTAAAAACGTTGTTCACCACGCCCACTTTGGGCCTGTCCCCAGAATCTGATTTCCATTCCAAAACCGTTACTTTTCTCAATCAATTTGATCCCTTCGATGCAATATGTCATCTCCATGAGAGATGCTTCTTCGTCTTCCGATTTGTTTTTGGTGTCTTGTGAATCACATTTCGTTTGTCTGTTCTGTTCCCAGTTTTTAATTTGTTGCGCCAAATTTTGTGCGTTTTGCGTGCGGCCCGGTTCCGATGACAGATCTGTATTTGTGGTACCTGCGTGCGTTTTTTCCTGTTTGCTGTTTGTGGATTGATCGTCGTCGTAACAGATAAGTAGGCTGGCTTCTAGACAATAGCTTCTCCATTCAAGTGGGTACGGGCCGACGGGTCATTTTTTGTTGTATTTTAGTTTAATATATTTTTGCAACACATGAATTCAGTGGCTAGTTTGCAGCAGAAATTGCCGACGTTTTCCTACAACGATAGTGTTCACTAAAAGAGATCAGCTTTGATGAATATCATTCCATCAGTAAATAAGAGAAGGGTGTTGTTGCCTTGGGGTATTTTGTAGACAAACCTGTTGGTTTTGTGTTCTGGTTTGGTGCCCCACCGTTTTCAGATACCATTTACCACTACTGCACCACAGATTCCGCCATCCGCAAACGGTGCTGCAGTGTTGGTAGGCACTGTGGATCAGCCCGTCTTATTTTGGCAACTTCTTGGGCAACTCGCTGAGAGCTACTAAACCAACCAAGTCGAATAAAAATTTCTTTAAAATAAATTAGTTGGAAACAATTGTTCCTATTCAAGAATATTAACGGGGCTAGAGACCACCCAGTACCTGCATCACCCTATCACGACAATGTTTTCGGGCAGTTAGCTATTGGTGTTAGCTATACAAAAAATAAGGTGGTACAGAGACTGACAGAGATCACAAGCAGGTTACTGTTTAGTAACATGAACTTCATCACTTTTTTCCGTTTCTGTTCAATTCCTTCTGCAGGCAACATTGAAATATTCATGGCAAATGTTTCCAGTTGAAGACCGTCGGTACAGAAAATAAATATGAAAAATATTGTATCGTCTTTTGAAGAAATATTGGTCTACTCAAAATTACCTATCAATACCTTAAGTAAAGTTGTAGGTAGGTACTCTATTACAATCGAATTACACCACTGATTACGATTACAAATTAGTCAACTGACACTACATTGAATTTCATGTACCCTGCAGTTTGTAACTAGATTTCAACAGTTATCTGAAGTAGAAATTACCAAGTGCATACCTACCTAATAGAATCAATTAAAGAGCAGTGAGTAGGAATCCCAGCGACTAACTGATCGACGATGTGTCTGATTTTCCGTTTCTAACGGCCACAAATTAACCTATACTGATGATAGAAGATAAACCTGCTGAATACTTACTAATAGGGAAGGTTTGTTGATCCTCACTGAGTCAATACGTGGAGAAGTATATTGCACAATCCTCTGAGGAGAAAATTACCTAATTGTGTAAGCCTTTCCTTCTGATTTTGCCTACAATTCATGTACTGGGTGAATTCGTGGCAACCATTAGGAAAATAATCCCCGCTTGTGTCGTCTGGAAGATCAGAAAAAGATACCCAGAAGAAAATGACACCTACACTGACAACGGAACGAGACTGTAGCTACTTGGATTAGCGGTCATGGACGTGCTCTTTTAACATGGAACATGTTTTTACGGGCGTAAACCAGGCTCGAAATCGTCCAGTCCAGTCCAGTCCGAAAGAACTCCCTCCCCGTCGCCCGCACAGTTCTACCCCGCTCCTGCCACCCAACCCCCCACCTCCTCTCCTACCACACCTTCGCCGAGGAGAGCACGGCGAGACCACACTCAGCCGAAAACTTCCGAGGGGGTTGTACCTGAACTAAGAACGCCAAAAGCAGCTGAGAACGTGTACTACATCGCATTGCGTTAGGTCGCTGGTCCGAGGCTTGGAAATCCCACAATGTTTTTTTGCTTTGAAGTGGGCTGAAATTTCGAGGGTAGGTGAGGGTTGAGTCACAGATGGTCCCATACCAAAATCATTGATAAAGTACCGAACTTTCGTATGCGCATGCGCAACCGTGAAATAATTGGAACACCCATAACTACCCTAAATATCGTTGAAATTAATTCAAACTTGGAGGGTCGGTCAGGAATAATACTTTGGTAGTTCCAAATCAATTTCATTGGAATGGTAATGTAACTTTGATCTACGCATGCGCAAACATGAAATGTTGACCATTTCCTTGTAACGTTTCTAACTACGCGATAAATAGTCATAGAGAGCTGAAATTCTGATGGAATACGCGGATTGGATCGCAGATGGTCCAGTTTCAAAATCATGAAAATCGTTTAGTCTGCGCATGCGCAAACGTGAAATACTTGGAGTGCCCATAACTACCTTAATTATCGTTGAAATGAGTTCACATTTGGAGGGTTGATGAGTATAATACATTTATGGTTCCGTATGAACTTCATTGTAATCTTACTGTAATTTCCCTCTCCGCATGCGCTAACATGAAATGTTGACTGTTTCCTTATAACGCTTCTAAGCCAAAAATAGTCGTAGAGAGATGAAATTTTGAGGGTACACGCGGGTTGGATCGCCGATGGTCCCGCATCATAACCTACCCAACTAGTCTATACGTTCATGTGATTCAAGTGAGGAAGCTATAGTGCCTACTCGAATTGGCAGACGTTTGCTTTGATCCTTGAACTTTGCTTTGATCCTTGATCTAAACTGTTATAATCCAATCCGGGGGTCTGGGGGTGTCCCCCAGATTTCATTCGACAATAAACTTACCACCATGAACACAAACCACTGGCGCTGGATGAACGCATTTTTTTCATCTCTCCATCGTTTTAGCTGGCCATAGAACATAGAAGAACAGACCACTACTCTCATTTGCCCTCTAATCATTTGTATTACACGTGCTAGGTAAATTGATCAAATCTCAGAATAAACATCAGCAAAACACACAAATAAAAAATGTAGATAAGTACACAGATGACACTTATAACTCAACAGTACAATTTTACTAGTGTACAATCTAACAAAGTTTTAACAATTTAATGGAAATTAGGTACGTACTTGTATTTATTGTTACCTCTGGAAAATAAAATTAGTCACTATGATTGTGGTGATAGAAAGGTAAAGGCTTGGCCTGGATAGGTGAGGTTGAGATACGAATGTTGAGGTTTGGATAGTTAGCGTTTGAAAGGTTACACCTATGGTTATGGAAGCCAGGGAGGTTACCACCATTAACTAGAGGTTGTGCCCAGATGGTTCCACCATGTCGGTTATCACCAGACCGGTTCCACCACTTGAGTTCTTTTAGGTGAGAGAGTAAGGAGGTATGAGGAGGAAGAGCGAAGTCACCGACTTGAGGTTGGAGCGTAGAATGGCGAGCTGGGTGAGAACAGCGGGTTTTATTGGAGCTCTTCTACCCTTCCACAGTCCTCCGACGGTTGTTAGGAGCCGCTGGTGGATCGATAGAGGGAGAGGACTACCTATCCCACTTGTGTCACGTAGGCCCTCCATTCACTTGGTTTATTTAGGAGAATCTAAGTATGCACATTTCGAGTGGTATTCTGGAAAGCCACCACCGCAATGATCATACATCGTCAATAGTAATTAACTGGATCATGTTGCGAACCAGACGGGCGTGGTGTAGGAGCAATAAATAATTCACACTAATGACTCTCGTTGATTGCTTCTTCTTTGAGCCACTCGTAAAGCCAAACAAAACTCAGTAGGACATAATGGACTTTCTCGAACAAGAGATCGAACGAAAATGAGACCCCAGCTCCCGTGAGCCCCTACCTTGGGCCACCCCAGGCAACTGTGACGTCGGGCGCCTTAGCTTCCAACCATTCCCGTCCCTGTTTCTCTTTCTCGGTTACTATTAGCCCACTATGAGCTCGTTCTTTTGGCATTCGCCTAGGAAAACAGAGCACTTCAGCATTAACCTAGGTCCAGTTTTGACTGGACTGGGCCTTCAACAAAACACAACTTTACTAATCGTTTACACGTTATTTCCTGTTTCTGTTTATTTATGACACAAATAGGAGTACTACTCACATTTCACTGACAACTGAAAGACATTATTACAAGTTATTACTTTACTATGAAACGACATCATTCTTAAACAACATTACTTCATTGTAAAAGATTCAAAACTCCTTTAACAATTCTAAGAAACATTTTTGTAGAACTGTAAAGACAAGTAACTAACGTAACTAACTAACATAACTAAACAATAACTTCACAGAAACAACTACAATGTTAGGAACTTATTTACGACACTGTTTTTGACAGCTTCAGTCCTCCTCTCCTGGCCAACCACCTCGGTATGTCTGGCACCTCTCGGCAGGATCCTGTGTGGCTTTTTAGGGTGGCGTTTATTATACCGCAGCACGTAAGCCTCAATGATGCAGCCTTGGCATCCCTGGAGAGGTTCGCTTACTGGGTGTGCACACACTGGAAGGGTCTCTGTGTATCCAAACTTGGTTACCCTATCAGCCCACCTCCTCACGAAGGACCGACAAGTCTCACAGATTCCTCCATGTAGCTTCCTCCCAGACAAATAGCATGATGAACAGTGGCCATTCAAGGGGGTCGGCAGTGTATCAGGGTCCTTGGAATTTTGCTGGTAACCCTCCCCCAACACCAATCTGGGCTTCCTAGTGGCTTTAGAAGATGGGCGGGGGTACCCTGCAGGCATCTCCTCTTCCAAGCTTGTCTCCATTGCAGTCCTCCGCCTTTTGGTTCTAGGCACCTTAACCACCTGCGGCATGACCCCTCCACCCCGGCGGGTCCGTCTCGAGGTTGTTGGGGGAAGGCTACTATCCGCTGTGGAGACCAGAGACGGAAGACCCCTACTTTCTATGGAGGCCCCGGCAGTAGATCTTCCAGCCCCAGTCCACTTGTTCAGAATCTCCACATCGGCTTTGAGGGAGGCGACGTCCCGAACCACCTCCTGCAGTGTCTCCCCCACCAATGTGATCTGTTGGATAAGGGCATCGTACTGCTCGCGGGTGACAGGCTGCTTTAAAATGGCTGCCTGCTCAGCACTGTCTGGTCCAGTTAAAGGTCGTGGGGTAAGCGTCGAGAGGACTGGTCTGACAGAGACGTCACTTTGATCGCTAGAGCTCCCCAACATCTGTTCCCCCTGGCGTAGGGTAAGTGTCATTTCGTCAGCCGGGTATTTCACCAACCCTGGGGCTCTTGAGCTGACTGAGGTTGCGAGCATGCTACTCCCGCCCGATGAGATGGGTGCTACTTCCGGGGGCACCGGACCCAGCTCCGTTGTGCTCGTGCCCACCTCTGATGTCAAGCGTACTATTTGGTAATCTGCAGGGGCGAAATCAATGGTTACCTTTGGAACACCCCGTCGCCTAGGGTTGGGCACCAGGTAATAGTGCGGCTCCTGGGCTTCTGTGGCGCAGCTCCCTGGGTTAGACATCCTCTGGTCCTCAGTAGTCTGCCTACAAAATGAAAACGCTGCTAAGTCCTTGTCACATGGGCTTATTATTCTATTGGACACACCTACAGAAATGTTGGCTGTTCATTTATTGTTTCTTTCATGTGAAATAATTTAAATAGATATTTCTGATGGTTTCCACCAATTTTGGCCCCCAAAACACGAATTAGGTATGCTCCTTTTTTTCAAATTATCTTTGACCATTGGTAGTGCCATTTAATCGTCTTGATCCACGGGTTGACACTTTTTCTAGTGATGTTATACAAACTGATGGTGATTTCAGACGATTTCCCAGGTTTTTGAATCACAAAATATCAATTTTGGAAGCTGAAAATTTGATAGAACCTCAATTTTCCAATCTGGTCAAAATCGACTTCATATTCGGTTTTCTCGTCCCAAAAACATGGAAAACGATACCTCAAAAGCCCATGTTACAAACATGTTACTAAACCACAAAAATTACCTATTTTTATAAACATTTTCACTCATAACACCCCTGGGTATATTCCGATCAGGCTGCAGTTTCGGGACACAACTAGGGCCCAAATGGAGCATGTGTGCGAAAGAAAGAATTTTTTAGACCAAAAAAGAAGCCGGTATAGGTACGTGATACGGCAGGCGGACGTTGCATTTTGGTTTATTATTCTGTGAATAATACACCTATGCATTCGCTCAGCAACAAATTTTTATAACACCCCCTCAAAATTTTTTCTTTTACGTTTCAAGGTGCGTAGATTCAGAAAATGCAATGTCCGTCCGCCGTACGCCGTCCGCTGTACTATGCATACCGGTTTCATTTTCGGTCTAAGAAAATCGTTCTTTCGCACACATGCTCCATTTGGGCCCTAGTTGTGTCCCGAAATTTTCAGCCCGACTGGAATATATCCAAGGGTGTTATGAGTGAAAAACGCTGAAATTATTACATAACGGCTTATTATTTACCTATATAGATGTCCCTTCTGCGTAGATCACTTTCTGTGGTCAATACCCTCGAGCTCTCCCCAGGTAAGCCCTAAATGGGGTACTACAGCCAGCCCGGGAATTAAAGTTTCGTACAAATGCGCGGGATTCAATAACTCAATCATTAATTATTTGTAGTTATTCATGAAGCATAAGGTAAATAATAAACCGTTGTGTAATAATTTACCTGTATACAAACCCCTTCTGCGTAGATATCATAACCCCTTGTGTAATAATTTACCCAATAATACTTCAACGTTTGTTCAAGTTGCAAAAGTACCTATCAACAAAATCCAAAAGATCCTTAATTTATCAAATGAAATATCACAGAACAACCAACTCGACTTAATACAGCCATCCGTGATTATAATCAGGTGCTTCCTAGCAATGATATCTGGGCCGGATTTATACCGTTTGATTCACGATCCTGTTCACGAAGCTTTTCGGTGCACACGAACGGCTGATCGTACAATGCTCCGGGTGGTCTCGAAAAATTATTTATTTCAAGATCAATTCAAAACAAAAACGGAAAAAAACCATTACCCTTCTATTGAAAGTTTTCGAGCTATGGCATTCTGAAAATTTCAACCTGACTTTAAAATTTCAAACTTGACAACAAATGGCTAAGTAGTAAATTAATTATGGCGCCACTTCCGTCGCTTGTAATAAACGTACCTATAGTGTAAATGGGCAAACAGTCAGCGGGCCCACTAGTTACTACTGCACATTCAGGATATATACCGTATGGAATAGGTAACTCACCTCGATCTCCTGTCAGAGAGGTACTCGTGAAATTTCATTCTATTTCTAGATGTCGAAAGTTTGGAGGAGCTCTGTGAACCGTTCTCAGTAACATCCACTAGGAAGAGAAAGGAGAAAATATATTAGCTAAGCAGTATTTGAAAAAATAACGCCTTTTTCACAATTAACACATTGCGCCAAGGGGTAAGAAGCAAGGGTTGTTCGTTGGTCCATTAAAACTATGGTACTAAATGGTTACGACGATGACTCTGAGCTTACACAGCCCTCGAGGTGGCAAACGAACTAAGCCTCGTTCTCTTCTTTTCTCGCCATAGGTACTCGGCTTTTCTCCCGTTGTGGGAAATCGTTCTCCCTTATGAATCGATGATCATACAAACAAAACAGAAACATCATACAAACACATTCCCCACATTTTAAGGGCCATTTACACGAGCGGACCGGGCCGGATAAATCCGATGCTCCTGGCCAGGTACCCCCTTTCACTGCGAGAGGGCGAGCGAGGCTTCCTTCCCCTCGGGCAGCCGTATATTATCCTAATACCTATTGATAATTTTCATTCAATATTGAAAATACTGCATACGATACTTTTATTTCTTATTCCAATCCCAACCTATTATTATTTTCACAATGAAAATAAGTACAACTTTTTTTATACCTTTTTGGCATAGGTATACCTCTTATGGCCAAAGAATGTAGAAAAAAAAGTCGGCCAATTCGAGTAGGCAATATAGCTTCCTCACTTGAATCACATGAACGTATAGAATAGTGTCGTGAGTCCCTCCCGGGAACACTCCTCTAAATTAAGTTCTCACCAATATCCAAACGCTAAAGTTAAGTTTCCATCAATAAACGAATGAGTGGGGAGACAAGCCACAGAACCCAGGGTACACAACCTGGGGCCCCACCACCAACCCCTAACAGGGGGTTGGAGGGAGAGGCCTCCATTTCCTATAAAACCCTGAATCCTGGGGCTTTAGCTTCATTCGACACTTCCTCTAACCAGCTCTCTCTTCTCTCCTCTACCTTGCTCTCTCTCCTCCTCAAAAGATCCTAGATGTCGGTGGATATCCGCCGCCTGGGCAAAACCTCCTCTCCTTCAAAAGATTCTAGATGTCGGTGGATATCCGCCGCCTAGACAAAACCTCTTTCTCCAAAAGATCCTAGATGTCGGTGGATATCCGCCGCCTGGGCAAATTCTACCTCTCACCTCCACCTTTTCACTCCCTCAAAAGATCGTAGATGTCGGTGATAACCGCCTGCGCATATCCTCACGCCACCGTGATGAACCAATTTTAAATTCATCACAGTGGTGAACCCGACGTTCACCCAACCTTCCTTACCTTCTGTGTCAACCCCAGTCTCAAGTACAGTTCGGTGTCCCCATTTCAATTTCAAATTCGGTCAGTCAGTCAGTTTAAATTTCGCTATTTTCGCCCACACTCCCTCAACCGCTCGGAGATCGCAACCTCTCACACCTCCGCTCAACCACACACATCTCCGCTCCCGATTTTTGCGAATTTCGAATTTGAAATTTAAAATTTGAATTTTTCAAATTACAGGCTCATCCATGGACCCGAACTCGCCGCCGCCGCCGCTTCTCCGGCCATCCACACTGCAGCCACCCGCCGCCACGACAACGGACGCAGCGGCCACTGTCGAGAACCCGTTCTCCACCCTTTCACCGCCCAGCTCCACCTCTTCACCTGCGGCCGCAGCCACCGCCGCCGCCGCCGACATCATGACCGCCACTGCGTCATTCCCCCTCACATTACCACCGTTTTACTCTCATGACCCCGCATTATGGTTTTTCCAGGTGGATGCAGCGTTCTCGGCCGCAGGGATCCGCAGCCAAAAGACACGCTACTCCCGCATAATCTCCCTCTTGCCGTACGACATCTTGCTGCAGACGTCAGACATTTTCCCCGACGCCGCAACCGCCTACGACGACCTCCGCGGCCGCCTCATCTCCCTCTACCAGCCGTCTAAAATCGCGAGAGTCGCCGCCCTGACGCAGCCGCTACACCTCGGCGATATGAAGCCCTCCCACCTCTACCGGCGCCTGCGACATCAGCTGCAAGGCATCATGACCGCCGACATCGCCCGGACGTTCTGGTTGCACGCCCTACCCCACCCCATCCAGATGTCGCTCGCCAGACACCTCGACGGCCCGGACGAACCTCTCCTCCGCCTCGCCGACACGGTGCACGACCTCGCCGCTGCCGCCAGCATCGGCGAAATACACAACCCCCGCACCACACCCCCTCCACGACAACGCGCCGCAGCGTCCCGCGAGCGCGGCCGTCCCCACTCCACCGAGCGCCGCCGGACCCCCTCCATTGACAGACGCCGTTCCCCCTCCACGGAGCGCCGCCGAACCCCCTCCACGGACCGCCGCCGAACCCCCTTCACGGACCGCCGACGCCCGCCTTCCCCCGAACGCCGCCCCACCCCTCCTCGGGAGCAGCAAAGAGGGAGATCCCCGCCCAACACGACCCCCTCCAACACGCCTCGCCCCGCCAGGACGAACTACCTCCCCGCCAACCACCCCCACCGATGCTTCTACCATGTGAACTTCGGTGGGGAGGCCCGCAAGTGCCAAGCCCCCTGCTCCTTCCCCTCCGGGCAGGGAAACGCAGACGCCCGCCGGTAAACCCGGCGGGCCCCCCTCCTCTCCACAACGGGGGGGACCACCTCCCTTCCCCCCCCCCGCCCGCATCAACTCAACCACCGCCACCAAGGCCTCCTACCCTTCCTACGCCGCCGCCACGGCCGCCAACCTACCAACAGCACCTCGCTCAGCCACCACTCCCCTCCCCCGACCACACACCGTTCCCCCACCCAAGAACGGACCCCACTCACCACCCTCCACGGCCGTACCTCGCTGCACCACCGGCACAGCCCCCCGGCCGGCCACCGTTCCCCCACCTAGGAACGGCAACCCCTCCACCTCCTCCACGGCCACCTACCCCACGGCCACGCCTTCCTGCGCCGCCACCACCCTGCCCCGGCCGATCACCGTTCCCCCACCAAGGAACGGCCCCCTCCCGACCACCTCCACGGCCGC
Organism: Leptopterna dolabrata; assembly: GCA_954871275.1. Lineage (NCBI taxonomy): Eukaryota > Metazoa > Arthropoda > Insecta > Hemiptera > Miridae > Leptopterna > Leptopterna dolabrata. The sequence goes on along the minus strand of OX940975.1, from coordinate 11,199,401 downwards.
GCCTCGCTGCGCCGCCAACACCCTCTCCCAGCCGACAACCGTTCCCCCACCACGGAACGGGCGCCCCTCACTCCACGTCTCCTTTAAGGGAGACAGACCCCCACCACTGACCGAACCACCACCAGACCAACCACACCCCGCCCCCACTGCCGCGATTCTGCAACATGCAATCCCCACCCATCAACGTCTTTTCCTCCGCTGTAAGAAAACCAATGTCCCCTTCCTCATCGACACAGGGGCGGCGCTTTCCATATTTCCAAATTCTATACTCCGTCGTCAGGCGCGCTGTTATCGCCAGCTTCTCTACGCCGCCAACGGTACCACCATCCCCTCGTACGGGACGTACCGCTCATCAATTTACATGAGCGGACTCGCGTACGAGTGGGAATTCACCGTGGCGGACGTGGAGAAGGCGATCCTGGGGGCCGATTTCCTGGCATATTTCGGCCTCCAGGTCGACGTCAAAAACGCGCGCCTGATCGACCCCTCCACCAACAAACCAATCCCCGGCTTTAAACACGCGATAAATCAGCCCCCCACTAAATTTGAAACCCTCCTCCAACAATACCGCCCCCAGCGCCGCCCCTCAGCCCACATATCCACCATACAACACTTCATAGAGACCACTGGACCCCCCATCATAGCCAAAGCCCGCCGCCTCCACCCCCTACAACTTTCTCAAGCTCGCAAGCATTTCAATCAACTAATCGCCGACGGCATTATCCGCCCCTCCAAATCCCCTTGGGCTTCCCCACTGCACATAGTGCAGAAGCCCAACGGGGATATCCGCCCCTGTGGCGACTACCGCCGCCTCAACGCCAAAACGACCTATACAACGTCCCCCACCTCCGCGATTTTTCTTCACACTTACACAACACACACATCTTCTCCACACTCGACATATCAAGAGCCTTCCACCACATCAACATCCACCTCCCAGACGTCCCAAAAACCGCTATCATAACCCCCTTTGGCCTTTTCGAATACGTCAAGATGGGATTTGGCCTTAGGAACGCTGCCCAAACGTGGCAGCGTTACATGGACAACATATTACGTGGCCTCCCGTTCGTCTTTTGCTTTTTGGACGACGTTCTGATAGCATCCCGCAACCCCGAAGAGCACCTGGACCACCTCACCCAAATTTTGAAGATCTTCGCCACCGAAGGGCTCCAGATCAACGTGGACAAGTGTGTCCTAGCCCAAACCTCCGTCCGCTGCCTCGGCCACCTCGTCTCCTCCGACGGGATCAAGCCACTACCGGACAAGGTCCACACCATCAGCGACTTCCCCCAGCCCCGCACCGTCACGGAACTCCGCCGTTTTTTGGGTATGTTGAACTTTTACCGCAGATACATAAAACATTCAGCACAACACCAACAACCCCTCATCAACGCCATCCCCCAACCCCCCAAGAAAAATGACAACCGCCCCATCCCCTGGTCCCCAGAACTCACTACCGCCTTCAACACTTGCAAACAGGACCTTGTCGACGCCGCTCTATTGGCCCATCCCAATCCCCACGCCCCCCTTTCCATCACAACCGATGCGTCCGATTGGGCCATCGGGGCAGTGCTCCACCAGCACACCGGCGCCACCCCTCAACCCCTCGGGTTTTTCTCTAAAACCCTATCCCCCACCCAGAAAAACTACTCCACGTTCGACAGGGAGCTCCTCGCCATCCACGAAGCCATAAAACATTTTCGTGACTTCGTGGAGGGCAGGCAGTTCTCTGTCGTAACGGACCACAAGCCCCTCACCCACGCCCTCCTACAAAGCCGCAAATCCGCCTCGCCTCGTCGCCTCCGGCAGCTCGAATTCATCGGACAGTTCACATCCGATATTCGATATCTGCCGGGGGCCGACAACTGCGTGGCGGACGCGCTCTCCCGACCCACCCCCGCGCCGGTGGCGGAGCTACTGCCATTCCCCTCCCCACACACCATCAAATCCCACCAGAACCCACAATCCGACCAAACCCTCTCCAACCTCATCTCCGCCTCTAAACTACACCAGCTGCCGCCCCTTGAGCTCTGGTGTGACGTAACGGCCGACTCACCGCGCCCTTACGTCCCACCCGACCTCAGGCCGCAGCTCTTCCTCCACTACCACTCCCTTCACCATCCCGGCATCCGGGCCAGCCGGGACCTAGTAAAAACACGGTACTTCTGGCCCCATATGAACACGGATATCCGTAACTGGGTTCTAGGGTGCCAGAAGTGCCAAACTTACAAGGTCTCGGCACACCCCCACGTCACTCCTCAACCCATTCCCGACTCCCTCCCGTGGGAAAATGTCCACCTAGATCTGGTCGGCCCCCTTCCCCCCTCCGAGGGGAAGAAATACTGCCTCACAATGATCGACCGTGCCACCAATTGGGTTGAATGCATCCCGCTCGCCCACATCACCGCGGACGCCGTCGCAGCGGCTTTCCTCAACCAATGGGTTAGCCGTTACGGTTGTCCGCGAACAATCACGGTCGATCAAGGGAGGCAGTTTGAGTCCGCCCACTTTTCAGATCTCCTCCGTTCCCTTGGGATCCAAAAAATCCGCACCACTCCCTATCACCCCCAATCCAACGGGAAAATAGAGCGGTGGCACTCGGTCCTGAAACAGGCCATTTCAACGTCAGCTACATCCCCCTCTTGGACTAAAACTCTCCCCTATGTATTACTCAGTCTTCGCACTTCCCCCCGTCCTTCAGACAACACAAGTCCCGCACAACACGCTTTTAAAGATCCCCTCCGTCTACCAGCCGACATTTTCACTCCCCACAACACACCGTCAATTAACAGGGAACCGCTACACACCTCAACACCGACAAACGACACCACTTACCCCAAAAGATTTTACACCGCCACTCACATGTACTTGAAAGAGCCCGACATGCATAAAACTTTTCAACCCCTTTATGCCGGGCCCTTTCAAGTCATCCGCTCAACACCAACCACCGCGACCCTGTTAATTGACGGAAAACCCCACACCGTCCCGTTAGCCAGGTGCAAGCCCGCACCTGTGCTCCCTCAACCTCACAACACTATCAGTCTCCCACCGTCCGTTCCCGATGTCGCATCTCCGCTCACCACAACCATCACCTCCGTCGCCGTTTCCGGATTTCGATTCGGATCCGGAAATGGCGGCCATTCTCCGGGACGTTTTCGTCCCGGACCCACTATCCCCCCTACCCCCCTCGCCCGGGCCCACTTCACCGCTTCCTTTCGTTCCGCTACGGATCACCGGGTTACCTCCCCGGCCCCGGCGGTGGAAGTACCCCCAGTGGCAAATTCTACGCGAATTTCGCGCAGCCCAAGCCACTGGGGTACACCCCCCCTACACCCCCACCGACCCGCTCATGTCCTCCATCCTCCACGAGTTCCGCCTCGCGGAACTCATGCCCCCCCCAGCCCCACTTCAAATCATCCCCCCAACCCAACAACAACCCCCCAACCTGCCCCTCAAATTCAACCCTCCCAAAATAGACTTTGGCCCCCCACCCCCCAAATTCCTCAAAACCCAACCACCCCCCACCCCCCCACCACCGCCGGGGATATCCATAATAGTCCCTGTCGGGACGAAACGGCCCGGGCGACGGAACGGACGGAGGGAGCGTCATCCACAACCCCACGTCCCGGCGGCCCAATAACCCCGCCCGGCTACGAGCAATCGTGGCGGGGCCTGGAGGCGGCGGGATGCTGTTTGTGTCCAAATACCACCACACACAGTGTCCCGCCCCTCGCGGCCCCACCACGGCCGCCCCATCATCACAACCACACACAGCTACGCCACGGGGTGCGGCGGCGAAGCGGACAAACCTCCCGGTGGGTCTCATCTGCTCCCTTTCAGGGGTCTTGTCCGCATCGCCGAGGCGCCCACATACACACCACACCTACACCCTTCCACATCCACACCATACCCATACCCAAAGAACGGCGGATTTCCGCGCACCCCAACAATGTCATCCCGAACCTTCCACCCAAACCATTGTACATACTATTTTAAATTGTAAATTATGTAAATACCTACCTACCATTTTTTGTAAATCCTGCCACTACTCATCTATTCTCATCGATACCCATCTACCACCGCTCACCTACACTGTAAATACCTTTCTATCACTGCTCATCTATATCACTCCTTCCTATATCGCTACATCACTACCTTTGTAAATACGCCTTCCTATATCACTACCTTTATCTATGTATGTATCACCAACTTCCTATATCACTAATCTTTGTAAATACTCCTAATATTAAGTCAATATTAAGTCCTATATCACTAACCTCTGTAAATACTCCTAATATTAAGTCCACTCTCACCTAGCCTTAAGAATGACGCCCTCAGCACTCAACCTGTTGCCGTGGCCCTCAGCCGTTGTCACCTTGGGTCTTCCGCCCCATTTATGTTTGCCTCGGCCCTCAGCCCCTGTCACCTTGCGCCTTCAGCCCTTCTCACCTTCCGCCTTCAGCCCCACCAATTTTAGTTTAGTCCTCACCTTTGGCCTTCAGCCCCACTGATGTTTGCTATAGCCCTCAGCTCCTGTCATCTTGCGCCTTCAGCTCCACGAATCTTGGTTCAAACTGGGGGGACCTCTGTCGTGAGTCCCTCCCGGGAACACTCCTCTAAATTAAGTTCTCACCAATATCCAAACGCTAAAGTTAAGTTTCCATCAATAAACGAATGAGTGGGGAGACAAGCCACAGAACCCAGGGTACACAACCTGGGGCCCCACCACCAACCCCTAACAGGGGGTTGGAGGGAGAGGCCTCCATTTCCTATAAAACCCTGAATCCTGGGGCTTTAGCTTCATTCGACACTTCCTCTAACCAGCTCTCTCTTCTCTCCTCTACCTTGCTCTCTCTCCTCCTCAAAAGATCCTAGATGTCGGTGGATATCCGCCGCCTGGGCAAAACCTCCTCTCCTTCAAAAGATTCTAGATGTCGGTGGATATCCGCCGCCTAGAAAAAACCTCTTTCTCCAAAAGATCCTAGATGTCGGTGGATATCCGCCGCCTGGGCAAATTCTATCTCTCACCTCCACCTTTTCACTCCCTCAAAAGATCGTAGATGTCGGTGATAACCGCCTGCGCATATCCTCACGCCACCGTGATGAACCAATTTTAAATTCATCACAAATAGTATAGAATAGGTAGGTTCATTCAGTGGACAGGTGGTATCCATGCATGGGTGAATGACTAAACGACTCAGGTCATATGGACTAACAGAATTATTTGGGTAGTTTGAGCTCTCTACGACTATTTTTCGCGTAGTTAGAAGCGTTACAAGAAAATGGTCAACATTTCGTGTTTGCGCATGCGCAGAGGAAAGTTAAAGTACGATTCCAAAGAAATTCATATGGAACTATCGAAGTATTATTCCTGATCGACCCTCCAAGTGAACTCATTTCAACGATATTTAAGGTAGTTAAATGGGCGTTTCAATTATTTCACGTTTCGCATGTGTAGAAGAAAGTTACGGTATGATTTCAGTGATTTTGATGTGGGATGATCTGCGATCCAACCCGCGTGTACTCCCAAAATCTCAGCTCTGTACGACTATTTTTCGCCTAGTTAGAAGCGTTACCAGGAAATGGTCAACATTTTTGTTCGCGCGTGCGCAGACGAAAGTTACAATACGATTCCAATGAAATTCATAAGGAAGTATCATTCCTGATCAACCCTCCAAGTCTGAACTCATTTCAACGATATTATTTAAGGTAGTTAAATGGGCGTTTCAATTATTTCACGTTTCGCATGTGTAGAAGAAAGTTACGGTATGATTTCAGTGATTTTGATGTGGAATGATCTGCGATCCAACCCGCGTGTACTCCCAAAATCTCAGCTCTGTACGACTATTTTTCGCCTAGTTAGTAGCGTTACCAGGAAATGGTCAACATTTTTGTTCGCGCGTGCGCAGACGAAAGTTACAATACGATTCCAATGAAATTCATAAGGAAGTATCATTCCTGATCAACCCTCCAAGTCTGAACTCATTTCAACGATATTTAAGGTAGTTATGGGCGTTTCAAGTATTTCAATTTGTGCATGCGCAGACGAAAGTTATAGTACTTTTTTTAGTGATTTTGGTATGAGACCAACCCGCACCAACCCTCCAAATTTTAGCCATTTCGGGTACTAACGGGCGTTACAAAGAATTGACCACAGACAGACAGACACGGAACCAAAATTGTTCCTTGATGTCTGAAACGCAAAATGCTAGTGGATTCCAAGATTTTCATATTGGAGTACATGAATTTTTTTAATACTAGATCACGAATCTTAAGGCCTAATTACACCTACCGAGTAGCTCGGCCGAGCTACTTCGATGGGGCGAGTAGGTGATTACATTTCAGCTGGGCAGAGATGAGACAGTTGCGTCGCGCAGTGTTCTGCGTCAACATGGTACAGCGAAGCAAAAAGAGAAACGCTGCAAAGTCCTTGTCACATAGGTTTACTATACTATTGGACATACCTAAAGAAAAAATTTAGCGTAAATTTAAGGCTGAAACTTTGTTAGAACCTCAATTCTCCACTCTTTGGTCGAAATCGACTTCATATTCGGTCTCTTATCCTAAAAAAAAACATGCAAAACGATGCCTCACAGCTCATTTTACCAGAACACCAAAAAACCCTATTTTTAACCCATAACACCCCTGGGTATATTCCGATCAGGCTGCGAAGTTTTGGAACACAACTAGGGCCCAAATGGAAGGACTAGGGGACTGGGGACTAGGGCCCATTTTTGGAATCTACGCAGTTTGAAACGGAAAAGAAAAAATTTTGAGGGGTTGTTATAACAATTTTTGCCGCGCGAATACATAGGTGTATTATTCACAGAATAATAAACCAAAAGGCGCGCTCGCCCGCCAAACCTGACTACATTAGCCGAGTGGGAGGGCGAGTAGCAACCAAGTGAGTGGATGAGTGGTGGGGGGTCCCTACTCGGCCGAGTAAGTAGAACATGATTCTATTAACTGACTCGCCCAAAATCACTCACCCGTTACTAGGCCAAGTACTGTCTGGGCCAATTACACTGCGATTTACTCGACCGAATGCACTGTCTTGGCCCAGCACTCGGCAGGTGTAATTGGGTCACCAAAATTTAAGTTACTTCTAGGAAGTACTCCTAATATTAGTACTATTACGATTGGTATATCAGTTACAATTTTTTTTTTTTTTTAATGGTCTGTTGTATAACAGCTAAGAACTAAGAATATAGAAGAAATCATGAATTTGAAATTCATTTTATCAATTTGTTCATTTCCATGGTTTCTACAGAAAGGCAGGCTCATAGCGTAACCACTATTCAAAATTTTAAATACAAACATCACCTAATTACCTAGTAGGTACCATCGAATTCGAGCGGAGAAGGAAAACACAAGATAGTGAGAGGGAGGGAACATTAGATCCTGAGCGGACGTGCGTTTCACGACGGGGTGGTGGGATGAACGGATGGGGAGAGTTGGATCGTCGGGTGGGGGGACCCTAGATCCGAAGGAATTTCAACGGGCCTCCCTAGCAAGTGGGATCGCCCATAACCGGCCTGGCGGAGCGTTTACACGACAGGGCGGCACACTTGCTGCGCTCCCCGGGTTAGCTTTACTTCACACTTCCACCACCAAGCTCGCGGCGCAAGCAAAAATACCTACAGTATCTAGCTATTTTTGCATTTTAGATCCCTATCAACTTTTTATTTATTTTTTTATTCTTGAAATGTTACAGTACTTTCATTTGAAAATTCAGTCCTTGAGTCCTTACAACAAACCCAACTGCCATTCGATCAGTCACTGAGATGTGCAGAGCGGTGACCACCACCGAACCGGTAAGACAAGCACTTGCGAGTCAGAAATCATGAGAACTGATTCAGGTCGATGATTAATGGATATTTCGTCACTCAATGCAGGAGCGTGACAGCCTACACCTGGTGATTCGTTTCATCAAACCACCAATGAGAATAATTCTCGAGATATGAATGATCTGTCGGTCTTTATTCTAAAGCCACTTGTGGTTATAAGAAATGATTACTTGCCAAGTACGCATTAACATGATCTGAGCTCGTGAATCAACCAAAACCAATTCCAAATAGAACCAATGTGACATTTTTAATGCTGGTAGTGGGACCCCAATCTGGATTTCTGAACTTTGGATTGATTCGTTCGACTGTACAATATAGAGCAAGTTGATATTATTGTGATGTGTGATTTCCACCCATCAAAAATTGTTATGATCGTACCACCGACATGATCCAGTGGGGTCCTAAGAAACTCGCACCCTGCCGTCGACGTCGGATGCAGAAGGAGTAGTGCAGCAGTACCTTTTTTCTTCTCAACCTCATAACTTCACTAAACTTACTAAGGGCCGGTTTCACCAACACGGATTATCCAGAGTTCAATCTCGGCCGAGGTTTAAGCCATCGATTCTGAGAAAAGACAGCTTCAAGAACGCCAAACCTAGGAAAAACTCGCGCCAACGGCGCATTAAAGTTAATACCTCGTTTCAGGTGGTTTAAACCTCTGATCTAAGGTTGATCTCCGATTCTCCGCCAGGCCATCGCCATTTTGAAATCTATTTTATCTACTTATCTACTTGCATCAATCGTTTCATGCGATGAATCGTTTCACTGAAGTGTTTGAGTCATTCTCGGATGAAGATTTCAATGAACTTCTGGAAGTGGCCGTGCCCAGACAGCGGATAATTCGCGAAAGGGTCGAGCATTTCCACAAGCGGGATGACGGCGATTTTTTCGCGAGGTTCCGCCTTCCCAATGAAGGGATGAGCTTCGTGCTCGATGCAAGAGAAAGCCTAGTTTTCGAAACAGAATGGTGAGTCCTACCAAAAATGTGTAATAGATATAATTTTACACCAAACCAGGTAGGCAACAACGTCGGACCCATCATTATTTATTTCTTCGAGTAGGTAAACAAACCTTCATAGTACATGGTAGGTACTTGCAGACTACGCTAATAAGTACATGTATAACTTCTTCTGCATACAGCGAATTATTGTAAAAAAGTAGATACCTTTTATAAAAGAGCCTAGGTAGGCCATCTATAATTTATTACAAGAGCATTAGGTAGAATGGCAATCAGCTGTCTCAAAAGATGTAAGATGATCTTTTGTAGCAATGACAGAGTGGAGTCGAGTGGAAGTTCTCAGAATGACAGAGGCATAAAAAAATTGCGGAACTTCCACACCTGGTTACTATTATACAGTTTAATGTTTCCACAACAATGGATGGCAGACAAAACATAACTATCCATAGAAGAAATTTCATAGATCCACCACCCATGGATGAGTGGTGGCTCCTCCATGTCATCTGCAATACGGGATTGGTGTTTCTGGGGATAGCAATGCTGATGCAAACAAAACAATCTCGGCTTAAACCCATGTTCGGCTAAACCGTGGATCAACAACGTTGGTGAAACTGTTGAAGCTCTGAACCACAGATCAAAGTTGAATCCAGGGCTTATTGATACTAGGTTTAAGCTCCATTGGTGAAACCGGCACTAAGGCCATCAGATCAACAGTGTTTCTGATCAAAATGAATATTTACAAAATACTGTAAGGGCCGGTTTCACCAACGCATCTTAAACGTGGTATCAATAAACCCTGGATTCAAATTTGATCTGTGGTTCAGAGCTTCGACAGTTTCACCAACGTTTTTGATCCGCAATTTAGCCGAACTTGGGTTTAAGCCGAGATTGTTCAGTTTGCGTCAGCATTGCTATCCCCAGAAACACAAATCCCGTATTACAGATGACATGGAGGAGAGATGTTCATCCATGAGTGGTGGATCTGTGATATTTCTTCTATGGATACTTACGTTTTGTCCGCCATTAAACTGTATAATAGTAACCAGGTGCGGAAGTTTCGCGATTTTTTCTCACTTATGCCTCTATCATTCTGAGAACTTCCACTAGACTCCACTCTGTCATTACTATACTACAAAAGATCATCTTACATCTTTCGAGACAGCTCTTGTAATAAATTATAGATAGCCTACCTAGGGTCTTTTATAAAAGGTATCTACTTTTTTACAATAATTCGCTGTATGCAGAAGAAGTTATACATGTAATTATTAGCGCAGTCTGCAAGTACCTACCACATACTATGAAGGTTTGTTTACCTACTCGAAGAAATAAATAATGATGGGTCTGACGTTGTTGCCTACCTGGTTTGGTGATAAATTATATTTATTACACATTTTTGGTTGGACTCACCATTCTGTTTCGAAAACTAGGGTTTCTATTGCATCGAGCACGAAGCTCATCCCTTCCTTGGGAAGGCGGAACCTAGCGAAAAAATCGCCGTCATTTCACTTGTGGAAATGCTCGACCCTTTCGCGAATTATCGCAGTCTGGGCACGGCCACTTCCAGAAGTTCATTGAAATTTTCATCCTTGGATGACTCAAACACTTCAGTGAAACGATTCATCACACTAAATGTTGATGCAAGCTGATAAGTATGAAAAACACTGATAAAATAGATTTCAAAATGGCGATGGCCTGGCGGAGAATCGGAGATCAACCGTAGATCAGAGGTTTAAACCACCTGAAACGAGGTATTAACTTAATGCGCCGTTAGCGCGAGTTATTCCGAGATTTGGCGTAGGTGAAACTGTCTTTTCTCAGAATCGATGGCTTAAACCTCAGCCGAGATTGAACTTTGGATAATCCTCATTGGTGAAACCGGCCCTAAGAAAATTATAAATGTTGGTTCTTCTTGTAGCTACCTCTTTCCCCTCCTTATATTAGGCAAGTGAGCCCCCACACCCTGAGTTAAAGAGTCTAGCTACAGAATTTAGATTCAAAGTTTCGCGTACTCATAACATCATTGCACCCCTCCCAACTAGGCGGGACCCCTTAACCGGGTGTTAGCGCACGAAACTTCTAAAAATCATAGAACAAAAACTACTTACCTTATATTAGGAAAGTGTGGCTGATACCAATATTCTCAGGTTGGACTCTACTTTCATTTAAAAAATAAATGAATAAAAAATTAAATTTTTCAGGCCCATGGACAACACCCATTGATTTTGATTTTGGGATCCCCGCCCATTATTTCTCCCCTATTTCAAGTGTGAAGTTGAAAATTAACCAAGCACAAAATATAACTTTCCTACGAGATGCAGTCAACACAATACGATGCATAGGGTGAACGTGTTCAGATGCAAACCTGGGCAGTGGTTCCAACACGCCAGAGGATCTCCAGGGGATTTAGGGACACATTAAGCTGTATCGATCAACAGACTACCACATTGATCAGTGATGTGGGAACTGCCTAATAACAGGAAGCACCAGCAAGAAGGAAACATTGGTATTTGGTCTTGTGGGGTATAAATATGAGAGGCTCCCGGTCGGGGAACCAACTAGTTATTATACTGCACTTGGGGTATAATCTCTTAGTTAGGCAACTTACCACAAGCTTCTGTCGCATTAACACTTTGCATGTTATACGTAGATGACGAAGGTTCAGGACGGCCCAGAGGATCGTCCTCAGGCAACTGATCTAAGAAGACCTGCTCCTGTTTAGTATCCACCACGACCAGCTCACCCATACGTGATGACGTCATACTTCTTTCAACCTGTTGAAACCATTCGCAAGAATTCAACACCAAGGTTGGCATAGGATGATAGCAACCTAATTTATTCATTTCAGTAAGACGAATAACAACGGGATACAAAAGGTAGAAATATCTCGAAAGTTGTAGAGGTCTCAAGAAATGTGCAGCAAATAACCTCATTACGAGACGTAGACGCGTCCACACTATGCCGGGCGGCAAAGCCGCCCGGCGTTGCGTTCGGGCCGGCACGTCCACATTGTACTCTGCAGTGTGGGCGCTCCCGCGGCTCGGCTTGGGCTTCGGGCCGGCTTTTACGGTCAGTCTCATCATGAGTGTCAACGACGACGATTCCGTTCTTGCTGCTGCAGGTGCAGTGATCATCGCAGCTGGAGCTCAAAGCCTCCGAAGAAGAACGGCGGATTTTTCTTTCCACCTCATCCTTGTCTACACCAAACGACACTGCGATCTCCATGAATCCGTCGTGGCGTTTGTTTTTCTCCTTGTAGTCGCGGTGGGAACTGTCCCACAAGTTGGGACGGTCCCTGTAGAGCTCGATGAGCGACAGAGTTTCCTCATCGGACCACTTTTTCACCATATTTCTCAAAAATATCACCAGCACACCCGCACTTGATCCGCTTCGGATGAAAACTGAAATGAAACACATTATGCCGAGCGGCTTAAAGCCGCGGCGGCTCCTTTGATTCCGATCGGCACGAGGCGGGTTCGATTCGGGCCGGCTTTCGGCTTTCGGGGAACCCGGGCGGCACGTCCATACTTCTTCGGCTTTGCTGCCCGGCCTGTGCCGGCCCATGCCGCCCGGCATAGTGTGGACGCAGCTTTACAAAACAATAATAGTGAAACATTGTGAGCAAACCCATTTCTTTAACAGAGCAACCAATAACTGAACAAAATTCAGTTAAACTCCTACTTTGAAACTAGGCGAACAAAGTTGCATCTCTGTTGACATCAACCAGGTACATCATGTAAACCAGACGTGTACATGTTAGGGATTTCGCCACCTCGTTCTTGAACGATATGGCTGCGTCCAAGTTCGAACCGAACCTTTCGTCGTAATTTTTTGTTTTGCCGAACGGTCTACGAACAACCGTGATCCAGAAATTCTGGCGAACCAGTCTCCCAGACGGAATCTACGAACTACCTGTACCCGTCCACACGTGCGAACAGAACCCCTTTGTGTTCGTGGAAAAATCCGACAAAATATGGATCGCTAAGGACCGAACGCTTAATATTATGCTATTCCTAAAGGTACCTACTACTATACATAAATATGCTACTCTCGTAGGTTCTTACCTGAATTACGGAAGATGATGATGTGATCTCAACCGCTTTCCAATTCTCATCGATACATAGGGTCCACAATCAGATCAGCGCCAATTTTTTAACGCTGCAGTGCCTAGTACCTACAAAGTTAGTTTTTCTTTTTTAAGTTACAAAAAAATTAGTAGATAGCCGGGAGATTGACAATATAAACGGACTTACTTGCCTTTCAAGCACCTACCGCATCTATTAACCGTTTGCTAACCACGAACCTCTAGTCTCCTCGTCTCTTGTTCTGTGCCCCGAACCATACCAAACACAAAATAATGGAGAATGGACACCAAAGGAGAAAGAAAAACCTGGGAAACTCGATTGAAAACAAACAAACGTCACAAACCCTTCTTCTTCTTTTTTCCGGTTTCTTGACTTGGCCGCTGCCGCGCCAAACATAGATTGGTTATGTGGTGCTCGTTGATATGATTCATGGAGAGGGGAGATGGGTTGTAGAGGTTTGGTAGATTGCAAAACAAGGACTGCAAACACATATAGAAGGAATACAGACCACATGTGGGATGATGGGCTGCTGCTGTATAGGTATAGGCGTTGACCTGTTGTGGAGAGAGTTTTAAAAAGTCGTGAGTTTTAAAAATGATAAACTTCCCTTTTAGTAGGTACCCATAATGGTGAAGTTGACTTTTTCATGTCTTTACTTTGGCACACAAACTCGAAAAGCGTTACCAAAAAGCGACAGGAAAATGCGTTATGCACCATTTCTGATGATTTTTGCTTACAACCCATTCGTTTCTACAGAACTTCATATTTGCCATTTTTCATCGTTTTTGAAGAGGTTGATTATCCTGTGTTGATCTTTGAATAAGTTTCTCCGCTGGGTTGCAAATCTAGTACACCTGTTGAGGATGTGGTCCAGGTCAGCAATTTCCTGTCGGTCGCAAGTTGGGCAAGGGGGCGAATTGATTATTTGTTTAAAATGAGCCAGTGGAAGTACAGAGTGTTTTTGTGGCCCAAGATGGGTCTGTTGAGGGTTGCGAGAAATGTAAGGGGCTCATTAATCCCTGTGTACACGGATTTGAGGTGGGGGAGTGGAATGATGCTTCTGGCCCATTCTCCACATAGCCCGCATTGTGAGGGAACTTGGTCAAGCTGATGAATGCAATGTGCACCAAATCTCAACCATGTCTATATCTATGTATGACAAACCCAAAACACCAAGGGAGCTAGAACAAGGGACACTTCACGATCCTGAGTTGAAGATTATTTTTGAAGATCTGCATATTGGGATTACTTGAGGAAGTAATGGCCACCAATTATCTCTTCAAGGCGGTGCCATTATGGCAGGGTTCTGCAAGAACTTATAAGGGATTATTTTGGTGCCGTTAAGAAGAAGTTACTAGCTACGTTCTACGTTTATTGGCCGCACATAGACAGAGATTTAGAAGAACTGGCAAGGAACCTTGTGGCCGACACCATCACGAAGGTAAACTGCCACACTTCATGAATTCTTTCTGCAGGGATCATGCCAAACCAACTTCCCAACTAGCATAAATAGATTGGTACAACATCGGGTAATGGGACCTGATGTCGAGTGATGACGTCCTGGCGACCTCTCCACGACCAAATCACAACTAATTTGGAGAATGATTTTCTGGTTGTACCTACCGATGTCAGGTCAGAATAGTCACAAGCTACTAGTGTACAGATCTGAACTAACTAAATCACTCGCGACGAAATCGTGGAAACCCATTTCAAAGAAAAACGGAGTTATTGAAAAATAGTCTATTTCCACTAATACACGAAAAACGCAAAAAACACTAGGTTTGTTCCATCCGAGCGAGTTCAGTAGAACGTATTATGCGCAGATCGATCCGCGCATAAAACTGTGTTCCTACCGTGTCGGTTCCATGAACCCAAACTTCTACTTTCTACATCGACTGTACCGAACCGTGTTCCTTCCGCGTCAAGTGCAGAACAGTCCCGTACCGAGTGCGACACTTTTCCGCACTCACGGCGATCGAGTTATTTGAAGTGAACCCAAGAGGTAACAGTCTGTAACCTCCTCAAAATTCATTTGTTCTGTTGGTGCCGTGTCGTGACCGCCGTTACCGTGACTTGTGCTCCAATTCAATTCTGAGAGCCAAAGAAGACTGAGAACCAAATTTGCGTTCCTACCGTCATATTTTCGAACTCGCACTCACTCGCACTCGTATCTGCACCTACCCCCACCCCATTCGGTTCCGTACTGGCGGGTGTCGCACTGATGAACTCGCACTGACGCGGATCGAACAAACCTACTGTTATACCGGTTTCGGTGATCAAACCATCGTCAGTAACACACAATAACTTCATAAACGTACACGTGAACCTCTTGGGTTCACTTCAAAAACTCGATCGCCGTGAGTGCGGAAAAGTGCCGCACTCGGTACGGGACTGTTCTGCACTTGACGCGGAAGGAACACGGTTCGGTACAGTCGATGTAGAAAGTAGAAGCTTGGGTTCATGGAACGGACACGGTAGGAACACAGTTTTATGCGCGGATCGATCTGCGCATAATACGTTCTACTGAACTCGCTCGGATGGAACAAACCTCATATTGACGTCCTTTTGATGTGCCGGACACAGGTTGAATCATCGAGTGACTCGACCATTGGATTGAGTTGTATTTGGTTAGTAGTTGTCGTCGATATGTGATGATATATTATCATAAAGAATGCTACCTGAAGAATGTAATGAATTCTAGAATGGCAGAATAGGTGTACAAACGTAATGAAGGAGGAGAGGGTTTGTGTCCAAAAACATCATTAAATCAATCTCTGGCTGTAATGTGCTTGGTAGCAGTTGCCATGAACCGTCCCAAATAACTTAAGAAAACAAATACTTAGTACTTTGTATTAGTACATAAATACCAAATAAGTACTTCGTATTTCTACATAAATAATATCTCATTGATAACAATCTCTCCACATAGCGCAATGCCTGCCACCACCCATAATGATGATAAAATGAAAGGAAACAAACCAACCAACCTATCCTGTGGTAACCTCTCAATTTTCCATTTAAAATGTTTGAATTTTATGTTTATTGTTGTTGTCAACTACGTATGGGGCTGTGGCCGTGTATTTTTACATAAGTGTCATGAAGTCGAGTTACTTCTGATTTGTTTTCCAAATTTCAATCGGATGTGGGGTCACAACTGCATTTTCTGAATACTATGGAGATAGCAGTTAACCAACTAGACGAATTATGCTGTTGAGGTTCTTCAACCAGGGATACCGAATATGGGCGTTCGCAATCATCCTATTCTTTGTTGTAATAGGAACTTTCATCCAGTTCAAATTTGTGCGCCTTGAAGAGAGCCGGAATGCTTTGGGTAGGTGATACATTTCTGTATTTTTCCTACCTACTTGAATATCATATTATAATTAATTATTCTACTCAACTATAACAAAACCATCTTGGTTACTGGTTGGTACAGTTTTGGTGAGCCACTGTGTGCAAACGTAAATTTAGTTATGCTTAAGTTATTTATGTACCTACTTATATAAAAATTTCATGGTAGGTAATCCAAAAACGTCGGATACCTACTATAGTTATTTTAATAATACCAAGGTAGGTAGGGTTGACTAGGGTTTCCTTGATAATTGAAATTAAATTTGGCAGAAACTGCGGTCCTAGGTACCTTGGTTCTGGTCTATTCCCAAGGCGTGTAGAGAGACAGAACGGACATTGCATTTTGGTTTATTATTCTGTGAATAAATACACCTATTCACATCGGCAAAAAACGTTTTATAACACCCCCTCAACATTTTTTTTTGTTTTACGTTTCAAGGTGCTTAGATTCCAAAAATGCAATTTCCGTCAGCCGTTCGCCATATCATCCGTATCTACTTTATCTCAGGTCTAAAAAATTCGATCTTTCGTACAAAGGCTCCTTTTGGGCCCTTTTGTGTCCCGAAACTTTGCAGCCCGATCGGAATATCCCCAAGGGTGTTATGAGTGAAAACGCTGCGGTCAATGGGTTTGTTATTCTGTTGGACGTAGGTACCTACAGAAATGTTGGCTGTGCATTTATATTTCTCAAAAACGCGAATTAATAGGCTCTTTTTTTTTTTTACAAATTATCTTTGATCATTGCTAGTGCCATTTAATTGTCATGATTCATCTGTTGATACTACTTCTAGTGTTATTATAATATATGGTGATTGCAGACAATTATCCAGGTTTTTGACCCATGAAAAATGAATATTGGGAGTTGAACCTTCGTTACAACCTCAATTCTTCACTCTTTGGTCAAAATCAACTTCATATTCGGTCCCTCGCCCTAAAAAACATGGAAAACGATACTTCACAAGCTCATGTTCACTAAAACCTCAAAAAACCCTCGAAAAACCCCCTATTTGTACATCTATTTTTTCCCCCATGATACCCCTGGGTGTATTCCGATCGGGATGCCAGATGGGGACCCAGACTGTTAGATTTTAGACCAAAATTTAACGTAAATTTAAGGCTGAAACTTCGTTAGAACCTCAATTTTCCACTCATTGGTCAAAATCGACTTCATATTCGGTCTCCTTGTCCTAAAAAACATAGAAAACGATGCCTCACAAGCTCATGTTGCAAAAACGCCAAAAAATCGTATTTTTACACCCTTTTTTCACCCATAACACCCCTAGTATATTCCGATCGGGCTGCAAAGTTTCGGGACACAACTAGGGCCCAAATGGAGCTTGTGTGCAAGAACTAATTTTTTAGACCGAAAATGAAGTAGATGGATGATACGGCGGACGGACGTAGCATTTTTGGAATCTGCACAACTTGAAACACTCGGGAAAACATTTTGAGGGGGTGCTATAAAATTTTTTTGCTGAGCGAGTACATAGGTGTATTATTCACATAATAATAAACCAACATGGTGTGGTGTGTTTTAGTGACCATGAGCTTGTGAATCATTTTCCATGTTTTTTTTTAGGGCAAGGAGACCGAATATTAAGTTGATATTGACTAAAGAGTGGAAAATTGAACGAAATTTCAGCTCCCAAAATTCATTTTTTGTGAGTCAGAAACCTGGGAAATTGCCTGAAATCACCATACATTTGTATGATAACACTAGGAGTAATATCAGCAGGTGAATCAAGAAGTTAAATGGCGCTATCAAGGGACAAAGGTAATTTGTCAAAAAAAGGAGCCTAATTCGAGTTATTGGGGGCCAAAGTTGATGGAAACCAACAAAAATAACTATTTCAATTATTGCACACGAAAAAAAAAAACGATAAATGGACAGCCAACATGTCTTTATCACAGTTCTCGTTGGTCCAAGAGTAGTTCTCATGGGCCACAGCAAGATATTAGCGCTGGAGAAAATGTATGCTGGCATGAGCGGAGGGGTACTGAACTCATGTCGTGTTGGAATTGTGGTGGATTGGGGCGTATGTCGAGTGGCTGCCATGCTCAAACTAAAGCCATTGAAAGGGTACTTCCTCCAATGTTCTGACTCGCAGGTACGCACCCGCTTGCTCTAAAATTCATGTTATAATATGCCACAATACGCCATGCCATTTGAGAGGGGTGTGGAAGTGAGATCTGGGGGAAATCATTAAGAGAACGGCATTTGTTTGAATTTTATTACTGGCAGACAGGAGAAGCCGGCTAAGTTGTGGAAGTGTTTGGTATGATTGAGGACAGTGGTGAAGACTGTGTGACAGTACTATGAAGTGGGTGGATTATGGTCATATGCCGAGATCTACCAGGAAGCAAGAACCCCGATGGGACACTTACCTTGGCTGATGCCGTGAGCCTTGCGATACCTGAAGCGAACGTGCTTCAGAAGGAACCTCACCAAGTTCCCAATAATGGAAGTTGGGGCTGGCATGTGCGGAAGGGTACTGAACTCATGGCATGTTGGATGTGTGGTGGATTGGGGCGTATGTCGAGTGGCTGCCATGCTCAAACTAAAGCGTGGGGCGCCCTACGAGTGCTGGGGCTGTGGCTGAAAAGGTCACCTGTCCAGATGTTGCTGGTCGTCAGCAACTGCCCAAAGGATAGGCTGGTGTTAACCAACCCTATGATCGTCAACAGGCCTATCGCTAGAGGTGTGTTAAATGAAACTCAGGAAGGGATTTAGATATCAGTGTCGCAGAGGACGTGGCAAGTATTGATGTTTCTGTGGCCAAGGCTCCTACTTAGTTCATTAGTTTAGGCTGGTTACAATCAGCCAACATTAGAACAGCCAGGACGGGATGTCTGAAACGGAAAATAAACAGAGTGTATCAGAGATATGTTGAGGGAAAGGAAAATGCAGACTGGTTACAACCATTGGAGGTCTACCGTGATTCCGTCAGAGGACCACTACTCCAATAAATAGGCCAACATTCCTACCCGTGGAGGGGGGGGGGGGATTTTCAGGGACAATGTAGCAGCAGATGGGCTGATTGACAGAGTTGCTGTGGAAGTCCGGGCTGATTGTCAGAGTTGAGGTGGAAGTCCCCAGTAGTCTCAGTCAAGAAGAAAAATACCCAAAGACGACGATTGTGATGGTGAGTATTTGGAGGAGATGGAGAGGTTTGAAAAATACTAATGGGATGTCACATGCCAATGGTATGACCGAAACTCGTGGGTCATAATAGGACACAAAATCTTTGGAGAAAAGAGGGAATAGCGTTGACATCGACAGCATGTGATTCTATTGTAACATCTCTACGAAGCGTCAACTACAAAATTTTGTTGTTTGGCATATTGATTTGTGGAATTTTGGACGCGGTGTGATGAGTCGATTCGTAATGTTTTGTGAATAAAAAATTTCTGAACAGACGGTTTACAATATTCTTATAGTAATCAGTGAAAGCTTCATAAAGTTCAATATGTTCTTTCTATATTATGGTGAAAGATGGCTGATGACATGCTTTGTTTTTCTGAAATTGATCGGTTTATTATGCAGCTGACTAAATTATTTACTGTGACTTCACACACATTTTGTAATCCTCTACGTGTAATTTGGATTTTAGAAGCCATGGTGGCGAGGCTGCAGCTTGCCAACAACTTGCTTGTCGAAGAGAAGGAGATTAGAGGGAATGGACGGAAGGTGGAAGACGAAGCAATTTTGATATACAACCGCGTGCCAAAAACTGCCTCCACTTCTTTCGTCAATGTGGCCTATGACCTCTGCAAGCGGAATGGCTTCAACGTCCTTCATCTAAATGTTACTGGGAACCTTCACGTCATGCCCATTCCAGATCAAGTGAGTGGTAACAGTTAGAAAGAGGGGATGTTCCTGAAGCAGTGTCATTGTAATCAGGATAGGATCTGAATATCCTGCCATTAAATATTATAATATTTAATGGCAAAAACTAAAAGTGTCATGGTTCTATTTCTGTAGGATCTCATGAATTTCTCAAATCAGTTACCTAAGCACCTATTCCTCCCCCCAATGCCTTTTGGTTTATTATTCGGTGAATAATACACCTATGTATTCGCTCAGCAAAAAATTTTTATAACACCCCCTCAAACTTTTTTCTTTTCCGTTTCAAGGTGCGTAGATTCAAAAAATGCAATGTCCGTACGCCGTATCACGTGTACAGGCTTCATTTTCGGTCTAAAAAATTCGTTCTTTTGCACACATGCTCCATTTAGGCCCTGATTGTGTCCCGAAACTTTTCAGCCCGATCGGAATATACCCCGGGGTGTTATGAGTGAAAATGTGTGTAAAAATAGGTACTTTTTGCATTTCAGCAACATGTTGGTAACATGAGCTTCTGAGATATCTTTTTCCATGTTTTTGGGGACGAGAAGACCGAATATGAAGTTGATAATGACCAAAGAGTGGAAAATTGAGGTTCTACCAAATGTTCAGCTCCCAAAATTGATTTTTTATGGGTAAAAAACCTCGGAAATCGTCTGAAATCACCATCTGTTTGTATAATAACACTGGAAAAAGTGTCAACACGTGGATCAAGACGATTAAATGGCACTACCAATGATCAAAGATGATTTTAAAAAAAAAGTACCCAATTTGGGTTTTAGGGGCCAAAATATTAATGGAAACCATCAGAAATAGCTATTTCGATTATTACGCATGAAAGAAACAATAAATGAACAGCCAAAATTTCTGTAGGCGTGTCCAATAGAATAATATACCCATGTGACAAGGACTTTGCAGCGTTTTTCTGATAAAGGTTCTTTGAAATGTAGGTGGATAGTGCTTAAGCCCTGTTTACACGAGCGGACCGGGCCGGATAAATCCGAGGAGTACAGTAAGTGCGTACTTCCGCCCTGCCGTGTAAACGCTCCTCCGGACCGGTTATGGGCGTTCCCACTTGCTAGGGAGGCCCGATGGAAATTCCTTCGGATCTAGGGTCCCCCCACCCGATTATCCTACTCTCCCCACCCGTTTGCCCTGTCACCCTGTGATGTAAACGCATATCCGCTCAGGATCTTCTCCAGGACTAGGTACCTACATCCCTATAAACATGCATATACGACTTTTTAGACAGAAATTGAAGCCGGTATGCATCTTACGGCGGTCCGGTCGTGTAAATGGCTGCCCCGAGAGGAAGGAAGCCCCGCCCCCTCGGAGCGAGTCAGGAGGCTCCTAGCTAGGAGCATCGGAGTATCTGGCCTGTTCCGCTCGTGTAAATGGGGCTTTAAGTGGTTTAAGCCTGTCATGTTTGCCCAAATCCCTTGGACTAAGGATGTTTGCATTGTTGGGCCAACGCGCCCGATCCAGTCTATGATACTGCCATGTTTGCTCGTGTATCCCAAGCTCAAGGGTTTACCACTGCCCCCGGTTTACTCAGCATGACCATTAATTTTGCATACCTGTATGATGATTAGTTATTAATATTGAATCCCAAAACCTGTAAATCGGAACCAAAGAGGAAAGTAGTAAGTACCACTGAAGGAATTAAGGTTGGTGAAGGGGCCCTGGGGTAGGAGAGGGGAGAGAAGTCCAAGACTCCAAGATGCTTTTTTCTGAGAAAGGGCGAACTTAAATCACTGGAGCCCTGCCATATTGTACATGTAGTAACGTGTGTTATTCAGTCATACACCATTTTTCTGTTGAATAGTCAAAATTCTGCTCTGTTAAGACGATTATAAGATACGATTGCCATTGTTATTATGCTGTGGCCTGCATCCTGCATGACAAGCATTTAGTATGTCAAATGTTGTATACATCTTTGGCGGGATCTTTGATTTTTCAAAATTAAATAAATAAATAAATATTGAATTCGTTAACCTTACGGTATCTCAGTTCAATATTTATGGTTTAACTAGCAACTACACTTGACCCTCTCCGTGAGAAAATTTCGTTTCTCAGCCAGGAATCGAACCCAGGCCACTGGAGTCGAGTGGCTTCAGATACCAACGCCTTAGACCATTCGGCCACCTGTGACAGCCCGTTTTTTTAAAAAAATATTGAATACTTTATTTGCAAAGAATCAATCAATAAATTACCTTTTGCAAGAATATTAATGTTACTTGCTACTGGAGGTCGAGAAGTTACTCCCATATTTATTTTAACCAGAACACTTTTCTTGACTTCACACTACAAGGCGAAGGTAGTTCAAATGGCGCTTCCACTTCTGCCTTCTTTGAGGTAGGTTATTTGGGAGGCTTGAGATGATGGGGTTTGGGTGGTTGATGAGACGGCGATGATGTATATCAAAGTCTCACTGGACGTTATTCCTGGCTTAAAAGTGTTAGATATGACTTCTGATCACTAACTATAATTCTTGTAACAGTAACTCGCTGTTGCAGGCTCAGTCTCATAGTCAAATATTGTTCCTTTACAAATCAAATTTTCGCTGTCGAACGTTTATAAGATTGTTATATTGCAAAAGCAATCGACTTTATCCATAAAAACAAGTCAGGATTTATTAATGACTTGTTGTCATGCTTGCAGGCGAGATTCGTGTACAATGTGACTCACTGGAATGCCAAGAAACCGGGACTGTACCACGGACATGTGGCTTACATAGATTTTGATAAGTAAGTTTGTAATAGTCAGTAAGTAATTTAAATACTGTAAAAACTAAGTAAAAAAAAATGAGGATATAGTTGAAGTTCCAGTGACGCGGCATAGCTATAAGAGCGAATTTTCAAAGAAATATTCATGCTGTTGTGTAAAAATATGGTAAAGGGAGAAACACAGTATCACCACTTTCCGTAAAATTTTAGCCGTTTTTACCGATTTTTACCCTTATAAAGTCAAATTCGACCCACTCTTTTTTGAGAAAAGTATTTCTGTTATCGAAATAGTCCCTCTTTCTGTCGTGAATCACCATCGCACACAACTTCAGGTGAATTAATATGGATTTTAGCCCTTAATATAAGTTTTTGACCCTCGAAAATCCTAATCAACTTAATAAATAAGTATAATTTATATACATATAAGGTTTTGTTTAAATCTAGGGATGAATCCAGTAGGTATGCTCTGAAACGGATTTACCTATTAAAAAATTAAAAAATTCATGTTCCGACAGTTCTGGACCCATTTTCATTTTCTTTGAAAATTCGCTGTAATGTGGATTAAGAATGAATGTAACTTGAAAGTACAGGTAATTATGTACTGATGTTAAAAAGAAAAGAAAAACAGCTACTGAAGAATCCATTGAGAGTCCCTCGAGGATCTACTGTTTGACTTCTGCATCCTCATTATCTTTCTGGATCTGTGCGTATCGCCAAGTTGAGAGGTTTGTTGGTAGAAGCAAGCCCAACTCCAGCAGTCTGTCTCAGCCTCCCTAGAAAGGTCAATCGCATTTCCTTATCAGTTGAATATGGATAGCGAGGGTCTCCTGGTTGCCAGGTTAGAGGTGCACAAACCACATTGGTAAGGGACCGTGAGGGCGGGAGCGTGTGATGTTTATATCCCCGTTTGGTGTGAAAGTTGGGAAACACTTCTACTAGTTCGGCTGGGGCTGCAGTACAAGATTGAACTTACCCTGTTTGATATCATGTGAAGCAGAGCAGGGACATGTGTTCAATATATTGAAACAAGTCATTTTATAATAATATTTCAGGACCCCCACGATACGCTTAAATGGCTCAGGGTTATAATAGAATTTAATTTTTAAAACAGCATTGGAGATTATGGTATTAGTTCTGTCAAGTATACTACAGTTGCAACTCATAAGTCAAATCCCTTGGGATTGGGCAAAGCTGTTCGATGTATTGGGTTAGGAGTTTCAGATATTGCTACTACCCATCCACTAGCAAATATTAGGAGAGAAATGTTTCTCAGTGTGTATGTGTATTCTCAGTATTATCACTTAGAATTTATTTTAAAAATCACTGGCCAAACAATCAGCAATATTAATCAGTATATATTTCAATAAAATCGTATTTTTGTCTGTCTGTAAATGGATTAGAATCATGTTTCTTTTCTGTTTTATGCCATTTGAAGACACCTGGCAAGTTATGTTAATTTTTATCTCAACAGCATCTTTCTCTCTTCTCAATTTTCTGTGTGTGCATTTGACGGATCAGATGATACTTGGGGGTTTATCGAACTTGTATTTATTTATTTAAACCAAAGTAAAATCACAATTGCCCTACTAGGAAATATAATCTCCTGTCAACAGGGGGTTCTGGACTTATCAATATCTTCTGGTAAAAAAATAGAAGTTGGTAGATACTGTTACCTCGATATGAACCTACTTGAAAAATGTACTATCTGTAGATGACACGTTTCGATTAGCCATGGAATAAAACAGTCCAGGAATGACATAGGAAGGATTGGCCATTCAGCAGATCTTGTGGAATTCCCTGGTTTTTCAGGGTTTTATTTATTGATTACCCATTTGTCAGTAGAAGTTGTTGCCATCGTTCCAATTGAGTGATTTCTGTCCTTTAGGTTTGGTTCGTCTCAGAGACCGATTTACATAAACCTTTTACGGAAACCACTGGACAGGCTGGTATCTTATTACTACTTCCTGCGATTTGGTGACAATTACCGACCTCACCTTACTAGAAGGAAACACGGTGACAAAATGGTTAGTCCCCAAACCATTCCTTGTTTACGTGTGCTGTAGTTATTACTATACACGTTTTGTTAGTAATGAATTTCTGATTTTTTTTGTGGCCCAATTGCGAGCTGACGTCAGCTTTAGCTGTGCATACAGTTATAAAATAGCAGTAATAATTTGTCAGTTTGGATTGATTACAACTTGATTTTTTGGGAAATAGACCTGATAATTATGGTATGATGTTTTAAAAAAAGGTTCCTTCTACCTATCCTGTGCTCAGATAACAACACTGTTTTTCTAGGATCCCAATTTACCAGAGGGCTTTTGCTTTGGCTTTCAACAGAGTTTCGTGCTTGCTTGTCTACCTGCTTATATGTATGAAACATCAAAAGTAAAGGCTGGTTTACACAGTGTGAGCAGTTTGGCGGAGCTACTCATACGCGAGTGGAGGGGAGTAGCTCACCGCTAGGGTACCTACCTGTTTAGACGACAGGTTTACACAGGAGTTGGTAGGCAGCAGTTCACAAGATTTCACCACTTTCTTTGTTTCGCGCTTCTTTTTTTAAGTTTCCCATGTGCTGTGTTTTACCTTTCCTATTGATTTTTTTGTTGGCCTTTCTAATTCCCCCCCCCCCCCCCCTGAAAATGGACATGAACGAAATGTTGCGTACATGAACTTTAGTGATAAGTAACCAGTAATCCAGATTCATAGACGAGAATTCACAGAAAATCCGTAGACGAGTTTTGGAAGTTCCGTAGGTTCTGAAACCCACCCTATAATTACCCAAAACAAACAGTAAAACGCATTCAAATAATTACGTATTACCATAATTATTTATGATAAAACACTTCTTTGTGCAACATCCATTTAAATGTTGACTTGAAAACCTCAAAAATCGACATGAAATGTCCCTTTAAAAAACGGAAAAATCTGAGTTACACGCCTGTGCAGGTGGTCTGTTGGCATGGTGGGGGGAAATCCGAGCTGCTGTCTCAGCCGAGCAAAAACAAACTTCTCGCCACTGCTATTTTGGTAGTCACGTGATTCGAGTAGCTCAGTCCGAGCTTACTCGCCTTCTACTTGGTCGAGCCACTCGCACTGTGTAAGCGGCTTAAGAATTGAAAAACGAAGAGCAAGAGTAGGACATTAAAAAGTTGTCTTATCTATTCACAGACATTCGATCAGTGTGTAAAACGAAAGCAGTCGGACTGTGACCCTGACAATATGTGGCTGCAGATCCCCTTCCTATGTGGTCATATGCCTGAGTGTTGGTAAGTTCACTGCGTTGCGTCTATTGCAACACGATGATTGAATTATACAATTGTTTGAATACGCTCATGATTGAATACACTGTTTTGATGTGTAGGGAACCTGGGAGCCAGTGGGCTTTGGACCAAGCCAAACATAACCTGGCCAATAAGTACCTCCTAGTCGGAGTCACTGAGCAACTCCAAGAGTTCATATCAGTTTTAGAAGCCACACTGCCGACGTTTTTCAGAGGAGCAGTTCAGCACTTCAGTTCAAGTAAGAACTATGCATCATGAAATATCATGCATTTATAATTTGACTAGGTATTTTGGTGATAGAAAGTTTAAGGTTAGGCCTGGATAGGTGAGGTCGAGATGGAGATGGCTAGCGATCAGAAAGGTTGCACCTATGGCTAGGCGAGGAAGGTTTCCACCACTTTGAGTGCTAGGACGTTGAGATGGAGAGCGTGAGGTGTGAGGCGACTAGAAAATTTGAACGGTTACACCTATGGCTGGGCCAGGAAGGTTACCACCACTTCGAATGCTAGGAGGTTGTGCCCAGAAAGGTTCCACCATCGGACAGGCCGGACTTCAGGATCTTTTATGTGAGAGGTTTGAGGAGGAAGGTAAGGTGAGAGAGAGAGAAGTCATCGACTTGAGTACAGTTGGTAGAATGGTGAGCCAGGTAGGGGGAGCGCATCGTCCTTCAACGGCCGTTGGAGCCAGTGGAGGAACAATGGAGGGAGCCGACCTAGGCCCGCCTTCCCCATGGCTTTATTGGAAACAGTCTAAAATATGTACATTTGAGTGGTATATTATAAAAGGGGTCCCACGACAGGTATAATTTTTTTCAGCATTCACTGCATGCAATTTGAATAATAGACAACTGAATTCCAGAATTAGGTTCTTGAATTTTGAGGCTCAGCCCCTCAGAAGTGGCCGAGGCCTCATGTTTTATTTTTTACAATTTTTAGGCAATTTTCATTATTTTGAGGGGGAAAAGCGGATTTCCCCATTTTCGACCACGCTGAACACGAATTATCGAAAAATCGGAAATGTCAGCTCGCTCAGGTAGTTGAGTGTTTGAACGCATTTCTGCAAACCACGTAACTCATGACCCAATGGCTCAAATTTTATGGC
Source organism: Leptopterna dolabrata (assembly GCA_954871275.1). Taxonomy (NCBI): domain Eukaryota; kingdom Metazoa; phylum Arthropoda; class Insecta; order Hemiptera; family Miridae; genus Leptopterna; species Leptopterna dolabrata. Next base: position 11,172,208 of record OX940975.1, on the reverse strand, counting down.
AGTTCCGGGTTAGGTTCCTCGTTGGTCCGATATGAATTTTGTCGCATTCGGATCATACTAGTTTCTGCGCATGTGGAGACGTGAAAAACGTCCAATTCACCACCCTAGTGGTCCAAATTGGCTCAAATTTTGATGGTATTTCAGAGTTAGGTCCTAGTTAGTTGTTCACTAAGCAGTTGGGAAAAGTGAAAATGAAATCTCGTTGAAAATATTGCTATGATATATTCATATATTTTTATTAATCTACGACATATATTTCTATGTTATTCACATATTTACAAATTTGAATACAATCTTATGAAATATTTTATTCGAGCTTTTATTTAATGTACTTATTTAAAGAAATTATTGTAATCAAATTTGCCATTCACATCTATTTCAAAGCAAACATTTGCATAATTATCATGATGTTTTGGTTCAGAAATTTACAAGTACTTAAATCTTGATCTGGTCTTCATTGAATTTAAATTATTCAGATGTTGGTTACGAGGAGGGGTGTTGAGGGAATCGAACTCAACACCCATAGTTAGCTGCTTATTGCTATTTGTCCATCAAGACATATACCGCATCGTTACTTATTCTTCTTCTATTATTGTTCCGTATCTGAGTTTTCATAAAAAATAAATCGCTGCGTTTGTTCTCAGTTATTCCGGCATTTAATTTATTTTTTTCTCCGATAAAGTCATCAGAATTTAGTCGATTCGTATCATTGATAGCGACTGCCCATGTGCAAAATTGAAAACCGTTAAACTGCCACAACCCAGTGGTCCAAGCTGGCTCAAATTTTGAAGGTAGTTCAGGGTTAGGTCCTAGTTGGTCCCATATGAATTTAATCGCATTCGTATCAGCAACTGAGCATGCGCAATTTTGAAAACCGTTGAACCACCTCAACCCACAACCCATCTTTCTTTAATCTGATCCAATAGTCTGTAGTGGTCCATATATTTAGATCATTGTTCAAACCTTGTTAATACGGGGGATGTCGCTTCTTAATTTCTGCAATGACCTGGATTGTTAACTGAAAAAAAATCCTGTCGAACTATCCTAGAAAATGTCCTACAAAATACTACCTATTATGAACACGGACAATTAATTCCAGGTCGAACCATGTAATCCATGGATTACTCAGACCATAATTTTTTATTAAGGGACGTGAGGGATATGAAAAAACAGCGTCGGACTGTCAGTTAGTGCTAATATGAAATAGGTGTTTGAATCAGGCGTGCAACGACTGCTGACGTGAACTCTTCGTTTGGTCCACCATCTGCTGACGTCAAACCAATCAAGACCCTGTCAGGTGACAGCTTTGTCTGATCACATGATTTATTTTGCCTCTCAATTCATGTGAAGCATTTTTTCATATTTCAAATATCGATGGCAATTAAAAAACGTCTGCCTAGTTGGGTGGGCAGTATAGCTTCCTCACGTACTGTATGTAACATGGACGTGTAGAATCAGTTGGTAAAATAATGATGAGTTAGAATGATTGAATAGCAATAGAGTAGTAATAAATTACCTAACATGCGTTTAATAGGATCAAACATTTCAATATTTTTTCATCATCCCATGTTCGCGCTTGCGCAGACCAGTTAGAGTTGGATTCCAATGAAATTCCTATGGAACTATCAAAGAACTACTTCTGATCACGTTCTTCACGTTTACGCATGCGCAGACGAAAGTAACGGTACGATTTTAATGATTTTGATATGGGACCATATGCAATCCAACCCGCGTGTACCCTGAAAATTTCAGCGCTCTACGACTCTGTCGCGTAGTTAGAAGCGTTACAAGGAAATGGTCAACGTTTCAAGTTCGGGCATGCGCATACTAAAGTTACAGTACGATTCCAATGAAATTCATGTGAAACTATCGAAGTATTATTCCTGATCGACTCTCCAAGTTTGAACTCATTTCAACTATATTTAAGGTAGGCATGGGCGTTTCAAGTATTTCACGTTTGAGCATGAGTAGACGAAAGTTACTGTACTTTTGTAATGATTTTGGTATGGTACCATCTGTGACCCAACCCGCACCTACCCTCCAAAGGTTCAGCCCATTTTGACCATTATTTCGGGTAGTTATGGGCGTTACAAGGAATTGACCAGACAGGCAGACACGGAACCAAAAATGTTCCTCGATGTCTGAAGCGCAAAATGGTAGTGGAAATTTTCATTTTGGAGGACATAAATTTTTCATTACTCAGTCACGAATCCAGGGCTTCCCTGCCTTTGGTAGTGAGGAAGCAAAAGGTGAAAGAATACCAGTGTTTTTCAAACATCGACTTTTCATCACTAGGTTCGTAAAAATCTCTTGTTATCTAACAGTTCCATGGCTGACAGATAACGCACACAGACCAAACTGCTGGACTCAAAGGGCTGAAATGTTGACAGTGCGTTCCTACAATGGACAGTGATAGTCGCTAAGAAAGAATTTTTCGAAATGCTATCCCTAAGGGTGTTTTCACTTCATTACATTAGTGTCGTTCTTTGTCCAATGTGCGTTCCTCTACCATTCATCCGATTGCGATGATACGGGTGAGTTGTGAATAGATACGCCCGCGAAGGGTTCTGAGTGGGTTTATTTTCGCAGTCAAAACAAGTATAGGTAATTATAGAAAGCGAACGAAAAAAGTACAGTGGAAAATATTCCCCTATGTGAGCTAAGGCCCAATTTAGGGAGAAGAGTTCCACGTTTTAACAAAAACAAAAATCAACATAAACGAAAACTCCAGATAATGAAAAACAGACTTTTCTTTGATACAAATAATTAGTAGAACCATTTTACATTATCTGACGTGGGAGTATTTCAAACAAATGATTGTATTTCGTACAGTTTTGCAACAAGAATGTATTTCGTGCAGTTCATATGTGATTCCAACCACAGCGGTGCAGATGGTGTTGATTGTGAAAATCCAATTGCCCTTTTAGGAATCCCAAAAGTAGTCCTCAAAAATGTCGCTGATTGGGACTTGGTGAGGTATGAGGCACCTAATCCCTAATCGCGTGTCTCGTACGTTCAAAGAGGTTTTTGCTTCAAGGGACGTCCAGTAGGTGTTATATTATGGTTTGCTTAAGTCAGTAGGTATATTTTGGCTGTGTCAGAGGTTATACTACAATTAGGTACTACAATTTTTGAATTCACTTGATTTGCCAGGCACGTTGCAACAACACTGAAAATTGGCGTGCTTATCATTCTTCTCCGAAACATCAATCCACCACGTCTTTGCAAAGGTCCCAGGCTTTCAGTGAAAAAGATGATGAACAATAACATTGAAGCCACAGTTTTAAATGGAACACTTGAAGGAGAAGATTTGCTGTTGCCACGTATCCCAATGATTCAAACACACATAATTATGCCATTCGAATTCATACGTTTGCAGTTTCCGTGGCGACTCGTATTTGCAATAACCATCTACAAAGCACAGGGACAATCGCTATAGGTGTATGGGTTAAGTGACCTGCTAAAGTGTCGGAAAAACAAAAAATATGTATCCAAAACACTTCAATATAAAGAATTAAAACACAACGCTTTCTTTCTTTGGTTGGCATTGCAACGCATGCCAGGTATTATAGCTGGTCAATAAATAAGGCACTAATTTTAGGATTTAATGAGAAAACATTGAAAATACGAGAAGGTTAATTCGACTTGAGAAAAGAACAAAGAAAACTACCTAATAAAAAGGCGCACACTTGTTGTAGATGTTGGAATTTGTCTGGGCCGCTGCCATGTCAGACATTGGTGCGTTGTGCATGATTATCCTAAGTAAGTTAGGGTTAGGTATTTACTTCAATGGTATGGTTCAGTGTTACATTAAATTTGCATTTCTAATTGCTTCGATATGTTGTATTTCTAATGAGAAGTAATATATATAAGTGCTCAGTTTTTGATGAAAAGATTGAATTACTCGGACATATTGTGAAATATAATTAACAGATTTCACGATTAAAACACTGGTTTTGTGACGATTAAAACGTAGGTGTTGTGAAAAACATCGAGGTTACATCCAGTCGATATGTTTATAAAACATAGATGTCGATGTTGCAGCCATAGTCGGTATGAAAAGTAGTATACGTTAACAAACTACGTCATGTCAGTTTACCAAGATCTGTGGATATTATTGTTGTTTGCAGGTAAGAAGTCCCACCTACGCAAAACTAACCACAAGTTGGAACCAAGCAATGAAACAGTGGCAGAAATCATGCAGTCAAAAGTGTGGAAAATGGAAATGGAGCTTTATGAATACGCTGTTCAACAATTCGAGTACGTCAAAAAGAAAATGGGCAAGAATCGAGATGGATTACCCTTTGATCGAGGCCAGCAGTTCATGTTTGAGAAAATTAGTCCAAAGCAGAAATGATTTCCTAAGGTACCTACCTAAATGATTGATCTCCCTGAGAGCTAATTGAAGTGCCCTCGAATTGGAGTTGGGTGAACCGCCAAGGACGTTTAACAAACTTTTAGTCATGGAGAGTTTTTGGAGGACAGTTGTCTTAGGTTATCAATGATAAAAACTACCAAAATTTATCCACGAATATAAGTACAAATTGTGGTGTAGGTACTGTTATGTCGGGAAGGAGTTGAATACGACTGTTGATCAACTAGGCACGTTTGAAACAACTTTTCTGGTCGTTCTCACAAAAAGACAGTCCGCCCTTCTCTTGATTTATGACAATCCATGAAATATCAGAAAGCTCTAGCGGTGCCTTGTGCACCACCTTGTTCATTTTGGGTAGGTACCTATTCCTTTTAGACTTACCAAATGCCCGTCAAATTCATGACTGATAATAGGTAATTTTGTATTGAGTTTTTGAAAAACTCGCAGAGCCCGCGGGGAAGTTTCATGCTTCAGAAGTTTTTCAGAAAGTTCCTAGCAGATTTTCCTGCCAAGTACAACTGGTGTAGGTATTTCTCGATTTTCGTTCAGATTGAACCATCAAGGCATCAATGTCTCACCATACCACATCCTTGAACACCTAAGAATGAACTCATTGTATTGGTAATGGGTTATATTTGGGAAGTCAGTTGATTTTTTAGTCAACTGTTCTTACTGCAATAAATTTATTATTGTATTGGTTGATACGAAAGCAAGAACTATCGAGTTTTTGAGACCGAGGGGGCCTATTCACTAAAAGAGATAGTGAAAATAGATTATCTACTGTGGTGGCTAGGTTGAGAGGCGAGGTGAGGTGAGTGAGTGTGATGGAGGAGAAGGTTGCTGGATCTAGCGTCTAAAAGGTTACACCTTTAACCGAAGTCAGGGGGGTTACCACCACTAAAGACGCTAGAGGGAATATGCCCAGTGGTTACCACTCAAGTCTGGTTATCACCAATGCCGGTTCCACCAGTCTGGGATCTTTTGTGAGGAGAGGTAAGGAGGCATGAGAGGAGAGAGAGAGAGATAAGTTGTCGACTTAAGGAGAGTGTAGAATGAGGTGACAGGCGCAGCCGGCGAGTTTTTGTATTCCCCGGTCCACTCTCCCCCAGTCCAGGAGGACTGGTGGGGAGCTTTCGAGTCTCTGCGCCTGTGGTCACGTACGCCACCTCACTCGTTGCGTTTATTACTGGAACAATCTTAATACACAAGATTTTATGTTGTGGGAAGATCACGACATCTACTTCGAAAATCTCCTGGAAGAGATAGTCTCCCTCGGGAGGCAGTCTCTTCCACTGTCTCCCAGGTTCGTCTATTTTACTGAATAGCTCTCAACCTGTAACTACTTGGATATTTTTACTCATGAATCGATAATATGCATATGTTTTTAATGAAAAATCGACTCACCTTTAAGAGATGAAAAAACATACATCTAAATGACCGGTACGGTAGCTAATTAATGAAGGATCGAAGAGATCGAAAATGCCAAGATGGCTGTCAACTCTCTCTGTCTTTTAGAAGTTACTGAATAACCCTGTCATGGATAATATAAAAATCTCTTCTGCCAAAAGAGAGTCGGACCGAAGAGATCTCTTTGGCTTAGTGAATAGGCCTTTATCTAGTCCATGAGGAAATATTTCTTTGCAGTAGGAAACCTTTTGCTCTTTTTGTTATGTGTAGTGAGGAATTAACTAGATTTTCACAAATCTGCAGTCCTAAGTTAAATGAAGTTGTTGATAATATAAGAATATGAATAGGGGCAGGTAAATTTGCATGGGCATGCAAATAGAGCACGTGCATCCATTGGTTGGAGCATGCAGGCGTTGGTATCTGATTTTTGTCTCTCCAGATTGGGTATTACTACAGTCAATCATATAAGATACTGTCGGATTTCTAAAAATTCTCTGGGTTATAATAAGGAGTACCCATGGCTCAGAAATTGGCTGTTTCTCTTCAGTTTTGTTTATACTGTTAATTTGTGGGACAATTCCAGTTAGAGAGGAAAAATAACCAATATTTACCTACCTGATTTCCAAAATTACGTGCTGGTTTCCAGTGAAGTAACGCTGTGTAGTTCTCCCTCCATGCCGCAGTTCAGGTGTTGTCAGAAACATGACTTCCAGCTGTTTTTAATGAACATTTCTTCATTCAACATTTTTCTGACTCCTTATTTTAAATGTATATTCAGCTTGTTGCATCGTTCCAAAAGTTATCGTCTTTGACATCAAACTCGCACCAGTATCATGGATACGCTGAGTGACACATCTTGCCTTAACAGAAATATGGATCGTATATGCCAAGTATCCACTGTGGCATCTGGTGAGACATGGTTGAATCTACGAATTTTTGGTTAAAAAGAACAAGGAATGCCTGGTGCTCGAATAGGTACCTACTAACTCATCTCAGAGCCGGTGTATCAGTTGCAAGTACGAGGGTGGATCAAATATAAACGGGACTTTTTATTTTTAAATTTTATTCGTTAGAAAATAAAAACCATGTATATCTCACTTTTCTACATAGTCTCCTGCTTTCGTGACGCATTTTTCCCAGCGAGTAGGAAGTTTTTTAATCCCAGCATCAAAAAACGATGAAGGTTGCGCCTGAAGCCAATTGTGCACGAACCCCTCGACCCCCTCGTCATCCTCAAATCGTTGTCCGCCTAGCGCTTCTTTAAGTGCCCCAAACAAGTGAAAATCACAGGACGATAGGTCAGGGCTGCAGGGAGGATGATCAAGTGGAGTCCAATGCATTTCTTCCAATTTTTGAACAGTTAGAGCTGCAGTATGGGGCCTTGCATTGTCGTGGAGGAGGATGACGTCACGAATTGGTTGATTCCATCTTTTGTTGCGATATGCAGCCATCACCTGAATCAGCAGCTCACAATGGTAGGCAGCATTGATTGTTCGTTGCTCCTGCAGAAAGTCAATGAGCAAAACGCCTCGATAGTCGAAAAAACAGCTGCAAGGACCTTGCCAGCAGACAGTCGAGTTTTCGCTTTTACTGGGGCTGTCTCCCCCTTCCTCCGCCACTCCATACTGGCTTGCTTCGATTCGGGTGTGTAATGATGGACCCATGTTTCGTTGCAGGTGACGATGCTAGCCAAAAATGCTTCCCCTTCTTCCTCAAACCTTGCAAAAAGCCTCTGACAGACCTCCAAACGTGTCAACTGATCTGCAGTCAAAAGGCGAGGGACCCATCTGAAACACACTTTACGGAATCCTAGGTGCTCTGTAATGATCGTTTGGCAGCTCCCATAACTTATCCCTACCTGCTCAGCAATTTCGGACAGTCACACGTCGATCACCGATGTCACGAACCGCTTAAATGTTCTCATCCGTAATGCTGCTCAGGGGATGACGATCGTGTTCCTCATTCTCTACTCGTTCTCTTCCCTCCTGAAACTCTTCGTGCCAGGCAAGCGCATGGGTCCTAGAGAGGGTTTGGTCCCCGAACTGGGCGGTCAACCTTTGAAAAATTTGTTTGACTCATTCAAGTGCAAGAAATTTTATGATAATTCGTTGCTCAATGGAAACGGGCACCTTTAGTTCAGACATCGCAATCACTACTCATGGAAGGTCGTAAAGGGGGAGACGCCCCCCTCATCCACCTTCTAATGAACCTGTCCAAACAATCTGGAAGTGACAGCCGGCTTCTGTCAACCGTCGGTGCTTAGAGGTCAAAGTCCCATTTATATTTGATCCACCCTCGTAACATACAGTTAGTGGAGATTTAACCAGCAGTACGAAACAAACGGCAGTTAGCTTCAGTGTATGTTTATCACCCCCCCCCCCCCCCCTCAATTAAGGGATTACTGAAGTTTAAATTTATCTGGTCTCAGGATGGCCGGATAAAAATTTACTGTTTAGTGAGTTCATCTAGGGCTTTCTAACCTCAAAAAGTGAGTTGGTCTCATGCGACACCGGTTTTGTTCTGCGACATTGTGACATTATTATGGATACCATTGATTTGGATTCTTCCGATAGCAGTGACGACAAGAATACCTATTGCATTTTTAGAGTTTTTGGCGAGGGAAATACGCCATACACGGTGAGAAATGGATTCGACCTGGGTGGTTGGGTCCATTTCATGACAAGTTTATGAGTGAAATTGTCAAAACCAAAAAAATTGGTAGGCGGTTTTTCTGACGGCCGAGCCTAAAAACTGTTGTTACCTTCCATTGTTGAAATACGTTTAGGTAGGTACCTCACTACATAGAAAGTCGAGGAACGTCACGGCCGAAGTTCAGAACATGTGAACTATATACAGGGTGTCACCCTTTCGGGCGCACCACCGGCCAGGGTTCGATTCTACTACTAATTTGCGACTTTTTTTGTCCTATAACATATATTTTTTAATTCACGCTAAATACCACTTTTTTCACTTTTAAGATTTTTTTCGCATTTTCGACCTTGTTCGCTAAAACTGTCATAACTCCCTTAATTGATGAAGTAAATTCAAATTTGATTATACCATTGGAAAGAGCGTTAAATTTCCTATCTCCCTGACGCCTTTTTAGACAATTTTTAAAAAAATGAACGGGTGAAAAATAAGCCGAAAGTGAAAAATTGGTAAAATTTCGAAAATGTTCACTTTCTTCAAAGCTTGTCTCTCGAAACGTCCTGAACGGAAATTTTTATGCTGCAAGCCTAAAAGTTGCATCTGAATCCGAGCTTTCCAACGGTGTAGTCAATGTTTTTTTAAAACCACTTCTTTGGTAAGAAAATGACGTTTTTAAGGCAGAAAACGTTAATTTGCGGGTGAAAATCAGCGTTTTCCACCAGAAGTGCTTTCCAACTTAACAAATTCGTTTGACACGGAATTTTACGTATTTTTTGACGCTGAATCGAATGGTGACACTTTCACATCTCCTCGACAAACAAATAGCGCTTTTCAAGCCCTTTCCTTTGGGCGAAGGGGTCAATTTCGTTGTTCGTTTTAACCAAAATTTTCATTGAGGGAGGTCTGGATTATTAATGACTCGCACTCCTCCCAATTTGTTTATATCTACCTAATTTACCTTTACCTACTAAAGCTCAAGAAGAAATAATTGAACGAATTGTTTTTATCGATTCATGAATGGAAGATAATTAGTTCCCATTATTTTCTTGATACCAGTTGTTAGAAAACGAGGTGTTTGATGTGCTCGAAGACTTGCCCCTACATGAAAGACGTCATCTATGGTGGCAAATGGATGGCTGCCCGGCCCACAATGGGCGAATAGTTACCGAATGGCTTAACAACCACTTCGAAAACAGGTCGGCTTACAAATACTGGAAAACAAAGATCGACATTACATGAGTCTCATTCAACCCCTCCTAGATCTTCGTGATTCCGTTTGACTATTTTGAATGCATTTAATTATTGCAATGCGATTGGTGCAGGTGGATCGGACTCCGTGGACCTGTCGCATGGCCACCCAGAAGCCCCGACTTGACGCCACTCGATTTTTATCTATGGGGAACCTTAAAATCGGTAGTTTATCAAGAACGTCCGGATACACGAGAGGATCTTCTCGATAAGATCTACCACTGCAGTGAGGACATCCGAAGGAACACCAACGAGCTGCGAGCGGTGGTTGACACCGTTAGACGACGAGCCCGTGAATGCCTCATACAAAACGGGGGACATTTTGAACATCTTTAACAATAAACATACTCAAGAAATCAAATGATTCGAGGACTCAGTTGTTGTACCCTGTTTAACCCAGAAAGGGCTTGAAAAGCGCTATTTGTTTGTCGAGGAGATGTGAAAGTGTCACCATTCGATTCAGCGTCAAAAAATACGTAAAATTCCGTGTCAAACGAATTTGTTAAGTTGGAAAGCACTTCTGGTGGAAAACGCTGATTTTCACCCGCAAATTAACGTTTTCTGCCTTAAAAACGTCATTTTCTTACCAAAGAAGTGGTTTTAAAAAAACATTGACTACACCGTTGGAAAGCTCGGATTCAGATGCAACTTTTAGGCTTGCAGCATAAAAATTTCCGTTCAGGACGTTTCGAGAGACAAGCTTTGAAGAAAGTGAACATTTTCGAAATTTTACCAATTTTTCACTTTCGGCTTATTTTTCACCCGTTCATTTTTTTAAAAATTGTCTAAAAAGGCGTCAGGGAGATAGGAAATTTAACGCTCTTTCCAATGGTATAATCAAATTTGAATTTACTTCATCAATTAAGGGAGTTATGACAGTTTTAGCGAACAAGGTCGAAAATGCGAAAAAAATCTTAAAAGTGAAAAAAGTGGTATTTAGCGTGAATTAAAAAATATATGTTATAGGACAAAAAAAGTCGCAAATTAGTAGTAGAATCGAACCCTGGCCGGTGGTGCGCCCGAAAGGGTGACACCCTGTATATTTGGTGATCTTCTATAACAATGACTACGATAAATTAATACGATCCTCTGTCAGTTGGCCGCTATCTTTCACAGCTTAACGACAGAGCCTAATTTTTCGAGGCCTTTCAAGGAACAACCACATAACAGCTCTAACAGCGAAAACACCACACACAACACTCGCGAATCCGTGAAGATAGGCAGCATAACCCATGGTAACTGAGAGAGGTTCTTTGGAGATTCTTTGGGGTTACCCAAGGCCTTCTACAGCTGTCCGTTAAATAATCGAACTATTGCAGTATCCATGCTCGAACTAATGGTTTTGTAACTGGCAGTTATTTGGCATTGATGAACGCATTGATGAACGCATCAGTTCGATAAGCGACAGTTATTCATAACGGTGGTTAATCTAATACCCGTTTGGCATTGCAATCGATAACTCACCCGTAGTCTTTACTTTCAAAAACAAAAAAAAAAGATACTGGGTACTCCTCAATTTACATTAAAGCTGATAGGTACCTATGTAGATTGTGACGTAACTTATGGTTGAGTTCTGGTAATGGCTGATTTGTATTTTCATGAACTATTGAAAACTTTGTGGCGCTTACTGTAACTACTAATGTAAGGTGGTGGATAAAATAATTTTTATTTTTATTGATCAGTGCCCTAAATTCTTGAAGTCTGAATCAATTTCGTAGTCGTAGAACATGAATATCATGCCTCCTTAGACTACTTAGATCCTTTCTTCCTTAACCTGTTTACCTACAGGAAAATGTGAAAGTTAAATCTAGTCTTATTCTGAGTGGGGGTTCACCTGCTCCAGTATACTGTAAACTTTTTTTCATTTCCCGGTCCATACCTTATCATATTCATTATATCGATTCGCTGTAATTGCTGTAAATTCTATAATCAGGTAGTTAGTATGTGATCCAAAGCGCTTTTGGATGGTTATGTGGAAGACAGGAACATTTCCCTCCTTCAAACTTAAGTATATTTGATGGGGTTGCCAGGTGCGTTGTCCATATTTTTAAAATACCTGCATGAATTGCAGAGTACCAATTTTTGTCGTTATGGTGTATTCTGATCAGAACGACGGTTTACCCGAGAAGTTCTCGTCCAACCTCCCCCTGCTTCTTTCTTACTGTCGAATCCTTACCAGTAGCCATTCTTAAGAGGGATTCGACGAGAGGCCCATTCAAATTGACTCTAATTCTTTTCCTCTTATGTTGTTATTGAATTGGAAAATAAGCAGATTGCTAAAACCAATCAAAATCGGCCAGGAGTCGGCCTAGATAAGCTGGTCATGCCGTATAATCCATCCCCCTGCCGTACTGTTGTTGGGCGTTCAGTTGTCGATCAAAATCTAATGAAAAATTTCGACTTTTCATTTCGAATTCGCCTCGTCTTGACAAGAACTAGCTCTGCAGTCAAACCAATTTGTACAGGAACTGCAGTTGGCCACTGTGGGAAGGAATTTGTGGCAATAGGAATATTATTAATCCAGTATTTCTATTGCCCACTTACCCCAATATAGTTATATTGGTGTATTGAGGCCAGTGATGGGACTTACTTTTTTTCATTCTGAATATTTTGTGAAGATACGAGTTTTCTTGCAGAAACCTACTTCCACAACCTGGGATTAAATGGTTACCTACTGGATTGTTATCATAAGCGTGTAGAAAGTACTTGTATCTCAGTCTTGTTTGTTATTTTCCTCTTATCCTTGCCCAACATTTTCATTTCCAGCAGTTCAAATGTTTCATTTCCTTCATTAATTGGTAGAGTAAACCCTGTCATGATGAGTAGTTGTAGATAATGTTTGCATTAATATAATTTAATTTTCTGCCTTTTGTGTTCAATTGCTACTGCTCAAAACTTCTTTAATTTAATTATCGTTTGTGTGAGTATTATGATACATGACGGTGTGAAGTCTGTGTTGTGGCATGTAGGTAGGTACAACCTAGCAGCAATTGGATGTGCGTTAACTAAATTATAGATATTAGTGAGAGCTTTCCAAAAAGTTGAAAAATGAGGGGGGCTTCGTTCAGGTTGAGCAGAAATAAGAGATGTTTGCTTGACGGAGATCCCTAGTGTTCAAATATGTCTGACGCTCACAATTCACTCGTTTTTGGTGATAAACCAGATTTGATTTGGAGTTGTAAATGGGCAAATAGGAGTTTCAAGAATCACCTCACCCATGCGTGTCTCCAGTTGTGGAATAGATGGTGCTTACTGCTTATTTTATTATGAAAGTGGGCACATGTGTCCTAGTACGAATGGGTACCTGACTTTCCAACGCTCCTCAAGTGTCGGCCCTTTCGGGCTGGATGAGAAGAGTTGTGGTATATTTATACAACTTGTTGAGAACCGAGCTATCGCCCAGAAGTATTGAATACCTGCATATTTGCTACTTCTGTAAAGGGGTTTGGAGATACCTATCCCAATCCATCAGACGTTGAGAATAGTGTCCACGAGTCCTCTTCTTTCCTCTACAAACGCCAAGCCTCCAGTTTGTTCACAAGACAGTTTCATTCCGTAGCTTAGTGGCATGATTTTTCCTTTTGAAGGCCCTGTGTTCGATTCCGGATACACGCCCAGTTTTACCATAGGACTTTTGCGATGGCCCGAAAACTACGAAAGGAGCTCACTAACTGTATATGGTTGTATATACCTATTATACTTTCCTATTAAGCCCTGAGGCCCTCCGTGATATGCTGTGTCAAAAATTGAGCTTTCTGACCATCAGGAAAAGCATATCCTTTGTTCCTTTCTGTCCGTTCCAAGTACGAAGCTGGTTTTTCCCACCGTATTCTTACTTTTCCACCATGGTTCCACAAATGTTTTTATTTGTCTTTATTTTCGCATAGTTATCATGGCGTTTTGTTCTAATATTCCATTTAGATTGTTATTGTGATAGGAGATTTTTTCTTGACTATACTCATATAATTTATACAAAAGGGTAATCTAGATATTCCCCATTAATATATATTTTTATGAGGAGGGGACCCCCTCCCCTTGTTGTTTTCTTCCTAAAAGATGCAAGCGAAACACGCATCCTGACCATTCATCCAGGCAAAAGGGTGATCTAATGCAAAATTACCTACTTATTTGTATTATCTCAAAGCTAAAGAGTTGGCTGTTTTGTTACTGTTGTGACTATTTTCACTTAAAGAATATGCTCGTTAGGAGTTGTTGTCAATAAATTCCAAGCTGATCAATTTTCATGGTTCTGGAACTCATCATTCAATTGATAGCCCCTGATAATGTAAGTCTAATCAAGTTCCGTAAATGACGCCACCTATGTTCAGCCGATTGAACCAGCTGTGTATGGATGAGATACTATCATATTGTACGTTAGTATCATCTACTAATTGGTGTTCTAGTAGTCGAAAAAGCGTCGAAACTACTCCTCGTCAACATCATTTCCTTCACGTTGGGTAGACCTATGTAATTAGTTTTGGTTTTATATTGCAGTTCATGATTAATATTGAGGCCGTTGATGAATTATGGAATTGTAGTGAATTGTATTGAACCGTATAAAAGTAATGTAATTAAGATTTTATTATGTCGAAGCAAGTTTAGAGAACTGATTTATTGTGCCATCAAATCGAATTAATTTATTGTGCCTATCGCAAAATTAATAAAATGGCTATTCCTTGTATTGCAAATTACATTTTATGGGGCATATTTTGGTCTACTTTAGTTCAAAAGAAATTTTACGGGTAAAGTCAAATAAATGTTCAAAATTGTTTATTTTTATTTTTATCTGGAATGAATATCACAAATGGTCTTAATTTTTATAATTAACTAGCTATTGATTTAGATTATCACTGATATCAGTATCGTAGTTGCTCCAACAATTATTACACAATGACTACTTCTCCGGACGGAGATTTTCCTTGGTCGATTCCATATTAACGAGTAATGATGAATATGGTGTTTTCTACTTATTTTTAATTAAACATTTATTTTAATTTAGTTTTCAGTGAATCTCATGTTTTGCTGTTACGATCGGGCTTGAGAAATGTACTTAATTAATGCGCGTAAGATACAATAAGATGTTGTCTTATAGTAACTTGTATAGCGTTGTGAGAATGTTTGCCATAATTGTCTTATTAACGTTCTGTTTCGTAACTTAGGGATATCAATATTGTTTGAGAAGTATTAATACTGCAGTAAGAAGTACGTAGGTATCGCTGTCATTGATGTATGGTTTAGTCCTGGGTTTGTAAAAAAAAATACAACGATTGATTTTATTACAATCCTGTTTTAATTGTGCCTTTAATAGGTAACTCCCCAATGTGCGAAGACGTACGTCGGTACCTAATGTATGCACCTACTTCTCAACAAAAAAAAAACAGTCTCATGATCTCTCGAGTTGCGGATCATCAGAAAAAGTAGGTACCTGCGACGTTTTTACGAGGTACCTACCTACTAAACAAAAATGATTGTTACAGAAACGCTGCAAATGAATATAAAATGGTTTATTTACCTGTATAGATGCCCCTTGTGCGTGGATCGCCTACCTACCTACTAAACAAAAATGATTGTTACAGAAACGCTGCAAATGAATATAAAATGGTTTATTTACCTGTATAGATGCCCCTTGTGCGTGGATCGCCTACCTACCTACTAAACAAAAATGATTGTTACAGAAACGCTGCAAATGATTACACAATGGTTTATTTACCTGTATAGATGCCCCTTGTGCGTGGATCACCGTTTTCTGTGGTCAATACCTACCCTCATGCTTCCCCCAAGAAGGCCCTAAATCGAATGAGTACAAGCGTAGCGGAGTACTGGAGCCAATTTAAGTTTCATAAATATGCGGGGGATTCAAGGATGCTATCATTCATTTTTTTCCATCATTAATATTATATTGGTGTTATCCTGGAGCATAACATTTGTTTCGTCACAAAAGTAGCTGTCGGCGAAATCCAAAATAATGAGCTTGTAATCAAATATCATCCTGATATATCTTATTGCGCTACTTCACTAAAACCAAGTACTAAAATCTCCAAAATCCCGTTGAACCCCCTGGTTTTTACTCCGGTGTTTCTCGTAGCTCTGACCGCTCGTGTTTCCTTCCATGATTCATTTTGATTTTATTGTATTTTTTCCGCCCTGTACAAAAATAAGTGTCCGACGAAAGCGTAAATGAAGGGGTATTATGTAGGACGGTATTAGGGTGCAAGTCTTGAGAGAACCTCCTCTAATTGGAGCGGCCGAGTATTGTTTTGTTGTTGAACGGCTGTTCGGTGAGGCGGAGGAGCCTTGTTATTATCTTTCAGCCGCCGCCTTCTTTCACACTTCGCCACTGACCACGTCAAAACTCCTCATTACACAGGTGCTAATTATCTGCTCGGCCAGCATCCAACACTTTTGGTTTATTATTTTCAATAATGAACCATTGGAATCGAGCATGAAAAAAAATTCTAACCCCCCTCAAAATTTGATGGTTTACGTTTCAAGGTATGTAGAATCCAAAACTGCAATAAAATTTCTGTCTGTCCGCCGTACGCCGTACGGGCCACTTTTCTTAGTTACCATGAATCAAAATTGATGAAATTCGGGTTATAGGTTCTGTTCGGGGTCTAGTTGGTCGCCGAAGCTCGACGTTACTGTCAGTCATCTCTAAGGGGTTCAAAATAGGGGTTGAAATTTTCAGAACGCCGTAGGTGAAGTGGGTAGTATTCTTCGCTTTACAGTCGTTTTCCATTAAAAATATGTAGGTAGTGGACTTAATCGATTTTCCGATTGTTTAGGTATCACCGCACGGCTCGCATAATCCACTAAGTGCACTTGGTGGTTACTCCTTTTGTTAACCATTAATTTGATTAGAGGGGAGAATCCGCTAACTCCATTTAGGATCATTTCCCATCCAAAAATTTTGCTTTTCTGGAGCTAGCGGAAATGAGCTACTTTTTGCTTTATCATAATTTGAAAGGTGGGTTTTTTGTTGAAACCAGGTGGGCTACTGTAGAACCCCATAAACATGATGGTGAAGCCAACAACTCGTTTTGAGCCATAACTGGAGTTAGCGGGTTTTCCTTCTATGCCCACGAAATAATCAGAAAATGCCCTTCGTTTCCCCATACTCTTGCAGCAAAACTGTTAAATTCAAGTTCTATTGTAGGTACTTACTAAAACTTCGATCAAAAATATATGATAGGTGGTTTGGTGGATTTGCTAAAAAGAGCTTTGCCCCAGCAGTACATATTAAATATCTTGTCTAAATATGGGAAAATATTGAAATTTGGTTTCGCTATGCCAGAAAATATGAAAATTGGTAGGTAGGTCTTACCCCTACCTCCTCCCAGACGGTAACAGTTCTTAAGAACCCAAGTACATCTGGGCAAAGAGTTGGAAGCATGTGAGGCGTGGAACTTTCCCGGGATAATGACGAAAATAAGGCGTTTAGCAATTTTACCCTACAAATTAATTTTTTCCACATCGTGAAATTTCGTCGGTAATAAGCACCTCATTGGGAGCAATTTACTGAGAAGTTGGGGCAATTTAAAACGTAGGGGTTGAGGAGAAAATGGTTCCGACTTGAGAACAATTTCCAAACATTATTCGGCAAATCGTGCAACGAATTTTCAATCACATAATTCCGCTGGGCGATTATAATATGTACCTGCCTTACCCTGCTCTAAGCTCGGATTGTCGAGGAAGAAGCGTAGCGGAGAACCGTAGCTCCGACTGTTGTTGTACGGGACGTGGTGGTCAAGATCAAAGGAAAGCCGCAGCGGCCCCTACAAACTAATTCATCACAACATGCTAAGAGTGGAAACTTGGCTCTTTAATCAAGATCCTAACCGACGTCAATTGATTTACAGATAGCGCTCGCGTCGCGTGATGGTGGCCATGTTACATGCAACATTGATCACAACATGGTGGAAAATGTTCTTTCCTTTCCACGATGAGACACAAGCGTCCGAGCTTTCCTTATCACAGAATATACTTATTATTTATATTAGTTACACAATTCCTTAAGTTAGTTACCTACACTTTCTGCAGCTTCTGTATTATATCAAGGGGAAGAGTGGCTGGCGCCTACTGCCCCATCAGTCCTCCTTAATTTTGGTTTATTATTTTCAATAATGAACATTCGGATTCGAGCATGAAACAAAAATTTCTTACCCCCCCCCCCCCCCCCCCTCAAAAATTGATGGTTTCCGTTTCAAGGTATGTAGAATCCGAAAATGCAATTTAAAAAATTTCTGTCCGTCCGCCGTACTTCACAACGACTATACATATTTTTTGCGAACTAGGATGTCTTAGGTGACTGGTCAAAGTAATTTTCTATTAAATAGGTACTAAGTAGGTACCAGCATAGTTTTCAAATAACTTTTATATTTAATTTATATTATGCCGGCAGCGATCTTTGCAAAGGGTCCCGCGAACTTTGAATTAGTACCTACCTAGTATGTTTTAGAAATTTTGTGGGCGGAAGGGAAATTTGTGCAAACTTTGCAACTGCAAAATTAAATGGAGCTCCAGAGTTGGAGATGGGAGGTGAGATGTTCACTAGTCGTTTGTTTTTGACGTGAACAGATTATTAATATTAGCACTGATACGAAAATAATGTAAAAGAAAAAAACCACAGTCATGCAGCATGGCTATAAGAGCGAATTTTTGAAGTTTTCGGCATCTTCCTCCTCCGCCTAAAATTTTCTGAAAATTAATTTTCGGCCAATGATACCATACAAAATTAAAACAGGAGTAGTTTTACGCAAAGTAAAATTTGGGGTGGAAGGAGGGGGAGGGGGAAATCAAAAATGTTTTGAATACCAGAAGAGTAGGTATTGGATACGTAACAAATTTTTTGTTCCATTTTTTGCCGAGTAACACCTCGGTTTGTAGATTTTCCAACGCTGAACACGATGGTGAAGTCAGAATTGCGATATCCCATTCCGTTATCAGATTAGAGCAGACGAACCAGGAGAACATCTCAAGAAATAACCACGTTCCTTCATCTTCAAAGTGCTCCAGTTTGAGAACGGAATGAGATATCGCAATTCTGATTTCACCATCGTGTTCAGCGTACAAAAACCTTTAAAATGAGGTGTCACTTGTCAGACTTTTTCATTTTGGGAATTTATGGGTAATTTCCCCCCCCTAAAACTCCCCAAAACTCCCCCTTAGAGTGACCCGATTCTGCCCATCTTCGAACTTAGCCTGTCGATTGCCAAGACAGATTTTTCGTGCAAATTTGAACTTTTTATCTCAATTCTTTCGAGAGTTATCGTCTGGAATGACACATACATATATAAATATATAAATATATATATAAATACATATATATAAATATATATATATAAATATATATATATATATATATATATATATATATATATATATATATATATATATATATATATATATATATATATATATATATATACATATAATTTTTGGTGTCTTTCGGCAGTGAATTCAGGATGGTCTGAAACGGATTTTGGTATAAAAATCTTTCGGAAATTCGAGTTTTAAAAATTTTGGACCGAGAACAATAGCTTCCTTTTCTTCGAAAATTCGCTAAAAACGATAGCTTCTGTTTTGCCTTCCCTTGAAATACGTTCATCATTAACATTAAATAAAATGGAAATCAAAATACCCTTGGGTGTTCTTATTGCTCAATCGACCATCATTATCATTACTACCTGCTTCACCTCAAATCACCTATCTCTTCTCTACGTGAATCTACCAAGCCGGCAAGCCAGATTTGCGTGGTACATTTTTTCAGCTGATGATGATGAATACCCAACGCTTGCCTTCTGTTCCTCGTTGATTGGTCTGGGTCGGTTGGAGAACTACGCAGGTTATTTCATCTTCATCTAATTACCTATAACCTTAAGAACAACCTACGTTCCTTTAACCTATGTGTCTCCAAACCCGGATAAATAAAAAGCTTGAGTTTATTCTGGTATGCCTATTAATTAGGTACGTAAAATGCTCACAACAGGGACAGTGCTCTCAACCGGGACAGATGTTCAGAAATTTGTTGTAGTTGTAAACGTGGTCTGGCACGAGCGAAAAAAATTCGGTAAAACGATGATTCGATGCTTCGATTCCCATGGAATCGATTCTTGGCCATCGTTCCATGATAATGTTGTGATAAGAGGTGCAGGCGCGCGATTTTCTCTTATCAGCTCAACTCAGCTTTTTCTCTACCTCCCCCCGAAGTCCCTCACGACGTCGTTACGATACATCCACGGTGAGTTTTCGTATTTTTGACTTATTCCTCATCAAATTGTGATCATTTTACGTCCCTCAACTTTTGTAATATGTCAACTGTGAAACGCCTGGCATTTTCCCCCCCGAAAAAGTCACATCAGGGTTTCAAATTGCTCTCAACAGGGACAAGGCTGTTGATCGCTCATTCTCCGATGTTTTTCGTTCTTAATCAATCTATCACTCTCAATGACGGAGAATTCGGTTCAAATAAACATTTCATGTGCCTTTGGATTGTCTAGGTTCAAATATGGTGCCCCTGATTTTTTAAACTCCTTTTTAAAAGATTTTACTTTCGTTTATGTTCAATTCATTTTGCGTTTAAAATTTCTATTTTCAAAGCCACAGTAGAAGTGGAACAAAGCAGAGTTGTTGGATTGCCCCATGAGAATTTTTCGGGCTCTTTTTATTCAGCGAATTTCACCGTTTGGCCTATTTGTAACTTTGTTATGTAAAAGTGATATTAAGAAGATAACATAAATATGAAACTAACGTGATTGAACCTGAAAGATCATTTATTGTTTGAGGAAACTAACCTTAATGTGGTTACCATTTGCCTAGTCATAAGAAAATGGCATTTGTTGGCCAAAAAATTGGATCTCATGACCAAAATATCGAGAAACAAGACTGTAATACTGTTTCAGACTACTTATTTACGCGAATAAAAACGTTTTTCTTCTTTATCAAGCTAGTTTCCTCTTTTTAAAAAAATCCAGATCCTGTCCCGGTTGATTATAATGCTCTAACAACCGAAAAACTGGCAAAATATAGTGCTGTCCCGGTTGTGAGCAACTTGATCTTCAACCGGGAGACTTTTTGACAAAAAAAATAAAATATTTGGAAAATGATGAAGCATCCTGTAGAATTGATATAAATTTACAGAATATAAAAAAGTTGATAAGAAGCAGATTTATACCGGAAAAACCTCCAAAACCTGTCCCGGTTGTGAGCATTTTACTAAGGGGAATCAAGTGGCTAGGTATCAATCCGTCATTCATACAGCAAGATGATTTCACCAGCACCCACTATTTTACGTAGGTAGGCACCTATTTTATAATTTTTATCTAGAGATTTTATCATTTACAACATTATCGTGATAATGATGCCTGTTATGTGTCAGGTACGTAGGTACTTAGGTACCAATTTTTTTCGGGCTTTTCTTTTTACAATCAGATGGGATTCGACAATGAAAGTCCAATTTCGATTTGATATACTTAAATGCTTTCTACAGCAGCCTGGCTGTCATTTCAACTTCGTCGCATTGTTGCCTGCCTCAGTGAGACATTTCGACTTTGAGTTTTGAGTTGATAATGGCAACAAGACGGCTGTACTATAAAGCTCCTCATTGAAGTATTTCAGATCGAAATTACTTTTATTGTCGAACCCCACCTGGTCGTTATGCACTTTTGATACCTACGTCTACCTACCTCACCATGTCTCGCATACAGGAAAAACTCCTGAAACCTAAAACCTGACTATTTTGATTTTTAAATTGGGTTTAAAATTGTTCGAACAGTTACTATGGGCAAGTAAATTTCTGAAGGGTGGGTCCATTAATTTATTTTTGCATAATAAAGAGCCTACCTAGATAACCATTCTAACCGATTTCCGGAGGAGAAACGTTCTTGAGCTCTCAAATCAAAATTCCTACTCATGTTTTGCGTTTCAGGACTTTCTGAGCAGAGTTTATGTGTTCATCAGTCGGCACATATGCGGAGCTACAAATCCTTACCAATCTAGAACTAAAAATACCATGCACCACGATGTTCCCATCCAACTACTGATGAATGTCATGAGGACCACCTGCAGTCGAATGCTCCCAACAAGTCTTATTTATTAATTTTATCACGGTAATAACAATCAGGGGAAGAATAATTAGAAAAAACATACTATGGGACTCGGAAAAGTGGTCTTCAGTTAAATGAGGGTACAAAAGAATCATCTAACTCAAAAATACGATTCAAATGCTTGAGAAGAAAGAAAATGCGTACATTAACTTCAGCAGCAACCAAAAAGGGTTTTCCTCCATTGACGCTTCTGAAAAGCTTTAATTATAAGACGTACGGTTCACTGTTTGAATGATCGACTGCCCGAATGGAGCTGACGTCCCCTGAAATCATCCCTGGTTTTTGTCCGCCCACTACCTACCTATTATTTTTTCTAGTTGAACATCGTAACAAGGAATTATAAAAGTTTGAAACCACAGGTTCAGCTGTGAATGGACAGAATAAACCAAAATTGCTGTTTTCGTCTTTATAAGGGCGTTGGAGTAATAAACTTAACGCTTCCTTGTAGTTTTCACGGTATAGGGCAGAACGGGAGCAGGTTGAGGCGTGTGGAAAACTACCAACATGAAGTCACGTTCTGCACAGAAAAAACAACGATATTTTAGAGGGGATTTGTAGTTGAATTGCCCACTGTTGTATACCATACAGTACAGCAATACGTAGCTTTCATACATTTACAGGAGAAATTCATATGAGTGAATGATTAAAACCTGGGATGATGAGGATTTCGTAGTTAGTTGATGTGACTCTAACGGTGAGCGGAGTGTCTGCCGGGTTGATCTCACGTATGGTATGAACACACCTGATCGTGAAGGGTTTTAGAACTCTGGACGTGATCGTTGCCATCATCTGTTTCATCGTTGTTTCCCCTGGAAGCCCTGTCAGAAGATTCATTAAATGAAATTCGTACGTAGAGTCGAACCTGGATTAGTGAAAATGCTGGGGACCAGGCCATCAGATGTCACTTATAGAGGTTTCTCACTTACCCAGGATTTTTATGGTTATTCTTCACTTACCCGGGGTTTGGGCAAAACCAAAAATCAAGGCAATTGAGGTACACAAAACAGAAAACAACTCATTTCACTACTTTCCGTTTATTATGTACGTCAAAATAATTTCGTAGGTAAATATGTACGTTCTAATAGGACAACTGTGGTTTGAAGAAATCGGGAATCTTGGTTTGCCT
Source organism: Leptopterna dolabrata (assembly GCA_954871275.1). NCBI lineage: Eukaryota > Metazoa > Arthropoda > Insecta > Hemiptera > Miridae > Leptopterna > Leptopterna dolabrata. The sequence goes on along the minus strand of OX940975.1, from coordinate 11,149,299 downwards.
ATCAGTGTCTGTCTGGCCACCATTCTTTGAAGATCAAGTAGCCTATAGAAAACCTGTGTTTCTACGTTGGAGTTGCCTTCAAAAAATCTCGTAACTGTGTCCAGTGCTTTAAATGCTTCATTTTCTTCGGCGATGCTTACCTCATTCACAAAACCACACTTTCTGTATTCTCTGAACAACATACAGTGTGTACCTTCAGGATCAGAGCGGCAAAATCAAACCGGATTGAAATCGTCGATGCTCTGGTAAACGCTTTGCGCGTCACTTGAACGACGTTGCACTCTGTGCGCTCCCACTTTTACTTCACCTGTTTGATTTCGTCGCTTTGCTCTTTGCTCTCGCTCCTTGCTCACTCTTCGCTCCTCTCTGTCTGTACACTAAAGCAACGTGTTAGCTGTGACAGAGTAGGTACCAATCATGTTCGCACACAGCAGAACTGTGACTCTCTCCTTACTCAGTTTTTCTCGGTGGCACTGTTCACCTTTGAAAGCAAAAGTAGAGTTTGGAAGGCATCTAAAGAATAATCCCGTCTAATCTGCGTTGAAAATATCGTCCCATGAATAACCGCAATCAATGTGGGCAGACCATTTGTCCACTGACTACACTGTCTACTGAAGTGCTTTCTCCGCAAATGAGCAATTTAATTTCCCTGTGCAGGATTTTTCTAATTTTTGATCTCAACATCGGATTTAGCACCCTTGAAAACCCCCACTGCCAATTTATCTCAAAACTCCGTGTAGGTTGGGCAACAAACGGATAGAAAGAAACCGAAATGACGTCATAAGTGGATGGCACCGAGGGTTGCCGCCAGGCGGACGCGGTGGTAAGGGCCTTTTACCTATGACGTCATTTCGCTTTCTTTCCACAGGTTATCGGCCACTTTCGATCATCGGATACCCCTCATATAGCACCTTTGCGGAAAGCTCTCGCCGATATATTTTACTTGAGAAAATAAAAGAAAACAGGTAAAATTGTCCATTCTCTTAAAAGCCAAATCGTTTAGTTTCTTGAATCCTTCTAATCAGCCGTTACTTGCCTTGAAATCACCGATGCCCAATGCAGAGGAAAAACTGCGCGCTTTTTCTTGAATCAGGGGGCCATTAACGGGAACACTTTTGTCTAAACATTGTTTTAACCATTCAGCTAAACACTCCTCCAAATCAGGTTTCTCAGCCGGTTTGAGTCTTTTCGATTACCATATCCTTCAGTGCACTCTGCTTCAATCTTATCACGCTTTTTCATTTCACGGTACATTACTGACTCGGAAACCCTCGGTCAGAATCCTTGATGAGCTTCAATTTGCAGCTCAAAAATATAAAATGTTAAGTTTACGTTTATGAGTGGACATTGCGCACGAGGTTACTAACTGAACTGAACGAAAGGAAGCTCTCGTCATTACTCGTGATTTATCATTGAACACTGCTTTAAAAAAAGTCACTAATAGAGGTTGAGAGGCAGGGAGTTGTCACTCACAGAGGTCTGGAGAAAAACAGAACCAGCCGCTTATAGTGGTGAAATTCACTGGTTTTTTGTCAGAAACCTATTTCACAATTTTTCACAATTTTTGAAAACTACGTTAAATTTCACGTTATATCGAACACCAGCATTTCTTAGAGCTCACAAAAAATAAAAAATGACAAATCTGAGAAAGCTTCGAAATACCTCTACCACTTAGCAAACCTCAAAAAAATGGCAATTCTGTGAAAACTTCGAAATACCTCTACCACTTAGCAAACCTCTCATCATCAGCTTTCCAACGGTGTACTCAATTTTATTTGTACAGGACATTTAGGGGAGAAAATGGAGTGTGAATCTTAAAAAAAACCTGGGAATTTTTGCCAAAATCAAGGGTTTTTGCATGTAACGACTCCAACAAAACTTGAGGAGTAGGGGGACCTCCACATAATTTTCTCCTCTGAATCGAATGGTGACACTCCCAAGCCTCCAAGATTGAGTAAAAACTGATCTTTAAATATTCTGTGTTCAAGTTTAGATGTCGAAAAAGCGCGGGGTTTTCATATTTCTGTTCTTGCAGAGTCAAATTTTTACTCAGTTTGGGAGGTTTGGGAGAGTCACCATTCGATTCAGCGGAGAAAAGTATGTGGAAGTCAACCCGATGTTTCGGCCTTCTTCTCCGCTTGATGTGAAGTTTCATTCAGTTTTTTCTCGGACTTATCAGGGATCACCCTGTATAATTAGTACACAAACAGGTTCATCGCAGTCAACATCCATCTTCATTTAAAGTGTACGACTAATGTACGAATTATGAATTAATTCAGGAAGCACATTGAAGTAGGTATAGCATTCAACTTTGGATGAGTCAGGTACCTATATATACACAAACTTAGGTAAATTACTTGAGCTTGCACAGAGGGAATATTAAAATACTTACAATTATTTCGACTCTGTTGCTCTGATTTCAATAATCAGAATATCAAATAGGTATATAATCAAAATGAAGTTGAAGTACATAATATCACAGCTTCCACATTTCCCAGCGATAAACTTTTAATTCAAAGAAAACCTGAGTTATTGAAAACTTCTCTATTTTCACTAATACACGAAAAACGCGAAAAATACACTGTTATACCGGTTTTGGTGATCAAACCATCGTCAGTAACAAACAATAACCGTGCAAACTGATGGATAAGACTATCGTGGTTCGTCTTCAAATAGCATAAAAAGGCAAAGTGATTGTGGAAATTCATGATATCGATCAATGTACGAAAATTTTGAAATTTTACAGTAGTTAGGTCATTGATTAAGTACCCACACTTACCAAAGTTGTTTATGACCAAAGTGTCCAGTACAATCTTATTCTTCTGGATACGTCGCATAATTTTCGTTGTGGCTTTCTGAAATTGTGGCGTAGTTAGTGAACCAGTGCTACTCATGTTGAACTATCAGTCCATGCATAACGAGTAGAAGATACTTTGTATCTTCTACACGGTATGGCCCATGTTATTTGCTTATAATGCTTCAAATATGAATAGGTAGGTATTACGTGTAAGACGCTTGATGATGAAATCTCAATCAAAGAGAAGATAGGGTGGTACCCAACTATCAATTTACAACAGCTTCATACATTTTCAATATCTCTTATTCTATGCACGCTGCATTGAGAAAATGCCTAGGTAATAGGTTAGTAAGTACCTACCGCATGTAACCTATGCCTGAGCGTAACTAACCTTCTTACAACTGTACAAATTCTTATGTACCTACGTCATTTTTATGTTTTTTGACGTTTTTATGTACCTATGTCATTTTTGAAGTTATGTACCTACGTCATTCTTAGTTTATGTACCTACGTCATGATTAGTTTTTGAAGTTTTTATGTACCTAGGTCATTTAAATTATGTACCACTCCTTTTTTAAATGTTTTTGAAGGTTTTATGTACCTACGTCATTCGTATGTACCTACGTCATTTTTGAAGTTTTTGTCGCCTACTTGATAGAGGAAACTTAACTTTGGTGCAACTCAACCAGTACTGACTGGTCGTCGACGACTGAATAGGTCGTGTAAAGTGGAAACATATACACAGTTGTAAGAAAATGCTTGTAAGCAAGGGAGAATAAGAACTACCTACCTCGATTTTTCATAATAAGTTACCTTGAGCTCTGGGATATTGAGATGGCTATAAGCCATAATCGGGGACACATCATCCTCTGCCATTTCGCTTATCTGCCAATACCGGGATATCCAACAAAATAAGATAAATAGAGGTATCAATTCCGTAGATCAATCGCGTTCTACGAAACAATTCAACAGGCTTGTAGAATGTCTTGGATACCAATGAATTTCGATCATTTTGAAGGTGATCCCTACCTGTCCCCGTCGATGCCATAAATATGCGGTATAACTTCGATTCCATATCTATGATTCCATAGTTAGTAATCTACGTCGATGTAAAATGGGCATTTTGAAAGACCATCACTTGGGATGTGACCTCGAATGCCGCATGCCTTCAAAAAACCGAGTCAGTTTTAAAATATTATAATAAATTATTTCAACAGAATTGCAACAACTTCCCTCAGTCGAGGACATGTAGCAAACAGATGTTCCTCTCCTTTCAGAGCGCTTGGCGTAATCTCAACTCAAGTCTCTGTGCTGCAGTACGATCGAAAATGTTCGCCAAATGAATTGTTGTACACCTGAGAGTATCCAAACAAACACATACGAGTACATAAACATATCAAAAATAAGTACTCCATCATTGTGCCTACGATAAATATAATCTTAGGTCTGGTAGCTCATATAGCTACTAGGTATTCTAATACTCGCGCAAATAATTATTTCAACAAAATCTCTAAATGGTATTATAGTATAGCATTGTCAAGATGCTTTCGGTTCATCTTCGATAAGTACCGGTCCATACTAAAAAGGGACGTTACAGTTAGGGCTGCCAGATTTTCCAGGAAAAATACGTGTACCCCCCCCCCCCCCCCCCATCCAATCCAATTCTCCCTAAGCCACGTATATACATGTACCACACCAATATTATTAAACGTTTTTTTGGCTAAGAATAACTAAACTACAAAAACAACAAAAATTTGTACCATCTGGTGGAAGGTTGACATTAATAAAAATTTAACTCTAAAACAGTCGGTAACTATAATTTTAGGAACATTAGTTTACGGTTATGAACTTAGCGGTTCAATTTAAATATATATTTATGCAACAATCACATTGTTATGGGAATAAATTATAGGAACTTAGAGAAGCAAATGAGAAGTCACAAAACTACATACTTACCTACCTACATACTTATTTATAAAATGCTAAGTTGGCTCTGTTTTCAAAACCGAACAAGGTAGTAGGTAGATAATTGTATTATTATTATAGAAATAAATTGTATTATTATTATTATGTAGCAGTAGGGGCAATACAAGAGCGTAGAATCAGACTTTTGAGGTCAATAATGCAAAATTCCGACCCAAATACGGGGTTAATTAAGGAAAGAAAACTGGCTGGTTAAATGATGGTTGATAAAACCGAATCATAGGTGCAACAACAAAAAATCAGGTAGCACGAGACTGGAAAGAAAAATTTTCTAGTTCCTTGCTGTGAAAGCTGTTGCAAGGAAGCTTTAGGTATAACTTTCTAGGTAGGTACCTACCTAGTTCAGAATGATTTTTTCGACTTTTTTGCCGTCTAGTAAAAAAAAGGATTTTGCCCATACTTTCGGAAATTTAAAGTATAAAGTAACCAAAAATGGAGTACAGTACTTTGAAAACCAGTATGTCTGGCATCCTTGGTTACAGTCAATGCATCGCCGTTTTCAACAAAATTTTGTCTATAGGTTCTACTACCCAAAATACTTGCCGAACGTCAGTGAGGCCCTTACTTAGACTCGAACGACATTTGCTGGTGGACTGTATGGATGTATGTATGCCAGTACCGCGAAAACCCTCGACCCCTGGAACCGTTGTGAAAATCTGAAATTTTGATTCCTGGTCGGAAGTGGCGCCGCAAGAGCCAAAACAGGTGATAGTGAGCTTTCAGATTTCAGGATATACCTACTGCCCGGTATCGCTATATAGGTAGGTTTTGGTACAAAGACGGAGCCAGTTAGTGGCGCCACAAAATCTAGATATATAGTTACGTAAGCATACCAGCCCATGTGGTTCTTCTTATTCTTATGAAATTATTGATTCCTTCACCACTCGTTGTGCTCCTCCTTACTTAACTTTGTTCTTACCACTTCCAATGCGTTTAGGGACATAATTTATGTATTACGTACCGTGTAGCAGGTTTTATGAAGCTGGAGGCAGCTCCAGTTCTGGTTAAGGTACATGGATTCGCAAATCTCGTGATGTATTTTCATTTTCCAAGATTTAATATCAAGACCTACATATAAACATTATCTCAAAATATCGTCAAGTTTAAGTTTCTCACAATTTTCTACCATGAGAATACAAACTGCCCAGGGCATCATACGTATAAACTCAGTCTTTCAGATTCATCAAATACCTACCGATAAATGCATTCCTACAGGTTCATCAAATCGCTATATTTCCGCTGTGCTGACGTAATTCTTGTTGTTACAACTTGAACCCACCTACTAGTTATATTCAGATGCATGAAATCACACTATAAGAACCTCCCTGGAACTGGGAAGTAGTAATGATTCGCTTCCTGTATGATTTTTCAAGTCTTGAAATTTCTAATATTTTAGAAAGGCATCCTTTCAGTAGTAGCAGCTTTCCGAACAACTTCATAACTTTAGAAAGATCTATCATGAGGCGATTCGTTACCCTTTGGAAGAGCTTTTCTCGACATTTTTATCACGAGTAACTCGTAAAACAACATGACGTAGGTATTTTTCAAAAGGCTTTTACCTTCCAATAAATTCAAGAAGAAGAAAAAACCGTTTTTCGACTCCAAACGCGAAACTGTCGCTTTCATCCTTACTATATATATCATTCTGAAGAGTTGAAAAAAATGAAATACTCCCACCCTTACGATGAAGTAAGCCAATGTATTGATGGCATTATAAAACCCTAAGGTCCCAGAATGACTTGCACCCGAAGATGTATAGACCCTCCCGAGCAACGGCAGTTTATAGTATTTTTCTAAGCTCCTATTAAGTGGAAGGAAGATGGCTTAAGCAAGTCGACTTGAGTTTAGCGGCACCTGGGACCTCCTACCCTATTATATTTATGGACTTTTTTTCCGTAGAGTTTTCCTGGCCGCCAGAGGGAAGCAATACGGCTTTACCTTCTAGAAGGTGGTTAGCAGTAGATAGGGAGGGGGTAGAGAGGATCGCTCTCGAGATCTTATACTTTTATGAGCGCCATCTTACCTTTTTCCCTCCATTCCGCGAGACTGGTTTCGTCCCAATAACTCGACTTTTCTAGTTCTGGAATCCCGCTTTTCCGACTGGAAACTGCTGCGTACGGATATTCCGAGTTTCTTCGTTCCGGCGATTTCCAGGCCTCGATGATGGCGCGTAATTTGGGAAATTTCTTAGAGTATCATCATCAGGGAAAAGCCTATGTGCAGGTTGAATTGGAGTGGCATTCAAGCTGCGAGCTCGGCTTTAGAGATATGATGGTGGAAGGAGGGCATAGTTAATTTCCTAGGCGTGTATGCTCACTAGGTGCTGACGGAGTTTCCAATGTTTTTTATGGGCGTGGAGGGCTGAGCATGTCAACCATGCATACGCTACATAATGAACAGCGTGGGTGTGTTCTGACGTAATCTTGCATGAATGAATGGCCAAAAGTTGATAGCGAGTTGAGCGAAGTTGATAGCTCTTTCCTTGTGTCTTTTACTTGACTGCTTTAGATTGCTGATTTTTCCGGATTGCTCAGACATTATACTACTCACACGAGTAAGTACGTTTAAAACTGCATTCACACTGAGCAATTCATGAAGCAATGTATCAATTCTTTAAAGCAAGAAGCAGCTCTGCGTTCCTCCACAATCCTGAGAATGGCTTCGAATGAAAACAAATCAAGATAGAATGCACCCTGAGTAACCGCACACACATTTTATTGCAATTTACTTTCCGTCATTTTTTCCCCATTTAAGTAAGGCACCAGACACACCACACGCGCAGTACAGGTAGCACCATAATCTATTCAGCCTTCTATGAAGTGATTCAAGTTTTACTTACGGCAGCAATGACCGTGTTCTCAGCATTCGGTGCGCTAGCTACTTGGACATAGCGTGGTCAACCCCGCGCGGGATCACGCATTTTTACTTTTCATGATTAATTCACAAAACAGCGCTCGTTTTCCGTTTCTAATGTATTTGATATTGCAGTGAACATAATTACTGCTTTTAACCCTGGAATACTATAGGTAGCGAATTGTCAAATTAATATCCCAGAACTCCCTCTTCCCTCGTCGTTAGGGTGTGGCGAGGGGGTAGTCCGCTCAGCAGTGCTTCAGCACATCAGTACCCCTCCCTCCAATAAAGTATAAGTTTCGTGTGGATACGCATCTGGCTTGTACGACCCGTTCCCGTGAAACTTACTTCGCCGAGTCGACTAAGGTATAGGTTTACAAAACTTTAATTCGTTATTTCAGCTAACGGATACCTAGTATAATGTGGTAGTGTTCTGTTCTTCAGTCTGACGAAGGTATAGTGATAAATCGCGATTATTCAGATTATTTCGACTTGAAATGCACTGTGTCAAGTACTCTGACCCAAAGTCGATTGCAGGTCATGGAAGAGCTGGAATCCGATGTGGATTCAATATCTGATGAAGATTGTGGTGAAACAAGCCACAATGAGGTTACCTGAGTGTACTTCAATTACACTCAGGCTACATATTTCTGTCTGTGTTTCTTACAAAAAAATATACTTTTAGCATGGAACATGCTTTAGCCATGACCTAACTGCCGGAAAACGTTACAAAATACTTGTGTTACTAATGTGTGGTCCTCGTAAAGTATTGAAAGTAGTCCTCGTAAAGTCACTGAATTCTGGTTCTTATTTTTTGTCAGAATGTACCTAGATCGTTATTTTGGATTTTGTTCATAATATGAAATAATATGAACCAAATTTGTTCACGTTGCGAAAGTACATATTATGTACTTTCGCAACTTGAACAAATTTGGTTTGTTGTATGTCGGTCAGTGTGTCTGTAAATCCTTGCACACTCGTAACTCCCTCAACTCGAATCCGATTTTGCTCAAATTTTCAGGATTATGAGGGTCGGGCGCGAGATGGTCCCCTATTTATACATTTCAGAACGATCGAATCATGGTACGGCCACTACGCATGCGTAAACGCGAAGCCAAGGTAGGTACTAAGTTTCTCGCGAATAATGGCCCGATTTAACTCAAATTTGGTGGGTGGTTGGGGTGTGGCTTCTAGATGGCCCCCTATGAATTGCTCGGATTACTGGAGAGATTTTCTCGATTTATGGCTTTCTTGAGGGAAGCATGGGGGTAGGTAGGTACTGATCACAGAAAACAGTGGTTTATGCAGAAATTGTATCAATACAGGAAAATAAGCCCAATGGCCTTATCAGGTGAAAAAAAAACGGTTCCCGTGAGATCACCGTAAGCTACCTCGAGCGTGGTTAGTACTTGGATGGGTGACCGCCGTGGCACGTGGTGACATGTTCAAATTTGACCGATGTAAGTAGCTGCTGGGCGAACCCCTCTCCAGTCAAGGGGGTGAGGCAATGGGTAGCCAAGGACCCCAGCCTGTAATGGCTGTTTACTATACTATGCAGGAAAATAATACAACGATGTGTAATAATTTGCAGCGTTTTTGTGTCCGTGATGAAGTTTTAATTCTACTACCTGTTTGGTATGAATGCGATTCAAGGCTGAGCCTTGAGCTGTACCTAATGGGTAGGTAACTATAATATTTTTTACTAGTTGGATAAAAATAATGTGATTATAAAAATATAAAAAAATCACTTAGGTACTCCCCCAGGTTTTGATCTTATTCCATGTCAGATACTTGTTAGATGTCACTTAAAGACTGAAAAAATGTTCTAAACAGTTTTATTTGTGTTTAAAAAACAGTTCTGAATCTTATTGCTGCTTTATCCTGAGATGGTAGTCAAACGACAAAGGTTTATTAATGCAGTCTATAATTACCTATAGTATTCCAGGGTTAAATGCTCCACTTTTGATCGAAAATAGAAGAAAATACCTTATGGATGCCCTTTCTGCGTAGATCACTGTTTTCTGTGGTCAGTACCTCGAAGCCCTCGAGCTTCCCCCTCGAAAGCCCTAAATCGAGCACTGGAGCCGGCCCGGGAATTACAGTTTCATAAAAATTGCACAGGATTCAATAATTCAATCACTAACTATTTGTTGTTATTCATTGTTCAAGTTACAACCTATCAACAAAATCCAAAAGAGCCTCATTCTTCACATGAAGTAATATCACGGAACAACCAACTCGATTTCAGACAGCCATCCGTGATCAGGTGTTCCCTAGCAAATCTGTGCTGGACTTATACCATTTCATTCAAGATAATGTTGACGAAGCTTTAAAAAAAGCCATACCCTTCTATTAAGTTTCGAGCTACGGATTTCTCAAAATTTCAACCCCTATTTTGAACCCCTTAGAGATGACTGACAGTAACGCCGAGCTTCGTGGACCGACCAGACCCCGAATGGGACCTGCAATCGAAATTTCATTAATTTTGGTTGATGGTAACTAAGAAAAGTGCTAAGTACGGAGTACGGCGGACGGACAGAAATTTTTTTAAACTCCACTTCCGGGTTCTACTTACCTTGAAACGGAAACCGTCAAATTTTGAGGGGGGGGTTCATGCTTGATTCCAAAAGTTCATCACTGAAAATAATAAACCAAAACTATAAGTCTGTTCAAATGGTTTATAAGTTGTAGGTATATAGGTGGAAGGGAAGCACGAACCCTCAAATTTTCAAGTGCGTTAGTGTTTCACGCCCTTTTCACCATAATCGATTCTCAGTTATATTACCTACCTGAGAGTTGAGTATGTATACCTACCCATATGCATACCCACTGAATTATGTATGCCCAGTATGTATACCCATTTCATTGTAATCATACATCATTACCAAGAAAAATGAAACTCGCCCCAGAAAATGCATAATTAAGGTGAAAAATATACAATTTTTTTTATACACATGTGTATAATTACCTACACTATTTCCTAGTTATACTTATTATTGTCTATTTTCGATAAAGAGTAATAGAGAGAAAAAATAGTACTAAATAAATGCTATGGAACTAGCGGGATTATGCGAGAGATATTATATCTATCAGTCCCGCTCCTGAAAATGGGAGGGATCCCGCGGGATTGGCAACCCTAGTTGGATATCAAAACCTACCGCGTTCCATGAAGAAGCCAGCATAGCTTGGGCTTTGGTAGTATACCTGTATGCCGGACACAGAGGTATATAATTATCCTTCGTGCAATCCATCGTTAATTACTGGCGTACGGGCTGCCACCCACATTGAGCCTGCGTGCCGTTCGCAAATGACTTCTGATATCCAGAGGGTTGGCGGAGGCTCGCTTTTACGATCGCGCTTCTTCATCTCAGCTCTCGGCGCTACCACCCACCATTGACCTGAACTTCTTCACCGCGTCTGCCTCCAAGATTTCCCCTCGCCTAAAAAGAACCCCTCCAGTCGCAAATACAATAAAATTTAAAAAAGCTGCCCATGAATGGGGCTCGTAACGTTATTTAATGGTCGATGTAAATATGTGCGCGAAACGTTATTGCTCCCCCTCGCAGGAAGTTCGTCGTAGGCAATGATTTTCCGCGTCCGTCCTTTTGTTCGAATGAAACAGTAGGCTACTCTAAATCTTCCCAGGGAAACATGATCGATTCCCATTTATCGGGTATCCTTGTTAACGAATTTTCAAAGAAAATGAAGCTACTACAGTGGGTCCAAAATGTTCAGAACATGAATTTAAAAAAATTGGTACCTACACACTCCGAAATGAAGAACGTGTAGGCCACCACTATACCTACTATACCAAGTCTCTTTCCATTTGAATGGCCACTCGGACTGTTACCCGTGCCGTAAACATAATTTATTTAATTAATTCATTGAATTTAATTGGACACCTTTTTTAGCAAGCCATGGTACGATGTGAAATAATAAGACAAGAAATAAACCTTCAGTTTAATATAAATTATAAATTGGTGGTAAACTGAAGGTTTATTTTTGGTCTTTCCACATTTTTTTCATTCTTATTTTTGGTTCATCATTTCCAACATTTATTTGGAATCGAGCATGAAAAAAGGTAACCCCCTCAATGTCGTATGGTTTGCGTTTCAAGGTACGTAGAATCCAAAAATGGAATACAAAATATTTCTGTCCGTCCGCCTTACGCCGTACCTCGCACTATACTTACATACCATGAAACAAATTTTATTAACGAAATTTAGTTGGTATTTATTTATTTATTATTACTATTATATGGGCAAAATTGCCCAATTTACAAAGTATTAATAACTATCAACTAACATCACGTTGTTCCAAATAATGGGTACACCTTATTTATAAAAAAGAAAAGAAAATTTGTGTTCAAAATAATAATAATTTGGCCCGTCTCTTGAAACCATTTTCACTTAAACAGAGTAGGTCCACTTCTGACAAACTTGTCAGACAAATGTTTCTGACAGACTTGCCAGACGGTATGTTTCATTCCGAGTTTAGTTGGTCCGTGAAGCTCGGTGTTACTGTCAACCCTAAGGGGTGAAAAGTAGGGTGGTTGAAATTTTCAAAACGCCAGAGCTCGAAAAGTATTGTACGTCCAGCCTTTCGTTCACAGTAATCATAGGGTATTCGAAACTCCAGCCCAGATATCATTGCTTACAGCTTGCTTACAAATTGCTTATGAATCGCTTTTAACTTGCTTATAAATTGCTTATAGCTTGCTTGTAAATTGCTTGATTATGAACCCACATGGCTTTATATGAAATTGAATTTGTTTTTCCGTGGTATTATTTCGTTTGAAGAAGAATGGTTATTATGGGTTTTGTTGATAGGTGGCTTTTTACCTATTTCTTGATACAAGTTGTTGTTCACGGCCAAACAAACGATTCATCGAAATTAGGTGAAAATTTGAAAATATGTCGAGGGTCCTACTTCGGTTCAGCAACCAGCTGAATTTCAAAAATGACCGTAATGGCTCGTGGGGCCGTAATGGTGCGTTTCAGAAGATGGTGCGGCGGTAATGCATAATTATGCAACTGTAATTGCCGAACGTTAGAGAGATTACTATATACGTCGACTCTGTTGGCATTTTTGTGGTCTCTCTCTAAGGGTGCGTACGTGGGTAGGTAGGTATATAGCGCAAAAATCGGCCCTACTAAATCAGAACCTTACGCTACATAGCAGGAATTCAGTCATCCACGCAGAAGGGGTACATTTGTACAGGAACAAACACCAGGGTCAAATAACTTAAACACTTACAAAATTTAATTTTTGTTAACCAGTGGTACCCTCAGCCACTGTATCGAGGGGCGAGATCTTCAAAAGAAGGTTTATTGCACAATCGCAGTGTTTCCGCCTAAGACCTACTGGGTTGGTTTCAGTACTTGTCCTAGAACTTAATAATTATGTTGAAACGATAATAGTTGACTAGAAGAAACTCGAAGGACCACCTCAACTGAGGAAGATTAGATATTGACACTCAAGTAGGTACAAACAACTAATAGGAACTAAGGGTGCTCAGAGAGATTAAAGACACAGATATTGATGAAACACCAACATTCACTAGTATTTATTGAATATAGGAACCTTGTGCTTTAGGATGAATAATTGTGCAAAATTGCATAACCTACAGTGGCCACTGGCAAATTGTTATCTGGACATCAATTGAACTAATAAATATTGATCAGGTACGTGTGCTTGTAGAGAATATTATTCTTATCTGATTGATGACTAGAGTGGTGACTGGATGATGTAGATGGTAAAGCTGTAGGTATTCCAAGGTGTTTGACTGGACGTCCAACAGGTGATTTTCCAAGTCCGATAAAAATGCTGGTAACTTCTTCACTTGATCGGAGATATGTTAGAACGCTGATGGATATGATGGAGATGATGATGGTAACATAAATTAGTGAGAGAAGATGACGGTAACTTGGATGAATTTCGATACGTATCACAGGTGAATATTAGCACATTAGCACACAATGTCGTTGTAAAAGACGGCGACGCAATCCTCTCATTTTGATATGAAGACTCCCACCTGTTGCCCCTTCCTCCTGGAAACAGTGATGCTGAGGATTGATGGTTGGGAGATGTTGTCTGATGTCCTTATAAATAGCACAAGATTTAGGTCAAAATAAATATAGCACAATTAAACAATAAGTAACTTACCTAATATTGCACAGGAAATAAATTAATAACAATAATAATATCACAGTCCTGTCTTATAGCATCCATGGAGTACTTCCCAGTGTAATTCCTACATGATGATAGTGGTGACAATATTGATAACTGATAAATAGATAGCATTGATTAGGGACTTGGGAAGTTTTATACAGGAACTTGAATGTGATAATATGAACAAATATTGGTGAGGTGCAAAAAAGTGATGTGCTCATGAAAGGGAAAAGGGATTTTGAAGGAAATAGAAGTAACTTGTAGGTGATGGCTGGTAATGTTGCGAATTCAAGTAAGTCTGAACATTCTCCCCGGCAATTCGCAACAATAGACATTATGCATGGATGGAATCAAGGTGCAAAGGAACAAGTTTGGTTGCAGGTCTCTTGTAAGTGCTGCTTGCTGTCTTGAGGGTGACAACACGCACAATACCATCACTCCCAGGGTGGACTTCGAGGACTCTTGCCAGAGGCCAATGTGTTGGTGGAGTGTTATCTTCTTGGAGAAGGACAAGCTCTCCTATCTTAAAGTTGGGGTTTCGTCTGTCCCACTTCTGGCGCACCTGCAGAGCGCTAACATACTCTGCCATCCATCGTGACCAGAAATGCTGGACACGTTGACGAATAAGCTGCCATCTATTCAAGCGGTTTTCCGGAACATCAGTGAGATCCATCTCAGGTGTTGCTGTAATTGGTTGGCCAATCAGAAAATGACCAGGTGTAAGGGCCTCCATATCCAGTGGGCTGTTGGTGAGAGGTTGTAATGGCCGGGAGTTTAGAATACCTTCTATTTTGATAAAAACAGTGATGAGCTCAGTCAGGCTGTATGGCTGATTACCAAAGGTCTTGTACAGTAGGTCCTTGGCAACTCTGACAGAGACCTCCCATCCACCACCAAAATGGGGAGATGATGGTGGGTTAAAATCCCACTGCACCCTCAAATGAGCAGTGCCAGATGCAATTGAGGCCTGGTGGTCTTGATTTGCAACCCAGTCAGTGACTTCTTGCAGATAACGTGCAGTACCTCGAAAGTTAGTTCCACCATCTGATAACATTTGATTGGGGAGACCCCGTCGGTTCACAAAACGATCAAAGGCATCAAGAAAGCCTTCCACTGACAATGATGTGGCCACTTCAAGGTGGAGAGCCCTAGATGACATGCACAAGAACAAACAGAGATAAGCCTTTCGGAAGTTGGACCTCCTACCTGATGTCTCTCGATACAAAAATGGACCCGCAAAATCCACACCAGTTACTAAAAATGGTCGGACACCAGCAAAACGTGAGGTTGGTAGATTTCCCATGAATGGTATGAGGCTGGATCTGGAAAACCTGGTGCAAATAGGACACTTTTCTCTCAGATGCTTCACAAGGTTCTTAGCTCTAGGTATCCAATATTCTTGTCTTAAGCTAGCAAGTAGAGCTGTTGGGCCTGCATGGTGGTTTAAGATGTGATAATGGTGAACTATTAGGTTGGTATAGTACGATTTTGATGGTAGGAGTATAGGGTGACGCTGATCAGGCGCAAGAGGTGCATTGGCCAAACGCCCTCCAACACGGATGAGTCCCTTGGGATCAATGAATACATCAAGTCTCCGGAGCTCTTGGGGTAGAAGATTGAACGAATTTTCTGTATGAACTGCAGGAAATACTGAATGCTGCAACAGACGAATGTAATGGTGGTTTGCATTATGAAACTCCAATGCTGAGATTGAGCCAGAAATACGGTGATGCTTGAGGAGCTTGGGTATCTTGGTGTTATGGATAAAGCGTTTGATATATGCGATAATTCGAACAAATTTGGTGAAAGATGAGTGCCGACTAGCATATTCAATCAATTCAGGGTTGACAACCACTGTTACAAGTGAAAGGCGGACCCTTTTCAGTTCAGGAACCTCCACACCTGATGCCTCTGCCGAAATTGGCCAATTGCTAATAGGCAACTGACCCCATGAGGGTCCAGACCACCATAATGGGTGCTCCTTTAGGTTGGATGGGAGAACACCTCGAGATCCGACGTCAGCTGGATTGTCACTGCCTCGCACATGGTGCCACCAATCTGGTTGTGTTACACTATGCACTTGCTGTACCCGGTTTGATACAAAGGTTTGAAGAAGATGTGGCTGGGTCTTCAACCATGACAGGGCAATCATAGAGTCGGTAAAACAGAAGACCTGCTCCACCTGAAGGTCTCTTCTCAAATGATCCAATGACTTGAGTAGCTGGGCAAGAAGGAGAGCCCCACACAACTCCAGACGAGGGATTGTAATGGCTTTCAAAGGTGCCAGGCGGGTCTTTGACTTCAGCAGGGTGAGTTGGACTTCAACTCCAAGTGTAGATCTGAGATAAATCACAGCACTATAGCCACGTTCTGAGGCATCACAAAAGCAGAGAAACTGGCAGGTAGCATCAGTTTTAGGTAGTGCACGAGGTATTTGGATATTGGATAATTGAGGCAAAGCATCTATAAATTGTGACCATAAGGAGCAAATATGAGGAGGCACTTCATCGTCCCAGTCAGATTGACACTGCCAGGTACTTTGAAATATGCATTTAGCATAGAACACAGCTGGAGCAAGGAATCCCAATGGATCAAACAACCTTGCAATGGTGGACAGAATGATACGTTTGGTAAATCCTGACGGGGGGGCTGATACCTCATAAGAGAAACAATCTGAAACAGGGTCCCATCTCATACCAAGAATCTTGGTGACACCTGCTTCCTCCTTACAAAAATTGATACTGTCAACAGCTGAATCATCAGAATTGAACAATGCTGGACAATTACTGCTCCACTTACTGAGCTCAAAGCCACCCTTTGATAAAAGTACAGTCAACTCCTCACGAAGCTGCAGTAGGTGATCCACAGAATCAGAGCCAGCCACAATGTCATCCACATATGTATTATTGGTTAAAATATCAGCTGCTTCAGGATATTGGGCATGATAGTTGATTGCATGTTGTTGTAACACCCGCTGAGCGAGGTACGGTGAACATCGAAGCCCATAAGTTACAGTGTTCAAGGTATAGAAGTGGAGAGGCTCACCAGGGTCAAAACGCCAGGCAATCTGCTGGTAGGGTCGATCAGCTGGGTCTACAACAATTTGTCGGAACATTTTGACAATATCACAACTAAAGACATAGGTGTGTAGACGGAAATTGGACAGAATGACACAGATGTCAATCTGTAACTTTGGACCAGGAAGTAGATGATCGTTTAAGCTGCCAGTAGAGGTAGGGCAACTAGCATCAAAGACAACTCGCAGCTTGCGCTTGTCACCATTGATCTTATAAACAGGATGATGTGGGATAATATAAGAAGGTGATACAGTTGACAAACTCATATGGCCAAGCTGCTCATACTCAGCAAGAAAAGCTGAATAATCCTTCCGCAACAGAGGGTCATTAGATAAGCGAGACTCCAATGAGAACAATCGGTTTGATGCCTGACGATGATTTGGCTTGATGTTTGGTGGAAAGGACTTAAAGGGTAATCGGACAACATAACGGCCATCCTCTTGACGATAGTGTGTGGTCTGGAAGTGCTGCTCACACTGGTCATCTGCTTGAGGTGCTGAAGATGGCTCCTCCAACTCCCAAAAACGCTCAATCGTGAGCAAGAAGAGAGAGATTGCGGTCAGCAGATGATGATGATTTCCTTCCAAACCTGCCAATGACTACAAAACCAAAGACAGTCTGGATGAGCCGAGGGCCGGCATGGTGAATGGTAACTGGTACGCCTGTGATGGTTTCTGGATACAGATCAGCTCCAATAAGAAAATCAATTGGCCCTGGTTCAGTGAAAAGCGGATCACTCAAGTCATAGGTAAGGTAGTCATCCCACATAGCTGAAGTGAGAGGTGACTGAGGTAGGTATGGCGTGATGGAAGGTACCACCACTGCATCTGTCTCAAGGAGATCTGAGGAGTAGCGGTGAAAGAGTGAAAGTGTGATCTTGCCCTTGACATTCTGCAAGGGAGAATGATTAACACCAGAGATAGAACCACAAAACTGACGTGTGGATTTGTTCAGCTTCCGAGCACAGCTGGATGTGACAAAGGAATATTGTGAGCCAGGGTCCAGAATTCCTCTAAAACGATGAGGTTTGCCTTGGGCATCCCTTAGCTCAGCAACCACTGTCCCCAACAACACACCCGTTACACTGGAGGTGTTAGCCCCTGCAAAAGAGGTAGAAGATGTCGATGGTGTGGACGCTTCAATCCTGCTAGTAGATGGTGCAGAAGATGGAACAGCAGACTTTGATACCTCTCGAGATTTGGATGGAAGGTGCAAGTCTGAGTGGTGTTTGCCACCACACTCCCTGCACTTATAGAGAGAGGTGCATTCCCTGGTGCGATGTTTTGGATGCAAACAATTCCTACAACCCGGAAATTTGCGGAGCAGCTCCAATCGTTCAACTGGTGTACTAGCGCGGAACTTGGGACATCCAACAATGCTGTGATCCTTACCACAAACACAACAAGACCTAGGAGTAGCAGCCTTGACTGAATCAGAATCACCAGTAGAATCAGAAGGGGAGTTATGAGTCAACAAAGCCTGACGAGATTGAACTTGCTTGTTTGGGTTCTTAGGAATTGATGGATTAGCCTCACGCCGGTTATCCCCAGATTCTGCAGGCTCTGCGGTGATACGTAAAACCTGACACCTATTTTGGACAAACTCCTGTAGCTCGGAATACCTTGGGAACTCAGTACCTATGTTATGGACCTCAAAGGCCTCCCTTGTTATTGGATCCAACCCCCTCAAAGCCAATTCACATAGAAGATAGTGAGAAAACTCAGGTATTTTCAAGTTTTCCAAAGAGGTGATGCTCTCCATTACATTTGACAGATATGATTGCAAGGATGCATTGGTTGGCCTACCTGTAGGAGCCTTATGTTTTAGTAGACGTTCAATATAAGTAGAAGCCATCTTACGTCGATCATCATACACCCTTAACAAGGCAGCCCAAGCTTGCTCAAAGTTCTCCTCAGTGACTGCAATATGCTTGATGGTGTTGTAAGCGGGACCATCCAAATAACTCACCAAGTAATGGAAGCGCTCGGTGTTAGATAAGGAAGCCTCATCCCTGATGAGAGAAGAAAACAATTGTTTGAAAGCAGCCCAATGTGTCATATCTCCACTAAAACGCCTGATAGGGATTTTAGGTAGTATGGTTCTAGCTTGACCTTGTGTCACATCAAGGTTCGGTATAAAAGGACGAGGTGCGGGATTATTTAGAGCAGAAAACCTAATATGCAAACCTTTTGCTTCAAAATAACAATCTTGGATACTATCATAATAATCCTCATCCTCACTAGAGGGAAAAGATGGAGTGACACCATGGTCAACACTGTAGGTAACAGCCTCCTGCCACGCATCTTCAAAAGAGGTCATAAGTTCCTCAATTGAAGCCATCATGCCGTTAAAGAGAGTAAGATCAGGTGCCTGAGTACTGATCAATGAATTTCCCACAACAACAATTCTCCTAATTGCTGCCCCTTTGCGTTTGTACTTGGATGCAATGAGATTAATTCCCCTAAGAGAAACACCATCATCAACTGACATGGTTAAATTGATTTACGTGCACGAATATATAAATAGGTATAGAAAAATAGGTATTTGATAAAAACAACAACAAAATTAGATGCCTACCTAAAGGAACAATGATAATTGAATGTAACCTAAAGCACAGAAAGGACTAGAACTATGAAAATGACTAGAAAGTTGGTGTGACTATGTGAGCACCACTTAGTGGAAAGCAAATGAATGTAATGATAGGGTGGTAAAATCCGGCTCGAATTGACCAAATGTTTCCGCCTAAGACCTACTGGGTTGGTTTCAGTACTTGTCCTAGAACTTAATAATTATGTTGAAACGATAATAGTTGACTAGAAGAAACTCGAAGGACCACCTCAACTGAGGAAGATTAGATATTGACACTCAAGTAGGTACAAACAACTAATAGGAACTAAGGGTGCTCAGAGAGATTAAAGACACAGATATTGATGAAACACCAACATTCACTAGTATTTATTGAATATAGGAACCTTGTGCTTTAGGATGAATAATTGTGCAAAATTGCATAACCTACAGTGGCCACTGGCAAATTGTTATCTGGACATCAATTGAACTAATAAATATTGATCAGGTACGTGTGCTTGTAGAGAATATTATTCTTATCTGATTGATGACTAGAGTGGTGACTGGATGATGTAGATGGTAAAGCTGTAGGTATTCCAAGGTGTTTGACTGGACGTCCAACAGGTGGTTTTCCAAGTCCGATAAAAATGCTGGTAACTTCTTCACTTGATCGGAGATATGTTAGAACGCTGATGGATATGATGGAGATGATGATGGTAACATAAATTAGTGAGAGAAGATGACGGTAACTTGGATGAATTTCGATACGTATCACAGGTGAATATTAGCACATTAGCACACAATGTCGTTGTAAAAGACGGCGACGCAATCCTCTCATTTTGATATGAAGACTCCCACCTGTTGCCCCTTCCTCCTGGAAACAGTGATGCTGAGGATTGATGGTTGGGAGATGTTGTCTGATGTCCTTATAAATAGCACAAGATTTAGGTCAAAATAAATATAGCACAATTAAACAATAAGTAACTTACCTAATATTGCACAGGAAATAAATTAATAACAATAATAATATCACAGTCCTGTCTTATAGCATCCATGGAGTACTTCCCAGTGTAATTCCTACATGATGATAGTGGTGACAATATTGATAACTGATAAATAGATAGCATTGATTAGGGACTTGGGAAGTTTTATACAGGAACTTGAATGTGATAATATGAACAAAATTGGTGAGGTGCAAAAAAGTGATGTGCTCATGAAAGGGAAAAGGGATTTTGAAGGAAATAGAAGTAACTTGTAGGTGATGGCTGGTAATGTTGCGAATTCAAGTAAGTCTGAACACGCAGCAACAATCATCAAAATTGTGAAAATGGCTTGATACTAATGCAAGTTTCCATGATGAATCGTGTATTCGGCAGTGGAAGTAGTGACAGCCAATCTCAACTGACCCGTTTTGTGATAAAGGATGCTTATTTCGACTCATTCAGGTATATTAAGGTGTTCACATCATTTTTATCATAGCATAAACATGCACATGCACACAGCAAATGTTTGTAGCCGGCTTACCGCAGCAACCTGGAGCAGAACAACGGAACAGAGTTTCTCGAGTTGAACTTGCGTTAGACTGTGCCGTGAATAACAGCTATTTGGACCTCAGAAGATTGATAAAAATGATGTTTCGAATTTGCCCACAACCGTCCACACCCGTTACTTCCCCCGTTCAGAAGGCAGAGGTTGGACTGTAAGCACATTCTGTAGTGAAGAGACCAGTGATAGATGGCTGGCTAAATAGCGTTGAAGATGATGGATGTCTCCGGCAACGGACGCCTACACCTATCGGTCTATCAATAGCTGGATCACACTTGGAATCCGCGCGGAGGCGCTGGGATAGAGACGCCTTGACATCATCAGCTTCTGATGATGATGATTGTCAACATGTCAGCCCTCCTAACAAAGTGCCCCCATTCAGAAGTATCGCTCGTCTCACTTCATTGAATAGCCAATCAAAACCAGACCCTTATTGTTCACTCGGAAGTTTGTTGAGAACGAAATACAATATAAAAAACATACAGCTCTTTTTGTCACAATCAATGCAGTTTTATTTTTATTTTTTGTAACAGATTTGAATCATCAATTGAGCGTTATTACTCGTTTATTTTATGTGTCTACCTTTGTCCTACGACGATTCGTTTTCCTGGTTGACTTAAAAATGGCTGAGGTTCGAGTCCTATACATTATGACATAGCTGAACACGTATGTATTCTGGAGTGACACCAGTTGACGAAAACTAAGTACATCTAGTTGTTCCTACGTATAGATAGCTAGCTACGTAATTACAAATCATGGATAGGTATACTAGTTGTTTATTATAGTACCTACTTATGCATTCTTAATCATTATATCCATCCTAAATGTAGATCATAAATTGTTGTCACAGTTTATCAAAGTGTTTTATTAGGTATTCAGTTTTCCTATGAAATGCAGTAACCATAACGCTTGACCACAGCTCAACTCCAAAGATGACTGCGACTGCAGTTCAGCTGACCTGACTTCATTTGCAAATCTGATAACCAACATCACTCGTGCAAGAGAAGGGAACGAGGTAAAATGACGAAAGGCAGAGGGAGATGCTTGCCAACAGAACCCTGAGAGATCCGCATATAGTGTACTATTCGGTTGTCAAGTCGTTTTGCTTCCCTTCAACTAATTGCCTCTGTTTCAGCGCGAGTTATCATTTCCATGACGTTTACAGCCTTGCAGCTCTCATATCACCCTCCGCAGAACAGTAACGCCGGAGAACCGCTAATCCCCAAGGAATAAGCGGAGCCTCCCCTCGTAAGCGACGCTTTTACCTCGTTCTTCATCGAGAAGGAATACATACACAAGTCGCTTTTCAATGTTTCACCGATCCCTCTAGAGACTCACGTTCTTCCCACATTTTGGATATCCTCGATGTAGAGGTTTCAAAAACGTTTCTCACACCCTTTACATCAGGATGAATAATAAAAACCACATACGTCTACCCTTCCACCCTAACTCGGACTCTGTAGTAATTCAAGGTAACTGGCCTTTCCACGAAGTGGATGAGAGATTCCATAATGTATGAAGAATCGTTTCTACTTCTGACAGGATCTCTACTGATAGTATACCCTTCGCATTTCTAATTCACATACTAAATATTACAATTAAAATATCAATTCCATATAAATATATATATGTATTTATGTATAAAGGGTAGGTGGGGGCAAAAGCTGCCATGGGGCAAAAGTTTCCACCTCCATTTGAAAATGACTAGGGAAGGGTTACGATGGAAATCAAGTAGGCAGTGCATTCGTCTACTTCCTATCAGTATCCTTATCAAACCTCATGACTGTCCGATGTCCTCAAGCCCAGAAAATGAGATGAGTTGTTTTTTCCCTATTTTTGATGCAATTTTTCGCAATTTTTCAGAAAGCTGTAGACAAAACACAAAGGCCTGAACAGTTTTAGGCGTATTTCCTCTCGTTTTGGCGGTAAATAACCTTTCAAACTCTTCCAAAAGATTAGGGATTACTTGAATACAATGGCGGCTAAACTAAACTGATGTAACCTAAAATAAGGGTAAAAGTTTCCACATACCGCGGGGCAAAATTTTCCACAGGTGCACTTGGAAACTCTTGCCCATCAGTAGAAACTTTTGCCCCTCACTGTAGGTTTGTTCCATTTTATGCCCAGTTTTCATTTAGGATAATTATTTTTGCACTTCTGTTAGCTCTTAAGTATAGTAATAGATAGTCTGTGTTACTATTTCTTGAAAATGATGATATATTTATAGTTGGGGTTCCCTAAAATTTCAGCAAAAGAAAAACTGACCTGTCACTGCTCAATCAACACTCACGATTTGTTGATAGATTTACCTACTAGAGCTATGAAAAGGCAGGAAGGTTTTCAACGGATCCTACCTACCTACCTAATAATTAATTCGTACGGGTTAATACCTATGTGATTTTCTTCTAATCCTGAAATCTGGCCAAATATTCCTAGAAAAGTACCTATTGTTCGTTATTTTTTATCTTAATTGTAATTTTGCTATGAGTACCTACGTAATAAGTAATTTTAAAGGGTCAGTGCGATTTTTCTATTTCTAAAATCTTGCCAAATATTCCTAAAAAAGGATTGCTCGTTATTTTTCTCAATATTTTTTGAATTAAAAATACGTAGACACAGTGATTTTCTATTCCTTCCCAGCTCTAAACTGATGAATGGGTTTAGAACTCGGTGGGGCAAAACTTGCCAAGAAGGCTTTGTGGTAAAATTAAAAATTCGGGTTCTGAATTTTTGGGAAATGATTCATTTTTTTACTGAAGCTAATAGGAGATCTTGTTCTACAACAGCATTCAGTTTTTGGACCGATAGGACCACGTTGGGGCCCGGGAAAAATCGTAATGTCCGAACTGGCAACTATTGCCCCCACCTACCCTATATATATTTATATATATGCATCTACCCCAAGTACTTATAGGTACTTACAAAGTTTCCTGAAAGTATTATAAGATTATTACGTGTGTCTTCCTAGGTACATAATTATAGGTAGGCACATTCCTTATTATCACACCAAGGTGGCGCCCCATATAGTGGCGATGGATCCTGAGATCAGTCAACGAAAGTCAGTGATACTAAAGTATTTCTAATGACAATCGTATCTGTTGAGATGGTTTGAGTAACCCATATTTTCAGTCTTATAGGTATAACGTTTTTTAAATATTGCTTTTTGGCTGTATGGCCTTTCACTTAGGGGAAAAAATGGCGTGTATCTCTCAGACCTAATGCTACCAATTTGAAAGTTAAAAATTATGACATTTATTCAGTCTATTTTCCAGTTCCAGTCGTGCAGCATTGCTATAAGAGTGAATTTTCAAAGAAATATTCGTGCTATTGTGTAAAAAGATGATATAGCGCGAAACAATACCACTTTTCGTAACACTATATCGCATTTTCGTGATTCTAGCCATTTTTACCGATTTCAAAATTGACCCACTCTGTTTAGAGAAAAGTATTTTTATCATCGAAACAGTCCCTCTTTCTGTCGGAAATCACCAGCCCAGTCAACGTCAGGTGAAGTAATATGGATTTAAGCCCTTAATACCAATTTTCAACGCTCCAAAAATCCAAATTTGACCCTTATTCTGTATAAAAAACAACTGAAATGGTATTTTTTGCCTTCACTCATCCTTCCATTGAGCTTTCAATGATTTTATATCAATTGTCCGCGATTTTAGCCGTTTTCACCGATTTGTGACCCTAAAAACTCAAATTTGAATGTTTGAAAATTGCTCATCTCATCTCCGAAAACATACTTGTAGTGATGTAGGAAGCAACAGACGAGGCCGGAAGATTGATTGAGAATGGTTGTATATTTAGTGGCCCCTGGCTCTTTTATATTCCCCTGACATGATCAGAGGGGGGTCGGGGGGTCCCCACTCTGAGGTACTTCATGTTGGCACAATACATGAGTTGTGGAGGGGCAGCCGATCACAACACTGCTCCCCCCAGAATTTAAGTAAAAAATGAGTTAAATTTTCGTTGTTTCGCTGTGGCGGGTGCCGGGCGTGGGAGGTGCGTGTGCTGGTTGTGGTCGTTCCGTGGTGGCTGTCCGGGTGGTTGTGTGGGTCGTTGTCGTGGGGCGGTGGCATAGAGTGCGTAGTGTTGGCGGGCGAGGCTCGGGCTCCGGGCGTGGTTTGGCGGGAGCGGCGGTTGCCGTGGACGCTGTAGTGGCGAATTTATGGCCATCGTTGTGTGGTGGGGGGCGTTTGGCGGTGTTGCGGTGGGTCCCGTGTTGTACGTAGGTGGGGGTGCCGGCTTACATCTGTCGATTGATACCGATGGCGTGCGGCGATCGTCCGTTAGGTATGTGACTGTTTTCCCGTCGTTGGTTAGCACTTGATGGGGGCCGGTATAGGGTGGCTCTAGTTTACCCCGTGGTGTGTCAACGCGGACGTACACATGGGTCGCTGTGCGCATGGTAGTAGGCATATAATACTGTGTGTAGTGGCGGTAGGACTCGCTCGTGCGGAGGGGTACAGTTGTCGGTGGCGGTTGAGTGAACAGATCCCCCGGGAGGCGTGGTGTGGCCGAAAAGAGGCGTTGGGCCGGCGAGTAGCCGTCGGGGCCCGGGCGGTTTCGTAGGCCGAGGAGGAGGCCGCTGAGGTGTGTGGCCCAAGTGCGGGACGTGGCTGTTGCGATTATTGCGTCCTTTGCGGTGCAGTCGCTCTACTAGGCCGTTCGCTTGGGGGTGGTAGGTGTTCGTGTGATGAACCTCCGTGCCCATGGATGTGCAATATTTGTGAAAATCGGCGGAGGTGAAATGTGTGCCCTGGTCGGTGGTTATGTGTGCAGGGGTGCCGTAGCGTGCGATCCAATGGGTGTGTAGGGCCGTGATTACTGCGTCGGCAGAAATGGTCGAGAGTGGTGCGCATTCGAACCAGCCGGTGGCGCGGTCGATCGTATTTTTTTGTTGCCGACGGTGGTAGTGGGCCGAAGAGGTCGATGTGTACGTGTTCGAGCGGCGCTGCGTCGGGAAATTCGCCGAGGGGGGCCCTGATGTGGCGTGTCGTTTTTGCTCGGTTGCAGCTCGGGCAGGCGCGGGTGAATAGCCTGATTGATGAGGTCATATTTGGCCAGTAGTATCGAGCGCGGATGAGGGCGGTGGTTGCCTTAATCCCCGGGTGTGTCATCCCGTGTAGGTGGCGAAAAACTTCGAGGCGTAGCGGCGTGGGGATGTAGGGGCGGGGCGAGGCGTCGGTGTTGTCACACATGATATCGTGGCCTTGGATTCGGTGTGCCTTGAGAGCCATGGTGGCGAGGTGGTCATCGGCGGCCTGTGCGTCGGCGAGTTGTTGGATCGTGAAGGGGGTACTATGATCCGTGACGGCGTGGGCCGTGGTTGTGTTGGCCGTTGGTGGTAGGCGAGAGAGGTAGTCGGCGACGATGTTCGTTGGGCCCTCGGCGTACCGGATGTCCGTAGTAAATTCGGAGATGAATCGAAGGTGCCGAAGTCTCGTTGGCGGGGCCGTATTTGACTGAGTCGCTAGGGAGGTCGTTGGGGGCTTGTGGTCCGTATAGACTGTCAGTGGGCGCCCTTCGATTTGTTGGCGAAAATGCACTATGGCGAGGTATATAGCCAATAGTTCGCGGTCAAATGCGCTGTAGTTACGTTGAGCCGGGTTGAGGGTGCGTGAGAAAAAACCCAGCGGGCGTAGGTGCGATTTGTCGATGAAGTGCAGCGCTGCGCCGACGGCGAAATCCGATGAGTCCGTGTGTAGGACGAGTGGTTGGGTCGGGGCCGGATGGGCGAGTGTTACGGAGGTTTCGAGTAAGCGTTTTGCGCGGTCGAATGCGTCAGCTGCGTCAGTGGTCCACGTGAGCGTGCGGTTGTCTTTTTTCTTCGCATCGGGTGGTATCATTTCCACTAGGGGGCGAAGAGTAGGTGCGGCTCGTGGTAAGGCTCGGTGATAGAAATTGATGAGGCCGAGGAATGTTCGAAGCTCGTGGACGGTGTTGGGTCGAGGGAATTTCTTGATGAGGGCCGTGCGTTCCGGTAGGGGTGTGATCCCGTCGGCTGAAACGTTATGGCCGAGAAATTTGACTGAGGGTCGAGCGAGCTGGCATTTGGCTGTATTTATTTGTAGGCCGTATTTAGCGTGGGTCTCGAGGAGCGTGCGTACGTAAGTGTAGTGTTCAGACGGGGTGGCCGAGGCGACCAGTATGTCATCGAGGTAACAGTACACGAAAGGTAGGTTGCGTAGGACGTGGTCCATGTAGCGTTGCCACGTTTGCGCTGCGTTTCGTAAGCCGAAATTCATTCGCTTGAATTGGTAGGCGCCGAAGGGTGTCAGGATCGTTGTTTTTGGCACGTCGCGCTCGCTGATTTTGCAGTGGAAAAATGCGCGGGCGAGGTCGAATGTGCTGTACACAGTAGTCCCGTACAGGGCTGTTGTGAAGTCGTGTAGGTGTGGGACGGTGTAGCGATCCGGTATGGTTAATCGATTCAGTGCTCTGTAGTCACCGACGGGGCGAATGCCACCGTCGGGTTTCAGGACGATGTGGAGTGGGCTATACCAGGGTGCTTCCGAAGGTTCGATGACCCCCGCCGCTAATAAGTAAAGGTCCGGTGATAATCGGCGAAGTTTCGCATGACACGGGGGTCCCTTCGTGACGATGTGATGTTCGACAGGGGCGTCACATGGTGTGTCGGAAGGTTTGTAGCCATCGAGGAAGGCTTCAAATCGAGGCTCGTTGTCTGTCGTCGTGCAGATTGACTGGCTCGGAGGTACTAGTTCTACTGTTCCGGTGATGTACCGCTGCGTGGCCGCGTTGATGAGTCGGGCGTTGGGTAGGTCAACAAGTAGGCCGTGGTACGTCAAAAAATCAGAGCCGAGGATCGGTGTCGATACGTCGGCGACTGTGAAGGTCCACTCGTACGGAGGGAGATCCGGTAGGTGTACTGAGGCGGAGTGTGATCCGTACATCTTGATCTCGGTGCCGTTTGCGGCACGTAGAGCGCTTGGACGTGTGGTTTTTCGACGTAGCAGGGTGTTCGGGACGATCGAGACGTCGGAGCCGGTATCTACTAGGAAGTGTAGGGCGGTTCGCTTGCATCTGATGAAGAGCCGAGATGTTGGTGGGTTGCACACGGCCGTTACGGCTGGTCGGGCCGTGCGTTGGCGTTTCCCGACGGTTTCGTGCGCCAGCTGCAGGGGCTGCGGCATTTCTGCGCTCGGGGGCCCCATGTGCGATGGTAGAAACATAAGGTGGTCGTCGGGCGGCGTGTGTTCGATGTCGGCTGCGTCGGCGAGCGCCGTTGTCGTCTGTTGTGTATCACTTCAACCTCTTCGGAGACGGTAGCCACCCGAGGAGGCGGGGCGAAGGGTAGGAGGCGATCGGCGAGCGCAGCGAGTTTCATAATGTCGGGTTCGTCACGCGCCGCTATGTGTAGGCGAATGCTCTCTGGGAGGGCGCGGAGAAAAAGCTGTCGGACGAGTGGTGTCGGTGTGTCAGCCGGGAGTGCTCGGGTGAGTCGGCGAGCGAGGGCCGACGGTAGCTCGTCGTCGGAGGCCGGTTGGAGTAGGGCGGTGAGCCGGGAACCATCTGAAGGTGCGTGTGTAGATAGAAGGCGGGTTTTCAACGTCTGGTAGCTCTTTGCGTTCGAGGGGTTGAGGTCGGCACAGATATCCGCTTGTCGGGGCTCGAGTGCGAGGAATGCTCGGGCGAACTTCGCATGTGGCGTCGTGAGGCCTTCGTGTGCGAGTATGATCTCGAGTGCGGAAATGCGGGGTCGAACGGCTGGAGCTTGAGAATCGATGGCGTACTCAGTTCCGGTGTTGTTTTCGGTTTCAGCTCCGTCATCTTCGTTTTCTTGGAAGGTGCCAGTCCGTTGAGGTGTCAGCAGGAAGTGTGCTAGGCGCCGGCGTCCGTTTCCTTATATAAGGATCGGAGATGGTGGGGCGAAGTAGCGGGAGGCGCTGCGATAGCCATCGAGGCGGGCGTCGAAGTGGGGTGCCGCTGTGGCGTGGCGCGTTGATGCGGAGGCGGTGCTACGACGCAGTCAAACGGCGGGCGCTGAGCGGCGTTGTCGACGTCGGGGTCACCAGTGTAGTGATGTAGGAAGCAACAGACGAGGCCGGAAGATTGATTGAGAATGGTTGTATATTTAGTGGCCCCTGGCTGTAAGTAGCAGGATTTCTATCCCGGAA
Organism: Leptopterna dolabrata; assembly: GCA_954871275.1. NCBI lineage: Eukaryota > Metazoa > Arthropoda > Insecta > Hemiptera > Miridae > Leptopterna > Leptopterna dolabrata. Next base: position 11,120,164 of record OX940975.1, on the reverse strand, counting down.
TCTGAATATTATTCGGTTCCGGGCCGGTCTTCCGGCAGGCTAATGGCCTTTGCCGGAGAGTTCCCACGCCTTACTAGTTTCCTGGATACCCACTCGATCGCCGGGGACAAGGAGTTAGCAAAGGAAAGCACTGGATATATATGTTGTGTATGTATCTATTGTATTGCTTAAGCTATGATTAATTTATTGTAGTTGATTATTGTCTTTATTATACCTTGATCTTTCCTAGGCTCTCCAGCCTCGTTTCCACTCGCGCCCGCGCACTCGTGCCCGGAGAATTGTCCGTTTCGGCGGCGGAGACGGCGGCAGCAGCGTTGGGAAGGGGGCCTCCAGTAGAAAGGGGCGTCCGAGAGTCGCTACCTCCGGACGTTCGACGTTTTAGGGCGTGGGGGCGTCAATCCGCCACGACCGGCTTTCCTATTCTTCGGATGGCACCAATAGTTTATAAAACACGCGCTGGGCTCATTGCGGAGAGTTCCGTACTCGTCGAGTAACCGGGGAAGACAGCCCCGATTTTCTTTGTCTACGGTTTCAAGAGCCCTGCCGCGGTGAGGCATAGTGCTGACTTAGCGCACACGCCTGGGATGTCGCCTTCGTTCGGTAGCTTTTTTATGTGCACCGATTTTTGAGGTCGCACCATTGTAAGTAGTAGGATTTGTATCCCGGAACCTGAATATTATTCGGTTCCGGGCCGGTCTTCCGGCAGGCTAAAGGCCTTTGCCGGAGAGTTCCCACGCCTTACTAGTTTCCTGGATACCCACTCAATCGCCGGGGACAAGGAGTTAGCAAAGGAAAGCACTGGATATATGTTGTGTATGTATCTATTGTATTGCTTAAGCTATGATTAATTTATTGTAGTTGATTATTGTCTTTATTATACCTTGATCTTTCCTAGGCTCTCCAGCCTCGTTTCCACTCGCGCCCGCGCAATCGTGCCCGGAGAATTGTCCGTTTCGGCGGCGGGGACGGCGGCAGCAGCGTTGGGAAGGGGGCCTCCAGTGGAACGGGGCGTCCGAGAGTCGCTACCTCCGGACGTTCTACGTTTTAGGGCGTGGGGGCGTCAATCCGCCACGACCGGCTTTCCCATTCTTCGGATGGCACCAATAGTTTATAAAACACGCGCTGGGCTCATCGCGGAGAGTTCCGTACTCGTCGAGTAACCGGGGAAGACAGCCCCGATTTTCTTTGTCTACGGTTTCAAGAGCCCTGCCGCGGTGAGGCGTAGTGCTGACTTAGCGCACACGCCTGGGATGTCGCCTTCGTTCGGTAGCTTTTTTATGTGCACCGATTTTTGAGGTCGCACACTGGCTCTTTTATATTCCCCTGAAATGATCAGAGGGGGGTCGGGGGGTCCCCACTCTGAGGTACTTCATGTTGGCACAATACATGAGTTGTGGAGGAGCAGCCGATCACAACAATACTTTTGTTGTCAATACGAACATTCTGGCGAAATTGGAAATTCTCATCATGTCGACGCCAGGAACCTTCGCGTCGTTACCCTGTGGGCTCAGAGCTGAAGACTGAACGCACGTAACGAAACCAGAAGAGAAAAAAAGTTAGTTATACGAATGATTAGATCTCTGGTTGAAGTTTACCCAGGAATTGATAGCCATCGCTCGTAATTGATGAAGAAATTAGTGTCCGCCACGTCGGAACATCTCAATTGGGCGACGTTCCCACAGGCCTGTGGTTTTTTTTAAGAGGACGTTCTCAAATTTCGGTGCGGCGAACAATGGAAGGGCGCATGTGATTGGCAAAAGGACGTTATAATTATAAATCAACCAAATACCGCCGTATGAGTTTAATTGTAGGCTTAAAATGATTTACGAGCCGTCATTTGCGACACTTGTTTCAGTGTTTAAGATCATCCGAACTGTTAACGGAATACAGAATGAGAGAGAAATAATTAACTGCTCTCCCTGTGTAATTAATTTGAGACAACAATAGTTCCTCTTCGTACAGTTTTGATCGACTGATCGCAATTTTTTGCAGAAGCCAATGTATTAAAATTGTCTATTGGAAGATCAGTAGCAATTTATCCGGAAAAATCTTTCGTGCAGTTCGAAGAAAATTTCCTGAGAATTTCATCAAAATCGGGCCATAGGTTCATGAGAAAAAGAGTTGATTGCATCAGATTTCGCGTTTACGCATGCGCAATAGTCATAAAGATGATCCAAGCGCTTTCAAGTTCATGGGGGACCATCTGGAAGCTCAACTACCTACCAAGTGAACTAAATAATTCCCGATGAAATGGAGGAAACCCGTTTCAAACAATAAAAACGGAGTTACTGAAAGGTTCTCAATCTCCACTTTATGTATATAAATACATCTAATAATGTGGTTCGGTTTGAAATTCTTTGCGCGGACACAGAGAGCGTTACTGGTTTTGACATAGTCTCTTTGTTTTTATAGCGGTTTAGTCAGCATAATACTTTTGTATAAATATAAAAGGAGAGCTTTCCAACGAGTGGAGGACGATTCCTGTACGACAAAAACTGACGGAGTTACATTTCCCTGGCTACGGTTACATTTTTAATGATTTCGGTTTATTATTTTTAGTAATGAACCTTAGGAATCGAGTATGAAGAGGGAAAAAACCTCAAAATTTGATAGTTTCCGTTTCTAGGTACGCAGAATCCGAAAATGAAATAGAAACATTTTTGGTCCGTCCGCCGTACTTCTCTTTCCTTAGTTACCATGAACCAAAATTGATGAAATTTGGTTTGTAGGTCCTATTTGGGGTCTAGTTGGTCCATTTTATTTTGGCTATTTTTATTGGGTTGCATTTTATTTATTTTTATTTTTTCTTTGCTCGATTCCGAAGTTTCATTACTGAAAATTATAAACCAAAAGGAGGTTCTGTCCGTTCTCCGTACTTTTCCATTCCTTTACAATCAATATTCTATGAAAGGGCATTCGATTGAACTATCGACCATTTTTAAAAATATAGGTTAATTTGAAGACCTAGGCACAAAATATAATACATATAAAGGTACATGGCTCTTCTCTGACGTTCGGCCGTCACTCAATGATGGCCACAACGATTGGCGGGCAGAGCTTTTAGATGAGAAGTATATTTGAGATCAATAAATATCTGGTGATGTATGGTCAAATTTCGAATGTATGTTACATTGGCAGCAACTAATCACGTGGGATGTGCAACTAGGTAGGGATATGAATATAATGGCGCTTCGATGTCTTGAAGTTTAGGATGAAATAAAGACGATATTGCGTTTCTGTGTAAACAAAAGATTTAATGAAAAATTATGAAATAACATATCTCTAACCATCAATTATTGTGTACCGAAAAACTCACTCACCTGTAAACAAAAGAAACAACATTTAAAGCCCTTATTTCAGATTTCTTTATAATATTAAGTTGTATCCAGATATTATTTTATTTAGGTATTTTGTCTCATGTAACACATACACTATGTTTTCTTTGTGTCAATAAATCTTTCTCTCACTCTCTCTCTCTCTCTCTCTCTCTCTCTCTCTCTCTCTCTCTCTCTCTCTCTCTCTCTTCTCTCTCTCTCTCTCTCTCTCTCTCTCTCTCTCTCTCTCTCTCTCTCTCTCTCTCTCTCTCTCACTCCCTCTCTCTCTCTCCCTCTCTCTCTCTCTAACAATATTCAATTCATTGATAACCGGATAATCTTATCTCGCTTCCACCTGTCCGTCGTGATATCTCGTCGGCCTTCTCAATAGCGCAGTGTTTTCAAAACGAAGAAAAGCACGATGGAATGAAGTCTTTTCTTTACATCTCCCCCCTTGGATAGGAACAATTTCGAATTGTGAGGTAGAAATTGTTCATCTGCTGTCGAACAGTGGATACAGTTTTGTGATGTGATAGAGGTTTGATTCTGCTTTGCTGTGTCCGGTGTCTACTTCATAGATTGAATCTGAGATCTTCTTCACGATGTTGTATGGTCCGATCCGCAGTTCGTCTAGTTTCTTCCTGTTGAGTCGATTTCCGTTCTCCACGTATAGGTACTCTGTCTCCCACTTTCAGCCTATAATCTTTTCTGTGTTTGTCGAATATGTGTTTATTTTAATTAGGTATGTGATTTCATCGCATTTGCGAAAGCTTGTTCTCTATCTCTTTTCAGTTCTCCCTGTGTACATGCTGATTTCAATTCAGGTGGTAGAATGTTTACTGTGTCGCCTTCCTAAAGGATTTTGGTGCAAACTTCGTGACTGTGTGTTCTGTTTCGTTATATTTGTCTGCACACTTATGTGTGTTTTTTGGTTTATTATTTTCAATAATGAACCATTGGAATCGAGCATGAAAAAAAAAATTCTTACCCCCCCTCAAAATTTGATGGTTTACGTTTCAAGGTATGTAGAATCCAAAACTGCAATAAAAATATTTCTGTCTGTCCGCCGTACGCCGTACGCCGTACGGGCCTCTTTTCTTAGTTACCATGAAAAAAAATTGATGAAATTCGGGTTATAGGTTCCGTTCGGCGTCTAGTTGGTCCTCGAAGCTCGACGTTACTGTGAGTCATCTCTAAGGGGTTCAAAATAGGGGTTGAAATTTTCAAAACGCCTATACTATTTGTTTACGTAAATATTTTTACGGTTTTAAATAGTTCTTGAACTTGCGAGTTTTTTAAGACCATCCGGAGCATCGTACGTCCAGCCGTTCGTTCACAGTAAGGCCCCGAAGTTTGCACCGACAGGCATTTTCGACTCCAGTGTGAATGAAATTGTATACAATTCAAACCAAATCTCGTAACCAGAGACGCGCCCACAATAGGAATTTGTGAATACGGCCAATCATTGGTAGGGATCACCTGATTATATTGGCGGAGTATGAAGTCGAGTTGGTTGTTCTGTGATATTATTTCGCTTGAAAAATGATGGGCTCTTTTGGAGTTTGTTGGTAGGTAGTGAAACTTGAACAAACGTTGAAGTATTATTGATGGGTAAATTATTACTACGGTAAATCATTACTCAACGGTAAATTATTACACAACGGTTCAGTATACCATCTACGTAGAAGGGGCTGGAGTTTGTTGGTAGGTACTTTTGCAACTTTTTTCACTCCTCATCAACAATTTCTTTTCAGAACTTCATTGTGCGTTTCTTTTTGTTAGGTACTGTTTGTCATCGGCAGAATTATTTTAGCAACATTTAACTCGTGATTTAGGTAGGTACCTAGTAACGAGTACGGGGTTAGGTACTAACCTACGGAGGGTCTGCGATCTACATAATATGTATAATAATAGAATAGTACATATCATATTATATAGAAGGGTTATCTATACATAGAGCTGTGATCTGTAACAGGAGGGTATTCTGTACAAAATAATAAACCGTTGTGCAGGGATTTGCAGCGTTTTTTAAAAATATAATGGGACGGGTACCGAGCCCCTTGTCAATGAGACCTAAAAGATCTATTTTGAAATCTGTCCCTATTTTCATTTAAGAACCGGACACACTTATTTGCAATGGTAGTCCAAGCTTGTTTCTGTGCACTCTCATTTATTTGACATCTTATTGACCAAAGTTTGGTTCAGCCTTTCATTTAGTCCGTTTGAAAATGGTGTATCTACAGCCGTGAAAACCAGTCTTATGTTCTCCTTCTTCAGAAATTGTTTAAATTCCTTGGAATTTATTCCCGGGTATTGGTCTGTCAGTACCATTTCCATGTTGTAGCTTTTTTCTACCTTTTTTATTAGTTTTATAAAATCACTTGCATTTTAGTTTCTCGATGTAAGAATATAAGCATAGCGCGTGAAATGGTCGACAAGAAGATGTATTTTTTTGTTGATCGTGATCCTCCAAAGCCTCCGGTGGTATCAATAGATGTAATCTCAAACGGGCGTGTCGCTGGACCAAAATGTGACATTACTTAATCCATATTGAGATTTTATGTCTTTACTATGGCACATAACTCAAAAACGCTGCAAATCCCTGCACAACGGTTTATTATTTTGTATAGAATACACTTCCGTTACAGATCACAGCTCTATGTATAGATAACCCGTCTATATAATTTATGATATGTACTATTCTATACATATAATGTAGATCGCAGACCCTCCGTAGGTTAGTACCTAACCCCGTACACGTTACTAGGTACCTACCTAAATCACGAGTTAAATGTTGCTAAAATGATTCTGCCGATGACAAACAGTACCTAACAAAAAGAAACACACATAATGAAGTTCTGAAAAGAAATTGTTGATGAAGAGTGAAAAAAGTTGCGAAAGTACCTACCAACAAACTCCAGCCCCTTCTACGTAGATGGCATAATGAACCGTTGTGTAATAATTTACCGTTGAGTAATGATTTACCGTAGTAATAATTTACCCATCAATAATACTTCAACGTTTGTTCAAGTTTCACTACCTACCAACAAACTCCAAAAGAGCCATCATTTTTCAAATGAAATAATATCACAGAACAACCAACTCGACTTCATACTCCGCCAATATAATCAGGTGGCCCCTAGCAATGATTTCATCTCCGCCAAATTTCCTATTGTGGGCGCGTCTCTGGTTACGAGATTTGGTTTGAATTGTATACAATTTCATTCACACTGGAGTCGAAAATGCCTGTCGGTGCAAACTTCGGGGCCTTACTGTGAACGAACGGCTGGACGTACGACGCTCCGGATGGTCTTAAAAAACTCGGAAGTTCAAGAACTATTTAAAACCGTAAAAATATTCACGTAAAAAAATGGTATAGGCGTTTTGAAAATTTCAACCCCTATTTTGAACCCCTTACAGATGACTCACAGTAACGTCGAGCTTCGAGGACCAACTAGACCCCGAACGGAACCTATAACCCGAATTTCATCAATTTTCTTTCATGGTAACTAAGAAAAGTGGCCCGTACGGCGTACGGCGGACAGACAGAAATATGTTTATTGCAGTTTTGGATTCTACATACCTTGAAACGTAAACCATCAAATTTTGAGGGGGGGTAAGAATTTTTTTTTTCATGCTCGATTCCAATGGTTCATTATTGAAAATAATAAACCAAAAACCTGATATGCAGAATATGCAAAATCCGAACTCATGATAACACTAGAATTAGTATCAACAGGTGAATCAAGACAATTAAATGGCACTATCAATAATCAACGGTAACTTGTCAAAAATAGGAGCTTATTTCGTGGTTTTGGGGGCAAAAATTGGTGGAAACCATAAAAAATTGCTATTTTAATAATTGCACGTGAAAGAAACAATAAATGTATTTCCAGAATTTCTGTAGGTATGTCCAATAGAATAATAAATTACCTATGTGACAAGGTCTTTGCAGCGTTTTTTAGTATTTTGGATCCTAACTAGCGAAAAGCATGTTGTTAGGCAGTGTCCTGAGCTCGTCAAAAACAAGTGGAATGAACCTCAGAAAGATGGCGCTACTTGTGAGGCAACACAGTCGGGGAAATTCCGAAGGATTTCACAATTAGAATTCAACATAATACTTGCGCAACAAATTGTTCTTGGTGATCGGTTGAGAATTGGGTAGCAATCAGCTTTCGGCACAATGTTGTGATCAGCGGCTGGATAACTGCCATCATCTCGCCGTTTCACGTACACCGAGACTCCCGGCGTCTCCGGGAGCTTCTCATCGCAAGCGGCGCCAAAGGTGTTTAAGGATTCAAAACAGGGAAGAAAGGGAATCCTTTTGAAAAATAGCGGCGGGGCATCGCCTCATCAACCACCGGCTACTGTTCGGGATCTTCCGATGACGTTCGGATCAGTCTCGGTCCCGGACTCACGAGGCGGGTGGTCGGTAGGCTCCTTTCCGGGGGGAAATTAATTAGAACTCATTTACTGGTTGGAAAAACGAAAAAAGAAAAAAATCGGGTAAGTATTAATACCAGGAGCTGTAGACATTCTCTGGACGTGGTTTAGGGATCCCTAGCGAGCGGTGGGCAAGGCTCACCTGAAGAAGGCAACAACTGCTGACGTTACGCGTCTTTGAATGACGTTGGACGTACTCACCATCGAATTCAGTTCGATGGTGATTAAGGCCCGATTTCACCAAAAACTCACTAATCGCGATTAAGCTATAATCAAGATTTGAGCAAACCGAACCCTGTAATCGTGATTAACATCGTTTGGATTCCACCATGCTAATCATGGTTCCCACTAATCTTGGTTACGCTAACCACAATTATCACTAAACACGATTAACGCACGCATGGATGCTATATGTTCCGTATCAACAGGGCAGTGGTGTAAAACCAGGTTGTTTAGTGCTGTCAAGAGTCAATCCTTCAATCGCCTGTCAGTGTAGTGTTTTTGTTTTTTCTTTCTTTTGGTTTATTATTTTCAATAATGAACCTTTGGAATCGAGCATGAAAAAAATACAAAAAAAAAATAATTAAAAAAAATGGAACCCCCCCCCCCCCTCAAAATTTGATGGTTTCCGTTTCATGGTATGTAGAATCCGAGAATGCAATAAAAAATTTCTGTCCGTCTGCCGTACACCATACGCCGTACTTAGCACTTTTCTTAGTTACCATGAACCAAAATTGACGAAATTCGTTTTACGGGTCCCGTTTGGGGTCTAGTTGGTCCTCGAAGCTCGGCGTTAATGTCAGTCATCCCAAAGGGGAGAAAAATAGGGGTTGAAATCTCCAGGAAGCCGTTTTCTCGAATTTTTGTAGGGTTTTAAATAGTTCTCGAACTTGGGAGTTTTTTAAGACCACCCGGAGATTTGCACGTCCAACCGTACGTTCACAGTAAGGCCCAGAAGTTTGCACCGACAGGCTTTTTCAACATTTGAAAACTTATGGCTCTTTTGGAGTTTGTTGATAGGTAGTGAAACTTGAACAAACGTTGAAGTATTATTGATGGGCAAATTATTGCACAATGGTAAATTATTAGACAACGGCAAATTATTACGCAACGGTTCATTATACCATCTAGGTACGTAGAAGGGGCTGGAATTTGTTGGTACGTACGTTTGCAACTTTTTTCACTCCACATCAACGATTTCCCTTCCGAACTTCATTATTTGCGTTTCTTTTTGCCATTTTAGTTACTGTTTCTCATCGACAGAATTATTTTACCAACATTTTAACTCGTGATTTAGGTAGGTACCTAGTAACGAGTACGGGGTTAGGTACTAACCTACGGAGGGTCTGCGATCTACATAAATGTATTATAGTATATGTAGTATATGTGTATATGTGTATGTATGTTATAGTGTAGTATATGTATTATTATGTTATATAGACGGGTTATCTATACAGAGAGCTGTGATCTGTAACAGAAGGGTATTCTGTACAACATAATAAACCGTTGTGCATGGATTTGCAGCGTTTTTTCCTATGCCATTTCTATTATTATCAGTGATAAAAATATTAATGAACCCATAAAAAGGAAGGGGGATCCACCTTTCGAGGTATCCGATAAAAACTAACTTGTAGAGCTCGTAGACAAATACTACAGTGTTGAGTGCAAGAAAACTGTGAATAAGCGACGAATTCAACTCTCTACTCAGAATTACAGTTCTACCTTTTACTTGAGAACTTCGTTACCGTAGGTACGGTTATATTTTTCAACCTACGTACCTATTAGGTCCTACCTAGCAATTTCTATTTCTTGATTATTTACTATCAATCGTTGATCTCATCGCCACACTGTGTGTGTTTTTGACTTTGAACTTTTATGATATAGGTACCTGCTAATATAAACGTGCCAAAGGTTGGGTGATGGAGAAATTAAGTCAGTTAAAAAGGTTTTATTTACTAGAGCAATACAACGTGAGAACTCGAATTCGCCTTTCATTATTCATCCTCTCCATTTCCATGCAGTGTCTTCCCAATCTGAAAAGAAATAATCATAATAATAGGTAAATAGATCAATTACTCAGCGCCTATAAAAATACATTTTGGTTTTCATTGTGTAGGAAAATGTACGTTCCAATATTGCCGAATTGATACATATATACTACAAATTCCTGTGGCTTTATGTATATTTCCGAAAGTTTTTTGGCGTAATGATTAAAGATAAACAAGATTTGTAAGAATAACCTCGTTATGAAAAACACTACTTCCAATCCCTACAGATACTGCTAGCACCTACTTCAAAAACGATACCTACAAATTACTATTATTATTACGATCATAATGAAGAAACATTTGCATGTAGAAGTCCTATCCAGTAGAAGTTCACACCCAAAAATTTCAACGTTGTGATTTCATGGTTTACCTACATGCGCACTAACTTGTAATACCAAGTTACACATGCGAATTATTATTTATTCTTCTTTAATGTACTACAGGTAACTATTTGTCAGTCAGGTATTCTAGACGGCCTTCTATTTGCTCCAGTACGCTGAGAACAGTTGTTTTGATAGTCGGTACCGCAATGAAAAGTCGATGAAATGTTCACTCCTTTCCCTTATCTATTTAGGACGGCCGACAATATCATCTTCATCTTTGAATGATAATTCGGAAGCACGCACTAATGCACGAGGCATCGTAGGTATATAACATTGAAATCACTATATCAGAAAGCACTCTGTATTTGACGTAGTTTCGTAGTATTATAAACCAAAATGACTTCCTAATTGTAGTTCAGAACGCTAATCGACCAAAATCGGCCGATTAGATCTTAATCATGGCTTACGCTTAATCGAGTGTGGTGGTATCGAACGTTTTTGTTAAACATGATTAAGGAACGTAAATCGTGATTAGGATCGTCTAACCGTGATTAAAAATGTTGGTAAAATCGGCTCTAAGTATTCACACCGTGCACAAGTGCAGGATGGTGTATAAAACGGGTCTTCCAACTTTTCTCTGGCAATAATAGTCTAGTTCTAATTTTTCCATTCTCTCGGGCAATGAACTCTTGAACTTCTAAATTTCGAAAATTTTCAAATTTAGGTACAATATTCAAATTTTGTTTCGCCGTTTCGCATTGCCGGAGAAAAGTTGCAAAAAATGCTGCTGGGAAATTTCTTTTCATGGAAAGGGGCAGCCCGTGGGATTCTGGGTGAACGGAGTGTACCCATCTGCCGCTAGATGCCGATACCATCGCGCGGGCCTCTGAGGTGGATCTACCTTGTTGACAGAAGATGGCGCGCCTCTTCACGTTCATTTTATTGCAATCAATGTGGTCAGGATGTTTATACTATTGAACATGTATTTTGGAACTGTAATTTATATGTAGTAGAACGATCAAAAATGTTAAACGAAATTCACAAGGTATAATAAGGTTTGAACCTTATTCAATAATCTCTTTTATATCTTCTCTCAAAAACGACTCAGTACTCACAGCAATTGTTAAGTTTATTATGAAAATAAATCTCAAAATTTAATTATAATATTACATTGTATTGTATTGTATTTTATTGTATTTTATTGTATTCTATGTAGGTAATAGTTTATAAGAAATGATCTCAAACTCTGTTCATAGTTTTGTAAAAGCGCGCGCCTTAAGGCGCATCTTTATGTATATGGCTGCATACTTCTGTGAAAAGCCAATAAAAATCACTATTCATTCATATTGCAATCAATGCGTCAGTTCATGTTCTACTTGATAAGTAAACCAAGTGACTCAGCGGGAAGCTGAGGAAAAACAACAAACACAGGAAACGCCGACATTAGAAGAGAAATAATGAAGCAATCACCAAGGCAAGTTTGAGCTACCTATGCCTTACTTACGTACCTATTGCGTCTTGGAATCACTGGAAACTATTATAATAAGTTCAAGATATTTATAGGTATGTACCAACCTACCTACATTTTTTGGATTATTATTTTCAATAACGAACCTCAGGAATCGAGTATGAAAAACAAATTTTTAACCCCCACTCACCAAGGTTCGTTTCAAGCTACGTAGAATCGGAAAATGCAGTGAAAAAATTTCTGGCCGTCCGCCGTACGCCGTACGCTTTACTTCGCACTTTCCTTAGAAAATTAACCAAAATTGATGAAATTTGGTTTGTAGGTCCCGTTTGGGGTCTAGTTGGTCCGCGAAGCTCGTCGTTACTGTTATTCATTTCTAAGGGGTGAAAACTAGGTGTCGAAATTTTCAGAACGGCGTAGCTCGAAAACTTTCAATAGAATGGAATGGTTTTTTTTTACGTTTTTAAATTGATCTTGAACTAAAGCATTTTTGAGGCCACCCGGAGCATTGTAAGACCAGTCGTTCGTTTGCATCGAAAAGCTTCGTCGACATGATCGTGAATCAAACTGTATAAATTCGGCCCACATGTCATCGCTAGGGAGCACCTGATTATAATCAAAGATGGCTGTATGAAGTCGAGTTGGTTGTTTGTGATATTATTTCATTTGAAGAATGATGGCACTTTCAGATTTTGTTGATAGGTACTTTTGCAACTTGAACAAACGATATGCTTCATGAATAAAAACAAATAATAATGATTGAATTATTGAATCCCGCGCATTTTTATGAAACTGCAATTACCAGTACTCGATTTAGGGCTTTCTTGGGGGAGCTCGAGGGTAGGCATTGACCACAGAAACCAGTGATGTAGGCAGAAGGCGCATCTCTACAGGTAAATAATGAACCGTTGTGTAATAATCAGCAGAGTTTTTTAATTCGGAATTTTCGGATTCTACATACATTGAAACGGAAACCATCAAATTTTGAGGGGGGGTTAGTTTTGTTTTTTCATGCTCGATTCCAAAGATTAATCGTTGAAAATAATAAACCAAATAATCCGAGGAGAAGGTCAGGGAAAAGGTTCTTGAAGGTTGCCACGAAGGTTTGCCATTTCTAATGTTGGGTTGCTGGCCGCACCGAGAACCTTCGCCTCCGAAGCTTCGCTCCGCCTCCTCGGGCCAACAGCCAATCAGATATCAACAGACCTGATACGTCGTTTTTTTGCCGCATTTCTAATTTTAATCTAAATCATTTAAAAAATATCACTTATTTTGGAAAATGGGGCTTAAAACAATCTTTTTTCCAAGAGTTCTGGAAATTGTATTCCAAACAAATTTTATGACGAAAATTCCCTATTGTTTCCGTTTTGGTTTATTATTCTGTGAATACGCCGATGTATTCGCTCAGCAAAAAATTTTTATAACACCCCCTTAAACTTTTTTCTTTTCCGTTTCAAGGTGCGTAGATTCCAAAAATGCAATGTCCGTCCGCCGTACGCCGTACGCCGTATCACGTGTACAGGCTTTATTTTCGGTCTAAACAATTCGTTCTTTTGCACACATGCTCCCAAAATTGATTTTTTATGAGTGAAAAACCTGGGAAATCGTGTGAAATCACCATCAGTTTGTCTAATAACACTGGAAAAAGTGTCAACACGTGGATCAAGACGATTAAATGGCACTACCAATGATCAAAGATAGTTTTAAAAAATAGCTCATTAACCATGCTGAACAAAACGCAAACGGTGGGTACAGCTTCCGTACAAGTAGGTACGCAACCACGAGGGACATTTTATGTCTTAGCGCCCCCTCCCGCACCCACACCAAGTACTTCGTACTTAATTGTTTTGGTCACCTAGTCCGAACAGCCTTCAGTCCCAATTAGTTCGGATTAGCCGGACTCCACTGTATTATGTACGTAAACATTCATTTAAACAATCACGCTCATACCGCAGCTTGTTGGCCACGCAGTCCGCAGTGGTTAACGTAGTATGGTTAGGTAAATCGAGAGCTATCCAACGAGTGGTGAACGATTTTTGTACGATGATAACTGGCGAAGATAAAGTTCCGTAGCAACGAATCGGTTGTAAGCGAAAATCATCAGAAATATTTTCGTGACGTTGTTTCCGTTGCATGTCCCGCGTTTCATTTTCGAGTTTATGTAGCAAAGTAAAGACATAAAATGTCAAAAAGGAGCGTACCTAATTTGTGTTTTAGGGGCCGAAATTAATGGAAACCATTAGGAATAGCTATTTCGATTATTACGCAAGACAGAAACAATAAATGAACAGCCAACATTTCTGTAGGTATGTCCAATAGAATAATAAACCCATGTGACAAGGACTTTGCAGCGTTTTCCAGTGTTATTATACAAACTGATGGTGATTTCAGACGATTTCCCAGGTTTTTCACAAAAACATGGAAAACGATATTTCAGAAGCTCATGTTACTAGCATGTTGCTAAGAGCAAAAAGTACCAATTTTTAAACGCATTCACTCATAACACCCCTGGGTATATTCCGATCGGGCTGAAAAGTTTCGGGACACAACTAGGGCCTAAATGGAGCATGTGTGCGAAAGAACGCGTTTTTTAGACCGAAAATGAAGCCGGTACACGTGATACGGCGGACGGACATTGCATTTTGGTTTATTATTCTGTGAATAATACACCTATGTATTCGCTCAGCAAAAAATTTTTATAACACCCCCTCAAACTTTTTTCTTTTCCGTTTCAAGGTGCGTAGATTCCAAAAACGCTGCAAAGTCCTTGTCACATGGGTTTATTATTCTACTGGACATATCTACAGAAATGCTGGCTGTTCATTTATCGTTTCTTTCATGCGTAATAATCGAAATAGCTATTTGAGATGGTTTCCATTAATTTTAGCCCCTAAAACACAAATAAGGTACGGCTCCTTTTTTTTTTTTTTGAACTATCTTCGATCATTGGTAGTGCCATTTAATTGTCTTGATCCACGTGCTGACAATTTTTTCAGTGTTATTATACAAACTGATGGTGATTTCAGACGATTTCCCAGGTTTTTGACTCATAAAAAATCAATTTTGGGAGCTGAACATTTGGTAGAACTCAATTTTCCACTCTTTGGTCAAAATTTACTTCATATTCGGTCTTCTCGTCCCCCAAAACATGGAAAACGATATCTCAGAAGCTCATGTTACTGCCATGTTGCTAAAACGCAAAAAGTACCTACTTTTACACACATTTTCACTCATAACGCCCCTGGGTGTATTCCGATCGGGCTGAAAAGTTTCGGGACACAACTAGGGCCCAAATGGAGCATGTGTGCGAAAGAACGATTTTTTTAGACCGAAAATGAAGCCTGTAGACGTGATACGGCGGACGGTGTACGGCGGACGGCGGACGGACATTGCATTTTTGGAATCTACGCACCTTGAAACGGAAAAGAAAAAATTTTGAGGGGGTGTTATAAAAATTTTTTGCTGAGCGAATACATAGGTGTATTATTCACAGAATAATAAACCAAAATGCAATGTCCGTCCGCCGTCCGCCGTATCACGTGTACAGGCTTCATTTTCGGTCTAAAAAAGTCGTTCTTTCGCACATATGCTCCATTTGGGCCCTAATTGTGTCCCGAAACTTTTCAGCCCGATCGGAATACACCCAGGGGTGTTATGAGTGAAAATGTGTGTAAAAATAGGTACTTTTTGCGTTTTAGCAACACGTTGGTAACATGAGCTTTTGAGGTATCGGTTTCCATGTTTTTTTGGTCGGGAAGACCGAATATGAAGTCAATTTTGACCAAAGAGTGGAAAATTGAGGTTGTACCAGATGTTCAGCCTCCAAATTTGATTTTTTATGAGTCAAAAACCTGCGAAATCGTCTGAAATCACCATCAATTTGTAGAATAACACTAGGAAAAGTTTCAACACGTGGATCAATACGATTAAATGGCACTACCAATGATCAACGATGATTTGGAAAAAAAAAACGCTGCCATATCCTTGTCACATGGGTTTATTATTCTATTGGACATACCTACAGAAAGGTTGGCTGTTCATTGTTTCTTTCATGCGTAATAATCGAAATAGCTACTTCTGATGGTTTCCATTAATTTTGGCCCCCAAAACACAAATTAGGTACGCTCTTTTTTTTTTTTTTTTTTTTTAAACTATCTTTGATCATTGGTAGTGCCATTTAATCGTCCTGAACCACATCTTGATACTTTTTCCAGTGTTATTATACAAACTGATGGTGATTTCAGACGATTTCCCAGGTTTTTCACTCATAAAAAATCAATTCTGGGAGCTGAACATTTGGTAGAACTCAATTTTCCACTCCTTGGTCAAAATCGACTTCATATTCGGTCTTCTCGTCCCCAAAAACATAGAAAACGATATCTCAGAGGCTCATGTTACCAATATGTTGCTAAAACGTAAAAAGTACCTATTTTTACACACATATTCACTCTTAACACCCCTGGGTATATTCCGATCGGGCTGAAAAGTTTCGGGACACAACTAGGGCCCAAATGGAGCATGTGTGCGAAAGAACGATTTTTTTAGACCGAAAATGAAGCCTGTACACGTGATACGGCGGACGGCGGACGGCGTACGGCGGACGGCGTACGGCGGACGGCGTACGGCGGACGGACATTGCATTTGTGGAATCTATGCACCTTGAAACGTAAAAGAAAAAAGTTTGAGGGGGTGTTATAAAAATTGTTTGCTGAGCGAATACATAGGTGTATTATTCACAGAATAATAAACCAAAAGAGGGAGCGTACCTAATTTAAGTTTTGGGGGCCAAAATTGGTTGAAACCATCAGAAATAGCTATTTTAATTATTTTACATGAAAGCAACAATAAATGAAAAGCGAACATTTCTGTAGGTATGTCCAGTAGAATAATAAACCCATGTGACAAGGACTTTGCGTCGTTTTCCGTATTAAAATGCCGCAAATAGGCAACCGTTGGCCGTAAGGTATTTGAATGACCTTTGTGCGGCCTGTAATGGTGGGCCATGAGTGGAAACCCCAGGACTTCCTGTGACTGCGGCAGGCGGGCGGTAGGAGGCTCTCATTACCCACCACCGTGTAGCGCGGGGGGGGGGGGGGGGATGGTGGGGCACGACGGACCCCCGCCGTACGGACGTCAACCTGGAGACGGGTGATGGATACGTCGCGACGTCCTCGATCCTTGATCACCTTCAAGCGTTTGGCTACTGTTCTGAGACAAACGGCTCATTACGTGGGTGGGGGGAAGCCATTAAGGACAACAAACACAAGTACAACCACATGAAGCTTCCTCATATTTCCTCTGTTGTAGATCGATAGCAGCTTCCTTACATTCGTCTGCCTGACCGACCGTTTCTAATTGATTGTAATCACGAAACTGTTTTCATCTGAGCCTCGATTTGAGGATACCGCCCATCCGTCGGACCGTCCGCTTCGCCTGTTAAGGGCCCGTTTATCAGTCGCAAGTAACAGTCAGTTAGAGGAGATTTGACCAGCTAACAGTAGGAACAAAATGGCGGTTTGCTTCAATGTGTGTTTACCCAGCCACCAGTTAAGGGCTTACTGAAGTTTAAATTTATCTGGTCTGAGGACGGACTGCTGCATAAAAATATTAAAGGTTGAGTTCATCCAGGGCTTTCTAACCTCAAAAACGCTGCAAAGTCCTTGTCACATGGGTTTATTATTCTATTGGAGTTCTAGAGATTCTTGTTGGCAGTTAAATTTATAGTTTCTTTCATGTGGAATGATTGAAATAGCTATTCCTGATGATTTCCACCAATTTTGGCCCCCAAAACATGAAATAGGTACACTTTTTTTTCCCCCAGATCATCTTTGATCATTGGTAGTGCGATTTAATGGTCTTGATTCAGCTGTTTACACTTTTTCTAATGTTATTATACACATTGATGGTGATTTCAGACAGTTTTCCAGGTTTTTGACTAAAAAAAAAACCAATTTTGGGAGCTGAACCAATGGTAAAACCTCAATTTCCGCGTCTTTGGCCAAAATCGACTTCATATTCGGTATTCTCGTCCCCAAAAACATGGAAAACGATACCTCAAAAGCTCATTTTACTAACATGTTGCTAAAACGCAAAAAGTACCTATTTTTACGCACATTTTCACTCATAACACCCCTGGGTATATTCCGATCGGGCTGAAAAGTTTCGGGACACAACTAGGGCCCAAATGGAGCATGTGTGCGAAAGAACGACTTTTTTAGATCTAAAATGAAGCCTGTACACGTGATACGGCGTACGGCGTACGGCGGACGGACATTGCATTTTTGGAATCTACGCACCTTGAAACGGAAAAGAAAAAAGTTTGAGGGGGTGTTATAAAAATTTTTTGCTGAGCGAATACATAGGTGTATTATTCACAGAATAATAAACCAAAACGCTGCAAAGTCCTTGTCACATGGGTTTATTATTCTATTATTTTATTGGTCTACAGAAATGCTGGCTGTTCATTTATTGTTTCTTTTATGCGTAATAATCGAAATAGCTATTTCTGATGGTTTCCATTAATTTTGGCCCCCAAAACACAAATTAGGTACGCTTTTTTTTTTTTAAACCATCTTTGATCATTGATAGTGCCATTTAATCGTCTTGATCCACGTGTTGACACTTTTTCTAGTGTTATTATACAAACTGATGGTGATTTCAGACGATTTTCCAGGTTTTTGACTCACGAAAAATCAATTTTGGGAGCTGAACATCTGGTACAACCTCAATTTTCCACTCCTTGGTCAAAATCGACTTAATATTCGGTCTTCTCGTCCCCAAAAACATGGAATACGATATACCTCAAAATCTCATTTTACTACTATGTTACTAAAACACAAAAAGTACCTATTTTTATACACATTTTCACTCATAACTCCGCTGGATATATTCCGATCGGGCTGAAAAGTTTCGGGACACAACTAGGGCCCAAATGGAGCATGTGTGCGAAAGAACGATTTTTTTAGACCGAAAATGAAGCCTGTAGACGTGATACGGCGGACGGTGTACGGCGGACGGCGGACGGACATTAGAGAGTTTTTCCTTACCACGGTCGGCCTTAGCACGGTGTCCTAACACCGTGCGATTACCGCGAACCAGGCGGAGAACGCATGAACTAGCTAACACGGGACGTACGAAGCTCTGCTTCACCGTGGCAGCAGAGCTTCACCCGGGCCGTACGAACCCCTTCTCGTACGGCCGTACGAACAACTTTTCTCCGTGTAATCCCTGGAAGTTTCACTGATAACAGCTGGTTAAAGCTGACTCAATCCTATTTTTTCTTCATCAAGACAACATATCAATCGACCTAGCTTTTTAGCAGTAGTTTTTATTTGTTTATTATTTATTACTTATTACTTTATTTATTATTTATTATTATTTATTTATTACTTTACTATGGAAGACGAATTGAACGGTTTTATCGATCTGTATTCCAACAATTTGATTGACGGCGACGACGTTATTTTGCGTGAAAAAATCGTATTTTTAGGCGTGTTCAAATATGGGTAATCAAGGGAAAATAAATATAAAACGCATTTCTGCGTTTTTCCCTCCACGAACTGAACCTTTCAATTGTCAAGACATTTTTTTTTCCTGCACATTTAACAAGGGGGAAACAACTCGCGTTTTTTTGTACATTTTCGGTAATTTTTAATTAATTTTCGTAATTTTTTTATAACTTGTCAATTTTTTATAATTTTTTTGAAATTGTTTGTGATTTTGACATTTTTTGTAATTTCTCATAATTTTTGGACTATTTTTTTGGTATTTGTATGTAATTTTTTGCATTTTTTCGGCAGAGGGGAGGAGGGTACATTTTTGTCCTCGCCATTTTATAACAATTTTTCGTAATTTTCGGTAATTTTTGGTGATTGGTTAATTTTTGGTAATTTTTTCAATTTTTTGTTTACACAAAAATTGCGAGTTGTTTTCCTCTCGAAACTTGAGCTACGTTTCTAATTGAAGCAGCAAGACGTCAGTTGAAACTATCAAAACAACAAGATACGAAAGCAAATTTTAATTCACAACTCACTCTTTCACGATTTCCAACTAATCAAAACACATGAGTGAATTTTACTTACCTACAAATCTTTTGAATCCTTAAAAAGATCACTACGGATGATCACTCAACACAACGGAACACTGCAGTAGAATCCGCCATCATGCTTCAAAACAATTGGGCGTCAGGTTATGATAAGACACCGTGCGTTTTATCGACGGACACCGTACTAAGACCACGTGACATCCTGAAAAAGTTAGCATCCATGATGCGTTCCCCTAGATTCCTTAACACGGTGTCCCGACACCGTAGTAAGGAAAAACTCTCTATTGCATTTTCGGAATCTACGCACCTTCTGTTACAGATCACAGCTCTCTGAATAGAACACCCTTCTGTTACAAATCACACTTCTGTGTATAGAACACCCTTCCGTTACAGATCACACTTCTCTGTATAGAAAACCCTTCTGTTAGAGATCACAGCTCTCTGTATAGAACACCCTTCTGTTACAAATCACACTTCTGTGTATAGAACACCCTTCTGTTACAGATCACAGCTCTCTGTATAGAACACCCTTCTGTTACAAATCACACTTCTGTGTATAGAACACTCTTCTGTTACAAATCACACTTCTGTGTGTAGAACACCCTTCCGTTACAGATCACACTTCTCTGTATAGAACACATAGAACACCCTTCTGTTACAGATCACAGCTCTCTGTATAGAACACCCTTCTGTTACAAATCACACTTCTGTGTATATAGCATTCGCACTTTGAATTAGTCTTTTCGCGAATTGAATTAAACTTTCCACAAAATGAATTAAACCTTTCGCGAATTGATTTAAACTTTCCGCAAAATGAATTAAACTTTCCGCAAATTGAATTAGACTTTCCGCAAAATGAATTAAACTTTCCGCAAATTGAATTAGACTTAGATACCCGAAAAGTACCTAACCACCACGGTCCCGATTGATAGTCCAAACTCTGCCGACCCAGAGCCTGATACCTTCCTGTTGATTGATCCACAATCCTTCTCGTTGCATGGTTCAGCATTCCTTCTCTGTGTTGTTTTTCCCGGACCTAATTGGACCGGTTGGAACGGAGGAAAACGTATTCCTTCTCTCATGCCTAGTTCATTATCTCAGTGCCTCCGTCTCCGTTGTTGGTCAAGTGTCCGATTTTTGTTCATTGGTAGAACGTTTTAAAAAAAATTAAAATGAGTGACAATGAGTCAAGTTCTTCGGATTATTTCCGTAACAGAAGAAATAATCGTAGGCACGGTAGACGACTTATAATACTTAGCGACAGTGATTCAAGTATTACTTCAGGTACTCGGAACAGGGTAAGAAGACGCCGAGGGAAATATGAGTCAATCTGTTGAAAAGCGCAAGATTTTCGTAAACCTTTTCGAAGAAGGGTTTTCCTTGAAGGATGCAGCATCAAGAGCTGGTGTGAAATTGAGTACAGGTAAAAGCATTATTACTAAGTACAAGCGGGATCAGTGTGCGGTTCTAGGAACCCAACAGCGTGGACACCGCCCGAAAAAGTTGTTGCCTGATGTGCTACAGAGACTTGAGCACATAGTTGAATCTGACCCAACTATTACTCTCAAGAAAATGAAGGAGAACCTTCAGGAGCATAACATACACCTAAGTGAAACATCTACAAGAACTGCATTACGTCATTTGAAAATTACACTTAAAAAAACATCAATGGAACTTGATCGGATGAACTGTGTGTCAACGTTACAACAAAGAAAACGCTACGCTGTAGGCTTCAACCAGTCTATTCCTGAAAACTGGGAAAAACTAATTTTTATAGATGAGTCAGGGTTTAATCTCCATATGAGGCGATCTCAAGCGCGTTCAAAAGCTGGAACAAGGGCAGTAGTCACTGTTCCGACGGTAAGAGGACGCAACACTTCCTTAATTGTTGCCCTGAACAATCTAGGAATCGTTCATTTCAAAATCGTTTCCACGGGGACAACAACTGCAGCTGTGTTTTGTGATTTTTTGAGAGAGCTGAACTCGAAACTTCAAGATTCCGTGCCAGATGCATTGCTAATCATGGACAACGCACAGATACACAGATCACTTGCAGTTCGTGAACTCGTTGCCTCTTCAGAAATGAATATAAAATTCTTGCCCCCCTACTCTCCGATGTTGAACCCCGTGGAAAAAGCTTTTTCCAAAATAAAAAATCACGCAAGAGGTCTTCTAGGCATCCAAAGAGAACACCAACTTCCAGAAGTTATCACAGAAAGTGTTCAATCCATCACGCCACAAGATTGTGCAAACTACGTGATAGATATGTTTCGACTGCTCCCAACTGCTGCTCTAGAACGACCTCTCCATTAACTGTTTCCTTTTTGTATTGACTTTGTATTGATTTTTTGTTTGACTTTTGTATTAATTTTCTATTTTCTGTACCGTTTTGTATTTTCTGTACACCACTTGTGCTTACAATTATACATTTTGTTGAAGCTGAAATTTTTTTTTACTACAGATTTGGCTAAGGTCGAATTCAATTTGCGGAAAGTTTAATTCATTTTGCGGAAAGTCTAATTCAATTTGCGGAAAGTTTAATTCATTTTGCGGAAAGTTTAAATCAATTCGCGAAAGGTTTAATTCATTTTGTGGAAAGTTTAATTCAATTCGCGAAAAGACTAATTCAAAGTGCGAATGCTATAGAACACCCTTCTGTTACAGTACACACTTCTCTGTATAGAAAACCCTTCTCTTACAGATCACAGCTCTCTGTATAGAACACCCTTCTGTTACAAATCACACTTCTGTGTATAGAACACTCTTCTGTTACAAATCACACTTCTGTGTGTAGAACACCCTTCCGTTACAGATCACACTTCTCTGTATAGAACACATAGAACACCCTTCTGTTACAGATCACAGCTCTCTGTATAGAACACCCTTCTGTTACAAATCACACTTCTGTGTATAGAACACCCTTCTGTTACAGTACACACTTCTCTGTATAGAAAACCCTTCTCTTACAGATCACAGCTCTCTGTATAGAACACCCTTCTGATACAGTACACAGCTCTCTGTATAGATAACCGTTCTGTATCGACCACAGCCCCTCTGTAGTTTAGTACCTATTCGCCACTACGAATTAATATCATGCGTTGAATGTTCAAGCAGTAGCGAAAAAAATGGCAAAAAGAAACACAACTGTAGTTCTGAAGGGAAATGGTTGATGTGAAGTGATTAATATTCGGTCTCGGAACCGGGATTCGAACCTCTGATTACAAGTGTAAGAGCCCGACGCCTAGACCATTCCGCTACGGCGGCCACCTGCTCGAGAGACAAGTGTTGTGCGCTCTCAACACAGCTTGATGCCTGCATACACCCTGCTCTTTAGAGCAAATGTCATAGCTAACTTTATGGCGACACCTTATGGTCTCGAAAATTCATAAAAAAAATCGAACTATTTAAAAATCCGAGAAAACCCACACCTCAAAATAAAATTGTTTTCACCCCTTAGAGTTGAGTGACAGTAACGCCGAGTTTCGAGGACCAACTGCAGCCCAGGGAGACTCATATACCGAATTTCGTGAGTTTTGGTTCATGGGAACTAAGGAAAAATCCATGGACGACGTACGGCGGATGGACGGCAATATTTTTATTCGATATTAGTATTCTATGTCCCTTGAAAATGTGCCTAAACCATGACATTTCGAGGGGAGGGGGTTAAAAAATTGTTTTCATGGTCGATTCCAAAGGTTCATTATTGAAAATAATTAACCAAAATTCCTGCCCGTCTGCCAGATGCCATACTTCGCACTTTCCTTAGTTATCATAAACCTAAAATAACGAAATTTGGTTTGTATATAGGTCCCATTTGGGGTCTAGTTGGTCTGCGAAGCTCGGCGTTACTGTCAGTCATCTCTAAGTGGTGAAAAATAGGGGTTGCAATTTTCATAGCGCCGTAGCTCGAAATCTCAATAGAAGGGTGCAGTTTTTTTAATTTTTAAATTTATCTCGAACTAAACAATTTTTTGAGACCACCCGGAGCATTGTACGACCAGCCGTTCTTTGCACCGAAAAGCTTCGTCAACATGATCGTGAAAGAAACGGTAAAAATCCGGCCCAGATATCATCACTAGGGAGCACCTGAATATAATCACAGATGGCTATATGAAGTCGATTTGGTCGTTCTGTGATATTTACTTCATGTGAAGAATGATGGCACTTTCAGATTTTGTTGATAGGTACTTTTGTAACTTGAACAAACCTTATCTTCATGAATAGCAACAAATAATTAATTATTGAATCTCGCGCATTTTTATGATACGGTAACTCCCGGGCGGGCTCCAGTACTCGATTTAGGGCTTTCCTGGGAGGAGCACGAGGGTACTGACCACAGAAAACAGTGATCTACGCAGAAGGGGCATCTGTACAGGTAAATAATAAACCGTTGTGTAATAATTTGCCGCGTTTTTGTACTTCCCGTCATCTTTACACGTCCAGCCGTGGGACTGATATGCCAAGATGATACGGAAAGACGGACCAATGAGCTTCAAGCATTCTCGACACGTATGCGCGTAGTTCTTCCCGTGTACACTAAGAAATACACATTACGGGAAGAGAATGCTTGAAGCTCATTGGTCCGTCTTCCCGTATCACCTTTATCCACCGTTTCAAATCAGCCTTCGTACCTATTTTTTGCACTGAATAGTATGAATATAAACTAAGTGTATTTACTAACTACTTAGGAATAACCTGTAAATATTGTTATAAGTTCTTGATCTATTTAACTCATTCTTCCAGCACTTACGGTGTGCTATGTCAATGAAACTGCGGATACATACCTATATAAGCAGAAATAAATAGCAGTGGAAGAGGCGAGCCTGGAGGCTCATAAACCACCAATAAGTTTAGAACGTGTATTATACAGACTTTCTTAAACTCTTGATATGTGTTGTATAAAGTTTTTGTTGAATAAAAAATTGAAATGAATTGAATTTGAATGTCTCTCCACTCTCAAGGACGAAATCTCGGATGTCTCTCCACCCAGCGTGCATCGAATTATAATATTTGCAGACATCTGCATTTATTAACTAGAAAATCAGTCGTTAGATCAACGCGGGCAAATGCCAACTGTGCCCTCCTCAAGTACACAATCATTTCGCAGCCAAATAACGATTTCTCGACCTAGCAATTTCCGTGGCTGGCTCCATCTCTATTTGAACATTTTTCACTCCTAACTTAAACCTCGTTCATATAAATTCATATAATAAAAATATTTGTTAGGCTTAGGCAGTACCTGGTAATTTAGTATACTGTATTTTAATTAATTATTCGAATTACGAAAGCTTGAACCAACTATTTAAGGAACACGATTACGATAATATATGTACCTACAGGTACCTACCTAGGTAGTGAATGCATTTTCCAAACGAATATGAATTGTTAGGCCTGGGCCGGTCAGTATGAGTTTAGGCTGAAAGAAAACAAAGTGCCGATTGTGAGGGTGTCTAATATTTATTGCATTTTGATCTCAATGCATACATTTTCCGAATAAATAATTTTAATTTTAATTTGTTGGTTACTTGGGAAAAAGTACACCACTGGGTAATTGAATTTGTCGGTTAACCACCAAGATGATGATAGCGGTAAATATTTATCATCGAAGTAAGCAAGTAGCTTCTGTAACGAAGTATTTACATAGGTGACAAAATAGTAGCTTTGTAATGTATTGATATGAAAGAAAACCCTGGGGATGAGGGCCCTCAACAGTGACGGCAACATCACTCGCAAAACTCGGGAAAGAGCGAATATACGTCTTGGGGCTGTAGAAGGGGCGAAGGAGAAATCCGGTAAACATATTTTCAGCCGGATATATAATTCTGTATCAAGGGATGTTGACAAACAGCCGGCTCGACGATTATTGATTCTCCGCAAGAACAAATACAGGCGCATCTGTGGACGGATTGAAGCCTATGCAAATCAGAATGAAAACAATGGAGCGGAACTAAGGGGTGACTGCTACAACTGCTATAATAGGAATGTTAGTCTCTACAGCCCTTTCAGCTATAAGGGACAGTCATATCGTATAGCAATTGAAGGGGGACGGGGGGGGGGGACAAGTTGAATTCCCTGGACGGGAATCACAATAGCCAGTCTCCGGACGATTATCATAACTAAACAGAGTTTAACAGAACTCATTGCCATCCTCCTCACCCTTTCTCTCGCACACAGAGGCGATTGGTTGTCTTTTGCTGCTGCAGGGTGTCGACGATTGTTCTGATGCGCAGGATTAAAGAGAAATTTACAGATTCAATCTACCACATGTCGGGGTAATTTTGACCGCAGCAGTTACCCAGGAGAAGATTGATGCGTATTGAAGATTCAATTGCAGTTTCTTGCCTCCAAAAATCTTCAACGTGATTTATAACATGAAAAAGTGCATTGGTGGACATGCCTTGTAATTATTTTCTAATAACATGCACCTATGTTGACATTTTGTTCCCTCGTCTTCTCCATTTGTCGCTTCGGGGTATCAAGATAGCGGAAGCCTATCTATCAAGTTTGAGAGGACATAAACACACACGGAGGACATTTTCATCGCAATCAAATTCAGTTTCATGTCTGTCCGTCCGTCTGTGTGTTAATAAATCCTTACCACAAGCCTATCAATACGAAATGTTTGTCGTAAAAAGCTGAGGAAATGCGGATAGTGAGTGGTGGCTGGGTCTGAAATGGTTCCACACTGATTTCATCAAATAGGTCGGTAACCCTCCCTACACATGTTCCAACGCTGAAAATATTAGTGTGCAACCAGCACATAGTGTAAAACTGTCTGTAGTTGGTTTGTATAAATTTTGATTCATTTCAAGCAATGAAGGTGGCATTTTCTTTAGTTATCTATCAAGCACATTTTGGCTTAAGAGCATACAATTCAAACGAGGCAGACAGCAAGAAACTAGACAGAATATATTACTTACTAGATAATATTATTGAATATTATTATTACTGCTCTTTAATTTCGTATAGGACTGTGATCTTGAAATCGCCTGATACTGATTATTGTCACAGGAAGCTGGTTTTAATTAATTTTGGGAACAATTTTAGTTACAGTAATTTTGAACGTTCGGGGTGAAAAATAAGGGTTGACATTTTGAAAATACCATCGCTCGAACACTTTCATCATGATAGTTGTAGGTGTATATTTTTTCCTCTCAAATCTGAATGGAAAATGAAATGTCTGAATAGAAATTTCAATGTTTTTGAAACAGAAGTTTCTAGACTGGAGCATTGCAGGACCAGCCATTGTTAACAACAAGGGCTGAAGTCGTAGAAAAAAGAAAAACCATCATCAAACGGGTATAGCTGTAGACCAGACTGATATTATAATAAGAGGGAAACGCTTATTTGAATCACGCATGGTTTTCTGAAATCGAGTTAGTCGTTCTGAAGTACTAGCGTACTCTATGAGTCTGACGAAATAAGACTGGTACAAGCACACCCATAATTTCGAATATTTTTTGTTGTGTTGGAAGTTATCTTCCAAGTGAGATCGATATATAGTGTATACTTCAGTGTTGAGTACAATCGGGTACAAGTACTCGGGTAGAAGTAGATAAGTACATTCGGGTCTACTGTAATACATGGCCCGTAACTTAATTTCACGGACTCATTTCAAGTGGACCTGTATACACTACATTTGATAATAAACTGCAGGCACATAATTTTAGTGAAGCATCTAATTTTCATGCAAGAAATTTCACATTCACTGACGAAACATAATAATTAGAAGTCTTATGAACTTCATGTTGAACCACCATCAGTATCGATCCTCAACATTTTGTTCGCAGAGTTGAAGGCATTACAGTGGTACGTGTATTCCATACAGTACAGAGCAGAAGGATGTGACCGAAGGGGATATTATGATGTTTAAAAATATATATATATAAAATATAAAATAAAAAAATAGCCTAAATAAAAAGTAATTGCATAATAATAACCAAAGTAATAATTATAATGATAATAATAATAAGAATAATAAAACGAAGTAATAGGTTGAGGAGTTAAGTTTTTGGTGGTGCCAAGCTTGATTACAACAATAGGTAGTAGGTAAGCACAACAATGAAAAACTGGAAATTAATATTCATTGATCACGCTGACCTCAGTTAAATATTGTGTAGACATGAGGCAGAATTACAATATGAGCATGAATATAAATATCAGCGAATTGACCACGCTGTAGTATAATGGAATACAACATGTCGAAGTCAATTCAGTCTTCCTCACCGGTTAATTGGGATAGGTACCTACCCGTTAGCCGTTTCCCATCGATTAATCGTAATGACAAGCCGGTGTCGTTTTTTGTTTTTCCATGAATACCATTAAAAAATTGAATGCGGGAGAAGGCCTGCAATTTAGTGGTTTTCATTCAAGTGAACGCCGCGTTACTACGCGCAGCCGTCCAGTAAATGGGTCAGTATCGCCCCCTTTGATAATTAAAAATCGTAATTCTGTAATTACAACCGGAGAAAAGAAACCTTTACATCCCTACGGTTTTTTTTTTTTAGCCTCTCGAGTGAACGGTGTTGAGGCCATTTCGCATAATACAAGCGACCAATTACCCAACACGTCAGGTAGGCTGGAACTCACATGTTTAAGCCGACCATCGGTTGCTGCGCACTACGCACAAACCACCGTAAACTGCCATTACTTTGTTGTTTTTATCGCCCGTTCCGGACATAACAATGGTGAAACCAATTTTGTCGATTCAGCAACTTCACAACCATTGTACTGTTAATAATCAACAACAATTACATTGATTACTTCTTGTTGTGTGTTGATATCCGGTAAGTAATAAATCCTGGAAGAAAGTTTTTATAACTTGTTTTCCAACATAGGCAGGTAGCCTATCAGAAATTGCTAATGAAGAGAAACACTAAAACAGTAAGAAATGGAAAACGCTGCAAATTCATTTAAAACGGTCTGCCATTATCATCTGTCACTGCTCAAACAGAGTTGATATACACCACACACTGAGACCCATATGACCAAAACGATATTTTTTCATCACTTTGCTTCCGATTCTTGATTTTGTCAAAGCCTCGGACGGCTACCAGTTCCGCGCAAAACCCTTCTAAGTGCACCAGTTCCGCGCAGTACATCCACCCAGTTCCGCGCACGAGGAAGATGATAAATAATGAAAACAGTAAAGTATTGCACAACGGTTTATTATTTTTCCTGATAAAGTAATGTTTCAGTGATGTAGTAAATAATCATCAATGATCATAATCAAAAATGTAACTATAAACAAATAATTTTTCAGTGATGCCACTAAAAGTCATAACAAAAAATCAGCAACAATCATTTTGCGAAATGTCTACCAACTTTTTTAACTAATGTGAAACTGCAGATGGCTTTCGAGGCGTACAGTTGGAGATACTCCTCGATGAAATCTTTCTTTGCCAACACTTTTTTTTCCTTTCCTCGTTTTTTTCGGTACATCAAGGCTGTTTAACATAGCTCGGGTAGTCACTTGAGTATTCTTAATCGCCTCTGTAAAAACGTAGATGTTAGGATGTGTAGACTCGAAGTGTTTGGTAAATTTTCCGTGGAAGGATTCGCACGAGTTAGTCTTTCGGAGAGAGTCATTCGTCGCTGCCGCCCATCGTGTAGGAGGAAACAGACTTGATTCGCATATATAGTTCTGTAAAACGTGTTCAACGAAATCAAACACCCTTCCGTCCAGTGGCATCATGGGTCAAGCAATGGTACACCAAAAAAGAAATGTAAAAAATAGCCTTCGAGTATCTTATTGGGTTTTCCCTTTTCGCTGTAGGATATGTCCATATCGTCTGTCTACAAGGAACTGGCTTCTATGAACTAGTTGTGACGAACAAGACAAACGAATATGATATCTGTCGATCATCTGTTGATAAGTAAACGGACTCAAGACAAACCGATTGTTTACAAATCCTACCGTTTTTAACATGGAACATGTTTTTACGGAAGTAAACAAGGCTGGAAAACGTCCGCGTCCAGTCCAGGTGAACTCGGCTCCCCTCCCCGTCGCCCGCACAGTTCTCCCTCTACCCAACTCCTGCCACCCAACTCCGAGGAGAGCATGGCCAGACCCCACTCCGCCGAGGGGGTTCTACCTACCCGAAAAACGCCAAAAGCCGCTGAGGACGTGTATTACATGACATTGCTTTAGGTCGCTGGTCCGAGGCTTGGAAGCCTTGGATTCGTGATTTCCACGTGTCCTCCAAAATGAAAATTGCCAATACCATTTTCCGTTTCAGACATCGAGGAACATTTGGTTCCGTGCCTGTCTGTCTGTGGTAATTCCTTACAACACCCATAACTACCCGAAATAATGATCGAAGTGGGCTGAAATTTCGAGGGTAGGTGCGGGTTGAGTCACAGATGGTCCCATACCAAAATCATTGATAAAGTACCGTAACTTTCGTCTGCGCATGCGCAAACGTGAAATAATTGGAACACCCATAACTACCCTAAATATCGTTGAAATCAATTCAAACTTGCAGGGTCCGGCAGGAATAATACTTTGGTAGTTCCAAATCAATTTCATTGGAAAATTTTAATGGTAATGTAACTTTGATCTACGCATGCGCGAACATGAAATGTTGACCATTTCCTTGTAACGTTTCTAACTACGCGATAAAAAAATAGTCGTAGAGAGCTGAAATTCTGAGGGTATACGCGGGTTAGATCGCAGATGGTCCCGTTTCAAAATCATGAAAATCGTTTAGTCTGCGCATGCGCAAACTTGAAATACTTGGAGTGCCCATAAATACCTTAATTATCGTTGAAATGAGTTCACATTTGGAGGGTCGACCAGTATAATACTTTGATGGTTCCGTATGAACTTCATTGGAATCTTACTGGAATTTCCCTCTCCGCATGCGCGAACATGAAATGTTGACCGTTCCCTTATAACGCTTCTAACTACGCGAGAAATAGTCGTAGAGAGATGAAATGTTGAGGGTGCTCGCGAGTTGGATCGCAGATGGTCCCGTATCATAACGAACCTACCCAACTAGTCTATACGTTCATGTGATTCAAGCGAGGAAGCTATAGTGCCTCCTCGAATTGGCAGACGTTTTTCTACATACCTATCTCCATATCCTCTGTTATCATGTACCTATTCGAAAAACATGTTCCATGTTTCCTTGCTTTGATCCTTGATCTAAACTGTTACAATCCGGGGGTCTGGGGGTGTCCCCCAGATTTCATTCGACAATAAACGTACCGTCATGACCACAAACCACTGGTGGCTTGACGAAACAGGCAGTGAGATGGCGAGCAATATTGTTCGCGCGGAACTGGTACACACGAAAGCCAAGAACCCTGCGCGGAACTGGTGGGTTGTGGAAACTCAATCGGTGCGGAATTGGTACATTGGATTACCACATTTTTCAGCTATGCGCGGAACTGGTGTACTCCCGAAGTCTCATACTCGTAATATTAGTAGACTGAGATACTTGCGCTTCCATAGCAGTAAATATTAGTGGGTGATGTCTATAATTTCCCAGTTACCTATACGTTTCTAAAAGATGATGGGGATTGAAGGGGATATGATTTTGAATTTTGGGGCGCGAGCGTCAGTGAACATCCAGATTACTCATCCATGCAGAAAGACGATTTAAACATTGATAACCTCTGCGCTATATGAAGGACCAGTAAGTCAGCTCCAGTTCTCCCGTAGGTAGAATTTTATTTCGGCCGGTTATGATCGAGTTTGGTATCAATTTCGAAAGCGTTTCGCACGCTGAATTGAAATAAACCATCGCCAAGTCGGGAGGATTAACCACTGTTAGGTTATACAAATGTTGCTGAAATGCTGGAAAACGTGTCCGGAAAGCTTAAAACATGACTGTTTTCCATGTATTGTGCAAAATGCACAAGACTTTTACCTTTTTCTCAAAAACGGCTTATCTTACCGGCATGGGAGCGGTTTCATTCGATTCAGCATGCCAAACATCTGTTGATAATGAAACCCAACTCGACTTGAACCGGTGAAAATCACATTTGTCAGACAAAATGAAAAGCAGTTATATTTCGAGCTTTCCGGACACATTTTTCAGCATTTCAACACCGGTTAACGTTACCAGGGTTAATCCTACCGACTTGGCGGTGGTTTATTTCAATTCAGCATGCAAAAACCTTTCGAAAATGATACCAAACTCGATCACAACTAGCCGAAATAAAATTCTGGACATTCCCCACCTATTTTTGGCGTTTCACACTCAATTTTTGGACTTAAACCGCATTTGTCTCGAAAACGGTTAATTGTTTGAACACACTACTGAAAAATGCGTGCCAGGTAGGTGGACAGTATAGCTTCCCCACATCGTCAGTACGATTCATGATCGTATCTACTTGATTACACTTAATTATAACCTACCTACTCGTACTTTCATAATATTATAAAGGTGCTTAATCAAAGCTGGTGTGCCTATAATATATTTAAACCATCAAGACGTAATTGAATACACCTACAACTAGCAAGATGATACACGGATAAACCACTCGACAACAACCTGCCAAACTTGGCCGATGTATTCAGGCAGTTGAAGGATATAATTTTGACACTACGCATGTGCATAGCCTATTTGTCGGGTCACCTTCGAATTAAGGAGCGACTAGTTGAACACAAACATGTCCATTTTAAGGGAAAGGTCACTAGATGTTGTGCGGGGAGCAACCCAACATAAACTTGAATAAGCAATCGAAACAAATTATTATTACATTTAATAATTACGATCAAAGTAAAATATGTAAAGCGGACCAATGGGAGCGTGAAAATCCGTCTCTTGAACCTCTTCGTTTGTCCTTCGGTGCATAATATACACTGCACATTGCATAATATAGGTATATATATTATGTTGCCACTACCCACCATCAACCATCCTTCAATTGCTTCAAACGATTTTTACCTAGTTTGGTTTGTATATTTTGTTCAATTTTTAATAATTTTTCTGATTTGTTTTCGAGTTTTTTTTTTTGTGTCAATGGAGAAAAACCAGAGAATTTTGGAATTTGGAACATTTTCTGGGGGAAAACCCAGACCCTCAAAATACTCAGCCCCTCTGAACCTCCCCCTACCTCTCTACCCTATACATTTTAGCTCATTTAGATTGTTCCTTCACAAAGGTATTATAAGAGATTGGAGAAAGCAGACACGTAATCAAATTTGTTCCTTGATGTCTGGAACGCAGAACGCGAGAAGCTTTTCATTTTGGGAAACATTTTCGGACTGAACTGGGTCAATATTTAAAATCCAAAAATTTTCCATTATTTTGAAAGGCAAAAAGCGAATCAATTTTAAATGGTCACAACAATGTCCGGATTACAATTTCATTATTGAAAATAATTAATCAACACATCAGACATTCATCTCGATTGCAGTCTGAAAGATTTCGTTTCAGATTAATAATTATTCGACATCTCATAATTTGCAGAAGAAAGACCAGCACAGAGTATTATGGAGTCTAGTCGTCCCTCCAGGGACTCCAGGTCCCTTCAGTCCCTTTACCTACCATTATAAATCAATGATCGTTAATGCGATTCTATAAGTCATTACAAAGAACATAGTTTAACCAACCTATCGCAGGAAAGAAATTGAAGATACTTGAGTTTATAGTTCTGACTATTTATGTACGGGACCAGAGGGGAAGGGGAAGGAAGGACTGCGGTCAGCCATGTGGCGTCTGTATCGGGGAAAAGAGGGGACTTTATGTGAGGGACAATAGACGTCAGAGGGGTCTATAGGGGGTTAAAGCTCTTCCGGAGTAGATCCTGTTATAAGTCAATAAGGCTGTGTCTAATTGGAGATTATCTCTCCCACAGCAGAGGGGGGACTTGACTTAGGGGAGGATGATACGATATTGGCCGTGTAATCGGTGCAACCTTCCCCGACAATAAAACGCCCTACGCCCCCCCTTTTCCGTTGAGTAATGCAACATAAAATCTCTATCTTATCTAACTTAGCTTTTTCAAAACGGTCGGCGTCGTTTCCTTCTCTCAAAAGCCGTATACAATCACATTTTACGTGTAACTAATAGCCGAAATGGAACTCATAGGTTCTCAGAACTCCACCGGTTTTTAAAAGCAACTCCTCCGCGAGTTTCATAGATTTGATGTAAGTATATTGAACAGGAATTGTGAATCATTTAAATTGTACTAAAAGGCAACAACAAAGAGCAGAATGAAACGAATAATCAACCAGAGGGACCTCAGTGGAACAATAAAATCCCCGATCAATGCCAACATATATAATTCCGAATTCGCCAATTGGATTAGGACTGCCAGAATTTCGGAAACAATTTATAGCACATTTTGAACCAAAATATAAAAATATAGTATAATACCGAAAATTATAGTGTACGATGTAGGAACGATGTAGGTAGGTAGGTACCTACCTAATTGTGTAAACCTGCGTTTTTATCAGTTTAAAACACTTTAATATCAAATGTACTTACCAACTAGGTACCGCCAAAATTATAATGAACTGTCACTAGAATGAACATTGGTACCTACCTTACTGAAAGCAGTCTCAGTTAGAAGACAAACTCAGCACAAAAATATCACAAAATAGAAAATAAATCAGGTCTTTTGGTAACTCAATATGTTATTTAAAAAAAACAGGGAAATAGGTCTGGTGTTTCGAAAATGCAATAACATCACAAAAATAGAAGATAAATCCTGTCTTTTGGTAACTCAATATGTTATTTAAAGAAAACAGGGAAATAGGTCTGGTGTTTCGAAAATGCAATAACATCACAAAAATAGAAGATAAATCCTGTCTTTTGGTAACTCAATATATTATCACAAAAATAGGGAAATAGATTCGGTCTTTTGAAAATTAAATATAATATCACAAAAATAGAAGATAAATCCAGTCTTTTGGTAACTCAAGATATTATCACAGACACATGGAAATAGATCCAGTCTCTTGAAAATCCAATAATATCACGAAAATTGAAGATAAATCCACAGTCTTTTGGTAATAAAGATATTATCACAAAAACAGGGAAATATATGGAAATATATCCATCCGTCTCTTCAAAATGCAATAATATCACAAAAACAGAATATAAATACAGTCTTTTGGTAACTCAATATATTATCACAAAACGCTGCAAAGTCCTTGTCACATGGGTTTATTATTCTATTGGAGTTCTAGAGATTTTTGTTGGCTGTTAAATGTATTGTTTCTTTCATGTGGAATGATTGAAATAGCTGTTTCTGATGATTTCCACCAATTTTGGCCCCCAAAACATGAAATAGGTAGGTACGCTTTTTTTTTTAAGATCATCTTTGATCATTGGTAGTGGCATTTAATGGTCTTGATTCACCTGTTTACACTTTTTCCAATGTTATTGTACACATTGATGGTGATTTCAGACAGTTTTCCAGGTTTTTGACTCATAAACAACCAATTTTGGGAGCTGAACCTTTGGTAAAACCTCAATTTCCGCGTCTTTGGTCAAAATCGACTTCATATTCGGTCTTCTCGTCCTCAAAAACATGGAAAAAGATACCTCAAAAGCTCATGTTACTAACATGTTGTTAAAACGCAAAAAGTACCTATTTTTATACACATTTTCACTCATAACACCCCTGGGTATATTCCGATCGGTCTGAAAAGTTTCAGGACACAAGTAGGGCCCAAATGGAGCATGTGTGCGAAAGAACGACTTTTTTAGACCGAAAATGAAGCCTGTACACGTGATACGGCGTACGGCGTACGGCGGACGGCGTACGGCGTACGGCGGACGGCGTACGGACATTGCATTTTTGGAATCTACGCACCTTGAAACGGAAAAGAAAAAATGTTGAGGGGGTGTTATAAAAATTTTTTGCAGAGCGAATACATAGGTGTATTATTCACAGAATAATAAACCAAAATAGACAGTAAATCTAGCCTTTGGGTTACCTACTCAATATATTATCACAAAAATAGGAGAGTGGATCGTCTCTTGGAACTCAGTAATACCACAAAAGCTGAAAACAAATCCAGCCTTTTTGTTACTCAATATATTATCACAGACTTAGGAAAATAGATGCAGTCACTTGAAAACTCAATATTATCACAAAAGTAGAATCTTTTGGTAACTCAATATATTATCACAAGACTAGGGAAATATATCAAAAATAAAACCAGTCTTTTGGTAACTCAATGAATTATCACAAAAGTGTGGAAATGGATCCAGAAAACTCGATTATTATCGCAAAAATGGAAAATAAAATCCAGCCTTCTGAAAACTCGATAGGTATTACTTATCACATACCCAGCTATGAAATAGCAATTTTCATCACTCAAACTATTTTTCAGAACACAATTTTTGTCTAGGGATAAAATAATGTTATAAAATTACTCAGTTCTCTATAAGTTTATAGCGTTATAGGAACTCAAGAAAGAGATGAGAAGAGGGATAAATAATTACTGTGCAGACACAAAACAAAATTTGTAGTCGATTTTCTGTGTCTGTTGATTCGATGTCCGTTTATAGTTGTCCATTTGTAGTTGTTTTGTTGTACCTACTCCCGTTATGCTGTATACGATTACATGGAAAAAGTAGGATCTTACCAAAATCGACTGCCATGTTCTTTCATGATGAAGAGACACGTTCAAGAGGCAGCTCGTGATTATTTTCTCGTCAATACTTACCTACGTAATGCTTTTGGCAGCCATAAAAATATAGTATAATTTCATACCATAATTTTTTTAATAAAGCATTTTGAGCCAAAAATGTAGTACAATAATATAAATTATAGTACTTATATCTGGCTACCCTACATCGGATCCAATATCCAACTAATCCGATCCTTTGTAGGAGGGTCACATACCCTTTGGGGTAATGCGTCTAACACGACGTTTAAAACGCTGCAAAGTCCTTGTCACATGGGTTTATTATTGTACTGGACATACGTACAGAAATTTTGGTTTTTAAGTTATTGCTTTCATGCGCAATTATTGAAATGGTTATTTTTGATGGTTTCCACCAATTTTGGTCCCCAAAAACACGAATTAGGTTCGGCTTTTTTTACGGATTATTTTTGACCATTGATAGTACCTACCATTTAACTGTCTTGATTCACCTGTTGATACTACTTCTAGTGTTACTGTACAAATTTTTGGCGATTTCAGACAATTTCCCATGTTTTTGATAAATAAAAAATTAATTTCGGGAGCTTAACCTTTGTTGCAACCTCAATTCTTCACTCTTCGGTCAAAATCAACTTAATATTCGGTCTTCTCGCCCTAAAAAACATGGAAAACGATACCTCACAAGCCCATGTTCACTAAAACCTCAAAAATCCCTCGAAACCCCCTATTTTTACACCCATTTTTCTCCCATAACACCCCTGGGTGTATGCCGATCGGGCTGCCGAGTCTTGGAGCACAATTAGGACCCAAATATGTTCCCAAATGGGGACCCAAACTGTGTGTGGAAGGAAGACGATTTTAGACCAAAATTTAAATAAATTTAAGGCTGTAACTTCGTTAGAACCTCGATTTTCCATTTGGTCAAAATCGACTTCATATTCGGTCTTCTCGTCCCAAAAACATGAAAAACGATACCTCAAAAGCACATCTTACTAACATGTTACTAAAACACAAAAATACCTAATTTTACACACATTTTCACTCATAACACCCCTGGGTATATTCCGATCAGGCTGCAGAGTTTCGAGACACAACTAGGGCCCAAATGGAGCATGTGTTGGAAAGAACAATATTTAAGACCGAAAATAAAGCCGGTATGCGTGATACGGCGGACAGACATTGCATTTTTGGAATCTACGCACCTTGAAACGTAAAAGAAAAATTTTTGAGGGGGTGTTATAAAAATTGTTTGCTGAGCGATTACACAGGTGTATTATTCACAGAATAACAAACCAAAATGGGTAACTGAACTTCACATGTTGTAAAAGTTTATGGAAAACCTAATCAAATAAAAAATAAGTTCACTTTAGGTTTTGCTCGTGCCAGGGCTTAGCGACCTACTCTTTCCTCTCTTTCGGATCAGCAAACTAAAAAAACGTGAGATGACGGAGCCTTTGACGGGCCCGATAGCAGCGAAAACCCCAAACGGCGCCGCCTCCTCGGCGCCCGGAAACGCGCCGGCAAAACTGATCCGCGCCCGTCCGGCAGTGATAATAAATACGAACGGCGATAGCCCGTGAAGATCTCACACCGCCCAGACCCTCTCGATTTGTAAAAGGCTTTCGATCTCCGCGAGCGGTGCCGGCCTTTGATCTCCAGTGTTGAATGCATTGTCTCTCTAATAGAGGATTCGAGAGGAGGCCCCCAAGTTGTCCATTAGGTCCAAACACGTTTCTCACCTCTCTGTTATTATCCGTCAATGATGCAATTAAAGTTATTTATTTATCAATCCACGCCCTCCGATCTCCGCCCTCTTCGCTCCGCCTTGTTCTCCGCACGGCCTTTTTATTTTCCTATTAATCTCATTCGGGTCGCCACCACTTGCCGACCTCATTTCAATAATTTCATTTTGACGTTCTGTTTTCAATCCTGCAACACGCAGCGTTCGGCTGTCAGTGGAGAAATTGATGACGTCTCCCCGAGAAATTCTAATTAGCTTAAGTAGATCTGATTTTGGTTTATTATTTTCAATAATAAACCATTGGAGTAGGACATTAAAAAAAAGGTACGAAGAATCCGAAATGGAATAACTAAATTTCTGTCCGTACGCCGTTTGTTGTTTTTTTCACCTACCATGAAACAAAATTAATTATACTTGGTTTGTAGTTCCTAACTGCGGTCCAGCTGGTCCGTGAATCTCGGCGTTACGATCTCTAAGGGGGTGAAAAATAGGGGTTGAAATTTCCAGGGCGCCGTTCTCAAATTCTTTCAAGTTTTTAAATTGATCTCGAACTTGGGAATTTTTTGAGACCACCCGGAGCATTGTACGACCAGCCGTTCGTCTGCACCGATCGTCAACACGATCGTGAGACAAACGGTATAAATCCGGCCCAGATAATCACTGCTTGGGAACACCTGATTATAATCAGGCATGGCTGAATGAATTCGAGTTGGTAGTTCCGTGATATCATTTAATTTGAAGAATGACGGTATTAAATCTAAAGGGTTGTTTCCGCTAATGTAAGAAGTAATTTTAGCACACCTTCCGGAGGAAACCGTCGTCACTAGCTGGCTGAGTACGGGAGGCGAGCGCTTTCCCCACCAGCTAGTGACGAAGGATTTTTCGGAAGGTATGGTAATTTGAAGAAGATAGTTATTTTGGATTTGTTGATAGGTACTTTTGTAACTTGAACAAATTTGGTTGGGTGTCTGTCAGTCCGTCTCTGTGTCCACAAATCCTTCCCACACGCATAACTTCTTCAATTCGAATCCGATGTTGATGAAATTTGCGAGTTGGGCCTCAGATGGTTCACTATGAACAAATTACAGAACTATCGAATCATTGGTTCGGTTACTGCGCATGTGCAGACACGAATGCGATCCACAACGATTTCTTGCGAATAATGGCCCGATTTTGTTCAAATTTGTATTTGGTATGACTGCTGATCCATTGCTTCGGTTAAATGCTTCGCCGTAAATTCAAACTAAAATTCGCCACAACAGCTGCCACGAACCACAACAGTTAATGAAACTGTAATTGCCCGGTTGGCTCCAGTACTCGATTTAGGGCTTTGCTGGGAGAAACACGGCGGTAGGTATTGACCACAGAAAACTGATCTACGCAGAAGGGGCATCTATAAAGGTAAATAATAAACCGTTGTGTAATGATTTGCATTAAAATTGCTGATCTTTGACTAACCAGAACTAGGCAGGGATCAGTTTTTTTGTGGAACAAGCGAGCCGGAATGAAAATTTCCGATTTGCTTTCGGCATTTTGATCAAACTTTACTTTTCATTACATTAACAATAAGTTGATGAGGGCTTACATTAGAGTTATATCAATACATTTACCAAACCTAAGTTCCAGTGTTCTACAATGTTCCGCTTCCATATTTTTGCAGTTTTTCCCGTATTTGAAATATCGCTTGGAAGTTGGTTTGTTGTTGAATTTTACGTGGAATCCGAATCCGAAATAAAGAGTTAGTGTTCCCATTCGAAATAAGAGAGTGTTGGTGTTGATTGCGCACTTTGCACATGGGAGTTTTTTTTAAATTCTCGAAATCTATCACGGAAAGTAAAAGGAGCTATCTAATAGATAACTAATAGTGCATCCTGTATTATTTGTTCTATAGAAATCGATTACCTACTTACATTTTTATCGAATAATTGGCTCTCAGAAATATTTATTTCATCATTATGAACTATATGTAAATAGAAAAAAAACTTCTTTAATTAATATACAAATTTATTAAATTTATGCTTTTTAGCAGTTTGTTCAAGAAGTAAGATTGGAAAATATTAAGCAGGAAGACAGCGATTTCTTTGTAGCCTATTTCGCGCTTCTGGCTCGACGCTCGTGTTTTCCACGCCACGCTGACGACTCATTTTCGATGGAAGGTCAAGTTCGATGCCCTGTTTCGTACTGTGAAGCTAGAGACTGTTCGGATACCCTGCCTGGAAGGCCAGGTTAACCTTCTCATAATTGAAAAAGGATTATATTTATCCACTGCTCAGGCTCTTGACATCCTCCATACAAGAAGAAATGAA
The DNA here is from genome assembly GCA_954871275.1 of Leptopterna dolabrata. NCBI lineage: Eukaryota > Metazoa > Arthropoda > Insecta > Hemiptera > Miridae > Leptopterna > Leptopterna dolabrata. Next base: position 11,079,904 of record OX940975.1, on the reverse strand, counting down.
GCTCTCGAGGATTCGCAAGCGACTCAAGAACCTTTAATTAGTCAACCGGTGAAGACAGAGACTTCCCACTGATTTTACCCAATGTTGCCGAGGATATATAGTGAAGATTTCTAAGTTGGATGGCCTTGAAGAATACTTGAATGAAAGATTAATGATCGATCTGGATACTAAAGACATTAGATACGCCGGTCGCGTTGTAAGGTCGGACGGTTGGAATAACATACCCATAAAAACCACGGTGAGAAATGAGAAAGAAGCAAACATTTCTTCTTCCCATTATGTTTTCAAAACCGTCAGGAAGGACTTCCACGCGGTTCTCAGAGATAACAAACTTTTCGTTAACGGCAAAATGCTGATTGTTCCCAACTTGGCTGTGATACCAAGCACCTCATCGAGCACCGACCAGGGCAATGTGGACCCCAACAAGAAAAAAGTATCGAGTCTCACAATTTCTCCTACGAATTCAAGAAAGAAACGACCATCTAAGAAAAAGAAAAATTCTCCTTGATAGGTACTATTTATAGTTTTCTCGAAGACAGCGTTGCCACTGGCCCCATTTTCTGACTTGGCTCACATATTATTATGATCTTGCTGTGACAACGTATGCATATGCCGTGATTCCCTGTCAGAATCCACTCCTGTAATATTGCGTGATTTTACCAAATAAACGCGGAGAACGTGGGCTGGTAAACAACCCGGGGTTTCCACAACCGCCATCAACCGACTTAACGGCTGATTGTGGACCGGGGACGGGTGGAAAAGTCCCTATAAAAACAGCCCTTCTGGCCCAGCTCTTCATTGGACGACTCGACCCTCCACTTACGACTTCTCTCTCGAACCTCTCTCCCTCTAACCTTTCTCTGTTTCGAATCCCTCTCTCTCGAACCTGTCTCTCGTCCTCTCACCCATATCCTAAAAAGATCTCCTGCTGTTGGTGAAAACCGCGGGGAGCACACCCCTAAAAGATCTCCTGCTGTTGGTGAAAACCGTGGGGAGCACACCTTAAAAGATCTCCTGCTGTTGGTGAAAACCGCGGGGAGCACACCTTAAAAGATTTCCTACTGTTGGTGAAAACCGCGGGGAGCACACCTTAAAAGATCTCCTGCTGTTGGTGAAAACCGCGGGGGGCACACCTTAAAAGATCTCCTCCTGTTGGTGAAAATCACGGGGAGTTAGCCTAAAGATCCCATAGGAGCCCATCGTACCACATCCATCTTCTCTCTCACTCCCATCTCTCTCCTGCTCCTATCCATTTGTGACTAACTCACGACTTTCTGGTGTCCCCTACTTTCTAACCTACTGTCGTGAAAACCCGCCGTTCACGACAAGTGGTGAACGCGCATACCCGTTCACCACAGCCTATTTTACCACATTACATATTGCTGTTACCACAATCTTTATATAGTATGAAAATGGCTAATGTGTTATTTATACGGTATTTTTTACTGAGTAACTGGAATATTAATATGTAATTTATATTTACTGCATTCTCTACATACACTGCTGTAAAGGTTGTATTACGAGTATAATACTGCTTACCTGCGTACCTACGTGTACCTAGTAATTATTAACGTTCAATTTAACGCAATAAGTATTTTTCTATTCTTCATGTTTTTATTAATACGTAAGAGCATTTAGACTCATCATTCAATTAATCATCTATTGTAATATTGGGCGTCCGCCCGTGCGATTGAAAATAAACAAATTTGGTTCTTGTGGATCGTGATTCCCATGTTATTCATTATTTTAGTCGACTTTTATATTAGTATTCACTAGTTTACTTCTTTCGTTTTGCATCAACCTTATCTAACAATGGAAAAAATTATTCTAAATAGGAATGAATTCCGTATAAGCAATACATAGTTGTATTAGATAGTAGCAGATTGATAGTGGATTGCTAAATAACGAAATAGATTTCTATGGTTCAGGCACTGTGATAACGAAATGCCTATGTTGAAGAGGCGTTGAAGTAGGAAGGAAATTTCGGGAATTCGTTTATATTTCAAGCCTTATGACTTCAGCATTTTGAATCTGTAGGTAGCGATTGTTGGTATGCAATTGATCTCTTTGAAATAGAAGAAAGAAATTGCAACTGACAGAAAGGACACCCTCTCCCCAATCATTGGTGATTGATCAGAGTTGCCTTGGATGTTCATTTCAATATACTGTGGTAAACCCACTAAAAGTTACAGGTGTTTGTGTAGTTACGTGGGTGTGTTTTCCCGAAAATGTGGTTGTTGTGTTATGGTTCTGGTTGTGTTTGAGTTGTGCAATAAAATTGGAGAAAGTTGAATAATTACGTTGGGGTTATTACAGTCATTACCCCGGGAGTATTACAATACGAAAGCTCTTTTTTTCCTTTGTAAAACCCCGAAGGTAGGTATCACTCAGGAAGTCGTTTGACTCACGTACATTCGAAATACAATAGCCTACCTAGATGACACCATCCGGGGCTCAGGTTCGAGTCTCCCAGCCCCAAATCGCCATTGGCTTAAACCCTCGTTATTTACGGAAATCAATCACATCGAAATGAAAGGACAGGATTTAATATTCCGCCCATGCTGGACAGGCCCAAAGGGTTCAGATTTGGTTTTAATTTTAATTGGGAAAAATCTTTTTCGTGCGAGGGAAAACGGATTTCTGGGGTCTAAGGCTCATCAGGGCCAGTTAGGCGACACACGAGTCGAATTAAAAGAGAGCTCGATCAAAATATTCCGCACAGCCTTTTCTCCTGGTTGGGTACACATCGAAGGTATTCCGGCGTATCAATCATACGGATCGCTTCATTATGCTCGTTTTGCGGAGATGAACTCTCTGGGCTTAGGGCAGCGGCAGGGCATCGTTATAAATGTAAATGTATGAATCTCCATACGTGGCGCAGTGGGACGAAATCGAGATGTGGGAGGACACATTTTTGACCACAAAAAAAAGAACTAATTGCAGGCAGGAAATGAACTATATTTCTCATAGTGTAGGTAACTAACGTGGTTTTCATGAAGAAAACCCTACAGTATCAGAAATATCAACATTTCATCAACGTATTTTTCAACGTTGCACCCGTGTAAATACATGGATTAAAACAACTGCGAAGTTATATTGTGGATAATTTGATAAGGTAAAACGATTCGTCGGCGTCAGTCGGGTTATCAAAAAATGAAGAATCGACGTCGATCTTAATTTTAATAATAACAATTAAGGATCAACATTTTAACGAATTACAATCGATAATAAGCTTTTGCAATGAGTCCAAAATGTACAGCAGGTAGTTTTTCTATGATTTTCGAAGTTTCAACCAATTCTGACGTCACAATTGGCAGGAAGTTCCCGCTCAGGCGAGAGGACTGTAATGACGTCAGAACTCGTTTGAAAATTCGAAAAAATCAGAAATAAGACTATTATTGTAGGACAGTGCGGTTGGTGTCAAAACTCTCAGGATGGAATGAATCCACTTTCGTTACAAAAAAATAAACTAAATACGTGCATGTCGTGGTACTCCTCAATAACTACATTTACCCCTCCTATGTAATATGATAACCAAATAAACAAAGGGAACGACGAGCTGAGCGACGCCCCGGGGAACATCCCCTCAGCGGTTGTAACAGAGGGTTGATAACCGCGGGGTGCTAGTCTCCATCTTCCCAGTATCTGCTGTGGTGATAACCGCGGGACACCTTCCTTCATCTAGCACCTGCTGTGGTGATAACCGCGGGGTGCTAGCTTCATCTCCAACTAACGCCTGCTGTGGTGGTAACCGAGGGGCGTTAGCAACCCGAAAAGACTCCTAACGGGCAAACTCGCATCCTTCACCTTACTCAATCTCTCATCTCACTCATCCTTCAAGTTACCCAAACCTACCCTACCGTTTGGAGACACAACAATGCACATACCCCATTTCATCCTGACATTTTTCAAATAAGTCCCCTAGTGCCTCGAGTCGCCTAACGTTGTAATGCTCTCTTTTATGAGCCGTTTTCATCGCAAAACTACCTCTATCACCACCCAGTGAGGCACATGCCACGAGAAGTAAACGCTTTACTCGGCCCCATCCAACACCCCGGATTTTTTCGCCAACTCGTTTGCTCAAGCGAAGAAGGAAACCCTCGATTCAAAAATAACGTCAAACCCATCCCACCCCTGCTCATGTTTTCATAATTTGACCTATACCCCTGTAGTGAACCCTATTGGTTTATTATTTTCAATAATGAACCATTGGAATCGAGCATGAAAAAAAAAATTCTTACCCCCCCTCAAAATTTGATGGTTTACGTTTCAAGGTATGTAGAATCCAAAACTGCAATAAAAATATTTCTGTCTGTCCGCCGTACGCCGTACGCCGTACGCCGTACGCCGTACGCCGTACGGGCCACTTTTCTTAGTTACCATGAAAAAAAATTGATGAAATTCGGGTTATAGGTTCCGTTCGGCGTCTAGTTGGTCCTCGAAGCTCGACGTTACTGTGAGTCATCTCTAAGGGGTTCAAAATAGGGGTTGAAATTTTCAAAACGCCTATACCATTTTTTTACGTAAATATTTTTACGGTTTTAAATAGTTCTTGAACTTGCGAGTTTTATAAGACCATCCGGAGCATCGTACGTCCAGCCGTTCGTTCACAGTAAGGCCCCGAAGTTTGCACCGACAGGCATTTTCGACTCCAGTGTGAATGAAATTGTATACAATTCAAACCAAATCTCGTAACTAGAGACGCGCCCACAATAGGAATTTGTGAATACGGCCAATCATTGGTAGGGATCACCTGATTATATTGGCGGAGTATGAAGTCGAGTTGGTTGTTCTGTGATATTATTTAATTTGAAAAATGATGGCTCTTTTGGAGTTTGTTAGGTAGTGAAACTTGAACAAACGTTGAAGTATTATTGATGGGTAAATTATTACTACGGTAAATCATTACTCAACGATAAATTATTACACAACGGTTCATTATACCATCTACGTAGAAGGGGCTGGAGTTTGTTGGTAGGTACTTTTGCAACTATTTTCACTCCTCATCAACAATTTCTTTTCAGAACTTCATTATGTGTGTTTCTTTTTGTTAGGTACTGTTTGTCATCGGCAGAATTATTTTAGCAACATTTAACTCGTGATTTAGGTAGGTACCTAGTAACGAGTACGGGGTTTGGTACTAACCTACGGAGGGTCTGCGATCTACATAATTATGCATAGAATAGTACATATATTATAACATATAGACGGGTTATCTATACATAGAGCTGTGATCTGTAACAGAAGGGTATTCTATACAAAATAATAAACCGTTGTGCAGGGATTTGCAGCGTTTTTTTCCTTAATGTGCCTATTATTTACGTATTTAAATTCTTATTATAAATTGTTTGCTCCTACATCGTTACAGTGAAAACGTATTGTAACTCACATATTAATATTGTAATTGGTACTTGTTACCGTATATTCAAATAAAAACAAAAAACAAAATATGTAGGTACTAGTGCCAGCTTCCGAGGTTCACGGGGGGGGGGGGGGGGGGGGGTTGTCCCTCTGGCTCAACTGTTCCCGATGTACAGCAAACGGAATGTGGAGTTGAACGTAAGGCCATCAAGTTAGAATATGGAGTTCATACCCCCTGTAATTACCCACAATCATTTTCTTAATATTTCGTAAACTATGGTTTCTCTATCCTGAGGTTTCATCTGATTCATAATACCACTCAACATCAGCCCATGAGCCACGGAATTGAAAGAGGCAGGAGAGACGCTTATTCACTTCTTAGTTGAAAAACAGACAGGAAAAGGTGATTAATGATCGCTGCTGGATGCCTCCTAAACTCCTCATCTTTCAACATGAACGTCCAGGTAGTAGGTAGAGGTTGGTAGTCGCTGTTGAGATCCGATCAGCGGGGGTCCCCGAGCCACTGACTGATGCCGCATCGTCACTCACACATCGCTCACTTCGAATCAAAAATGCTCATCAAGATGAGGAACGTTCGTTTCTTAGAAGTTAAAAATAATCAAGACGGAATCTTAGTACCTACTAAATATTATTTTCATTTCGTTTCAGAGTTATTCTGGAATGTGATTACATAATAATAATATGTACTAGCCATCTTTGTACCTAAGATGGCTAGTATATATTACTATGTAATCGCATTCCAGAATAATTCAGAAACGAAATTTTCATTTCTTTTCAGAATTGTTCTGGAATGTGGTTATATTAAAGGCAATGAGTAATGCGAGCAATTACCAACACTACATCGCTATTAAAATTGTCTTGTAATTAATAACTAAGTATGTGCACTCTTATAATCACTTTAGGCTCCGCACCTTTAGAAACCGCTTAAAGCCATACGAGTTCGACAAGACAAAATTAACTTTTTCAAACAATGAACCCCTTTTCCCAAGTTTTTGTCCAGCATAAACAATGAGCACTGAACTGACGACAGAATCCCCACTTTTTAACCTTTTTAGCAGGTAGGTATGTACCTATGTTTGAGTGTACGCAAACATTTGATTGCCTATATAGGTAGGATAAATTAGAAAGTTCTATTCATGCAGCATGGCTTCATGGCCTAATGATTAATTTTCCTAAGAAAATGATCAATTTCATACTCTGGAAAATTAATTACATTTAGTTTGTGGTTCCCATCTGGCGTTCCTGGCCGTCATCTGTAAGCGGTGAAAAATAGGGTGTCATGAGCCGGTGTGTGGAGCACACGACATGGCGGGTGAGAGTTGAACGAAAGATGGAGTGAAAGGTAGGATGAAGGCGGATAAAGGTGGATGAGGAGGGATGTGCTCCGTAGGAGTCTTTTGCACTAACACCCCGCGGCTTTCACCACAGTAGGCGCTAGTCTGGAGGGAAGGTTAGCTCCCCGCGGTTTTCACCACAGCAGGCGCTAGAGGTAGTGGCTCCCGCCGTAGGTGTCCCGCGGTTTTCAACACAGCAGACTCCAGGAAGATGGAGGCTAATGCCCCGCGGTTTTCACCACAGCAGGTGTTAGAGGAGACGGAGGTATCCCGCGGTTTTCACCACAGCAGATACCAGGAGAGAGGAGGGCACCTCGCAGTTTTCACCACAGCAGGTGCCAGAGGAGAAGGAGGTATCCCGCGGTTTTCACCAAAGCAGGTGCCAGAGGACAAGGAGGTATCCCGCGGTTTTCACCACAGCAGATACCAGGAGAGAGGAGAGCACCCCGCGGTTTTCACCACAGTGAGTGCATGGGAAGGTAAGAGAGAGGGCAAGAGAGAGAGAGGGTCGAGAGAGAAGTCGTAAGTCGAGGGTCAGTCGGTCGAATCGTCGAATGAGGAGCTGGGCCAGAGGGGCTGTTTATATAGGGCCTTTTCCACCCGTCCAAAATAGGCCATTATGCCCGTTGAGGAGCGATGGCGGTTGGGAAAACCCCTTTGGCTATACTTTCCCCTTGGCGCTGCCCCGCTCAACGATCCCGTCGTTTATTTGGTTAAATCTTATAAAAATATTATAGAAGTGCTATGAGGGGAATCACGACATAGGGTTTGAAATTTTCAGGACGCCTCCTAGCTCGAAAACTTACAATAAAAGTGTAGTGATCGGCTGCTCCCTATTAACATGTAATAGCGTCACTTGAGGTATAAGCCGCGTCTTGGCGGCTTCCCGGAGCGGGGTTCCCCTACCCCCCTCCGGGTCTGTAATAAGGGGTATAAAAAGGCGATGTATTTAACCAATAAACAGTCAATCAAGTCACAACCCGACTCAAGTAGTCTCGTGTACTTATTGCTCCCGCTGGATCATCACACTGGTCACCCCGACGACGAACACGCAACCTTCACCGGCTACCGGCTTCTGCGAACAGCGTCTCGCCCTTCTCGCCTCTAGCGACTGCTCAACGCACACCTTCGCTGGCTTCCTGCCTTCTGCGAACAACATCCCGCCTTCTCGCCTCTAGCGACGGCTCGATACGCACCTTCGCCGGCTTCCTGCCCTCTGCGAATAGCGCCCCGCATTCTCGCTTCCAGCGACGGCTTAAAACGCACATTCGCCTTGACCTTCAACGGACTCACAAAGGTCCTTTTCAGGACCACTGTCTGTTTCAGCCTTTCAGTTTCAGCCACCTCGGACTTTCGCGACCACAACGCCGGCAGAGCACATACCCTTGCCCCGGCCATCTTCGGACTAACACCGATTCTTTAAGAACCATCGTCCTCTTGCGATCGACAGCGAACCCCCCACCACTCGTCACGACCAATCAGCGTCCTCTCTCAAGCGACCAACCAGCTATCGTCTCTTCAGCGAACCAATTAGAGACCATCTCGCCCCTCCCGCTGCCTATATAACGAGAACGACCACACTTACTATGTTCGAACTCGCCCATACCTTCTTCCGCTGCGGAATCGGCGAAAAAGACGATCCTCTAGTAGCCTCCAAAGATATCGAAGAACATTTTACGCACGTAAAATTATTACTCGATACTCTAGCCAAACATAGCCTCGTGGAACACCTACATTGTGCCTTAAAAGACGCTATCATCGCTACCTCCTCGTCAGGAACCTGGGCATCGGACCTCAACGGCCTTCTCCTCAGCCTCCGCAGCAGGCCCGGCCCCGACGGCTACTCGCCCTCACAGCACCTTTTTTCTGCGACTCCACGACTTCCAGAGGACCTGTTCACACAACCGCCTCCCCCAACTCCGATTGGTCATGAAATCTCGCTCCCTATTGGCCAACCGAATTCTTCCGCGGGCCAACCCGGACCGCGACCCACGAAGGTCATTCTCCCTCACAATGGCACCTCACACACCTTCGAAACAGCAACTGCTGAGGGACCTCGCATTGACGCCTTCACCTCCGAGCCATCATCCTCCGACCACGACGGTACGAAAAGCTATGGCAATCACACGGGCCAACGCCGCCCCTATACCACCTCGGCCATTCATCAACCCGATGAATCACAAGATGAAGCCACCACAGGGAATCACCCCACTTCATGCCACGGCCACTCACAAGCAAACCATCATACTGATGCTCCCGCCTTTCGCCGGGAAGTGCTCCTCCGACTGCTGCACACACGGCTGCCACCGCCCCCAGCTCCAGAGCATTGGGATACAGGTGTCCCCCGACACAATTACCACTGGGACCCAGGCAACAAACAGGAGGACGCAAGAAGAGCCGCCAACCGCTGCAGCTACGCCGCAAGTGCGGCCCATTACATCTCCTCCGGCACCTCCTGCCTCGCCGCCCAGCAGAGTCACTCCCGCCAGCCGCCCCTTCCAGAGGTCTCCCAGACGAGGCCCCCGACATTATCAGCGGAACCACCTCCGAGCACGCTCCCAGCTCCGAGCACGCTCACGGATCCCGCACTGCAGCCGCCGCTAATGCAGGATGACACCGCAACAGCAAACCAAGACAACACGCAGCCTCTTCTACCTCCACCGACGCCTCAACACGATTCACCGTCGAAAATGAATTTATAATTGCAGTATTTAACTTCAATTCTGGGGGGAGCAGTGTAGTGATCGGCTGCTCCCTATTAACATGTAATAGCGTCACTTGAGGTATAAGCCGCGTCTTGGCGGCTTCCCGGAGCGGGGTTCCCCTACCCCCCTCCGGGTCTGTAATAAGGGGTATAAAAAGGCGATGTATTTAACCAATAAACAGTCAATCAAGTCACAACCCGACTCAAGTAGTCTCGTGTACTTATTGCTCCCGCTGGATCATCACAAAAAGATAGTATGGTTATCATGACTTTCTAAATTGATTCCGAACTTCAAAAATGACCTGATGTGTTCGTGGTCCGTAATGGCGCGTTACAGGAGTTAAGAACGGTTGAAAAATTATGAAACAGCCGAAGGTTAGAGTTAGTTATACTTCCATTCTGGTAAGTTTATGTCGTGCATGATATGTGTGTGCGTGCTCGCGTATGTTGGCATCTGCCGCAAAAAGCGATTCAACTAATCAGGGTCTTACACTAATAGGAATTCAGTGATCTGAGCAGAAGGGGTTTCTACAAATTACAGAAAAATAATAAGGCGTTGCGTAATCATTTGCCGCGTTTTAAATTTTTGTTTCACAATAATTAGGTAGGTCTCCTAAGAAAATGAAAGCGAAATTCCAAGAATCTTCCTATACTGGACCTGGACTTTCATGGAATTTCATTAATCTGAGTTTATGATAACTAAGGAAGTGCGATGCATGGCGTACAGCGGACGGACAGAAATTTTTTTATTTCATTTTCGGATTCTACGTACCTTGAAATGGAAACCATCAAATTTTGAGAGGGGGAGGGGATTACCTTTTTTTCATCCTCGATTCCAAACGTTCATTATTGAAAATAATAAATCAAAATCGGTTCGCTGTTATACCATATTGTACAACCAACGCATTCTGTATAATATCAAGGACCTACAGTTCCGTTTCCACCTCCCTCGTCGGAATCAAAACTGCCCTGAATATTTCAGCTCATTAAACCGTTTTGACATCGCTCATTCGTATAGTTATGGGCATTTTAAGATTGATCGAGTGATGAAAAATACTTTCATATCGCTTTGATGGGCATTGCGTACATAAAAGCGATCCAGAGTCTACAGGCAAGTCAGCAACACGAACTCAAAATGCAGTCAACCGGAGTAACCAAGCCGTTCCGGGAAGTTACGGAAACAGGATAACCATATTTACCGCTCGATGAAAGAAAAACCTGGTTCGAGGTGATGTCTCTCCGTCCACTTATCTCTTGACGCACTTCAAGCTTTTTTGTATCAACTGTTAGACCGGTAGCCCCCGATATCCTATTAGTGAACAGCCAATGCCATCAAAACGTCATAAATAGGTTCTGAGACCGAGACCACCCATCTCGCTTCGGTCCTAAGAGGATTTGGCATAGCTGGGACAGTCCTATGCGGTATAACACTCCCTTGTTGACAATCCTTCTGAGTGCCACTCAGGTAATCCCGTCCTGTCAAGATAAGTTGGCTCCTTCCTTTTCTGCCTTTTTTTCCCCCTCACAAGCTTGATTTTGTTTTTAAATACACGTCACTCCGCATCCTTCTTAAAAACCTTTCAAATGATTGAATTAATTATTCATATGGATGGGAAACGCCTCCGAGACGAAGAAAGGTTGATAACAATTAAGATACTGTCGTCGACGGCTGGTGTTGATTTTCAAATATGAGCGTTGGCTTCTGATATTAATCAATAAACGGTGGTGTTTGCAGACGATTGTTAACGACAAAAACTCGAGCCGCTCCAGTATTTATAATTAGTTGACTAGGTAGTAGTTGACTAGGCATGATAATGGATCCCATGCTATCAATGCTTAATTATTTAAATATTATCAGGTGTAACGCACGGATCATTCAGCTAGAATGAAATTAGGTACAGTTAGCTGATTCAATGAGTAGGTTAGTATTTTATAACGCCCTTCCATTTAGGCCTTGTTTTCCTTGCAAATGAGCAATGGGTACCTACTGATGTACCCATGTGTCGTGGTTCCCCTCAAATCTCTACATTAACAACTCCTCTGTAATATTGAAAGATTTAACCAAATGAACGAAGGGAACGACGAGCTCCTAGGGCGACGCCTAGTGGAAAGCAGGAGTAGGGTCCCTCCCATCAACCGCCATCGCCCCTCAACGGTCATAACGGCCGATTGCTGACGGGGGACGGGCGGAAAGGGGCCTTTATAAGCAGACCTGCTAGCCCAGCTCCTCATTCGACCTCATAACGGCCGATTTCTGACGGGGGACGGGCGGAAAGGGGCCTTTATAAGCAGACCTGCTAGCCCAGCTCCTCATTCGACCGACCGACCCTCTACTTGTGACTTCTCTCACACCCTCTCTCTTCTACCTTCTCTTGCACTCGCTGTGGTGAAAACCGCGGGACACCTTGTCCTCTAACACCTGCTGTGGAGAAATCCGTGGGGTTTTAGCCTCCATCTTCCCGGTGTCTGCTGTGGTGAAAACCACGGGACACCTTCCTCTCCTCTAGTACCCGCTGTGGTGAAAACCGCGGGGTACTAGCACCCACATCCCAGGCGCCTGCTGTGGTGAAAACCGCGGGAAGCCGCTACCTCTAGCACCTGCTGTGGTGAAAACCGCGGGGAGCTCTCCTTCCCTCCAACTAACGCCTGCTGTGGTGAAAACCGTGGGGCGTGAGAAAGTGACTCCTCCGAAGCACATCCTTCCACATCCGTCCTCATGTAACCTCTCAACTTCATCCTCATCCAGCTCACTCGCCATGTCGTAAGCCCAACACACCCGCTCACGACACCATGTATTTCCTTTTACTTCTGTTTAGGAGCAGAGAGCCTGAATCAGAACATTTGCTGATACAGTTACAAACCCAGTGTAAATTAGGTAGAAATTACGTACTTTTAATATCCTTCCTTACTTCATAATTTACCAGCTAGACTCTCGACCATTCTAAAAAAGACGTGTAGACTGTGTTTTCGACACCTTATCACTGCCTTCAATTATTTCAAGGTAAGCGGATGGGTTGGTGATAATTTGAAAACCTCGCTGATATGACCAATTTTCTTCCACGGTTAGTGAGGTTGGTTTATCTGTGATCGGCCGTTAAGTCATAAATGGAGCTTTAAACGTTCCAAGTAGTGACACTTGTTTGGAACCTTGGCGTGTGGTGATACAGCGGATATTCACTAGCTACCGCACTGTTAACTGGGAAATGAGCGCCCTAACGAGGATGATAAAACATCCATTTGGCCTTTCAGAAGAATGCTCGAACTGAGCATGTCGAAACTCAGGTTTTCGCGATGTTTCACTCGACAAAATGTCCAAGTAATTAAAGTTATGGCAATGGAAAACTTGCATGATAGATATTTTCTACGTTTTTCTAAGTGATTAGTCCATAATGTTTCTGAAGCCACTCACACTTACCAATAGAGAATTTATTGAAATGTCATCAGAAATGAAACGGACCCTACGTTAATACAAAAAACGCAGCAAGTTATACTAAAACAAGGATGTATTATTACTGAATACAGCAAGATTGTGACCGGAGTGTGCCCGAGCTTTTCAAAATGGATTTATAAGACTAAAAACTAATTACAGACCACTTTTGGAACAAAGTTAATTTTTAACCGAAATCTTGCGGAAAATGGGTCAAATTCCAGGCAGAACGTATGATTAGGGTTTCTTTACCCCAGAAATTTATTAGCAATGGCTTGCAGCCTGAAAAAATCGGCGTTTCAACTTTGAAACTGCAATCCAGCTAGGGCCAATTTGTTAAAATTGGATCTATATTAGATTAAAAACACTGGCTGGGAATTATTACACATAAGAATCATAGGGTATATGTAATAGGAGATCCCTACCTAATTATCTACTCCAAACATTATCAAAATAATTTATTATCTAGTGTGATGCCTACCTACTATTTGAAATGTTATCCCACATTTTTATCCTACGACATTTTATGCCACCTTGGTATTACCTGAAAAAGTTGAAAATGTATATGGACAAATATTAGCGGAAATGTCCTATGTTAGGTATTATACACTCCGCTATATCTTAACCTCTCTGTCCCTCCAGGTATCTCATTAGCTCTATAGTTCTGTAAATTGGTACATCTTTATCTCCAACTGATCTACTTATAATACATTTTCTATTTATCTCTATTGATCTATATAAAGTGGCGCATTGTTTGGTAACAAACTTCCCAGCGCCACCTAATACAAAAAGTAAATTTCGGTTAGGAAGTCGGGAAGGGATGACATTGGGAGCTTTCCAAGGAGTGGTGAATGAATTTCGTAGGATGAAAACTAAAGGAGTTGCACTTCCCTAGGTACGTGAAAATCATTAGAAAAACTGGGTAACAAATTTTGGTGTCTCGCAAAATTTTGATAGATCCCCCCCCCCCACCCATCAGAAATGTCAATAAAAATAGAATACCATTAACAAAAATGGTAATCGACTGCAAAAGCGGGTGAAAGCCGTGTCCGCTGGAGCCTGTGTGCGAAAGAAGAAAAATAACGCAAGATATCGATTACGTGGGTGACGGGCATTGCAGATTTGGATTCTACACATCTTGAAACTCTGACCAAGTTTTTAAGTGACCTAATTTTTTTTTTTTTTTTTTTTTAAGCGTTTATTTTTATATAACAACTAGTTACACAATGTAGTTTTACAAGTAACTATCTAGTTATTTACTTCAACTATCTTTACGCATTGTTTTTATGGTGAATGTTCACAAGCAGGCACCACACTAATTTTTTACGTTACAACGTCAGCATCCGAGATCCAGGGGTTTGGTTCTTTTCAGACGCCGAACTTGTTGCGAATTGTCCAGTAGCTGAAGAGCTTCTATATTTGAGTGCACGTGAAGTCGGTTCTCGTGACGTCGTGCTGTTTTTTTAACGACATCTATGACGCTCTCCACGCGTAAGTCTCTGTGGAGGTCGTCGTTTCTAATGTACCAGGGAGCATTTACAATGCTTCTGAGCACTTTATTCTGAAATGTTTGAATTATTTTCACATTTGTTTTGGCTGTACAGCCCCATAGCTGAATTCCATAGGACCAAATCGGCAACAATACTGTCTTATATAACAGTACTTTATTGTGGGTGCTGAGTTGAGAGTATCGGCCCATCAGCCAATATAATTTTCTGTATTTAATTGAGAGCTCTTTCTGTTTCTTCTTGACATGCTCTTTCCACTTAAGCTTCGCATCTAGAGTCATCCCTAGATATTTTGCTGAGTTAGCATACGGAATGGTGTTGTGATTGATCTCCAATGGAATATTTATTATGGTTTTGTACGTGAAGTTGACATGTGTTGATTTTGTTTCATTCAGTTTTAGTCTCCATTTCTTCGTCCATTTATCAACTGCAATTGTAGCTTCCTGAAGTTTTTTTGTCGACTCTTCTACCGAATCTGCAACGGCTAAGATTGCTGTGTCATCCGCGAAGTTAGCTATGCATGCACCATTAGTGACTGGGACGTCACATGTGTACATTAAATAAAGCAGAGGTCCCAGGACGCTCCCCTGTGGAACCCCTCCTTCAATTTTTTCCAGTTGAGAATATTCATCTTCTATTTTTACTCTGAAGTATCTGTTATCAAGGTAGGATTCAAGTAATTGACAGTATTGCTGTGGGAGCAATCCTTGTAATTTATTAATCAGCCCTTCGTGCCAAACCTTATCAAAAGCTTGTGACACATCAAGAAAAACCGCGCTGCATACTTTTTTGTTCTCTAACGCTCTCTCAATCTTATCCGTTATCCTATGAACTTGTTCAATGGTGAAATGTTTTGCTCTGAAACCAAACTGATGAGGAGGGATAAGGTTCCTGTCTTCTACAATCCCAATGAGTCTCTTCTTGAGGAGCTTCTCAAACAGTTTTGAGAGAACTGGAAGTAGGGAGATAGGTCTGTACGACTTGACATCTGTTGGCTCTTTACCTGGTTTCAGTACCAAGATGACCTCAGCTATCTTCCAGGGAAGTGGGACATGTTTCAGCCGAAAAGCAGCATTTATCAAATATAAAAGCTTCCGAAGGCTTATTTCCGGTAATTCTTTGATAACTTGACCAGTAATAAGATCGTAACCTGGTGCTTTTTTTGTTTTCAGTTCATGTTTAACGCATTCAGTAAGTTCCTGAAGCTTTACAGGTTTGATAGCTATGGTGTCCGCCCTAGTACTATGAGCAAGGAATTCTTCACTCGATTGCTGCGGTAAAGGAGAGAATGTTTGGGAGAGGTGATTCGCAAATAATATTGCTTTCTCTTTTGCACTTTTGGCCCATTTGCCACAGTTCGTTCGTATAGGAGAGATCGGTATTTTAGGTTTTCTCAGTCCTTTAGCTGCTCTGTATAAAGAGTAATCTGTGGATTGTTCCGCAGACAGATTTAGAATATTTCTAGCAAGTGTTTCTTGTTCTATTTCTTTGATTACAGAACTTAATTTCTTGGTAAGTCGATTTAGTTCAGCCTTGTCTCCAGGAAATCGAGAGATGTGCCATCTTTTTCTTGCCTTGCGCTTTTTCCTTAGTAGTTCCCGTACCACTACAGGGTAGATGTTACTACTAGATTGAGAGATTCTATCAGTTGCATGTGTAGAGCGCCACGCTGCTTCTTGTATTAGATCAGTGAACTCCTCCACTTCTCTATCTAGTTGATCTGTTGTCCTCAGTGGCGTTTCCAACCTTATGCGTGTAGAGATATGTGCCCTGAATTCATCCCATTGGGTATTTTTGTTGACAAGTCGGGGCGCTTGTTCTATTTTTATGGCACTACCACTTAGCGTTAGGATAATGGCTGAGTGATCTCCTGATAGGTCATTACTTTCGTTAACTTGAGCATAGTTACTAGAGATACCCTTAAGAATGAAGAAGTCGATTATATCGGGTTGTTTGTTCACATCTGTTGGCCAGTATGTTGGCTTACCAGAGGACATGAATTCGCAGTGGTACTCATGGCCGGCAGAATAAAGCTCGCGACCTTTTGTTGTAGTGAGCCTCGATCCCCAGAAGGTGTGTTTGCATTAAAATCACCCCCAACGATAAAACTGGCTCCTAGCTGGGTGAAGAGATTTGTGTAAATGTTACAATCTTTTCCTTTAAATTGGATATTAACTGAGACAACTTGCATTGTTTCCTGTTCTATCTTAAAGTTTTCATGATGTTTGATTGAACATTTTATTATCACTGCTGAACCGCCCCTAGCTTTATTATTAGGGTGTAATGCGTGGTATAGAGAGTATCCCTTGATTCGTAAGTACGTTTGCTTCGTGAAATGAGTTTCTGATATTAGACATATGTCAATTTTGTTCGTGTCAAGGAATGCTTCAAGTTCAGGGACATGATTCATGAGTCCATTGGCATTCCAGGTTGCAATACGGAAGGTTTGATGTTCCATAACGTGTGTAGGTTAACGCTGTTTAGATAAGCTTTTTTCTATCTTTTCCATTCGCGCCAACATAGCATTATTTGTGGCATTTTGCCTTTCCATGAATTTGATTAGTTTCCCAAGAGTTCCCTCTACAGTTGGTGTCTTATTAGAAGTACTCTCCGCTTCCTGTCGTTTCCCTGCTACAACACTTGCATAAGACACCGAGGGTCTCCTAGTCTGGGCAGCCTTCATGTTGCTAGGTTTTGTTGGCTGCTGGGACCTCCTGTTTGGGTTCCTAGATTGGTTTCTAATTTTCTGGAGCTCCTTTGCAATTTCGCAGCCTCTGTAATTAGCTGGGTGGTGTTTGCCACAGTTTACACATTTTGGAGGGGTGTCCGGGGGCAACTTACAATCGCTGGATTCGTGTTTTCCTGCACATTTGACACAACGTGGCTCTTTTTCACAGAAGGATTTTGTGTGTAGATAACCTTGACATTTTTTGCACTGTGGTATTTGGCGTCCTGATTTCCTGAGGGGTTCAATACGTACCTACCACCAGATTTAGTATGGTTTTAATATTGTAAATTTTGTCCAAGTTTTCCGAGTTGTCAAACGCCAGCATGAATAGTGGAAGATCAAGCATAGCCGTAGTTTTAACATCCTGATCCCCATTTCTGACTCGCTTTTTTAGATTTACTGCGTCTAGGACTTTGAATCCCTGCTTTTCAAGATCACTCTTTATTTCCTCCGTCAGGCATGTTGGGTGTAGACCTCTAGCTACCACTTTGATGGCCCGTGTGTTTTTGTTTTCATAGCTGAACCAATGGAAGTTTTTTTCTTTCAGCTTTGATGACACAAGTCGGTAAGTATCGCCATCGGGAACATTGACCTTCCACTGATCATTATTTAGGGCTGTTACCCTGCATTGTTTATCAGTAGCTTATAAGTGACCTAATTGATAACCAAGGCTGGGGACACAAATATGCTTTTATTTTCCACGCGGACGGACTTCCAAGAACAACGCGAGCAGAGAAAAATCCGTCGCACGCACGCGACTAGGTGACACACAACAGCGTTTTTATCCTGCCGTCGCTCGTAGCTGGGAAGTGGAGGGGATGAAGGTGGGCTATTGACCTATCAAACTTCAGCGTGAAATTCCGCGCGTTTTATTCCGTCGTCCGACGGGAATCCGGCGCGGAGCGGGCGCGTGAAAAACCTGCCAAAGGGCAAAAATCCGCTACACGCCGATGTGTGTTCCGTTCCATTTGACTGCACAAATGTCTGGTTCCGCGCGTGAGGCGGGCGGAGTTCTTGGAAGGACGCCCGCGTCGGAATCGCGATGTGTATTGGGGACCAAATTAGTAATATTTTGTATAATATTAGTAATATTATACCCTAGTTTCGGCGGTGCAGCAGGCGATCTACGCCCGCTCGTGTTTACCTACATGAGATTAGCCGCTTCCTGTCGTTGTCACCTTTCACCTCTTGATCTTAATGACTTAGTTGAACGTGCCAGAATGTCCTCAGTTGAATCGTGTGTGTTGTGGTGTTCGGGCCGTCGAAATGAGTTTAGGACGTTTATACCCTACGGTCATTTTTAATGAAGAAAGCTGCACAAAATATTTAATGGGTAAGGGTCTGTTACCGAACCAACCCGTGACTTGTGAAAAAGTTAGAGGGGATGTAATCTGTGGGGGTGAATTAAAAGAATGTTCAAGAAATAGCAAGAAGCGTGATGAGAATGGGGAATTCATTAAAAGCGTGTATTTGAGATGCTCAAAAAGTGGGTGCAAAACTTACTACTCCGTCCGGAAAACTAATGAATGTTGGAGAACTGTTAACGGTGGTGAAAATCTATTTGAATGCTTCTTCAATGATATGAAATCAACATTTCTGGTGACGTAAACTACTGACCCCTCGCTCCCCTGACACTCATCACATCAGAAGAAATCACCCTGACACTCTTCTCATCTGAAGAAATCACCCCGACGCTCTTCACTTTATTAGAAACCACCATTAACGACTAACGAGGTAAGATTTCCATGATTTCATTGATTTGAAAGAGTAGATATCCTGCTGCACCACGGGACGGTTCGGGTAGGTAGCCGCGGATCGGGTAGATCGCCTGTTGCACCGGTACCAATATTTTCTTCTATATTAATAAATACTAATAACATTTAATATTAATATTGCTCAATATTTAAATTTAAGTGACCAAGTTACTGGGGACCCGGTTAGTAATAAAAGTTAGTAATATAACCTAAAACCAAGTTAGTAATATTTTGAAAGACCAAGTTAGTAAAATAATGTAATATTAATATTATTCAATATTTAGACTCTAAGAGACCAAGTTAGTAATATTTTCTTCAATATTATTAAATACCTATTAATAAAATTTATATTAATATTGTTCAATATTTAAATTTAATATTGTTCAATAATAATACAATTTCTTCAGAATTAATAAACGGCTCGATAAGTTTTAACACGGCAAGTTGGCAGTTCAAACTATGTCAATGAATATATTATTTTGTGATCTTTCCAGTGTTTCTCAAAATAAAATTTTTGGGACTCATTTGTAACGACCTGAGTGGTTGATCGCATTTTCCTGTGAGATACCTGCTTAGAAAGAGGTGCTTGCAGCGTGCACTGATATTTTTCCCCCCTAGTCAAAAGCTATTTTCTCAAATCTGATTCAAACATCTTCCGATTGTTCACGTGTAGGATTTTGTAGTTTTCGACTTCACGCAGTATATATGTTACGAGCCCCATAACGTCTTCGGTTTGTTTCTCATGATTTTTTCCAATGAGGTTCAGCAACATGTAAATTTTGTAGTAGTTTTGAATTTTTTAGTAAAACGTTGAATACAACACGATGGATGGTTTAGATCGTCAGAGCTGGGAGGCCACCACGGGCTTACTTCTACCTGAATGGAGCGGATCTGCGTGATTGGAACGGGAGAACTGCAACAATTTCGGACGGAAATTCGGGGCGTAAGACCATATTTCATCTTCAAGTAGGCTTGTTTCCAGTGAACGCTGCTATACAGACCCTCACATCCTGAACCACAGGTGACTAATTCCTTATAAATATTTCTCGTCCTGTAGGGGGGCCACCTTCGGTCACGGCTGTTCCCTGAATGTTCAGTTTCTTTTGAATGGAAGAGATATTTACCGTCCGTCGCCTCGTTAGCGATGGGGTGGACGGGAAGGGTCTTTTGGTTGGCACAGCCAGCGTGGCACCTCCACGGGGTTCTCAGACATCCTTGAATGAGTTAATGCTGGGAGTGAAAATGTAGATACTCGGCCTCCTCTGAATGGATTATAATGCAGTGCGGAGTTCATGTGACCATGTTCCAAGTTCTTTTCAAGCCTCACAGGTCGGTTCATCATCCTCTCGTGGTGCGTTGGAAAGTTGAGCATGAAATGTGAAATTCTGTAGATTTCACCCGTTAGTTCAACCACAGTAGTCGAACTAGGCCTATCCGTATTAATGGCTTAATAATGTCAGCTAGGTACTGGAAACAAGCGATGCTTTGATACTTGGACTGATTCCAGTGAAGTGACCTTTTCCCCATTATCAAACTTTATTACATATCGCATCAAACAAAATTCGCATTACAATTTGGAAGGGAAAGTATGTTGTAAAAGAGGAAATGACACAACATATCAAGGGAACAACATATCAACAAACTCCAACTTTCACAGTTAATCCACTCGTACTGTTTCGTCAGCTGTTCTTTTTATCTACCTGTATATCACATTTTCTCCTGCGTAATTGGTATCATCTGCTAATAGACGAATCTAAGTAATCATTCAGGTATCTGTGAAATGGGCGGTAGCAATAACTGGGGCCTCCTCATTAAGCAAGTGGGCCCATAGGTTTTGGGTGTCCAAACGGAGATTGTTCACCTAACGCAGGTGGTGGAACAGCATACAGACAGGTACAGGTCTTGTGCGCAGGACTGGGTCAGAGCGCTTCGAGCGGCTTCATGGGAACCTTCAAGATCTTTGCTGTGACTTTTCGTGAACCTCACATCGGTTTGGTTTTGAGGTTTTAAAAAAAATTTATTAATAAATGTGCGGCTCCACCTATCCAACCTTCATGTTGTATATGTTACGGGCAATGTAGAGAATTCCCCGGACATTCTGCACAATGCCCTCCTAGGATACATTCTGTAAAGTGATGCACTAGCGCACTGAGAGAGGGATTTGAGTTGAACTACTCGGAAATTTACCTGATACCACATTTCTAGCGGGAAGTCTGCCTAGACTTCCCGACATAAACACCTCATTATGTGGTCAATAAGAGTTAATTTCCGTTACTGATCAGAATTTGGCCCAAAAAAAGTCTGCCAATTCGAGTACGCAGTATCGCTTCCTCACTTGAATCACATGAACGTATAGAGTAGTTGGGTAGGTTCATTTTGATAAGGGAACATCTGCTTTCCAACCTGTGTGTACCCTCAACATTTCAGCTCTCTACGACTATTTTTCGTGTAGTTAGAAGCGTTACAAGGAAAGGGTCAACATTTCATGTTCGGGTATGTGCAGACGAATGAAAGTCACATGCAATTATCAAAGTGTTATTCCTGATCGACCCTCCAAATCTGAACTCATTTCAACGATATTTAATGTAGTTACGGGCGTTTCAAGTATTTCACGTTTGCGCATGCGCAGACAGGATGATTTCCATGATTTTAAAATGGGACAACATTTTAGCTCTCTACGACTATTTTTCGAGTAGTTAAAAGTGTTACAAGGAAATGGTCAACATTTCATGTTCGCGCATGCGCAGACGAAAGATACATTACGATTCTGATGAAATTCACTTTGAAGTATCAAAGTATATTCCCGATCGACCCTCCAAGTTTGAAATCATTTCAATGATATTTAACGTTGGTATGGGCGTTTCAAGTATTTCACATTTGCGCATGTGCAGACGAAAGTTACATTACTTTTTCAATGATTTTTGGACGGGACCATCTGTGACCCAACCCGCACCTACCCTCCAACAGCTCAGCCCATTTCGACCATCATTATTTCGGGTAGTTATGGGCGTTACAAGTAATTACCACAGACAGACAGACACGGAACCAAAAACGTTCCTCGACGTCTGAAACGCAAAATGGTTGTGGAAATTTTCATTTTGGAGGGCATATATATATTTTTTTTTACTCATTCAGGAATCCAAGGCTTCTTTACCTCGTTAGTGAGGAAGCAAAAAGAGAATTTGTAACCCACGAAAATTGCCCATTCCTATTATTATATTTTAGCCTAAGACCAAGAATTAGTTTCGTGGTGGATACCTACCTACCCACGCACACAGACAGATAAGACAAAAATGCAACCAAGCTCTCAAACGTTCGCAATCGCAGTTGCTTATATTTGCGTTTTTCCATCACCCCCGTCTCCTGTCCGTGCTCTGTGGAGGACCATCATGAGGGCGGAGCGGTGAGTGAGCATGAACACATGCAGGGGCATTATAGAGATGTTCACAAGGATTTCATCCTAGAGACTTGCTGTTTAGTCGCCCATGGTCTCATCGAAGATGATGGAATTGCCACTTCTACCACAGCCAGGCAGAGATAAAAGTGTTGTAGCACATCTTCCTCGTTGAACAGGGTTCAAGGGGTGTTGTAGGTGGGGGGGGGGGGGGGGGTTAACAATTGTCTAGGTTGACGTACTTATTACTGGTGGTAATAAACCAAAATCGGCACTTGGAATGGGAGTCTTCAGCAATCCACCCGCTAATAGTGAAGAACGTGACTCAATTTCTTGGACCATTACCACGCTGTTAACTAAATCATTAGTGTTCCGTCGAACATTTTGAAATAAACTGGTTGGTCAGAAAGTCAAAGGTGTAAAGGAGGAATTCCTTGGGGAGCGCGTGAACTTAATTTTTTTTTTTTGGGCTCGTGGGTGAGATGGAAGGTGTGGGCCGGGCTGGGGTATGTAAATCTCCGTTTATGAGCGAAGACCACACGGAGGCGATAGCTATCTCTCGGAGCTTCTTGTAGTGACAGCGGGAGGCGCTGGTGGTGGGGAGGGTTACGAGGGCCCACAGGTGTCACTGTTTTTGTCAACCATTTTATTTATCTCGTCCGGATCACAAATAACGTTGCGTGAAGCCCCCCTCCATGCCGCACTGTTTAAGAGGTATCAGGGACTAGTCGGCGGGTAGGTGATTGTAGCATCTATGGGTCTATGGTTTTCACCTTCAAGTGCCCACAATTTTCCCGTGGGTGAGGGGGAGGCAGGGGGATACGCCAGTTTTGCTAATATGGAATTAGGTAGGTACTTACGCCATTTTAGCAAATTACCGAAGGAAGTTCTTGATACGAATCCGTTTTACAGCATTCTGTATTCATCTGTAAAATTTAACAAAAATTAAGTAATTAATTATGAATTTATATGTATTCGTCACCAAATTCAACCTTACAACCTCATGTTCCAAGGTATCTAATATTCTGTCAAGACTGTACTATGTATTTTAAACAAAAATTTTCGAGTATAGGCTTCTGATCCCGCTAAGTACTAGTTTTATCATTTTATTCTGACGGGTTTTGGCTTACCAGGATCTTAATAACTTAAAGATGAGTATGTACAAATGAGAACTTCATTTAAAGTGAATTAAATAAAATGGAATATGATGAGCACAAATTGAGTATGAAATGACACTTCAGAAATATGAATGACTACAAGTTACTTATGATATTATTATAGAAACTGGTATTCTGTGATTCACATTTCACCTCACTATAAATACCTCCCTATACTATGTATGAACTCTGTACCAATAATCAACTTACTCAATATTTTTTGTTCATCATGATTATTCAATTCATATTATTTACCGATAGGTTATTAAGTACTTCTGTTTACAGAACCACTGATGATGGCCGAATAAGCCGAAACCCATCAGAATAAATAATAAATCTAGTAGACGATCTATTGAACATTCTCCTTTAAAAAATATACGAGGTTTCATAAGGTGTAGTTGTCGAATGCTAATCCAAACTCAAGAATTTGAGCTTATAGCTTTGGAAAATCATCCGCCATAAAACTGGAAAATGCTATTCCGATGGAGAGCTAATTTGCAGTCAAGGAAAGTTCCTAGGCCTCGTGCAAAAAAATGTTTTAACCACAAAAAATATGATGGTTTCCGTTTCAAGGTACCTACGCGGAATACGAAAATGGAGTACACAACGCTGCAAATGATTACACAACGGTTTATTATTTACCTGTACTTATAGGTGCCCCTTTTCCGTAGATCACTGTTTTCTGTGGTCAACACCTACCCTCATGCCCCACCACCACCACCAAAAGCACAAAATCGAGTAGTGGAGCAGCCCGGGGAATGATAGTTACATAAATATGCGGTGGATTCAAAAAATCTAACATTGATTATTTGTTGTTATTCATGAAGCATAACGTTTGTTCAAGATTCCATTTAGAATTCTACGTACGTTGAAACGGAAGCCACCAAATTTTGATGTTGGGGGGGGGATTAACTTTTCTTTTTTTCATGCTCAATCCTCAAGTTTTATCATTGAAAATAATAAGCCAAAAATATCTGTCCGTCCGCCGTACTTCGCCCTTCCTTAGTTACCATGAACCAAAATTAATGAGATTTGGTTTGTATGTCACATTTGGGGTCTAGTTGGTCCGCGAAGCTCGGCGTTACTGTCAGTCATCTCTAGAGACTAGAATTATGTGCACAAAATTTGGCCAAAATATGCACTCGAAATGGGCAAAATATGCAAAATATGGACCCCAAGCAAAATTACGTTAAACAAATTTAAAATATTTCTAAAATTAACTAAATTTCGCTGTGAGACGTACCTACAGGTAGTCTATACATTAGGTATGTTCCAGTTATTATCGCGTCCTTAAAAAATTATAGAAAAGGATCAAGGAAGAAAATGGAATGAATATACAATATTTACATTTATACAAAAAAAGTCAATCGCTATCACAATAAATTATAGCACTGGATCACAATTGATTTTTCCTAATTGTCAACCGTAGATCTCCTACGGTTGTCGCTGAGAAGCAACTTTAAGGCAGAAAACGTCCTCTCGACACCACAGGACGCAATGGGTAACATTTTCAGGGTAAGGCCAGATGAGAGGTCAGAGTGCACCCCTCTCAAAATTGTTGATACCTCCAGTAAAAAAGGCCATCCGGGGTTTCGCTGTAGGACAGAATCCAGCTTTTTCCTTAAGGGTAAATGTCACGGATTTGAGTAAGAAATTTTTTCAATAGATGGCTGCACCGTCGGGGGAAATCCAATATTCGGTTTATCTCTTGAACGGATCAACCGATTTTCAATCTGTAAAGTGTTCTGTAATCGTTATAAACAACCACAAGTGCGTACATTCAGTTTTGAATTTTAAAATTTTTTTTTCATGGAGTTCCCGAGATTTTTTTACTCAATTTCAACTTTTTTGAAAAAAGCAACTAGTACTTTTGTAGCAAAAAAATCGAAGAATCCAAATCCGTTTTCAGATTGAAAATCGGATCATTAGATCGAACGGCATCTGGGAAAATCACTATAACAATAGGGGCCTATTGTTAGCCCTCTAATCCTCTGGGGGGGTTCCACCCCAAGGCTGGTGCGTCGTTGACTTTCTACTTCCACCTGGTGAGAGTCTACGAAGGTCCTGGAGAAGTTTTCTAGAACCAGGGGTCTGGGGAGTTGGTGGATATCCAGGTTCATTATATCTAATAGATGGACTTTTTTCAACAAGGTAAACCGACATTTCTGATCTAATGCCATCGAATTATTCTCAGCAGTATTGGTAATACGCTGGCCGACAGACAGGAAGTATAGGAAGCTATCAGGGGAGAAAGATGAGATTGATGTCAGTTATTTATTTTTGTTATGTTTATTGTCATTTTAACCCCCCCCACCCAAAGGGTTTTTGGTTTATTCTTGTTATTTTCATTATATTTTTCATTGTTATGATTTAATTTCTTCTTGTTATTGTTGTTAAGATTATTGAACATTTTAACTGTTATTATCGTTATTGCATGAATTTTTTTAAATTGTTATTGACATTCGTAAAACGCGTAACTTGTTATCGTTATTTTATTTATTTTCGTTATTGTTGTCGAAGTTTTTAAAACATCTAAAAAATTTATTCAATAATATCAATATAATAATATCAATCAATATAATTCAATCATTAATATTATTTGTTGTTATTCATGAAGCGTAGCGTTTGTTAAAGTTGCAAAAGAAATGAAATGATCTTCAAATGAAATAATATCACAGAACAACCAGCTCGACTTCATATAGCCATCCTTGATTATAATCAGGTGTTCCCCAGCAATGATATCTGGCCTGGATTTCTCAGTCAGTTTTTCGTTACACGTGTTCAAGGGAAACAACAATCTTAAAACTGAGAACAACCCTCAGTGGAACAAACGGCAATGGAAAATAACGGCCGTCAAATCCAGCAGGATATTTATCGCCAAGGAACTTCGAAATGACGGCCTGATGACGGTGAGCGATCTGTAGGCGTCTGAACGTTGACCCATTTTTACCGATTTTTGGCCCTTATAAACTTGACAGATGTGTCAAATTTGACCCACACTGTTTTCGCGAATCACCATCCCACACAATGTCAGCTGAAATAATATTAGTTTTAGCCCATAATACGAACTTTTGACCCCCCCCCCCCCCCCCTATCAAAATTTAACCCATATTCTGTACGAAAAACAATTGAAACGTTATTTTTCACCCTTCCATACAACTTTCAGTGATTTTGTATCAATTGTTCGCAATTTTAGCCGTTTTTACTCAAAAACTCAAATTAGACAGACCCCCTTAGAATTTTTAAAAATTGCTCGTCTTAGAACTCATTGTTCTGTTTGGCAGTAAGAACATTTTGGCGAAATTTGGAATTTCCCAGGTTTTTGACTCATAAAAAATGAATTTAGGGAGCTTAACCTTCGTTACAACCTCAATTCTTCACTCTTCGGTCAAAATCAACTTAATATTCGGTCTTCTCGCCCTAAAAAACACGGAAAACACCTCACCGCAAGCTCATGTTAACTAAAACCTCAAAAATCCCTCGAAAACCCCTATTTTTACACCCAATTTTCTCCCATAACACCCCTGGGTATATTCCGATCGGGCTGCAAAGTTTCGGGACACAACTAGGGCCAAAAGGAGCCTTTGTGCTGAAGGAGGAATTTTTTAGACCGAGAATGAAGTAGTTATGCGTGATACGGCGGACGGCGCGGCGTACGGACATTGCATTTTTGGAATCTACGCACCTTGAAACGTAAAAGAAAGAAATTTGAGGGGGTGTTATAAAAATTGTTTGCTGAGCGAATAGGTATATAGGTGTATTATTCACAGAATAATAAACCAAAAACTCAATGTCCGTCCGCCGTATCACGCATTACTTCATTTCGGTGTAAAAAAATCGTTTTTTTGCACACAGGCTCCATTTGGGCCCTAGCTGTGTCCCAAATTTTTCCAGCCCGATCGGAATATACCCAGGGGTGTTGTTAGTCAAAATGTGTATAAAAATATGTACTTATTTTGTATGTTTCAGTTACATGAGGTTTTGAGGTATCGTTTTCCATGTTTTTCTGGGACGGTAAGACCGAATATGAAATCGATGTTCACCATAGAGTGGAAAGCAGACGTTCTACCAAAGGTTCACCTCCCAAATTTGATTTTTTTATGAGTCAGAACCTGGGAAATCGTCTGAAAACGCCATCAATTTGTATAGTAACACTAGAAAAAGTGTCAGTACGTGAATCAATGGCACTACCAATGATCAAAGATAACTTTAAAGAGAGAGAAAAAAAAAGGAGCGTAGTACCTAATTTGGGTTTTGGGGGCCAAAATTGGTGGAAACCATCAGAAATAGCTATTTCAACCGTCACATGAAACAAAAATAAATGAACAGCCACCATTTCTGTAGATGTCCAATAGAATAATAAGCCCATGTGACAAGGACTCTGCAGCGTTTTTCAAATGGAATAATATCACAGAACAACCAACTCGACTTCATACAGCCGTCCGTGATTATAATCAGGTGCTCCCTAGTGACGATATCTGGGCCGGATTTATACCGTTTGATTCACGATCATGTTGACGAACCTCTTCGGTGAAAACGAACGGCTGGTCGTACTAGACCAACAACTAGACCCCAAACCTACAAAGACCTACAAAGGACCTGCAAAGCAAATTTCATTAATTTCAGATCATGGTAACTAAGAACATTGCGAAGTACAAATGTATGATTGAATGGAATTTGGGCCGTAATCTTCTGGAGCACTCTTTAATTTTTTAGAAAATTGCTTTTTATTCTGACAGGATGGAATTCGGGCCGTAATCTTCTGGAGCACTCTTTATTTTTTTAGAAAATTGCTTTCTATCCTTATTTTTCCCACCAGTAAAAAGAGCTCGCCTACATGCGGCATTTCTACGTTTTCGTCTGTCTGCGATTTTCTTAGTTAGGTATACCTACTTGCTGGGCTTTTTCCCGTTATATATCTAATAGTTTTAGCGTGCCTCTTCCCCCTATTGATTTGTTTACCCCCAGTAAACTTGGCCACTAATGCCATATAACTTTCTGCCAAGTTACTTGTGTCATTTGACAATAAATAGTGACTTTTCACTAGTACAGGGGCAAGTGCCACATGTATTTTAGAAAGTAAAATAATAATTACCTCATCAAACGCCTTCCCGTTTCGGGGGTTTGAACAGTAATACTCTTTGCATTCTCTATGATCCCCAAAAATGTGATTTGGCCCATTAGTTAAATCTATCCTTAAATCTTCCACTAGACCGGTGGATTTCGAATTGTGCGCGATTGCACCTCTCGCGCACGCTTTCAGCCGCTTTATAAGAGTTGGTTACATTTTAGAGTTAAGTCCGGGACTCTTTTTGCAAACCAAAAAGCCGTTTTGTATAATTTTTGATCACGTGATTGGCGCATTCAATTTTTGTCATATTGCGTCCATACGAAGCATTTTGAGAAATTTTGACAAATGCGCTGGAGTCCCCATCCCCTATCATATACCTATGTATATTCTGCTCCATGGTGCTTTTCACATATCAAGGAACATTTTTAAGTGTCTGTGTACAATGCCTGATGAAGGCCATGAGTGCCAGAAAAAAATGGTTGTCACGAGCTGAAATTTAGAGGGTAGGTGCAGGTCGGGTCACTGATAGTCCCAAATCAAAATCATTTAAAAAATACTGTAAGCTTTGTTAGCCCATGAGCGAACGTGCAATCCTTGTACAGCCCACAACTACCTTATAATCGTAGCAAAGAATTCAAATTTGGAGGGTGGATCTAGAATGAAACACTGAAGGTTCCATATGAGTTTCACCAAATTATAACGGTAGTATTCTGTTGAACACATGGAAATATAATTATGTAGCCAATTCCTTATAACGCCCATAAGTACCCGAAAAATGGTGGCAGATTTTTCTGATAGGCACGGGTTGGACCAATATAATATAAATGGGTTGGATAAAATTCATTGAAATCGTGCCGTTCGTCAGCTCAAATGAAAAATCCTTGGCACTCTCGTTATTTTAGATACTTGTTATTGTTATTCCAATAGCAAGTTATTTTTTATGTACTTGTATTCTTGTTATTATTATTCTATTGATATTTTTATTGCATTTGAATTATTGTTATTGCTATTATATTGATCATTCTCAACATGTTTGTTATCTTCGGTCGTTGTCAGTGATATTTCCATAGGCGTCACTTGTGAACCTCGAAACTGATAATATATAGTTGTGGCAATATATAGTTATAGAGTGCAATTTTGCCTGAACCTTTTATTGAACTTCCTTCATTTTACGGCGATTTTTTTATGGCTTCATAGGGTTTGGTGTACTATGAGAACCCTGAAAATCATTAGTTACTGAATGGCTTATTATGGAAATTCCAGTCATATATGTACTTAGAAAGTAATAATTTAGAAAAGGAAATCATAGTAAGAAAACTAGATACCAGTCAGATGCTAAAAACCAAACGCCCTTCTTGATACCCTGACAGGATGCAGCCAAAATTTGGCTGTATCCTGATTTGATCCAGCAGCCGACTATTTCTGCCAAGCAAATCTTGTAGTTGAAGAAATAGATGTAGAAGGAAAAATACACTCAGTCCGCCTACTAGCTCAAATCAACAGGAAAGGGAAGGCATCGTTGCAAGGTGGGCCCAGGTAGAGGATTAGAGGGCTAACAATAGGCCCCATTGTTATAGTGATTTTCCCAGATGCCGTTCGATCTAATGATCCGATCTTCAATCTGAAAGCGGATTTGAATTCTTCGATTTTTTTCCTACAAAAGTACTAGTTGCTTTTTTTAAAAAGGTTGATATTAAGTAAAATAATTTCGGGAACTCCATGAAAAAAAAATTTTAAAATTCAAAACTGAATGTCCGCACTTGTGGTTGTTTATAACGTTTACAGAACATTTTACAGATTGAAAATCGGTTGACCCGTTCAAGAGATAAACCGAATATTGGATTGGCTCATTTTGAAGCACAACGTGGTGGCGGTTCTTGGAACTAAACCCGGGACATTTACCCTTGCTTCCCCTGGCCAGTTAGCACCCTCTGGTACCTTCTGGACTGCACTCACGGCTGTGCAAAGGTCCAATCCTTGGGTCTCCAGGCGAGTGTGATCAATGCCGGAATAAGCGGTGAATGGCCTAAGAATATCCGTGGCGATTGGAATGTCGAAAAATAGGGAAATTCCCCAATTTCGATTAAAAATGTATAAATATGCACAAAACGGCCAAAATATGCAAAATATGCTATTTAAATTTCAATTTAACACACTCTAAAGCCTTCAGATACCCTCAAAACGGAAAAGGTAGAACAATATACACGATAATAAACACATATGCAAAATATGCAAATTCCAATCCCTAGTCATCTCTAAGGGGTGAAAAATAGGGGCGACATTTCCAGAACGCGGTAGCTCGAAAACTTTCAGTAGAAGGGTATGGTCCTAACGACAGCGTCCGATTTCGTGGTTTTGGTTGCTTGCTTGCATTCGATTCAATTTGTCATCTCCATACAAGATGCTTCTTCATCTTCTGATTTTTGTTGTGAATTATATTCCGCTTTCTCTGTTGAGTCAGTTGTCAGTTTTGGTTTATTATTTTCAATAATGAACCATTGGAATCGAGCATGAAAAAAAAAATTCTTACCCCCCCTCAAAATTTGATGGTTTACGTTTCAAGGTACGTAGAATCCAAAACTGCAATAAAAATATTTCTGTCTGTCCGCCGTACGCCGTACGCCGTACGGGCCACTTTTCTTAGTTACCATGAAAGAAAATTGATGAAATTCGGGTTATAGGTTCCGTTCGGGGTCTAGTTGGTCCTCGAAGCTCGACGTTACTGTGAGTCATCTGTAAGGGGTTCAAAATAGGGGTTGAAATTTTCAAAACGCCTATACCATTTTTTACGTGAATATTTTTACGGTTTTAAATAGTTCTTGAACTTGCGAGTTTTTTAAGACCATCCGGAGCACCGTACGTCCAGCCGTTCGTTCACAGTAAGGCCCCGAAGTTTGCACCGACAGGCATTTTCGACTCCAGTGTGAATGTGTGAATGAAATATTGTATACAATTCAAACCAAATCTCGTAACCAGAGACGCGCCGACAATAGGAAATTTGGCGGAGATGAAATCATTGCTAGGGATCACCTGATTATATTGGCGGAGTATGAAGTCGAGTTGGTTGTTCTGTGATATTATTTCATTTGAAAAATGATGGCTCTTTTGGAGTTTGTTGGTAGGTAGTGAAACTTGAACAAACGTTGAAGTATTATTGATGGGTAAATTATTACTACGGTAAATCATTACTCAACGGTAAATTATTACACAACGGTTCATTATACCATCTACGTAGAAGGGGCTGGAGTTTGTTGGTAGGTGTTGAAGTTACTGCTAGAAATTATTAATTTTGGAACATTTGGTCTAACATCTGGGGTGAATATTAATTGCACAAATGATGAATAGAAATTATACTGAGTCGTTTGCGAACCTTGAACGTGGACTAATTATATTATAACAATAACTCAATTGTGTGAGAATTTTACAGTAGGTACTTTCGCAACTTTTTTCACTCCTCATCAACAATTTCTTTTCAGAACTTCATTATGTGTGTTTCTTTTTGTTTATGAATACTTTATTAACAATTTTGTGCTTAGCACTATTTTGTATGAATAATTTAATAATATAGCATGTACAACATGATTCACGTGTAACAAACAAAAACATATTATAAACAAGAGGGTGTGATGAATTTAAAATTGGTTCATCACGGTGGCGTGAGGAAGTGCGCAGGCGGTTATGAGCGGATCACCACCGACATCTACGATCTTTTGGGAGAGTGAAAAGGTGGAGGTGAGTGATAGAATTTGCCCAGGCGGCGGATATCCACCGACATCTGGGATCTTTTGAAGGAGAGAGAGATGAGAGGTGAGTGGTAAAATTTGCCTAGGCGGTTATGAGCGAATCACCACCGACATCTAGGATCTTTTGAAGGAGGAGGTTTTGCCTAGGCGGCGGATATCCACCGACATCTAGAATCTTTTAAGAGAGGAAGAGAGAGAGAGCAAGGTAGAGGAGAGAAGAGAGAGCTGGTTAGAGGAAGTGTCGAATGAAGTTAAAGTCGCAGGATCCAGGGTTTTATAGGAAACGGAGGCCTCTCCCTCCAACCCCCTGTTAGGGGTTGGTGGTGGGGCCCCAGGTTGTGTACCCTGGGTTCTGTGGCTTGTCTCCCCACTCATTCGTTTATTGACGGAAACTAAGTTTGGCGTTAGAATATTGGTGAGAACTTAAGTGTACTAGAGGAGTGTTCCCGGGAGGGACTCACGACAGAGGGTTTGATACATTTATCAAAACCTAAGGGCCAATGACGAGAACGGATGGTTCTGTACAAGAATGACTACTACATGTTGTATTAACATGAGTTTTCGGTTGTGAGCACTGTGAGGGATGAAGTTGCTGTTCTTATGTGGTCGTAGGATGAGACAGTTGAAGCCGTCAGCGTGGTCGCTGTGGTGCTTACGCTTTAGTCGGCGGAGATGGCGAGGCAAAGGGCGGTGTTCCGGTATGCTGCTGACGAGTGGGTTGGGATGGGAAGACGCTTTGTTAATCATGGAGTGGTAGCACCAGATGAGCATGTTTTTAACTGTGGGTATTTCCAGATCTTTATGCAGCTCTTCATTGCGAATGTACCATTCTGCGTTGGTAATTATTCTTAATATGCGGTTTTGAAGCACCTGGATGCGATTGATTTGAGTGTTTGAGGCCGAGCACCATAGTCCACCGCCGTACAGCCAGATAGGCCGGATGAGTACTTTGTACATAGTCAACTTAAGGTGGATGGATATGTTACGGCTCTTTAAGAGTGGGTATAGCTGCCTGATACGCTGTCTTATCCTGCCAGTTAGGGATTTTATGTGGTCACTCCACGTCAAGCGGCGGTCTAAGGTGAGCCCTAGGTATTTTACCGTTGATCGCTCTTCGATTGGCGAGTTACCCATGGTGATGGGCTGGGAGGCAAAGTGGCGCCGATAGGTAAACGTGACAATGGCAGATTTTGGAGCACTTATCTTGATGCGCCATTTGCTCGCCCATTCAGTTATCGAGTCTGCTGCGTCTTGAAGTCTCTGATGAGCTTGCTCGTATTGAGTGTGTTTGGACAGTATGGCAACATCGTCTGCAAATTGAGCCACAAGTTGACCGTCAGCTGAAGGTATGTCATACACATAGAATATGTATAGCAGCGGACCGATCACGCTACCTTGAGGTACAGAGGCGTGGATACGTTTTTCATCAGACAAGGCATTATTGACACTCACACGATACGCTCTGTTTTTAAGGAAGGACTGAATGATCCGATGGTAAGTATCATTCAGGTGCAGCTTGAGCTTTGCCAGCAGGCCATCATGCCATACCTTGTCGAACGCCTTTTCTACGTCGAGGTACATACCCAGGTCAACTTCTTTGTTTTCATAGCTGCTTAAAATGTGGTCGAGCACTCGGTGCAGCTGCCATGGACACGAATGTTGGTTTCTGAAACCAAACTGAGTAACGTGTACGGGGTTAGGTACTAACCTACGGAGGGTGTGCTATCTACATTATATGTATAGACTAGTACATATCATATTATATAGACGGGTTATCTATACATAGAGCTGTGATCTGTAACGGAAGGGTATTCTATACAAAATAATAAACCGTTGTGCAGGGATTTGCAGCGTTTTTAATTTTTTGCGTCAAATTGAGCGCGTTTTGCGTTCGGTCCGGTTGTGATGACAGATTTGTATTTGGGGTACCTACGTGCATTTTGTCCTGTTTGCTGTTTGTGGTCTTGTGGATTGATCGTCGTCCTAACACACTGATAACTACCTAGCTTCAGGTTATAGCTTCTCCATTCAAGTAGGTACCGGCCGACGGGTCATTGTTTTGTTATATTTTAGTTTACTATATTTTTATAACACATGAATTTGGTGGCTAATTTGCAGTAGAAATTGTGGACGTTTTCGTACAACGATAGACTGTTGATTGAAAAGGAATTTGCTGAATTCAATCAGTAAATAAGGGAAGGGTGGTGTTGTTGTTGCCTTGGGGTATTTTGTAGATAAATCTCTTAGTTTTGTGTTCTGGTTTGGTGCCCCACCGTTGTCAGAGCCCACGCACCGCTACTGCTTGGTGCTGCTAAAAGGTGCTGCATTTCTACAACCAACGCGTCGACTTCGTGCTGTTATACAGTCCAAAGCTTCGTTCGCAGTGGAGTTCCGTAAATCCGTACAGTTCCAGGCAGTTCTAACAAGTTCCCCGTAGGCGCCCTAGTGTTTACAGCGTTCGCAGGACAGGCGTTCGGAGTTGTAGTTTGGAGTTCGCTGTTCACATAGTAATTTTTTCTCCAAGTCCCGAACGCGTTCCGAACGCAGTTCTGGAGTTCGGCTTTTTTTCTCGAACTGTGGGGACAGCTACGCAAGAGCGCTCTGGTGAGAAGGAGGGAAATGGTTATCATAGCTAACCTCGCCAGATTTATGGTCCCGTCCAAAAATCATTGAAAAAGTAATGTAACTTTCGTCTGCACATGCGCAAACGTGAAATACTTGAAACGCCCATACCAACGTTAAATATCATTGAAATGATTTCAAACTTGGAGGGTCGATCGGGAATATACGTTGATACTTCAAAATGAATTTCATCAGAATCGTAATGTATCTTTCGTCTGCGCATGCGCGAACATGAAATGTTGACCATTTCCTTGTAACGCTTTTAACTACTCGAAAAATAGTCGTAGAGAGCTAAAATGTTGTCCCATTTTAAAATCATGGAAATCATCCTGTCTGCGCATAACCTGGGAAATCGTCTGAAATCACCATCAATTTGTATATCAACACTGGAAAAAGTGTCAACACGTGAATCAAGACGATTAAATGGCACTACCAATGATCAAAGATAATTTGAAAAAAAAGGAGCGTACCTAATTCGTGTTTTTGGGGGCCAAAATTAGTGGAAACCACTAGAAATGGCTATTTCAATTATATCACATGAACAGCCAGCATTTCTGTAGGTATGCCCAGTAGAATAATAAACCCATGTGACAAGGACTTTGCAGCGTTTTAGCGAATTTTCGAAGAAAAGGAAGCTACCTATTGTTCTCGGTCCAAAATTTTTAAAACTCGAATTTTTATACCAAAATCCGTTTCAGACCATCCTGAATTCACTGCCGAAAGACACCAAAAATTATGTATATATATATATATATATATATATATATAATGTATGTGTCATTCCAGACGATAACTCTCGAAAGAATTGCGATAAAAAGTTCAAATTTGCACGAAAAATCTGTCTTGGCAATCGACAGGCTAAGTTTGTAGATGGGCAGAATCGGGTCACTCTAAGGGGGAGTTTTGGGGAGTTTTAGGGGGGAAAATTACCCATAAATTCCCAAAATGAAACAGTCAGACAAGTGACACCTCATTTTAAAGGTTTTTGTACGCTGAACACGATGGTGAAATCAGAATTGCGATATCTCATTCCGTTCTCAAACTGGAGCACTTTGAAGATGAAGGAACGTGGTTATTTCTTGAGATAACAGTTTTACATAAAATCAGTTATTTCTTCGAAAAATCGCTCTTATAGCCATGCTGCATAACTGTGGTTTTTTTGTCTTTCATCCACGAAAGACGCAGGTTATCCTCTAGTAACGTTGACAGTTCCAGATTCACTCAGCGTTCGCAGTGTTGCGGAATTCGGAACCCCGTTCAGAACTTGCGGCGGCCATTTTCCAGAACTCCTCGAGTTCGGAGCAGAGTCGCGATTTTTACTGCGAACGAAACTCAACTCACAAAGTGAGATTTCATGAGAACTTACATTTTTCATCGTTTTCAGGAAAAACGGTTGGTCCCTCGTCGTGTTGCGCTTAGAATTGAATTACCCCCCACCATCGCTCCCTTGGGTCTTCCCCTCCCCTCCCCTTCACGGCCCGTACCACTGTTATGACGCCGCCCAATATAACAAATTACCTTTACGCGCTCGCATCATATTTCACGGATGTGACCAGTCAGTTCTCCGGCCAAACTACGGCAATCGTTGAGTCATGCGTCCGTGCTTTGAATCCCCTGGGCGTCACGTGTCGTCGAAAGTTGAGTTAACCCCCCCCCCCCTCTCTATTACCCCCTCTAAACTCCCTCCCTCACACCAACAACAACACATCCCTCCTCGACGAAAATTATTTACAACTCCCCCCGTTATGATCTCTGATGTCCATAAGGCTCGGGATGTTGTCTTCCTAAGTGGAAACGATCCGGGGATCAAAATGGCTTCTTCTAACCATAAATTTAATGTTCCTTGATATTCTTCAACCCTCGGTGACTTCGTGCCCCCTTTCTCCTTTATTCTTCTCTTCTTGAAAAAAAAAAGTCCTTTCTCAGCGCAAAACCAATAACGCCGAAGGATATTGGCATGTCCAAGAAAAAACGGGACGAGCGCACCCGACTCTTTTACATATCGTCTCGGGGTTAGGACGTGGGGAGTGGGAGGGGGTGGAGGGGAGGGGAGGGGGCTAACCAATATGTAAGGTCACGTAATACAATATATATCTGGCGGGGTTGTTTGCCATAGCCCGGGCCCTCAAGATCGAGTAGAAATATGAAACTTGTGGAGGGGGGGTCTGGAATACGGAAAGAAAAACGGGGCAAACCGCCTTACGACCCCCCTCCCCCTCCACCACAGGGCCTACTCTAATGGCTATCAGAGGTGGGTAGACCCTCCCCGCCTTTTTTCTCATATTTCTAAGGACAACTGTTACCCCACTCCCGACAGCCGTTCTTATACAAATAGTTATCATTACATTTTATGTTTTTGGACAAAGGAGCGGGAGGGTTTTCCTTACGTACCGCCGCGGAATATAAAGCAGAATGTTCCCCCCCTCTTTTAGCGAACTTTCGTTGGAAACACTGCGATGGGCCCAACATTTTCAGTACTTGAGTAATGCATTTTTGAGAAAAATGTCTCGTCATTTTCCGTTTCTAACATTAAGAATCCAAAAGTCTTCACATACAGCATGACCATTTGAGCGAATTTTTGAAGTAGCATATAATATAACTAAAACTTGGTTAAAATTGTTAAAAAGCACGAGAAAGTGCTAATAAATGGTCAAAAATGTTATGATATCATCACAACATTTTTGTTACAATATGTTACTATGTATACTATGATATTACAAAAATGTTATGATATTATCACAACATTTTTGACCATTTATTCTCATTTTCACGGGCTTTTTAGCAACGTTAACCAAGTTTTAGTTGGTAATTTTTGACAATGAAAATTTCCATATATTTTACCAAGTTAGAAATGGGAAAAAGTTTCATCAACTTTTAGCGAATTTTCAAAGAAAATGAAGCTATTTGCAATGGGCCTAACATTTTCAGAAGATGAATTTTTAAAATTTTGTACAGGCAAATTCGTTCCAGAGCATACTGATTTCACCCTGATTTTTTACAAAAATTTATATGTGAGTCTATATATACATATATCTCGCGGAAGTTTTTTGACTAGGTAATTCTGATAAAGACAGATGAAGCAATGACCAATCTAGTAGTTTTTTTTTTTGGGTGAATATTTATTTCACGACGTTTCGGTCCTGGAACAGGACCCTAATCATGTGACAACATTAGGGTTTTGTATGAGATCGTTCACAAAGGATTGCAATGACACATCAATAATAAACAGGTAAACTGAATTCCAGTAAACAAACGGGTGAATTGAAAAACCCTAATGTTGTCACATGATTAGGGTCCTGTTCCAGGACCGAAACGTCGTGAAATAAACATTCACCCAAAAAAAAAAAATTCGACTAGATTGGTCATTGCTTCACCTGTATATACATATATATGTATACAATTTATGTGCGTTATTCCAGACGATTATCTGAACTTGGGTGCGTGATAAAAATTCCAAAGTTCACCAAAATGTCCTTGTTGCCAAACAAAAGGAAGAGTTCAAAGATGTGCAATTTTCAAAAATTGCTCTAAGGCATCGCATTGCTCTAAGGGAGTTAAAATTGAGTGTTTAGGGGGTTAAAAATTGGTACAACGGCTGAAATGGCGAACAGTTTATATTAGACCACTAAAACTGGTATATGGAAGACAGAAAAATACCATTTCAGTCGTTTTCATTCAGAGTAAGGATCGAATTTGGATTTTTGGATGAGTGGGGGGGGGAGGGGGCGATATTTGTATTAAGGGTTAAATCAATATCAATTCACCTGACGTTGTATGGGATGGTGATTCACGACAAAAATATGGACTATTTCGACGATAAAAATATTTTTCTAAAAAAAATAGTGGGTCAAATTTGACATTATACCTAAGAGTCAAAAATTGGTAAAATTGGGGGTTACAATTTTTTTTTCATGCTCGATTCCAAAGGTTCCCTATTGAAAATAATAAACCAAAATGAGATTCGTGAAGTTTTGTTTGTGGGTGTTGAAGGGGGGGGGGGGGGGTTAAACCTGGGCCTTATAATTTCAGGAAGTGGCCCGCCGAGAATTTGAGTTCGACACCCCTGATCTACACCGAAGGAGCGCCTATAAGGGAAAACAATAAACCGTTTTGTAATTATTTGCAGGTTTTTTTACCTCGCGAGGTTGTCTGCCAGGGAATCGCCTGCTCTCTTAATGCGCCTAAAGAGACTCGTACAGGAACAGCGTTTAATAAAGTACCAACGGAACTGAACGAAAATAGGGACGTGGTGAGTGGGAGGGGGGGGGGGGGGCAGCAACGCTCTCGCCTAATTTCACGTGGGTATAATAGCTTGTTCTCAGCCGGGAAGAGAAAACAGCAAAAACAGGAGAAAAGAAAAAGAAAAATTATGCAAAAGGCGCATTTGAATAAGGTTTTCTTCTTCCAGCGCCCCTGGAATCGGGTTTGTAAACTTCCAAGTACACTTGAATTGCTTCGCTAAAAAAAAAGTGAAGAAAAAGAAGCAATTTCTCCGCCTGGTAAAAGTTTTCCCCGAGCGGGATTACGCGAAAGTGACTGAGAGCGGGGGATCGGTAGACGTGTGCTCATCAGCAGTTAGTTGTGCTGTGGCAGTTTTGCCGCTGGAAGTGATAGTCGTGGGGAGGTGGTTGGTGGGGAGGGGGAGGGGGAGGAGGTCAAGGGGTTTAACGGAACACCATTATCTTGAAACAGTCGTCGTTTGCATGTTAAACCGTAATTATTCTAAACGCGCGTCGTTCTGATTGGTCCGCGGGGAAATCTCCCCTTTGCCCCCCCACAACCCCCACCATCACAACCCACCCCCCATCAAACCCCCCTCCTCACCCCCTTTCATTTCACCACGGCGTCGCACCCTCTCGGCGTAAACAGTTCCGAGACCCCTTCAAAGAAATTAAATTTCTAGGGAATTTTTGCCGAACGTCAGTGAGGCTTCTTACTTAGACGCCAGAGACGTTTGCGGAGGGACAACCTACTAACGTTTTGGTTTATTATTCTGTGAATAATACACCTATGTAATCGCTCAGCAAAAATATTTTATAACACCCCCTCAAAGTTTTGGTTTATTATTTTCAATAATGAACCATTGGAATCGAGCATGAAAAAAAAATTCTTACCCCCCTCAAAATTTGATGGTTTACGTTTCAAGGCATGTAGAATCCAAAACTGCAATATAAATATTTCCCTGATGATTTTGGTGATTTGGGGAGCTTTAAGAAGAAGATCTTGATTAAAATTAAGGAATTTATGGAATAAATTTATGTAATTATTTTAACGTTTTGTTCATTTGAGAGTTGCTCGATAGGTGTTTAATGATGTTTAGTGGTTTTTGTTCGTTTTTCTCTGAGATTAGCTCCACCAGCCGCCACTAGTTTGTAAGAACTTAGTAGGTTGGTGGACAGAAGAAAGATTTCTTGTGAGACTATTGTCTATTCTGTGATTTGTTTTTCTTTCTGTCAATAAATTGATATTCTATTCTATTCTATTTCTGTCTGTCCGCCGTACGCCGTACGGCATGAAAAAAACATGAAACCATGAAAAAAGAAATTGATGAAATTCGGGTTATAGGTTCCGTTCGGGGTCTAGTTGGTCCTCGAAGCTCGACGTTACTGTCAGTCATCTCTAAGGGGTTCAAAATAGGGGTTGAAATTTTCAGAACGCCGTATCTCGAAAACTTTCGATTGAAGGGTATGGGTTTTTTTACGTTATTAAATTTGTCTTGAGCTAAATAATTTTTTGAGACCACCCGGAGCATTGTACGTCCAGCCGTTCGTGAGCACCAAAAAGCTTCGTCAACACGATCGTGAATAAAACGGTATAAATCCGGCCGGGATATCATCACTACGGAGCACCTGATTATAATCAAGGATGGCTGTATGAAGTCGAGTTGGTTATTCTGCGATATTATTTCATTTGACAAGTGATGGACTATTGGATTTTGTTGGTAGGTACTTCTGAATCTTGAACAAACGTTGAAGTATTATTGATGGGTAAATTATTACACAATGGCAAATTATTACACACCGGAAAATTATTACACAAAGGTAAATTATTACACAACGGTAAATTATTACACCACGGTAAATTATTACACAACGGCAAATTATTACACAACGGCTCATCTGCCCAGAAGGGGCTGCATTTTGTTGATAGGCACTTTTGCAAATTGAACAACCGTTGAAGTATTATTGATGGGTAAATTATTACACGATGGTAAATTATTACACAACGGTAAATTATTACACATCGGCTCATCTACCCAGAAGGGGCTGGATTTTGTTGATAGGTACTTTTCCAACTTGAACAACCGTTGAAGTATTATTGATGGGTAAATTATTACAGAATGGCAAATTATTACACAACGTCAAATTCCCCTTCAGTACTTTATTTAGGGCTTTCCTGGAGGGAGCTCGCGGGTAGGTATTGACCACAGAAAACAGTGATCTACGCTGAAGGTGCATCTATTATAGTATTGACACATTAAGTTAAACTTTTGACAAATATAGTTAAACTTTCGACGGATAAATTTAAACTTTCGACAGATAAATTGCAACTTTGGACAAATAAATTATAACTTTGGACAAATAGATTTCAACTATTGACAGATAAATTTAATCTTTTGACAAATGGATTTCAATTTGGAAAATTAATTTCAACTATTTATACATAATAGCGATTTTAGGGCGGCGTTCCGGCTGTTCAAGGTACCTAAGTTCGTAGCATAGGTAAATCTTTGCTGTGCCTGGGGGCGGGGGGGTCTCACTGTGTTCGTAGTTTTTTGAATGGTGACGTGCTGATCACAAAACAGCCGTGATGAGTGATTCAGATTCTGTTCTCAGTTCACCTGTTGCAGGACCTTCCAGTAGAAACCGTCGTAATGTGAGACCATTTGAAACAAGTGATTCAGATTCCTCATCTGCACCCCCTGTCATACGCGGGGCAGTATCAAGAAGGAGAGGTAAGTATGGGCGTGTTTCCTTCGAAAAGAAAAAGGTATTAATTAATCTGTACGAGGAAGGGTTCACAGTAAAGGATGCATCTGAAAAGGCGGGAGTGAAATGGAACACTGGGAGGGGTAGTCAAAAAGTATTTAGGAAATCAGCGCGTACTTCGCAGTGATGCACGACGCGGAGGGAACAGACCAAAAAAACGTATGCCCAATGTCCTTGAATTAATAGAAGCTGCTGTTGAAAAAGAACCTGGCATAACAGTTCGTGCAATAAAAGCTGAACTTGGCAATCAGGCAATTTTGCTGAGCGAGAGTACCATAAAAAATGGGCTGCGAAAATTGAAAATAACCCTTAAGAAGGCAAGTACTAAGATTGATAGGATGAATAGGGAAGCAACAATTACCCACAGAAGACAGTGTGTTCATATATGAAAGTGGATTCAATTTGCATTGAGACGGTCTCGAGCCCGCTCAAAAAGAGGAACTAGAGCTGTGGTGACAGTGCCTACTATTAAAGGTCGAAATGTGTCCCTTATCCTAGCGATCAACTGCATGGGAGTCGTACATACCAAAAATATAACCTCTGGTACTACGAGGGCCTCACAGTTTCGTGAATTTCTTCAAGAGCTCGAGAACAAACTGCATACGAAACACAAACACGAAACACAACACAAACACGAAACACAATGCTGATCGTGGATAATGCTCAAATTCATAGGGCTACTGAAGTTGAAGAGTTTCTGCGTTCATCTCAGATGAAAATTACTTTCTTACCACCGTATTCTCCAATGTTAAACCCATGCGAGAACGCATTCTCCAAGATCAAGAACAAAGCAAGAGACATTTTGGGTGGTCAAGGGGAACATCAACCGGTGGACGTTATATTGCGAAGTGTGGCCTCGTTAACTCAACATGACTGTTCCAATTACGTCATGGATATGTTTTTAACGTTACCATCCGCAGCCGCTGGACGACCACTTCATTGAAATTCGTTTTCATAACTCGTTAATTTTGTGAATTCGTTAATTTTCATATTTCTTTCTTCGTTTCGCTTGAAGTTGACATTTATTTGTACAAAGTTGTAATCTATTTGTCAAAAGATTAAATTTATCTGT
Organism: Leptopterna dolabrata; assembly: GCA_954871275.1. Taxonomy (NCBI): domain Eukaryota; kingdom Metazoa; phylum Arthropoda; class Insecta; order Hemiptera; family Miridae; genus Leptopterna; species Leptopterna dolabrata. Next base: position 11,037,019 of record OX940975.1, on the reverse strand, counting down.
CAATGGTTGAAATCTATTTGTCCAAAGTTTTAATTTATTTGTCAAAAGTTTAAATTTATCTGTCGAAAGTTTAAATATATTTTTCAAAAGTTTAACTTAATGTGTCAATACTATATACGGGTATATAATTGCTAAACGGTTTATTATTTATCTTATGATCCATGAATAACTCCAAATTATTCGATTTAGAGCTTTCATGGGGGGAGCTCGAGGGAAGGTACTGACCACAGAAAACAGTGATCTACGCAGAAGGGGCATCTATATAGGTAGATAATAAACCGTTGTATGTGCAGCGTTTTTTATTGCATTTTCGGATTCTGCATACCTTGAAAGGTTAACCATCAAATTTTGAGGGGGGGTTAAATTTTTTTTGTCATGCTCGATTCCAAATGTTTATTACTGAAAATAATAAACCAAAAATGTTATAGAATGGAAAATGGGTAGGTGGTACTTACTTCGAAAATTCACTCATATGGTCATCCTGCATGACTGGAAGTTTTTGTTGTCCCACCACCCGAGAAGTAGTGATTCAAAATCAAACGAGACGACCCCCCCCCCCCCCCCCGCTCTTTTTTTCAAAGGACAATTAATAACCAACTCGAACCAGGGGGAGCTAATCCTTCTGCCTCGAAATCCTCCGTGGAGAATCACACAAAACGAGCGTGCAAGTCGTTTTTTGTCACAGGGACAGCAGATGGGCCGCGGAGGCCTGTTCCTCTTGGACACCCCGCTGAGCGACTCCGCTCTCCTCTCCACTGCCGAGGAGTACGGAGAGCCCTTTTCCCCTCCCCGCGGAGGAGTTATATATCGGTTGTATCAACTTAATCAAGTCACACCTGGTCGTCACCATGCAGAGAGCCGAGGAAACAACGTGTTGGTGGTCCGGCTCCGGAGTGCTGCTCTCCGTTCACCTATAACACACATCGCACACACACGCAACACACACACACACACACACGTATATATACACGGATACAGCCCACACCATCTCAAACGCCTCTGTCCGCTACCAGATCTGCTTCACTTCTTCGCCTATATCGATCGGGGAGATACGACGACTCATCGCCTTCTTCACTGCCAGCACACAGTGGCGAACATTTGCAAAACACCGGAAGGCGACCTTCTTCATTTTGTTTACTCCTCGAATTCAACGTCCAGACGGCAAGGACAATCGTATAATAATTCTCGTATAGAAATATAGACAGGGCACACACAGTATTCTGTCTGGTTAACTCCTCCATAATATTATACACCCCCATAAACATACGAGCAAATTTAGCTACTTAATTTTGATAATTTGCTTACCTCCGAAAACCCAGAAAGAACTTATAGTGTTGCTGTAATTTGCTATCTGAAATCTTTCCCAAACATGATAAAGTCAAGAAAATAGTAACTGACAACGGAATGCCATTTGTGTCTGCAGAAATTGCTGAATTCGTTCGCTAAAAGGTATATCAATAAATCGGTTTACGAGTGCTCCATACCATCCGGAAGGAAATGGATTCAAGAGTGGCTCGAAGAGATTCCTGGATTGAGGTGTAATCATGATGGGGGGGGGGGGGGGGGGAATTGATGGTTTGCGTTTCAAGGTACGTAAAATCAACTAAATCAAATTAATGAAGTGTGGTTTGTACCTACGTCTATTTGGGTTCTGTAGTTGGTCCTCGGAGCTCGTCTTTACTGTCAGTCGTCTCCAAGGGGTGAAAATGGGTGCTGAAGTTTTCAAAACGCCGTAGCTCGAAAGCTTTCAATATAACGGTAGGTATAATTTTTTATTATGGTTTTAAATTAATTAAGAATTTTAAGATTTTTTAAGACCACCCAGAGCATCCCAGCCCTTCGCTCACTGTAAGGCCCTGGAGTTCGATACGGTTTGCAGCTCAGATTGCTCAGATACTAATTATCATTGATTGGGAACAGCTGATTATAATCACACATATCTGTATGAAATCGAGTTTCTTGTTTGAAGGAAGACGAATATTTTGGATTTTATTGCTAGTTTAGGGCTGCAAATTTTTCTGTCTTCGACCCTGGCCAAGATTCGCATCGCTTTCTTTTGGATCGCGAGAATACATATTGCCTTCAAATGTGTACATAATATTCCAAATTTGGAAAGTCAAAATAACCAAAGTTATAGAGCATCAGATTCTGTGCGTTCTGAGCACCTCTTTTTTTAAATATTCATTTTATATTTTAATTGATTAAAATCTTGAAATTTAACATTAAATTCCCGTAGGCAATCCTGGGATGGAACGCTCCAAAATACAGCGTATTAACGTGTGTTTAAATCTGAGTGTGGATATTTATCCTCAGGGGGATTATTATCAAAATTGGGGTGCCCTGAACGCAGAATTTAATGCTCTACAACTTTAGTTATATGGCATTTTTCATTTGGATTCAGGACAACTTTTGGCAACCTTTGGACAGAAAAAGTCTCAAAATTTTAGGACTTTTTAAAGTTTTTATGTTATAAAAAAAGTTACTTCCATGAACATTTAAAAAAATATATATAAACCTGCGTCGAATAAACCCCTTAAACATTAAATTTGGTTCAACGGTTTGGTTGGAATCGGTAGTAGAACGTAATTATGCACATTTTATTTTGACTGAAAAGTGTTATGCTCAGTTTCACACGCTCGTAAATGAAAAAAAGGTCATTCGAAATGAAAAAGTTATATAACATGAATCATTAAATTCTGCGTTCAGAACACCCCTATTTTTGATTAATGTAGGTATTTAATGTTAAATTTCAATATTTTAATCAATTAGAACATAAAATGAATATTTAAAAAAAAGAGGTGCTCAGAACGCAGAATCTGATGCTCTATAACTTTGGTTATTTTGACTTTCCAAATTTGGAATGTTATGTACACATTTGAAGGCAATAATTATGTAATATTTATGAATTCTAACGAATAATATAGTATTATTGGTTTTTAAGAATATCTAAGAAGAAGAAGAATAAGGAATTACCTAATACCTATGCCTCATTTTCCGCTGCTTTTTGAATTTTTTCAACCCCCCCCCCCCCCCCCCCACCATCACCAAAACTGTAGCCACTACATAAAAAAAAGAATAACACCTTTTTTGAACAGAATTTACTCAAGTTCAATTTTTTATGAGGTTCGTTTTCTGCTGTACTCAGTACTTCCCCAGATATTCAAGAAAAAGTGTAAAAAATTACCTTTAAATGAAGGTCCCCTCCTGCTCCCCCACAACTTTCGGGGACTTTTAGTAGGTGTGTTGGACAGCACACTCGAATGAGCAACTATACCTGTGCCAAGTTTCAACACTTCGGGATTGTTCCCCCATATTTTGGCTAATCGGACTAATGTAGCAATGATTGTTGCCGATTTTTCAAACTTGGTAACAAAATCTTGCAGCTAGAGCCACAAACAGATAACTTTGAAATCGTCTGGTCTGCGAGCCTTATCGAACACCGCGAATACATGCTCGACACGGAATCAGGAAATGTGGCAAGAAAAAAAAACCTGGCTAATCTCTGAAGTCAGAGGTGTTTGAGGTCGAGGCCAATGAGAGCCATCATTAAGAAACCAACTATCGGTTTCTCCCATCTGAAACGCGTACCCATTGAATGCCTCATCCGGAGAGTTGCGCTGCAACTATAAAACGAAAAAAAAATGGAAGATTTGGTGGTCCGATAAGAGCGGGAATGACAAGTCGTGAACCTCTCGTCTCCAGACATCCCCACCCAAAGCGCTGGGATCGCAGGGGTCTTTGAAAAAGAACAAATCATCGCGTGTCAGCGAGAAGGCGGCCGCAGCCACACCCGATCATTTAGTGAAGATATCCCTTCTTCCCTTTCGGACTCTTTTTAATTATAAACCGCTAATTGTTCTTCTCCCTCGGCACCTCACAAAGGGGGACCGACGCCCATTCACAGAGGTGCTGCCCTCTGTAGTCTGTTTCACAAAGTATTTATGACGAGGAGGCTCATACATACTAAAAGTGAGAGGTCCCACGTGATAGCTTCCCTCCAACCTCCGCCTTCCGAATCGTATTTTTCTTTATGTATGAGTCTTTTTTAATTTCCGCTTCTTTCTTCTCAAATCTCAATTCGGAAGCTGTGGTTATGTTGGTAGAATAACTCAACATCCACCTCAATGGCACCATCCGGGACAGTCGGAACACACCCGACCTGTCGCACAACAGGTCCCAAAACATGCTGCTGCCTATTGTACAGGTAGTTCTGAGCAGGTATTGATAATCTCTTGATATTAATAATTAATCTCTTGATATTAATAATTAATGTCTTGATATTACTAATTAATTTCATGATATTAATAATTAATCTCTTGATATTAATAATTAATGTCTTGGTATTACTAATTAATTTCTTGATATTAATAACTAATCTCTTGATATTAATAATTAATCTCTTGATATTAATAATATTAATCTCTTGATATTAATAATTAATTTCATGATATTAATAATTAATCTCTTGATATTAATAATTAATGTCTTGGTATTACTAATTAATTTCTTGATATTAATAATTAATCTCTTGATATTAATAATTAATCTATTGATAATAATAATATTAATCTCTTGATATTAATAATAATTATTATCATTATAATTATTATAATTATTAATCTCTTACAGTTTCGGTAAGTACCAGTGACAGCAATCAACGACCCCATCCCCCCTCCACAGCCTGACCCCCCAATAAATGTAATTGTTTTTGCGCCCTTTGACGGATTTGATACCCTTCATACTTGTATGAGCCTAAAAGGAGGCCTTGTATTCACCGAACCGAAAAAAGATCGCCAACTAGGGCAGTAGGTACATACCTAAAGTTTCAGTTACGTACGTGGATTCATATAATGTATTTGGTTTATGTATCGACGATTGACTGGTCCTGTACGAATACCCCAAAAGTAGGTGCTTACGTTCTTCATACAGCTCAAGGTATTCGTCCATTTCAAGCTTCTCTTAAAAACTAAGTTAACATAAACCTACAAAAGGGAGGAAATAGCGAAGGTCGGCGCATGTAGTGCAAACATTCACTCAAAGATGTTAAAATAAATACCTCTGCTGTCCTGAGGATATTTTGGTTTATTATTCTGTGAATAATACACCTACGTATTCGCTCAGCAAAAAATTTTTATAACACCCCCTCAAACTTTTTCCTTTTCCGTTTCAAGGTGCGTAGATTCCAAAAATGCAATGTTCGTACGCCGTATCACCTGTACCGGCTTCATTTTCGGTCTAAAAAATTCGTTCTTTCGCACACACACTCCATTTGGGCCCTAGTTGTGTCCCGAAACTTTTCAGCCCGATCGGGCCCAGGGGTGTTATGAGTGCAAATGTGTGTAAAAATAGGTACTTTTTGCGTTTTAGCAACATGTTAGTAACATGAGCTTCTGAGATATCGTTTTCCATGTTTTTTGGGACGACAAGACCGAATATGAAGTCGATTTTGACCAAAGAGTGGAAAATTGAGTTCTACCAAATGTTCAGCTCTTAAAATTGATTTTTTATGAGTGAAAAACCTGGGAAATCGTCTGAAATCATCATCAGTTTGTATAATAACACTGGAAAAAGTGTGAACACGTGGATCAAGACGATTAAATGGCACTACCAATGATCAAAGATAGTTAAAAAAAAAAAAAAGGAGCGTACCTACCTAATTTGTGTTTTGGGGGCCAAAATTAATGGAAACCATCATAAATAGCTATTTCGATTATTACGCATGTAAGAAACAATAAATGAACAGCCAACATTTCTGTACGTATGTCCAATAGAATAATAAACCCATGTGACAAGGACTTTGCAGCGGTTTTTATATGATGGTGCACACGATGCCAATAATTTACTGCACAGGATGTTGAAAAAAAGGTACTTGATTAAATATAACAAATCAAATAAAACCACATAAGAAGCAAACAAGATTTACAGTGGTTCTCACATACTACAACCAATTTGTATCGAGGTAAACGCATCTGCGTTAGTTTCATCTCACAAAATCGTTGATCACTCGTTGGAAATCTCTCAATTATTCATCGTAAAATCTCACGCTGCTGAAATCCTCCTTCCCCTAGTCATTATAGTTGCTTTGTTCTCTCTTCTATTTTCTACGCTACAAGGAAAAGCACTGTATCATGGATATGTATCAGGTTGTATCAGGCCAAATTTCGGGGCATGACAGAAACTGGAGGTGATCTTTTCTGTCGTGACCCAAAATTAGGCCTGACCCCCAGGAGAAAAAGATATTCATGATAATAATAATTTAAAGTAGATAAGAGCGGTGATAATTTTCGTTCATCATGTTTATTCACGGAAGTAAATGGAACTTTCAATAAATTGGTACCTACCAGATTGTCCTAAGATCAGTCATGACCGTGAGGATCGTGGAACGTTATGAGTTATGAGGAAAGCTATACGTGCGACACTGGCACGTTTTCCTTTTTTCTCTGTAAATATGATCTATTCATTACCTAGTATTAAGTCTTTATTTATTACAACGTATTTTTATGACATAGTTTTTGGAAAGGTCAGTTCCCCGATACACAAAGAGACAACGTTACGCTTTTGTCATTGAATCGCTTGGCAGAAAGAAAAACGATGCAAATCCCTTCCCAACGGTTTATTATTTTGTATAGAACGCCCTTCTGTTACAGATCACGGCTCTATATAGAAGGGTTATCCATAATATACAGATCACAGACCCTCCTTAGCTTAGTACCTTACCGTTACTATGTACCTACCTAAATCATGTGTTAAATGCTGCTAAAATAATTCTGTCAATGACAAACATTAGCTAAGGCGGCAAAAAGAAACACAAATGCAGTTCTGGAGGGAAATTGTTGATGTGGAGTGAAAAAATAATCGGCCCCGGCAGGGTTTCGATCTCGAGAACCTTGGCGTTACAATCTGCCACGTATACCACTGCGCTATAGCGACGACCTGACCAAGAGACCAGTGATCTCTCGACTCAGCTTGCTGCCTGCATACACCCTGCTCTTTACGGCAAATTGTATAGCAAATTTTATGGCAGCATCGTAGAATGCTCCGGATGGTCCCAAAAATTCAGAAAAAAAATTGAACTATTTAAAACATGAGAAAAAACCCACACCTCAAAATGAAATTTTCCGAGATAGGGATACTCTGGATATTTCAACCCCCATTTTTCACCCTTCAGAGTTGAGTGACAGTAACGTCGAGCTCCGAGGACCAACTAGACCCCAAATGGTACCTACAAACCAAATTTAGTGAATTTTCTAAGAACTAAGGAAAAAGCCGGGGACGGTGGACGGCGGACGGACGGAAATATTTTTATTCGATATTCGTATTCTACGTCTCTTGAAATGTAAACCATGAAATTTGGGGGGGTTAAGGGCCTGCAGACCCTGTGTTGAAAACTATTTTCTATTTTTCTCAGGCTGTGATTTACTTACAGTTGTGGAAAAAACGTGTAAATTCACTATATTAGTTGGGGATTGCCCCTACGTCAACCGATCACAAAAATTCATCAAATTTGAACAAAAATAAAATTTTAAATTGGGCTAAAAATTGTTAAAATGAAAATGCCTTACGTAGGGGCCTTTTCGGAAGGCTAGTAAATCATGAAATTCAATGAACGCAGTTATAACTTGTAAAATGAGCGAGCAAAATGGCAAATAAATTTCAACGATTTTTGAAAAAGGGCGTCAAAATACGGGCTCAGGCTTCTGCTGCTCTCTGGCGGCAGGTAGTGAAAGGACAGCTGCTGGCTCTTATCATGGATGCTCCCCCCCTATACTATCCATGCGTTCTGTCGCTGGAGGTTATTTTCAACGTCCTTGTTCAGAGAGTGAATGCGGTGTTGCAGCACTCCCAAAACGAATTGACAACGCTGTAACGATGGGCTGGGAAGCTTTCCTCCAGAATAATAGTTCCGAGCTGTTGCTCAGCCCCCCTCCTTCCCCATCAAAGCCAACCTCCTCTACTGCTTGGAAGTCAGCTTTGTTTTTTCTTAGTTTTACTCATTTACCATCCTAGTTTTCACAAGGGTGGGTGAAAATGGTTTGAGACAATAAATACGTAGGTATCTTTACAGTATTTGGAGAAAGTGGGGAAGGGAGCCAAAAATGCATCACATTGAGGTTGGATTTTCCCAATTATTTTGAGTACCTACCTAATTGCCTAATTAAAGCTACACTCAACCATAAACGTTTTTGATTCTTCATAGCTACCTACCTACCTTATCACTTAAGGTATTTTTATCAATTAAATGTTTCATTTATATATAGGAGTGGGGGTAATTATATTAATTCTCTAATTCTAACAGTATAAAACTGGGGAAAAAAGTTTCATTATGTAAAAATTACGCGGATTTCCATTTCATATTCTAATTGAGTTGTGTGTGGTGGTTGGACAGGAGAGGGGGTAATTATATTAATTCTCTAATTCTAACAGTATAAAACCGGGGAAAAAAGTTTTCATCATGTAACAATTACGCGGATATCCATTTTCATATTCTAATTGAGTTATGGGTGGTGGTTGTACAGGAGTGGGGGGTAATTATATTAATTCTCTAATTCTTGCAGTATAAAATCGGGGAAAAAAGTTTTCATTACGTAAAAATTACACGGATTTCAATTCCATAGGCTAATCGAGTTAGGGTCGTGGTAGGACAGGGGTGGGGGTAAGTAATTATATGAATTCTCAAATTTAACACGTAAAATCCGGGAAAAATTTGTATGATGTACAAATCATGTGAATTTAAATTAGAATAATAACCTAATTAATACCTAATTAAATTAATAATCTCATTCCTACAGTATAAATTCGGGGGGGAAAGGTTTCATGAAGACAAAATCGTGCGATTTCCATATTTAGGCTTATTAGGTTACTGGTGGTGGATGAAATAGAATGAGGGTAATTATGTGAACTCCATCTAATTCCTAAATTATTACACAACGGTTCATCTACCAAGAAGGGGCTGGATTTTGTTGATCGGTACTTTTGCAACTTGAACAGCCGTTGAAGTATTATTGATGGGCAAGTTATTACACAACGGTTCATTATACTTGACCACAGAAAACAGTGATCTACGCAGAAGGGGCATCTATTTCACTCCACATCAACAATTTTCCTACAGAACTTCATTATTTGCGTTTCTTTTTGCCGTTTTCGTTACTGCTTGTCATCGACAGAATTATTTTAGCAACATTTAACTCGTGATTTAGGTAGGTACCCAGTAACGAGTACGGGGTTAGGTACTAACCTACGGAGGGTCTGCGACCTACATAATACGTACCTATAGAATAGTACATATCATATTATATAGACAGGGAGCTGTGATCTGTAACAGAAGGATATTCTGTACAAAATAATGAACCATTGTGCAGGGATTTGCAGCGTTTTTCACTACCTATTCTGCTCGAACTTGTTGGTTGGGTAGGTACCTACATAATATTATAGGAAAGCCTCGAAAACTTACCTTGTGTGGCGCATCATCAGTCTCTGACCCATGAGTTATTTTGTGAGGTGCTCTTACGTTAGGTAAGTGTTTTAATTTTGAGAGGATGTTTACTGGACATTTTTAATGGTATGTAAATCAGTGTGTGATCAATAAATGTATCGCCTGAACACAAAGTAGGTACCTACCTATGTGAGACGCATTTCATAAGAAATGACCTTCCCGCACGAAACAAACAATAGGCACACAGTGTGCGAAATTTAATTTCATTTTTATGTACACGTGTACTTCACTCAAAATTAAACATGACTTCTCTAAAGATCGATTACACACTGCCTAACTCTTAAGTGTTCTATTTATCGTATTAAAACAGTAACTAAGACAAATTATCTAACATGATTTCAAATACCTACTTTCAATAATTAAAATACCTTTCACTACCTATACTGAGTTAAACGATAATAGGAAGAGGATTATTAGGTAGTAACAAATAACTTCTCAAATGTGTTTAACGTTTTATTCAATGACTGAAATTTAAACAGATAAACTAGAACGAGCGACTACTAGTGATTCGACTTGACGGATAAAACGGACGGTAACCCCTATAGGTATGCGGAATAGGATAAAAAGTGTGAACCAAAGTACTAACATAATGACAAAATATTACCTATATAAATGACAGAACTACGCTTTGGAACTTGATCATAAATATATCACAATAAATTCATAACTGACACTTTTTCTCGAGTAGTATGTGTGTAGTACAGGATATGAAGAGCTCTGGATTTGTTCAGATCAGGTAACCTTGAATGGGTTGGATTTTACAGTGATATAAGATAAAAAACTAGGAGACAGCGCAGGTATTCGTAACACTGCATTAGGTGGTACTCATACGAAGTGTACCTATGTACCTAATCGTAGTCATGATTTACATCATGAAATCGCAATAACAAAGTATGCTGTAGAAAAGTAAATTGCAAAGCTCAAGAATAGTTACACTGCTCAAATTAGTCTGAATCTAGGTAGGTATTTGTAAATCCTTCAAGGTTCATGTTAATTTAAATCGGGGTTCTAACTCGCTTGTTGCTGTATACGACTGGAGTTGCTGGGAACATAATATGATGCGTCAACTTTGATCGTCTTCCTGAACAAAACAATACACAATAGTAAATGTAATGTAAATAAAGTTTTCCTACATACACAGATTTCAGGTAGGGTGCTACCTTCTATAATATTACTTTATTATAAATCTGTGCTAATCTGGCAAAACGTCCAATACAGCTGATTTTACAGAACAGCATGTCAAAGTTTTTCAGCTCCAGAAAAGCGCATGTAGAACCAGGAAAATGTGATATTACGTCGAAACATTTGATTTGCCTCGAATATTAAGTATTACCTGATTTTTTGTCAGTCAAAGAAAGACCATTTGCTGAGAGATGTCATTGTTAGGCAGATTCAGGATCGAGTGTTGTTTGGATATGAACTGAGAACAGAAAATAACATAATCAATAAATTTTGTGTATACTGATTGCAGCAATGAATTACAAATATCAATACCTTAGAAATACTCGAGTAATATCAATCGAGTACCTGCTTGGTATTTTGACTGATTTGATACCATATGCCACGCGTTGGGAATTTACACTATTTCTTACGTTTTTATTGAGGTTTCCTAATTTATAAAACCAAAAAAAAAACCTGAAATTATCTGACATCACCATAACTTTGTATAATAACACTAGAAGTAGTATCAACAGGTGAATCAAGACAATTGAATGGCACTATCAATGATCAAGATAATTTGCCAAAAACAGGAGCCTAATTCGTGTTTTCGGAGACCAAAATTAGTAGAAACCATCAAAAATAGCTATTTCAATTATTGCACATGAAAGAAACAATAAATGATCAGCCAATATTTCTGCAGGTATGCCCCAACAATGATATCTCCCACCAAATTGTCTTTCACTTCTTTATATTTCTTTTTCGTATTTTCGTATTTCTTCAGTTCATCTTACCTAACGTTATCTGTAACATTTAGTGCTTTGTTAAATTTAATTTAAATTCAGCTTTCTTTGTAATTTCAAACCTTATTACCGAATTTTCAAAGAAAATAAAGCTATTGCAATGGGTAATATTTTCAGAACATGAATTTTTGAAATATTTGTATAGGCAAATACGGTTCAGAGCATCCTAAGTTCATCCGTAGATGTTAGCAAAAATTTATATATTATGTAGATTTATGTGCCACTCCAGATGATATCTGTCCTTGGGTAGGCACATGGTAAAAATTCCAGATTTCTCCAAAACGTTTGTATTGCCAAACGAAAGGATGAGTTCAAAGATGAGCAATTTTCAAATTCCAAGGGGGCCAAATTGGAGTTTTTAGGGGCCAAATTTCGGTAAAAACGGCTAAAATTGCAAACAATTGCTATAAAATCATTGGAAGTGGTACGGAAGGTTGAGTGAAGACAGAAAAATACCATTTCAGTTGTTTTTCACACAGAATAGGGGTCAGATTTTTATTTGTTGGGGTAAAAAATTGGTATTAATGGTAAAATCAATATTAATTCACCTGACGTTCTGTGGGGTGGTTAATGACGACGGAGGGACTACCTCGACGATAAAACTATTGTTCTCAAAAGCAAGTGGGTCAAATTTGACGTTATTAGGGTCAAACATCGGTAAAAATGGCTAAAATCACGAAAAGTTATATATAATCTCAAGAAAACTGGTATGGATTCTCGCTATATCATCTTTTTACAAAATATCAGGAATATTTCTTTGAAAATTCGCTCTTATAGCCATGCTACATGACAGGATTTTTTTTTTTTTTTTTTGTGCTGATCTGGCTAAACGTGGTAGGTAAGTCCAATACAGATGATTTTACAGGGGAGCGTGTCAAAGTTTTGCAAGTCCAGAGAAGCGCATGAAGAATCAGAGGAATGTGATATTACAGCGAAATATTTGATGTGCTTCTAATAATAAGAAGTATTACCTGATTTTTACTCAAAGAAAGACCATTTGGTGGGAGACATCACTGTCTGCCAGACTCTGGATCGGATGTTGTTTGGACATGAACTGAGAACAGAAAACAACATAAAATCAGTAAATTTGGGTATACTGATTGCAATGAATTAGAAATATCAATGAAAACCTTAGGAATACATTTTAATCTATCGAGCATCTGCTTGGTGTTTTGACTGATTTTGACTGATCTTTTTGCGGATGTGCCGTTACTGAGAGACCTTTACACATATCATACTGTAATAACTATTTCAATTTGTTGCTCTACACAGGAAACACAATAGCGATTAATTAGGTACCTAATTATGTAAATCTGTGGTATCAACTTACTGTTCTGCGCCTCTTTTTGTCGCCTTTGTTACCGATGTTTCTCCTGGTCCACTTCTTCGGCGATGGAGGCATACACAATACACTTGATACACTCGACGGATATCACTACGAATGAACTATAGAATACTGATACTAACGTGAACGAACCGCGTGAGAGAATAAAGAGAACAAAGGAATGAACTAAAAACAACAGAATATAACCTATCAACTTGCAGAGGGAGCACACGAATGTTATAGTGTCCATGAGGCAATGGAATTGATAACTAAAAACTAACTGCGCAGTTACAACAACCATCGAAATTCGGCAGGACGCCCCTACCGGCGGGCGCCAAATCTCCAAATCTCGCTGGGAAACTTCCCGCCGAAGCGATGTTCAGCGCACTCTCGTGGTTGGGGTGCTACTGGCCTTCCCGTCCCGCGCCCCCTTAATGGTCGATTCCAAAGGTTCATTACTGAAAATAATAAACCAAAATGAGTCCTGCAGGAAGTGGTACAACGAGATCGGTCTAATAGAACCATAGGTGTCGGTTTTCTCGTAAACATAACAGTAAGTTAATAAGAAAAAGTTCGCAAAATTATCGTTATAACAGTTACCTACATCTTGATGTGTTATGTTTCCTTCTACTTTGTATACTTAAAACCGTGCGAAGCGACCTGCTGTACTTATAGATGCCCACTTCAACCCGCTGCACTTCGCTCCGGTCCATAAACCCTTTATGCATTTTAATTCGTCATTAGCTTCCCGTAACACCGTTTAATTTGATTATTAAACTGTAGTCGGGCGAAGTGAAAAAGAGGGTTCCGACGGGCGGAAGTTGTATTTCGTACTTTTCCGACGCTGGGCTGCCGGTGTGCAGGAAATTAGCCCTCCGCCTCTGCGGGGCCTTTTAATGGACGTCGCATCATTTCATTTTTACGACCCCCGCGGACGTATCGCTCGGAGAGAGGCTCAATGGAAACGATCTCGCCGATTTTTACTTTCCAGGTTCCCGTCGTTTGGTGTGCGTTGTGGTTTTGGAAATTTGATGGCGGTATTCGTGCGGTGCCGGCGTTGCAGAAGCTTACGACTCTTACGAGCACAACAAACTGATCCCTCTGACAAATGGGCAGTCATTTAAATCAGTTTCACTATCAGGAGGACCCTTTTTCATTCAAAAACAAGTAAACGACGATTTTTTTTTGTTGGTAAAAGTCGCAAAAAATGAAGATAGGAGATTTTCATATAGAAACAACTTGTAAAGCACAGTAATTTTACTAAGTTTACAAGCAAATTCTGGCGAATAACAAGCAATTATGGTTTCCACAAGATTCACAAACTAACTTCTTTCGCTTGGCAACTTACAGTTCTTGTTAATATGGATCACGTCTCCCATAGATGAAATTTATTATTTTAAGGTCAAATCCTGCAAAAACTGTAATTAGGTACCTAGTTGAAAGTTATCTGAAATCAACAGCACTTCAAAAACACGTTTCAGCACTAATTACAGTTTTACAATTGAAATAAGTTAATAACATGTCTATTAATGACGATACTAACAGTTTAACGTCTGAATCGGTTTCCTCACCCAAACATTGTTGAAGATGGATGGAACCTGGCTGGGGCCGGATCTCCCACCATTAGAACTACATATTACCTATTATTATATCACACACACACACACAGAACAACGCCCGTAGTAAACATGGACAGTAAGTAGAAAATGGTAGGTACCCAAAAAAGCGGAATAATCAGCATCATGAGCTACTAAGTACTAATGGGTGAGAGGGAGGGAGCAGTGATGGCAACATGCCCCCAAACTATTTGGTGCGATATTACAATCAGTTGAAACAACATGCAGTCAGTTGAAAGTCGCCCCATGTCCCACGAATCTCAATAGGTAATTGCCGATATGTTTAATGCAAGCCTGGAGGGTCTACAGAGAGGGATTCTTTCATGTCAAAAATATGAAACTAGCGTGGACAGGTGGCAGTTGATAGGTACAGTATATGTAGCAACTTTACATAAGAAATAATTAAGTAAATCCGGCATGAGGATTTTCAGATAATATTCTTGCTAGATAATGTAAACCTGGAAGGGTGAGGATTGAAAAGTGATTTTTATAAACGATAAACATCAATGGCAGATGGTAGGTACCTATATGATTGAGAACAAAATATTTTCAGTACCTAGTTCATAAAATACTAGCCTGACCGCTCGCTTCGCTCGCTATCCGAGATTCGCTGTATCGTGGAACCAACAAACGACGGAAAAATCCCATAGCCTACCGGGTATTTGTGCCCAATTTTATCAAAATCCGTCAAGCCATTCAGGAGTTGACCATGGTCGACCATATTTCCGCTATGGTCAGGGAGTTAAAAATGCGCCTACGTTCAACTTGGGAGGCTACCGGATATTGGTGCCAAATTTGGTCGATATCCGTTGAGCAATTCGGGATTCGACTATGGAGGGGCCCATGGATGCGCCATGGTCGACCGCGGGGGTAGTCCGAAGGGTCGATCGTAGATAGAATTTCACGTAGATTACGAATACGCGATAAAAAATAGGGGTTACCATTTCAATTAACGAAGTTGACCATGGTCGACCATAGTTCCGCTATGGTCAGGGAATTAAAAATGCGACGTTGCACAACTTGGGAGCCTACCGGATATTCGTGCCAAATTTGGTCGATATCCGTTGAGCAATTCGGGATTCGACCATGGAGGGGCCCATGGATGCGCCATGGTCGACCGCGGGGGTAGTCCGAAGGGTCGATCGTAGATAGAATTTCACGTAGATTACGAATACGCGATAAAAAACAGGGGTTACCATTTCAATTAACGAAGTTGACCATGGTCGACCATAGTTCCGCTATGGTCAGGGAATTAAAAATGCGACGTTGCACAACTTGGGAGCCTACCGGATATTCGTGCCAAATTTGGTCGATATCCGTTGAGCAATTCGGGATTCGACCATGGAGGGGCCCATGGATGCGCTATGGTCGACCGCGGGGGTAGTCCGAAGGGTCGATCGTAGATAGAACTTCACGTAGATTACGAATACGCGATAAAAAATAGGGGTTACCATTTCAATTAACGAAGTTGACCATGGTCGACCATAGTTCCGCTATGGTCAGGGAATTAAAAATGCGACGTTGCACAACTTGGGAGCCTACTGGATATTCGTGCCAAATTTGGTCGATATCCGTCGAGCCGTTTGGCCGTGCATAGAAGGACAGACAGACAGACAGACAGACAGACAGAGATTCGTTTTTATAATATAGTAGGGATGCAAGTCATGGTTTTCCCGATATATGGTAAATAGTAGGTTAAATCGAAAGCGCCGTGTTAAACTCTGCTTTCTGCTATGCTAAACTTCGTAAAGCATCAGCTGATTTGTTGATAATAGGTGTGCAGAAGAAGAAGATAGGTACCTACCTGAAAGGAACAATGTAGGCATTTAACTAACAGGTTATGCTGTTCGTTTGAGCAGCTAGGTAGGTTTTGGTATATTATTTTCAATAATGAACCTTTGGAATCGAGCCTGAAAAAAAAGAAAAAAAAATGCTAACTCCCCCTCAAAATTTGATGGTTTACGTTTCAACGTATGTAGAATCCGAAAATGCAATTAAAATATTTCTGTCTGTCCGCCGAACGCCGTATTGACCACTTTTCTTAGTTACCATGGAAAAAAATTGATGAAATTCGGGTTATATGTTCCGTTCGGGGTCTAGTTGGTCCTCGAAGCTCGGCGCCAGTCATCTCTAAGGGTTTCAAAATAGGGGTTGAAATATTCAGAACGCCGTAGCTCGAAAACTTTCGATAAAGGGGTATGGTTTTTTTTTACGTTATTAAATTTGTCTTGAGCTAAACATTTTTTTGAGACCACCCGGAGCATTGTACGTCCAGCCGTTCGTGTGCACCATAAAGCTTCGTCAACACGATCGTGAATCAAACGGCATAAATCCGGCCCGGATATCATCACTAGGGAGCACCTGATTATAATCAAGGATGGCTGTATGAAGTCGAGTTGGTTGTTCTGCAACATTATATCATTTGATAAGTGATGGACTATTGGATTTTGTTGGTAGGTACTTGTGAAACTTCAACAAACGTTGAAGTATTATTGATGGGTAAATTATTAAACAATGGTAAATTATTACACAACGGCAAATTACTACACAACGGCAAATTACTACACACCGGCAAATTATTACAAAACGGTAAATTATTACGCAACGGTAAATTATTACACAACGGTAAATATTATTACACAACGGTTCATCTATCAAGAAGGGGCTGGATTTTGTTGATCGGTACTTTTGCAACTTGAACAATCGTTGAAGCATTATTGATGGGCAAGTTATTACACAACGGTTCATTATACTTGACCACGAGGGTAGGTATTGACCACAGAAAACAGTGATCTACGCAGAAGGGGCATTTATTTCACTCCACATCAACAATTTTCCTTCAGAACTTCATTATTTTCGTTTTTTTTGCCATTTTAGTTACTGTTTGTCATCGACAGAATTCTTTTAGCAACATTTAACTCGTGATTTAGGTAGGTACCTTGTAACGAGTACGGGGTTAGGTACTAACCTACGGAGGGTCTGCTATCTACATAATATATGTACAGACTAGTAAATATTATATGGACGGGTTATCTATACAGAGAGCTGTGATCTGTAACAGAAGGGATTTTGTACAAAATAATAAACAGTTGTGCAGGGATTTGCAGCGGTTTTATCTCTGGTATCGTCGAGAAGAGTCGATTTATACGACGGGTTTTCTCGAAGTTTTAACACATTCAACACGTTTCGACGTCGTAAACTTCCCGACCATGAATACCCCTACTATGCATGACGGGTGTAACATAATAACGGTCCGTTTCAGAAATATTTATGAAGCGTTGGCAAGAAATGATCGAAACTGTGATGGAATGGCAAGTTGGGTGTTGAGGGGTCGAGGGGGTCAAACACTGCATCATGTTGGGAAAATCCATGCACGGCTGACTGTCCCTCTCACCCGTTATACAGGGTGTAACATGAGTGATGCAAAACCTCTCTCCCACGTGTTCTACATCTAATTTCCGACCAAAAGTGTCCTATAACTTTTTTTTTTACTTCGCTCAAAACCCCAATTTTTTTTCACTTTTAAGATTTTTTTTCGAGTTTCCGACCTCGTCTCACTAAAGCAGCTATAATTTCCTTAATTTAAAAAGTAAATTCAAATTTAGAGATACCGCTGGAAAGAGCGTTGAATTTCCTGTCTCTCTAATGCCTAACAAAAAAGGTTTAGGAGGATTTGAGGAGTGAAAATGGAGTTTGAAAAGAGAATTTGGTCAAAATCTTAAAATCGTCTGTTTTTTCAATCGCTTGGTGATCCTATTAATTCTTGTAGTAGAATGGTGAAGGTAAGCTAAAAAATGCGCCAAAACGTCAGCGTTCCAAGGGACTAATCAAAACGTTTTTTGGGATTGATTTCAAGAGAGAAAATGAGGTTTGAATACGAAAAAACGTGTTGTTTCCGGCTAAATCGTGGGTTTTTCATGAAAAATGTAGGAAGGTACCTTTTGTGAAGTAGTGAGTCAACTATGGGGTAATTTTCAAATCGAATGGTGACACCCTCACATCATCTCCCAGTAAGTATTTGGTCGTTATTTTCATTTTAGTTGTTGGCATTACAAATAATGGAACTATGGAAGTTAAGCGGGACTCTGCTCAATCCTTTATTTCCTCAAAATGCCCTCCGTTTTGGCGAATAACAGAGACCGTTTCGTTTGTGAAGGGTCCAAAGATGGCAGCGAAAAAGATAAGAACTCATCCCAATCATTCGTAGAGGTACACAATCAACAGTCGTCTCAATCCTCTTGGCTTAACTTCCATAGTTCCATTATTTGTAATGCCAACAGCCTTGGTCTAGAATGAAAATAACGACCAAATACTTACTGGGAGATGATGTGAGGGTGTCACCATTCGATTTGAAAATTACCCCATAGTTGACTCACTACCTACTTCACAAAAGATACATTTTTCATGAAAAACCCACGATTTAGCCGGAAACAACACGTTTTTTCGTATTCAAACCTCATCTCTCCTGAAATCAATTCCAAAAAACGTTTTGATTAGCCCCTTGGAAAGCTGACGTTTTGGCGCATTTTGCTTCCGAGTCTGCGAAGCAGCGGAAGCCTTGTGTTCACTTTCGTGAGCCAAAAAATTGTTGTCTTCAGAAATCTAAATTTCCACTTGCATTTTGCGTTTCAAAGCCTACTGAACAAATTTGGTTCCGTGTCAGTGGGTCTGTGAGTCTGTGAGTCTGTCTGTCCGCATTTCCTTGTTACAGCCATAACTTCCACGATTTTGAATTGATTCAGCTCAAATTTTGAGGGATGGTGCGGATAAGGCCCCTTGAGGTCCCATACAAATTTCAACATGATTGATCCAGCGGTACGCCCTGCGCATGCGCTAACGTTAAATTCAACAAACACGCATAACATTCACAATTTTGATTCAATTTCACTCAAATTTTCAAGGGTTGTTTGGACAAGGCCTAGTGAGTTCCAGTATGAATTTCAGCATGATCGGACCCTCGGTGCGCTCTGCGCATGCGCTGGCGTGAAATAGATTCAATTTCCTTGTTACAGCCGTACTAACTAAAGATTTCACCCAATTTCAATGTAATTCTCAGGGATTAAGCGGGTAGGGCCCATTGAGGTCCCATATAAAATTCAACATGATAGAGCCAGCGGTTCGCCCTGCGCATGCGCTAACGTGAAATTCTTCAAACACGCATAACTTTCGCAATTATGTATAATGGACGTAATGTATTATGGACGTCATGTTATGTAATATGTATATATTTCATGTAATGTTATGCAATGTTATGTTATGTAATGTAATGTTATGTAATATGTATATTTCACGTTATGTAATGTAATGTAATGTTATGTAATGTAATGTTATGTTATTTTGCTTCCGAGTCTGTTCTATTTTATAATGGGTCACTCTGATTGTGACGAGGAAGCTCCTGTGCCATCACCTTGGCAGTGTATTTTAGCTTACCTTCACCATTCTGCTACAAGAATTAATAGGATCACCAAGACATCGGCAAAGCCAGGACTGATGTCTGCCGCCTCTGTACTGAGGCCGTGGAAACAGCAGAGCACATCCTATTTGAGTGTCGGCACTTCGGGAAGGGGTTCATTAACACCACCGATGCTGCTGGAGAATCACCCGTAAACCTCCTCCACTTTGTGAGAGAAGAGGCCATCAACCGGCTTCTTAAATGAAAATAGGGACAGATGTCAAAATAGATCTTCCAGGTCTCATTGACAGGGGGCTCGGTACCCGTCCCATTGGAAAAAAAGCGTTTGAAAAAACAGACGATTTTAAGATTTTGACCAAATTCTCTTTTCAAACTCCATTTTCACTCCTCAAATACTCCTACAAAAAATTTGTTAGGCAATAGAGAGACAGGAAATTTAACGCTCTTTCCAACGGTATCTTCAAATTTGAATTTACTTTTTAAATTAAGAAAATTATAGCTGCTTTAGTGAGACGAGGTCGGAAACTCGAAAAAAATCTTAAAAGTGAAAAAGGTGGGGTTTTAAGCGAAGTAAAAAAAAAAAAAATTTTATAGGACACTTTTGGTCGGAAATTAGATGTAGAACACGTGGGAGAGAGGTTTTGCATCTTTCATGTTACACCCTGTATATACCCGTTATATAGCTGCTTACAGTAGGGGGCAATGGTTTAGGTAACGTAGCCTTTGTCTTTTGTGCTCAACTGTTTAAAAAAAACCTGCATATTTAACCTCTCATGGTAGGTACTCCATTGTTGTACTTCATTTTGACACATAGCTATATATACAATTTATACATTTTATACATAGTTTGAAATTAAATAAATATCTTCTGGAGAATGTTTACGGTTTCCAGTCCGATTCTAAGTGACATTCAAACTCCTGAAACGATTATAAAGTTACCTACTCGTCCTTTCTCAGTTCTCGAAGTCCAAATATTGAAAAGAAAGCGGAAAACCGGAGAAAATTCCTTCTTCCGAGATACGGGGAGAAAACCAAGAAGTTCTTGAGTGAATTCACTTTGTCCTCCAAGCAATAGGAATAATACGTCCACCTCGACCATAACGAAGTCGGAAGGATTTGTCTCTCCGGGCCGAACCCTCAAGTCTTCCGAGAAAGGAATAAGAAAATCCTGGGAGTGAGTCAGGTGGATGCTGGTAATTGCATATCCGAGCTTAAGTCTCTTCCACTTCCCGCAGAAACCCCAATTCAGGAGGTGGATCCGAAAGGAGACACTTTTTAATAGTGTTTGCCGAAGGAGAAGCTTTGAAAAGCATCTGCGTCCGAGTCCCGATAGGGGGAAGTACTTTCCCGAGTGTCAACTCTGGATTTATCGCCAGACCGGGATTAAGGGAGAGTTACTCTTCCTGACACCCGGGTCTTATTTTTCCTTCCATTTTCTTTTTAGGCGGATTTAGCTACCCCTCCACCACCTCAGAGGGTTTACTTCTATCTTTCGGGTTAGATTAATGTTTGTTGCGCTTTGAGAAATATAAGCAGCCTGTATCGTTCATTTTTTTTCTCTTTTCCATCTAATCTGCCAAATGAAATTGGAACTGAATTTGCAAAGTACTCGCCGTAGTTTGGTTTCCTTGTTACACTCATGGTCGGAGGGTCGCTACACAGTGAGGGATGAGTAGGTACAATGAGTGAAAAAAACCACTGCCAAGTTGAGGCGTATGGATTCCTCATATCTATAACGTGATCGTAAATATAATCATTACTTCATCATTTGGGTGGATGGGATGGTTTGGGTGATT
The DNA here is from genome assembly GCA_954871275.1 of Leptopterna dolabrata. Classification (NCBI taxonomy): domain Eukaryota; kingdom Metazoa; phylum Arthropoda; class Insecta; order Hemiptera; family Miridae; genus Leptopterna; species Leptopterna dolabrata. Next base: position 11,015,416 of record OX940975.1, on the reverse strand, counting down.
TGAACGTGAATTTCACGGTCATACAAGCTCGGACGGAATTTAGAATCCGATTTCAATGAAATTCACTGGGCATTTAGAGTCCAATAAGCCCTCTAAATTTTAGCTCAGTACTGCCATTTTCGAATAGTTACGCGCGTGGCAATGATTGCTGACAAACAACAGACGAAAAACAGAGATGAGTTCAAATCTTTATTTTCTGGAAGGCCTCCAAATGTGATCGAAAATTTTCCGCTACCGTTGAAGCAACAGTCAGAAATAGTAAATAAGCAATAAATTTAATTAAATAATAAATAAATCTGAAAATGTTCTTCGTGGAAGCGGGGATGTCAATTGGTCGATACAAGCAGGTGAAAGGTGACGTCGTTAGGTTTCCAAAACGCTAATTAAGGAACATAATTCATTAGTGGGGAAATGAGTAGCTTCGACGACTTTTAAAGTGGAAGCACATACGGAACTGCCATATTAATTTGCATTGTTAGGTATAGATCACCGAAGCCACAATCACCTACAAAAATTATAATCGAAGCATTTCAAATGGCCGAATGATGAGGTTTGGAGGGGGGGTTCGTAGTTGAAATGACCAGGAACCATTATGTCGGAGGACAACAGCTGTCCAGAGCCAGACGAGGAGTGGAAGGGCGACCGCATGGCTCCCGACAAAAACAACGATACACAAAGAGGAGAAAAAGTGAAAATGTAAACCGGTTCGATGGATCAGAACAATCGTTGGGGTCGGAAGAACCGGACAAAGTCGATCTGACATCGCCCCGGGCGAAATGCGCCTGCCATCGGTTCGGTTCGCACTTGGCGCTTTTATTCACCTCGGCTGGCAATAATACAACGGCGTTGACACACCCAGTGCAGATCAAGCTCCTTCTTGAAAAGCACACTGAAACCTCAGGTTGATTCCAAATTCGAACACTTCCTCTGAGAACTTGTAGCTGAATCTTCAAAGCCAATGCCAAGTATCGTCTGGTGTGACTAAACCCTACATGATACGAGTGATGTGGGAAAAGGGGGTGCGAGTGACCAGAAGCTTCCGGGAGAGGCTTCCAGGGGCCTGTTTCATAAAACAACAAGCAACAAGTGTACAAGTCTACAAGTGCAGGTACTAGTAATACACGGTGTTCAAGTGTTTCACCAAAAGAAAACGTACAAGTTGTGACAGTGTGGCTGTTCTCGAGTTGCTTTTTCTTCCGGCGGAGACGGGATCGCTTGGTGGCCTAATCGATATCCCTTCATAACCGGTGATAATCTCGCTGGTCTAGGAGGGGGAGTCTCGAGGGTCCACCACCACTGTCACACTCTGTCACATGGTAGCAGAGCGCGGTTTGGTAGTATGCGCTGAGCAATTCACCATACTCCATCCACTTTTTGTGGGCTAACCAGGATAAGCCCAAAGGTTTCCAGAAGGATTCCTTTACAAACATCCTGTCTCTTTGATAATACATACATCTATTGGCTTCCCCACCCCCATTCCCCCCTTTGGAGTGTCAATATAAAATATATTGAGCTCATTTGAAGGCGATTAATGCTGTGTCCCTATTTACAAGTGCCAGTAGCTGTTCCATCCTAACGATGGAGGTTGATCACCTAGAGGTTTCCCAGATGAGCACAACTCACTGGACAACAACCTCTGACAACATTTTTTGCCCGCCAATACTCGTATGTAGTATAGGAGCTTTGTTCTCCACCAGTAAAGATTATTCTGCTTCACAGAAGTATGTCATGTGGGGAGGAGTGTGATAGTGTGGCTGTTGTCGAGTTGTTTTTTCTTCCGGTGGAGACGGGGTCGCTTGGTGGAAGCCTAATCGATATCCCTTCTTATGTGGTGATAATCTCGCTGGTCTAGGAGGGTCCGAAATGACTCCCCGAAGAAGACACCCCATAATCAATCGATTAATGCCTCCTTCGTTTATCATAATAGTAGTATCATAGTAGTATAATAGTATCATAATAGCAACGGTATCGCGGGACAAAAAAGTGTGACATGTGACAAAAAAACTAGTTGGGGGTCGGGCTAAGAATTGCGTTGCAATTAATATATATATATATAACTATATATTTTCTTATAACTTATCGGACACATAGAGTCACCTTCCTGTTCCATTTTGACGCGCTTATACAGCAATTCTTGTACCATTATTTAGACAGTTTAGAAAATTTTCCCGAAATTTTGATTTTTTTTAAAATCCCGTAACCATCTTCCTATCGTCCATTGAATGTAACTCATTCCTTAATATTATCTGTACATACATATAATAATGCGCTAAAATCAAGAAATGGGTTCAGAATGGTACCGAGAGAACCGTACCGAATAAAATTTTTAAAGTTCACATTCTAAAAGTTGTGGCAAATTGCAACATTGTTTATTATCTATAATTAATAAAACGAACCTCCAATTGGGACTTAAGCCTTCGTCAAGGACCATCATAATTTGGTGTAGTATAGCTCTTGGTGCCATAACGGCGCCGGCAATTTTGTAGTTCGTTGGAGAGTTGCGGACGGCAACTGCATTATGGGATTTTTGCAGAAGTAGGCTCCTCGAGTTCCTCTGGTAACGGGTGGTCTTATTTGCATAAACATGAGTGCGAACGAGCGAGTCAATCAATTGGAAAATCACCCGATTATTATTCGTCGAATCACCTCAGCAGAATCATTAAGACGGGAAGACAATTGAATTGTACGGCAATCGTAGGTTCCACGACAGAATTCAATTAGGCGTCAGCTCGTCCGTGAGAAACGGCCCGAGTGGAATTGACCCTCAGCCGATACACAACTATCAAGTTACACAGGTACATACTTAACATGTTAGATACCTATTTTAACGAAATTAGTGTGTGGCTAGTCTGAATTCATGAACATTTAAAATAAGTGGTGATTATGATATACCATCCCAGTAATCTGTAAGGTCGGCCATGTAGATTCGTATGCAAAACATCATAATAAATTTATCGTCCACCGAAGTGAGACTCGAGCGGTGAGTGTGTTTTCCACGGAAAACTACTTTCCGAAAGTATACTATAACCAAATTGGGCTTTTGAGAATGAGGAGTACCTACCCATGATTTCTGTTTATATTATTTCCCCATTTTCTAATGACAGTACCTAGGAATTTTGTGCAGAATTGCAGGATTTTTCTGCACCCAGAAATACTAGGAGTAAAAAGAAACTCACTTCAGTTGTCATTTGAATTTCCCTCCATACTAGCGTTTTTCACAAAGTTCAAAAGCGACTCGCCAGATTTCTCTGGCTATGGATATTCTAGTAGAGCATCCATGGTTGTTCCTTCACGTTAGCTCCATAGACCAAGCATGTTACCGAAATAAAGCAACAGTAATCGATGCCTTGCAATCGAAATCAGAAACCTAGGCCTAGGCCTAGGCCTAGTCCTCAAACTGGCAGGTCCTGGGACCTAGTGTTCCCGTGGCAACTGAGAAAAGTGGCCCGTTCGCGCGTAAAAATATTGTTCACCACACCCACTTTAGACCCTGTCCCCAGAATCTGATTTCCACCCAAAAATCTTTCTTTTCACAATCGATTTGATCCCTTCGATTCAATTTGTCATCTCGATACGAGATGCTTCTTCGTCTTCTGATTTTTTATTGTTGTCTCGTGCACATTCCCTTTCTCTGTTGTCTGTTGTCAGTTTTGAGTTTTGAGTCTGTTGCGTCAAATTTTGTGCATTTTTCGTTTCGTCCGGTGCCGATGACAGATTTGTATTTGTGGTACCTACGTGCGTTTTGTCCTGTTTGCTGTTTGTGGTTTGTGGATTGATCAGCGTCGCAACACACAAACTACCAAGTTTCTAGTCAATAGCTTCTCCATTCAAGTAGGTACCGGCCGACGGGTCATTGTTTCGTTGTATTAGTTTAATATATTTTTGTAACACATGAATTCGGTGGCTATTTCCAGTAGCAATTGTCGACGTTTTCGTACGACGATAGAGTGTTTATTAAAAGAGATCAGCTTTGCTGAATATCACTCAATTAGTAAAAAGGGAAGGTTGTTGTTACCTTGGGGTATTTTGTAGACAAATCTGTTGGTTTTGTGTTCTGGTTTGGTGCCCCACCGTTTTCAGCGCCCACGCACAGCTACTGATTTTGAGACCAACCGCACTATCCTACGATGAATAGCTTTCTTTATATAGCTTTCAGAATTTCGGCCACAAGTGATGTCATTGCACCCCTCCCGACTGGGCGGAACCCCCTTGCCCAGTGTGACGTCACTTGCTGCCAAAATTTTTAAAGCTCATAATATTATATACAAAATTAACTATTCATCGTAGGAGAGTGCGGTTGGTCTCAGAATAGAACCCATTTTCGCCGAATAGTTTTTGGCGGCACGACGAATCCAGAACAACTGACGAAAAATCAAAAAGCAACCAGCTCCGTAGGTATGAAGGGCAATATCAATAATGTTCGGAGCTTTTGAGCAAATTTTGAAAAATTCAGTGACGTTTGACCCACAGAAACTTTGTAATCCACCCCCTTTTTGAGAGCAACCCAAATTGCTCATATTTTATTTTATGGTTAACATTTAGAAGGTACTAGGTATGGTAATGTTTTGTGAAAAATGTTGACTACTAACAATACTTGGATGTTTTTTTGGTTAGAAAGGTGGACAATGAATGTTTGTCTTTATAATAGTACAGGTTTTGCAGGGGTGTTGAAGTGAGTTACATCGAAAAAGGTCATGCTGCATTGTGATTATTTCTGGCTTTCATTCTGTTCAGCTCCAGTCTAAGTGGTTGCGTTAGCACTGGGATGTGGAAACCACCAGAAGACTCCTCAGTGGGAACTTACACATTGATTGGACAACGCCCCCTCGTTCATGTTGCGCCCATTTTCAAGTGAATAAGGATTTTTTCGGCCTCAACTGAAAGAACCTCGCGGTTCTGAATAGAGAAAATCGGCGGAAATCCCCTCCCTCGGTGGCCGGCAAATCGGCGGAAACGGGGCGAGCCGTTGGGGCGTTTAACGGCCGTTAATGGGCGACATAAAGGCAAAACGTGGTGGTGAGAGCGCTGATTAAGACGAACCCGATAATTATTGTCAAGTGTCTCCCCTCCCCTCGCCGCGAGCACTCTCTGACAACAAACAACCACCACCACCCGTTACGCAGCGGAACATCCATAGCCAACGATGTGAAATTAAGGGAAATTGGCATGTTGAAGGAAATAGGCAGCGTTGTCAACTGGAGGAAGTTGACTTACTGAACACATTTAGACAACAAAAAAGTCGGTGAAAACATGGGAACCAACGATCAGTAGCAGTAAATGACGCAGGAATGAAACAATATCATTAAACAAAAACAATGGAAGTACATTGCTTGGGGTTAACGAACATTGGGTCTGTTCGTCCGGAAAAAGTTAACACGAAAAGGCGGAAGCAAACAGAAATCGTGAGTTTGGAAAAGGGGAGTTATCTGAGCCTCTTGGCTCCGATGGATGCTACCTACTGAAAAAGAAGCAGGAACATCCATGTTAGAAGAAGGAGACGGGGATCAACAACAACACAGCAAATGGCGCAGGGCGCCTATGCAAAAAAGTTAGGTTGTTCTTAGTTGTTTCCGTGAAGCAGACCAACTTTGAATTTCCAAAATACACGAAAATGAAACACACATTCGCAAATTGAATTAAACCTTTCGCCAACTGAATTAAACCTTCCACAAACTGACTTAAACTTTTCGCAAACTCAATTAAACTTTTCGCAATTAGAATTAAACCTTTCACACTTTGAATTAAACTTTTCGCAAACTGAATTAAACCTTTCACAATTAGAATTAAACTTTTCGTGAATCACACATTTTTCAAGCACATGAATTTTGTGTCACTCAAATCATTGCTTTTGCTGTTCCAATATTATAATATATTATTACTTTTGTCAACATAGGTACTATATAATATACATTACAAATATAAACTAATAAGTATTCGCAAACTGAATTAAACCTTTCGCAAACTGAATTAAACCTTTCGCAAACTGAATTAAACCTTTTGCAAATATAATTAAACCTTTCGCAAACTGAATTAAACCTTTCGCACTTGTAATTAAACCTTTCGCAATTGTTATTAAACCTTTCGCAAATGTTATTAAACCCTGAAAAATGGTTCATGAGTGTTAAAAGAAAAAATGACACTTTTCTGGTAAACATGAACTTGTATATTTTCATAAGCAATAAAACATGGAACGTCAAAGTCGACTATTAACAATTAATCGTCATTGAACATGAAACGTGGAAGAATGGGAAAAACTAACAAGGAAGTAGTCAGTGGAGAGGTTGTCCCGTGGCTGCGGCAGGTAGCAGAAGAAACATGTCTGTGACATAGTTTGAACAATCTAGGGGAGTTACTGTAGTCACACTATCTTGAATGACGTCCGACAATGTGTGCTCCCCAGGTTCAGCCAGTATCTCCCTAGCACCATATTTGATTTTAGAAAATGCTTTTTCCGCTGGATTAAGCATAGGTGAATAAGGTGGTAAGAATTTTACAGACATTTCCGAAGTTGCCAAAAATTGGGTGACTGCATTTGCCCGATGAATTTTCGCGTTGTCCATAATTAGAAGGACGCCGTGACTTGAGACACCCAACAGCATTTGTAGTTCTCTCAAAAATTCACAAAAGAGTTGTGCAGTTGTGGTGCCATGACTTACAATTTTTTAATATACTACCCCTGCATTATTGAGAGCAAGTATTAATGAGGTATTGCGTCCTCTAACCGTGGGAACAGTCACCACTGCTCTTGTGCCAACCCTCGAACGAGCTTGGCTTCGACGCAAATGGAGATTAAACCCAGACTCGTCGATAAAAATGATTTTTTCTCGGTTTTCTGGGACACATTCATTGAAGCTACGTGCGTAGCGTCTTCTGAGTCGAATGGTGTCTCTAGCTGGTTGAGTACTGGAAGCGAGCGCTTTCGATGTAAGGACATCATCATCAGGCCGTCGAGAGAATATTAGTATTACTAGAATACCTACCGATATTCTTTCGACGGCCTGATGATGATGTCCGTACCACGGTAGCGCTCGACTCCAGTACTCAATCACCGAGTGACGACGGATTCCTCAGGAAGGTATGGTAATTTTGCACTAACTCTGCCCCTTCAAACTCAAACCCGCAATATACAAAGCCTTTGCGGTCCCCCCTTCAAGAACCACTGCCCTTGGATGGTGCTGTCGTCATTCAAAACTTGTAGGTACTACCCGTTTCCCGTTCCGTCGCACTATAATTACATTTTCGGTAATAGCGCCGCACCGTGGGAAATTTTTCAATAGGAAAAGGGAACCTTCATCGTTCTTGTCCACTTATGTACTTCACCTCTAACTGCGCAGTTATCCGCTAAACGGCGAAAACGCTTACACATCGGATGCCCAGTTTAAGATCAGTTACATGTTTCAGTGGTAGGTCATGTTTCTCTTCTTTTATTTTACCTAAAACACGCGAGATACACGAAAACGATAGCTTCGTAAAGGCTTTTGTGCTGAGTTTTTGCGACCCTTTTAACCCCTTCTGCCCCGTCACCGTGGCCTCTTCGTACAACAGAAAACCAGAAAACGTCCGGCCCGGGACAACCGTTTCAGCTGATAGTGAAAAGCCAAGTTAACCCGCAGTAATTGGCCTCGGTCGTACAAAGACACAAGAGAGAGCTCAATTAACAGATAAAAGTTTCTACGCGGTCAGTCCAATTACCGCTCGGGCAATTACCGGAGAGGGCTTCCGACCACTGAATACCAATAAGGTCCTTTTCTTATTGAAGGGAAAACGGCTGTTTCGTCGTGGCAGAAATGGCTCCCGTCTGACATCTGGACGGGATTTCTGGATTTGAGCGAGAAAAAGGGGAATTTAGTGGGGGATCGTGAGGGGTCAGTTGGTGGGCATCCGGTAAGGCAATATTCGGCTCTTTGGGAAGAAGATGTTTGCACAGCAAGAACTGAGCGTCTTGGCCGAATGCGTAATGAGGCAATTAAGCTCAAGTGGTCCCTCTGAGGATACACAATATTCCTCCTTTTCGAGATGGGACATCTTGTAGGAAGTTACAAACAGATATATTTCGTGAACCACATGACACGAATACACAATTAGGCTTGTCGATGGTTCCAACCTCTTCATGTACACATAAAAACAGAACGTCACAGAGGCGAGGCACATAACTTCCTCGTAACGATTCTATTTAAATTATAATTCCCTCGATTATTGATAACATAGAGGGCTATAATAAATTATTACAATCAGTTCAGGCGTCTTTTCGACACTTGTGTCTGACAAACGAGCTTAGAACGATGTTAGAACACTGAAGACATGATGTAACGATTCATTAGGTACACTGTTATACCAAATCCGCTTTAATATTTTGGTAATTTAGCTTCCAATGAACGCGAAGTTATTTTTGTAAAAGTTGTCGGGTTGCAATAAGCCACATTTACCATCTGGAACAAGGAACCAGTCACCGTAGATACTTATCTAGTATCCATGCCACCCTTATTTGCCAGACATAGTAAAGGCGTCTTCAACAACGTTGAAATCATAGATCACAGTTCTGGATCATAGATCTCAGATAGTTCCCACAATGTCGCCCAGACGTGGGCTATTATAGTCCGATTTGTTTGAATTGCAATAGGCCCTAACCGGATTGAATTATTGAAGTGAATTTTATCACTAGGTATTATTTTGGTTTATTATTTTCAATAATGAACCACTGGAATCGAGCATGAGAAAACAAATTCTAACCCCCCCTCAAAATTTGATGGTTTACGTTTCATGGTATGTAGAATCCGAAAATGCAATAACAAAATTTCTGTCTGTCCGCCGTACGCCATACGGGCCACTTTTTTAGTTACAATGAAACAAAATTGATGAAATTCGGGTTATAGGTTCCGTTCGGGGTCGTTGGTCCTCGAAGCTCGGCGTTACTGTCAGTCATCTCTAAGAGGTTCAAAATAAGGGTTGAAATTTTAAGAACGCCGTATCTCGAAAACTTTCGATAGAAGGGTATGGTTTTTTTACGTTATTAACTTTGTCTTGAGCTAAACAATTTTTTGAGACCACCCGGAGCATTGTACGTCCAGCCGTTCGTGTGCACCAAAAAGCTTCGTCAACACGATCGTGAATCAAACGGTATTAATCCGGCCCGGATATCATCACTAGGGAGCACCTGATTATAATCAAGGATGGCTGTATGAAAGTCGAGTTGGTTATTCTGTGATATTGTTTCATTTGATAAGTGATGGACTGTTGGATTTTGTTGGTAGGTTCTGAAACTTGAACAAAAAATGTTGAAGTAGGTATTATTGATGGGTATAAATTATTACACAATGGTAAATTATTTCACAACAGTAAATTATTAAACAACGGTAAATTATTACATAACGGTAAATTATTACACAACGGCAAATTTTTACACAACGGTAAATTATTACACAACGGTTCATCTAACAAGAAGGGGCTGAATTTTGTTGATCGGTACTGTTGTAACTTGAACAACCGTTGAAGTGTTATTTATGGGCAAGTTATTACAAAACGGTTCATTATAGGTATTGACCGCAGAAAACAGTGATCTACACAGAAGGGGCATCTATTTCACTCCACATCAACAATTTTCTTTTAGAACTTCATTATTTGCGTTTCTTTTTGCCGTTTTAGTTACTGTTTGTCATCGGCTGTATTATTTTAGCAACATTTAACTCGTGATTTAGGTAGGTACCTAGTAACGAGCACGGGGTTAGGTACTAACCTACGGAGTATCTGCGATTCACATAATATATATAGAGTAGTACATATTATATTATATAGACGGGTTATCTATACAGAGAGCTGTGATCTGTAACAGAAGGGTATTCTGTACGTGAACTATTAAATTGAACCATTTAGGAACTAACTCACAACATTTCTTCAAATTTCCACTCCTTGCGACCATTCTTCCGCAGGGACTTACTGGTACTACGTAGCAGGGTTTCATGTTCGTGAATGTAGATACAACTAAATCATTGGTACCTACCAGTTATTGCCTATCAATATTTTGTATGATAATTATATGGGGACCATCAAGGGCCCAATCCTCCCGTCCTTCAAATTTCACCTCACTTGTGTGGTGCAGAACGTATGACGAAATAAGGTGATGGAAAGTTCCAAAAGCAACAACATCGAAATTACCTTCCGGAGAAAATGATTTTCAAAAAAAAATTGGTAAACATCTCCGGGGGGGGGGGGGGGGGGGGGTCAGGTTGAAGAATGACATCATCAGAATCGTCAAATAAACTCCTGAGGCCCAACATCTTTCACAAAGGAGTTAACGAGACAAAAGTGATTGCGTATAATATGATGTAGTCATGTCTACATTACTTCACTTTAGTTGCAGGTATCTATATTTCCGTTATATTAATATAGGAGACCCGTGTAGAGATCTCCTATGCCCACACAGAGTAATAGCAATATACTTGCAAAATATGCTAAGACAGTGATAACAGTCCACGCGACGCGTCCTTGATGGTAGGCAGGCTGGGTCTTGAAGAAAGAAACTGAGGATATTATCTCTTGGAAACCAATTCTTGAAACAACCGTGACAAGGAACAATGCTACCACAACGGTCAAGTGACGTTTCCTTTGTCTTTCCTGTCCCCAACGACCCATAAACTGAGGGAAGATTGAGCCATTACGGTTATACCGATTCGCGTTCCCTCCACGGTATGGAATAAAAGATGCAGATTGAAAAGATAGAATTGCTGGATTGAAAAATATACACTGAATTGCCATTTCCAGTTATTAGTGATGAACAAAGTAGAAAGGTCAAACGAACTGTGGACACAAGAATGAAATGAGTGACATGATAGCCGATATTTATGTCCATTGGGTTAGTCAAAATTTTTGTGACAACTCGGATGCGTCATCAATAAAAAACGCTGCAAATCCCTGCACAACGGTTTATTATTTTGTACAGAATACCCTCCTGTTACATATCACAGGTCTCCGTATTGATAGCCTTTCTATATAACATATGTACTGTTCTAGAATTGAGAACATTTGATTTTGACAGATATACAAAAGATATGATTTCAGTTGGTTGATGCTTCGAAGGACCATCAGTGCTTAAAGCGGCACTGAGCGCGCAGATATAACCTATGGTGAAAAGGCGATTGGAAAATATTCAATGCGATTTATACGTTGTACTGCAAAACAATTATAATTAGAAATTAATGTGCGAAAAAAGGTACTGAGTTGATTATGTACAAAATATCAATATTTGACTACCTACTGGCCAGCAGTGGTTACAACCTCCCTTGAAGAGCACGTGGTGGCTGCGGCTGCAGCGACGACGACGTCCGAATCCACAGGTTGATGCTTGATGGCGGTTGTTCAGCCGGCCGGCGACTTCCCCGGAACGCTCGTAGAGAATGCGTACCGAAGGTGTTGCGTCGGAAGATGTTGATTCCGAACAACGGTGAGGTGCACATTCACGTTCGGTGCCAAATTTGGGAAAAAGTACTTTTGGCGAGAAAAAGATTTTTTGATAGGTAGTATTTTTTGAGATAGATATCGATCGATCGAAACGGTAGACGGTAGCAAGATGGAGTGAGAAGAGCGGAGGGCCTGGAGGCTCGACGGGAGGTGGTGGAAGCGAGGGGAGGGAAGCACCCATCAGCTGATGAGGGCTTGACCGCAGTGAAGTTTCCGGATTACTGTTTAGTGGGAAACTATTCGAGTGACGTCAGCATGGGCCCGGAGAAGACAGGACGGCGGCGTAGGTAGATCGCATTTTAAAGGTAGAACCTAATTCATAATAATACTTAAGCGACAAAAAATAATTAGCACAAGTCCGAAATTCCGAAGTTCTTAAACATACACCCCCCAATTTACGACTTGGGCTGGCAGAAACAAATGCAAGAAGTAAATTTAATGACAAGAAGAGAGATCTGTAATGGCTACACCAAAAGCGGAATTAGTTTTATTGTAGGCCTCTTGTAAACCCCCTGCGAAGTTTTCAAGGTTACAACGCGGACGACGTTGTCTTGACCTGGATGGATCTCCAGTACACGTGCTTTTGGCCACAGGGTTGGAGGTGTGCGAGTGTCCGTGATGAGAACAAGGTCGCCGACCTTGAGACTAGGGATCTCCTTATTCCACTTGTCTCGGACCTGGAGGCTGCGAATGTACTCCTCCTTCCAACGGCTCCAGAAGTACTGAACCCTCTCACGGATCAACTCCCATCTCGTGAGTCGGCTTACAGGAGTGTCATCGTAACATGGCTCTGGAATGGTATTTAAAGGATGTCCAACCAGAAAGTGCCTAGGAGTTAATGCTTCAAGGTCTTCAGGGCTATCCGATGTTGGCTGGAGAGGGCGTGAGTTGAGAATACATTCAATTTTTGTAAACATCGTGGAGAGTTCCCAGCTTGTATAGGACTGGCTACCAAAGGTCTTCTGCAACAATGCCTTGCTCGATTTCACCGCTGCTTCCCAACTGCCCCCAAAGTGTGGTGACAGGGGCGGATTGAATTTCCATTCTATGGCAAGATGAGAAGTGCGGTTAATGATGGAAGCTTTGGTGTCTTGTCGGTCAAACCACGAGTAGATCTCCTGGAGATATGCAGCTGCTCCTATAAAGTTGGTTCCACAGTCCGACTGCATGATGGCTGGGATACCACGTCTTGAGATGAAGCGCTCGAAGGTGTCCAGGAAATTCTCAACTGAAAGTCCAATAGCGAGCTCCAGATGAACAGCTCGGGTGGACAAGCAAATATACAGACAAAGGTACGATTTTTCTACAGTTGATTTGCGAAGACGTGATGCTCGGCATAGAAAAGGTCCCGCGAAGTCCACCCCAGTATGCATAAATGGTCTGATGGAGTTGAAACGGGAAGCAGGCAAGTTTCCCATTAAAGGCGCAAGTGAACAACGGGAAAACCTTATACATACAACGCATTTTCGTCTGATTGCTTTTATGAGGTTGCGTGCAGCAGGAATCCAGTAAAGTTGGCGGATAGTTGCAAGAAGGGTGGATGGGCCGATGTGGTGATTCTGACGATGATAGTGATCGACTAATAGATTGGTAAAGTGTGACCGCGATGGCAAGAGTATAGGATGTTTTTGTGGCGTAGAAAGAGGGGAATTCAACAGTCTGCCACCAATCCTCAACAAACCTTCTTGGTCCACGAAGGTATTTAGGCGGCGAAGCTCAAGCGGCAAGGAGTTGAAGTTGACATTGATGAAGGCCTCAGGATAATAGGAATGCTGTAAGATTTTTATACAGTGATGATTAGCAGCTGTAAATTCAACAGAGGTAAGAGCGCCGGTAGTACGATATATCCTGAACTTAGCAGGTATTCGGGTATTTCGAATAAAGCGTCGCACACAAGCCAACACTCGAATGAGACGAATAAAGGATGAATGTCGCTCAGTATACTGAAGGAATTCAGTATTGCATCGTACGGTGACCAACGAAAGGTTGGTTGGTTTGAGTTCAGGCACTTCGGTGTCCGGTGTTTCTGTAGAAATGGGCCATTCCTCGATTGGCTGAAGACTCCAGTGTGGCCCAGACCACCACAATGAAAGGCATTCCAGAGCAGCAGGTGATACGCCCCGTGATCCAATATCGGCAGGATTTTCGATACCCTTGATGTGATACCATGACTCCAGGCTAGTGATATCCAGAATTTGTGTTACCCTATTAGCCACAAACGTTTGTAGAAGGTAGGTTGGTGTTTTCAGCCAGCTCAACACGATGGTCGAGTCGGTGAAACAATAGAGCTGTGTGATTTTCAATTTAGTTCGAAGGTGCTCGAGAGACTGGATGAGTTGTGACAGGAGGAGTGCTCCGCAAAGTTCGAGCCTTGGAACGGTGAGGGTCTTGAGAGGCGCAAGTCTGGTTTTCGCCTTTAGTAGTGTCATGGTAACATTGTCACCTTGTGTTGACCTGAGGTAGGCTGCTCCGCAATATCCCTTCTCTGACGCATCTGAAAAGCACAATAATTGATAGGTTGTGTCAGATGATGGCAGCAGTCGGGGAATAGCGATAGAAGATACAGTGGGAAGTTCGCTGATGAATTGATTCCAAATTGATAATAGAGGTTCAGGAACTTTATCATCCCAATCAAGTTTAGATTTCCATGTTTCTTGGAGTATACGTTTTGCAAAAAATATAACAGGGGCTAGATAGCCCAAAGGATCGAAAAGACGTGCAATGGCGGATAATATTTCTCGTTTGGTACAGCCACCAGGTGGGCTGGCAACTTGATATGAGAATGCATCAGTAGATGGATTCCATTCCATACCTAAAATCTTGGTGGTGATGGAATCTTCAGCTTTGATAGGTACAGGTTGGTGAGAGATTGATTGTTGTGCAAGTAGGCTCGGGTGATTAGTACTCCACTTGTCTAACTCAAACCCACCCTTAGATAATAAGTTGATTAATTGGTTCTTTAGATCAAAAAGTTTCTCTGGTGTATAGCATCCATAGGCCACATCATCCACGTAGGTATGATGTAGCAACGCTTGTGCAGCCTCTGGAAATTGGTCTCCTTCATCATGGGCCAGCTGGTGTAGCACCCTTTGAGCAAGAAATGGAGAGCAACGGAGTCCATACGTCACAGTCTCTAACGAAAAATACTGTATGGGCTCTGTGGGTTTATTGCGCCAGATTATTTGCTGATACTGTCGGTCTTCTGGGGCAACGAGAATTTGCCTGAACATCTTGACAATATCGCATGTCAGGACATAGGGAAAGCGACGAAACTGCAACACAATATCAGCAATGTCGGCCTGCAACTTGGGTCCTGGCAGGAGATGATCGTTCAGAGAACCAGTTGAGGTGCGGAAACTCGCATCAAACACGACTCTTAATTTTCTCTTACCCTCTGAAACCGTTTTATAAATAGGATGGTGAGGTATCAGGTAAAGGGGTGGTGCGGTAGCCACTGACATATGCCCAAGGGCAGCATAGTCGTTCATAAAGGTATGATAATCCTCAGAAAGTTTATCGTCCTTTGATAATTTGGTCTCTAGAGAATGAAGGCGAGAAATTACTTTGTTAGTGTTGACTTGGAGTTTAGGAGCTGGGTTCCTAAATGGTAGGGATACTATATATCGCCCTTCCTCATTTCTACGATGAGTATCCATAAAATGTTGTTCACAACGTTCCTCGTCCGGTGACAATGTGGTATGAGTGAATTTGGGCTCTTCGATCTCCCAGAATCTTTCAATAAGAGGCGTGATATCCGACGACGAAAACAGCGACACACCACCGGGGTCCTGTGCGCCCAAAATGAATTTTCCTAGGACAGTGTATCCAAAAAGCGTTGAGATCAACCTTGGACCATGATCATGGAGAACCACTGGTGCACCTGTCACTACGTCGGGGTACAGATCGGCTCCTATTAAAAACGAAATTGGACCTGGATTTGTGAATTCAGGATCACTTAGAGGATAGGATCGGTAATCTGACCACATGTCAGAGTCCAGGAAAGTCTGTGGTAATGGAGGGGTGATAACCGGGACGACCACAGCCTCAGCCTCCAGGGGTGTAGATGGACTAGGTGACTCGAAGGAAATATCGATTTTACCCAGAACATTTTTCAAAGGAGAATTGTTCACACCAGAGATACCGAGTCGAACTGGCTTGAGATTGTGGCCGAGTAGTTTGGCACACTTCTCCGTCACAAAAGAATGCATGGACCCAGCGTCCAATACTCCCCGAAACCTGAGAGACCGACCCTGAGAATCCCTGATACATGCCACGACCGTTCCCAACATCACACTGTGACGATGAGACATACTTGCCCCCACAAAACCATTAGCAGAGGAACCGGTCGCTTGTGGCGGTAGATTAGAACAAGAAGAAGACGCATTACCTTGATTTGGCTTGTCAGTGATAGGTAGATGTAGCAAGGTGTTGTGTCTCCCCTTACACTCACGGCATACATACTTCGAAGTACACTGCTTGGTGCGGTGAAAAGGGTGAAGGCAGTTCCGGCAGCCGGACCAGCTTCTTAGGAGCTCCAGACGTTGAGATGGTTGCGCTGACTTGAAGACCTCACAGTCGAGGATTGCGTGCGACTTCTGGCAAACGAAACAGGAAATTTTGTCATTAGAGGTGGATCTGGTAGATTTATGGTCTGCTTCATGGAATGAATCCTTAGAAGAGTGAACATGTAGCGCTGATTGCGCCTGATTTTGTTGATGTTGCGGTGAAAATTTATTTGGATTTTTAGGTGGAGGCCTAGCTCCCCTATCCTTACCCTTATTCGATTCATTATTATTATTATTACTACTGTTTGAATCCGGAGCGGCAGTGATACTAAGAACTTGACATCGATTACGGATGAATTCTTGTAACACTGTGAATGTAGGAAAAGTGTTACCGACATTTTTCAATTCAAATGCCTCTCTAGTGATAGAATCCAAACCTCTCAAGGCAAGTTCACACAATAAATAATCAGTAAATTCTGGAATTTGTAAATTCTTGAGAGAAGTGATGCTTTCAGCCACGGTCGAAATATATAATTGCAGGGAAGCATAAGTAGGTTTACCTGTGATGGGTTGAAAACTCAAAATTTTATCTAAATGTGACACCGCCAACTTACGTTTGTCATCATAAACAGCTAACAACGCCTGCCAAGCCTGTTCAAAATTGCTCTCCACTACTGGAATATGTTTTATGACGTCATGTGCAGGACCGTCTAGATAACAACATAAATAATGAAATTTCTCAGCCTGTGTGAGATTAGGATCGTCTTTGATGAGAGCGGTGAACATTTGTTTAAAGGCAGGCCATTCATTTAATACACCTCGGAAATGTTTGATTAGAATCCTTGGCAGAATGGTCCGAGCTGTAGCTACCCTGTTGGTGGAAGTGTCAAGTAGTGACTCTCTAAGAGAAGAGGTTGATGAGGCACGTTTTTGCATTATTTCATTGTAACAACCTTTAGTTTCGTAATAAAAATTCTTTACCTCAGTAACAAAGGCGTTGTCTCCCGCTGAAGGAAATGGAGGGTCGATGGGTTTCTCTTCACAGTATTCTGAAGCCTTCTCGTAAAGCTGCACAAATTCATCAAACAACTTATCCAAACTGAGATACATCCCGGTGAAAATATTCTGATCGCTGGCGGACTTCAATGAAGAGACACCTTTCATACTGATCATCTGAATTTCATCGCCAACCGACCTGAATTTCTTAATCACCTTGACGAGGCCGCGAGAAGCAACACCACCGGTCTCACCACTAGTTTGTGTAGCCATTGTGATTCTACTTTACGATGCCAAAGCCCAGAACGGAAAACAGAGAAATATACAATTTATAATTAAGATGGATTAAAAGACAGAAAATATACAAAATGTAATACACGGGAAGGATAATAGAGGATGAACAAATAATACTTAAAGCACAAAAGACTGCACAAGATTGATAATAATTGACTGGTAATAATCAATTGACGTTCATTAGGTACTCATCGGTATGTCGATGAAACAGGAGTATGATGATTGAGAATATAATTGTGTAGATGAATGCAACAGATGATATTATAGGTACTTATGGAAATTGATAATGCAGTA
Organism: Leptopterna dolabrata; assembly: GCA_954871275.1. NCBI lineage: Eukaryota > Metazoa > Arthropoda > Insecta > Hemiptera > Miridae > Leptopterna > Leptopterna dolabrata. The sequence goes on along the minus strand of OX940975.1, from coordinate 10,997,873 downwards.
CAAATCGCAAGTAGGTACGTGAAAATATCGCTAGTTCGTGCCAAAATCCGAGCTCGAATCGGACCAAAAATGTTCTAGAATTGAGAAAATTTAATTTTGACAGATATACAAAAGATATGATTTCAGTTGGTTGATGCTTCGAAGGACCATCAGTGCTTAAAGCGGCACTGAGCGCGCAGATATACCCTATGGTGAAAAGGCGATTGGAAAATATTCAATGCGATTTATACGTTGTTCTGCAAAACAATTATAATTAGAAATTAATGTGCGAAAAAAGGTACTGAGTTGATTATGTACAAAATATCAATATTTGACTGCCTACTGGCCAGCAGTGGTTACAACCTCCCTTGAAGAGAACGTGGTGGCTGCGGCTGCAGCGACGACGACGTCCGAATCCACAGGTTGATGCTTGACGGCGGTTGTTCAGCCGGCCGGCGACTTCCCCGGAACGCTCGTAGAGAATGCGTACCGAAGGTGTTGCGTCGGAAGATGTTGATTCCGAACAACGGTGAGGTGCACATTCACGTTCGGTGCCAAATTTGGGAAAAAGTACTTTTGGCGAGAAAAAGATTTTTTGATAGGTAGTATTTTTTGAGATAGATATCGATCGATCGAAACGGTAGACGGTAGCAAGATGGAGTGAGAAGAGCGGAGGGCCTGGAGGCTCGACGGGAGGTGGTGGAAGCGAGGGGAGGGAAGCACCCATCAGCTGATGAGGGCTTGACCGCAGTGAAGTTTCCGGATTACTGTTTAGTGGGAAACTATTCGAGTGACGTCAGCATGGGCCCGGAGAAGACAGGACGGCGGCGTAGGTAGATCGCATTTTAAAGGTAGAACCTAATTCATAATAATACTTAAGCGACAAAAAATAATTAGCACAAGTCGGAAATTCCGAAGTTCTTAAACATGTACTATTCTACACATATTATGTAGATCGCGGACCCTCCGTAGGTTAGTACCTAACCCCGTACTCGTTACTAGGTACCTACCTAAACCGTTTTGTAATAGTTTACCTGTATAGGTTCCCCTTCTACGGAGATAGCATAATGAACCGTTGCGTAATAATTTACCCATCAATAATACTTCAACGTTTGTTCAAGATTCAGAAGTACCTACCAACAAAATCCAATAGTCAATCACTTGTCAAATGAAATAATATCGCAGAACAAACAACTCGACTTCCTACAGCCATCCTTGATTATAATCAGGTGCTCCCTAGCGATGATATCCGGGCCGGATTTGTACCGTTTGATTCAAGATCGTGTTGAAAAGCTTTTTGGTGCTCACGAACGGCTGGACGTAAGATGCTCCGGGTGGTCTCAAAAAATTGTGTAGCTCAAGACAAATTTAATAACGTTAAAAAAACCATACCCTTCTATCGTAAGTTTTCGAGCTACGGCGTTCTGAAAATTTCAACCCCTATTTTGAACCCCTTAGAGATGACTGACAGTAACGTCGAGCTTCGAGGAACAACTAGACCCCGAACGGAACCTATAAATAACCCGAATTTCATCAATTTCTTTTCATTGTAACTAAGAAAAGTGGCCCGTACGGCGTACGGCGGACAGTCAGAAATATTTGTATTGCAGTTTTGGATTCTACATACCTTGAAACGTAAACCATCAAATTTTGAGGGGGGGGGGGGGGGGTAAGAATTTTTTTTTCATGCTCGATTCCAATGGTTCATTATTGAAAATAATAAACCAAAAGGAAAGCTCTAAATTTGTCTCAAGACTTCACGTTATCTGCATCCTCCATGTCCTACTTACCCCTTATTCCGTGAAACAAATACCTTATCAAATTGGCATTTGTGTGTGGGTACCGTTTCAGTATGCTATCTATAACGAAACCGACGCCTACCGCGGCCGAGTCGATAACGATATCCACCGTCGTGTTCCGCCGTTTCTGTACCTACCTATGCTATCTACTCAGAAAATGAATAAACGTGAACCCTGACGAAAAGGAAACAAGGTACATGAATGATCCCCCCCCCCCCCCCCCCCCCGACTGACAAACTGCCTGTTTCTTTTATCTTCCTGCTCAGAGCATGTGTGTGAGATTATATTTGTATTCTAACATATCCATTGCAGAATGTTTCTCCGTGTAGCGGAGAGATTTGATAAGATCCACCCAGTAGCTAATGGACCTAGAAAGCTGTTATGAATTTATTGAGATCTGTCTTATTTAGGACTAGCCTGACCGCTCGCTTCGCTCGCTATCCGAGATTCGCTGTACGCAGTATCGTGGAACCAACAAACGACGGAAAAATCCCATAGCCTACGGGGTATTTGTGCCCAATTTTATCAAAATCCGTCAAGCCATTCAGGAGTTGACCATGGTCGACCATATTTCCGCTATGGTCAGGGAATTAAAAATGCGCCTACGTTCAACTTCGGAGGCTACCGGATATTGGTGCCAAATTTGGTCGATATCCGTTGAGCAATTCGGGATTCGACCATGGAGGGGCCTATGGATGCGCTATGGTCGACCGCGGGGGTAGTCCGAAGGGTCGATCGTAGATAGAATTTCACGTAGATTACGAATACGCGATAAAAAATAGGGGTTACCATTTCAATTAACGAAGTTGACCATGGTCGACCATAGTTCCGCTATGGTGAGGGAATTAAAAATGCGACGTTGCACAACTTGGGAGCCTACTGGATATTCGTGCCAAATTTGGTCGATATCCGTCAAGCCATTCAGGAGTTGACCATGGTCGACCATATTTCCGCTATGGTCAGGGAATTAAAAATGCGCCTACGTTCAACTTCGGAGGCTACCGGATATTGGTGCCAAATTTGGTCGATATCCGTTGAGCAATTCGGGATTCGACCATGGAGGGGCCCATGGATGCGCTATGGTCGACCGCGGGGGTAGTCCGAAGGGTCGATCGTAGATAGAATTTCACGTAGATTACGAATACGCGATAAAAAATAGGGGTTACCATTTCAATTAACGAAGTTGACCATGGTCGACCATAGTTCCGCTATGGTCAGGGAATTAAAAATGCGACGTTGCACAACTTGGGAGCCTACTGGATATTCGAGCCAAATTTGGTCGATATCCGTCAAGCCATTCAGGAGTCGACCATGGTCGACCATAGTTCCGCTATGGTCAGGGAATTAAAAATGCGACGTTGCACAACTTGGGAGCCTACTGGATATTCGCGCCAAATTTGGTCGATATCCGTCGAGCCGTTAGGCCGTGGGAAGACGGACAGACAGACAGACAGACAGACTCACAGACTCACAGAGATTCGTTTTTATAATATATAGAGATAGAGATAGAGATTGGAAAGAATATAAGTACATTGTATCAGTTGTGGCATCAACACCAAACATTCCCAGACATTCGGCAGTCAAAAATTGAATAAATAATAAATATAACATAAGAATGATGGGTAATTATAATTCATTTCCAAAAAACTAACAAAGTTGATAACTAGGGATGTCTGGTAAACGGAGAATATCGAAAGAATTTGAATATTACCATTATTTACCTTGTAGGTATGTTCAAACTCCCATTTTACCACACACTGCATCATTTGGCCCTGTACGAACTTGTAAATAAACACAGCTATTCACCGCCTACGCCAATATTTTTTACAAATAGGAGGCGTAAACGAGGGATTAGATGATTTATTCAACAAACGACAACCGGGAATAACGGGCCGCCCTGATCATTCGACAAGGCTCGTCCAGCTCCAGTGATAAAACTCTGCGGAAATCATAAATTTTGCGGGGTCATCGACTGGTTATATCCACAAGGGATTAGAGCAGACGTCGTTGACAGCCAACAGGTTTTCGAGACTATTCGCATTGTTAGGTCGCCTCCCCGCCTCACTTGACAACTCGCGAGTGTGGCCAGTTGAATGCATCAATACCGGGGCATAGACCACAATGAAGCGTCGTTCCACAAGTGGAAAGTGATAATCTTATTTGCGTATCGCATATCCCATTTATGAATTTTCGGTGGTGACAACATTTGCTGTCAACTTAGCAGGTTTAATTTGACGTAGAGAGACCAAATAACTAACAATTGCTGGCAATTGCAATTCGATAATGAGAAAACTCATAATATAATTGATATTATTTTTGGTTGTGAAGTTGAGGAATACATAACCGAGGGATTAATGGGGGGGGGGGGGGAGGGGATCAGTTGGTTGTGCACTGTACCTTGATAAATTCAAAAATATCAAACTTGCTACAGAGCGCATTCAAGAAAATAATGTCTAGGTTATAAATTGTGATGATATAGTACCTGCATATATATATCTTCATCAACTCAACTCAACTTAATCAAATGATCTGAAGTCAATTTGGGAATGGATGGGTTAAATGATTATAGAATGTCTTGCATCAACTACCTATTTTCTACGTTACCAATCCCGCTAGGTGCACCAGCCTGTAGGTATATAAGTCAATAGCAATCCATCGGCTGATTTTCTGGATAGGCCTCAATGGACGCTTCAACGTACAAACCTAGGTAAATATTACGAAAAAGGTTTTTGGGTATCCTGTGGGTTAATGATAATATGCTCATAGTGTGAAACGTCTAATAGCGTTTCCTTCAATCGTCGTACCAGTACCCTTAGTATGTGGAACAAAATGATTTAAATGGTTAAATTACTATTAGTACTATAATCACCTAGGAACCTACTAGGATTTAAATAGTACTTCAAAGTTTGATATCAACTTCTTTCAAATCAACGTACTTTTGAAGGAGATAAAAACCCAGAACCGGGGAGGAAGAAGGCTCTGGAAAACCACTAGGTACATGTAGGCTGTAAGTAGGTACTTCCAGAGATCTATGTACTCACAGGTCGATGCCTAATTATTTATGTACAGCTACTAGTTTCTTCCTGTGAGTGCAGTGAACAACTAAAAAATAATTATAAGCCACTTATTTTATTTTAACAATTAAACCAGGTAATTAAACCAGATATTTTAATAACCGTGTGTGATTGGTAGTAAAGAGTTACATATTCAGCAGTAATAGGGAAGTTTTTTCGGCACAACATCATAGTAATGTGGAAGTAAAATAATGTCAAGTTGATTCGTATCTATGCATTAATAGCTGGTGAATTAAAAAAATGTTTAAATTTTAGGAGGACCTATTTATAACTTCCTGAAATAAACTTCTTTTTAAACTCACCAGCTACTTATTATATGAATCAACTTGGCATTTTGCTTCCACACTACCATGTTGTTATGCCGAGATGAACTTCCATATTACCGCTGAATAAACATATAATAGAATCAATCTGTAAGCTTTATTCAGCTGAACTTAGATAGAAATGGTGAATAGGTAGGGTTGTTGGATCCCTGTAGCTCGACTGATATGATGTTGTGCCTGATATTCTTGGTGACTCATTGATTCATGTCTCAGGCAGTCGATTCTACGATTAGATTACTTCCAGATGATATTTCTAGCTCATCGAAACTATATTTTTTTTCGCCGTGGCCCACGATCCTTCCTCTCTAGCTGCCAATAGATGGAGTGTCGATGGTGAGTGGAGCTCAACGTAATATTTACCCCTAGCTTGTACGTGTGACGTACCTAATGGATATACAATACTGACAGATGTCAATAAATTTAGACTGGATTTCACCAGAAAGTTGCGATTTTTACCGAAGGTACTGCATTCATGCAGGAATCAAACAAATAATGTCCTCCGAAATTTAAATGTTCATTCGCAGTTTGCGTTCCATGGAGACCTCATGGAGACCTCGGACCTCCTCTGGTTTTGTGTCTGTACGCACCATAGAAACATCACACAAGTTGCGTCCTTGATAATGGAATGCTGGTTCCTTTTATATGAATTTCATCACAATGCGAAACTAGCGTCTGCGAATGCTCAAAAACGTTCCTACACCTTGTAGCGCACACTAGATCCACGATGGTCTCGTACGAATTCCATTTCAATCGGATTGATAGTAGAAAATGCGCATGCGCAAACAACGTAATCTTTGTACCGTTCATTACTCGCGTTCTATTTGACAAATTAAGCTGGAGTTCTCATAGGTCATACAAGTTGGGTCCCTGATGTTTTACCTATTACCAAAATGCTGTCATTTCTCACTAAGTATCCGAATCACAAACTTGTATAATAATGGATGTCTTGGCAGACCCCTCTCGAAGTACTTGAGATTATGCACTGGGATTTAAAGGAAATCTGCGAATGAGCAGACTACTTGATATCTTATTTTCAAACGTTCAACCAAATTAGAGCTATGAGCCGACTGTTTCTAAGGTGCAAAGTCCGCAAAGCAGGATTCTTACAAGAAGGCGCCAAGCCACTGAGGGTGATGAGTTCGATCTCGGCTCAGGTCAATATAACTATTTTTGGTCCCGTAAATCACTATTTATCGTGTTGCCAATGTTTATTATTAGATTTCACGAATCAAGAACGAAAAATTTGAAAAAAAAGTCCCAGTCGTGCAGCATGACCTCATGAACAATTTTGTATGAAACAACGATTTTTAATGATTTTTCATTGATTTTTAACTTCAAAAGTTCAAATTCGAACACTCTTTTGGAGTGCATGCATTTCTAACGTTCAGGTTAAATTACAGTTTCACACTTTTTGTTTACAAATAGTGCTGTCCTTATCCTTTCTTATGTGATTAATTAATAGGCACGCCTGCAATTTTCAACCAAGTTAAACCCGCAAAAATGTCCAGCAGTGTCGATTGCTGTGACTCTTTTTTCTTGTTGGCTATTATAGTGGAGACCTTCAGTGGACTTCGCCAAATTTTCATAGGTAATTAAATCCCCCTCCCACCCCCCTGCATGGTACTGTACATCTAAAATAATTGATTGACGACACCACACCAACGAATTACTTGAATCAAAGCAACGATGTTTGGAAGCTATATCTACTGCTCACCCACTTTTCAGATATTTTTCCCGATTTCGCTGCACTGGGTGGTAAAGCGAAGACATGGGAAAATCTGCAGAGTAGCTCCTTATCCGTTTGCCAGTCACGGGTGGTGGATTTCGAGTTGAATTACCCGCCTCCGTGTGCAGGAATTAAGACCCCCGCCGCCTGAGCCCCCGCACATCCGTTCAGAGTGAGAAAAAACTCGACCACGAAAAAATTATTATGTAATCCGTAACTCATTTTGGTTACCTAAGTTTTTGCAGTGGCTTTCCCTGAGGTGGAAGAAAAAAAAAAACGAACGATATTAAGCCTGTGTCGTCCATTTGTCATGAAGAGGGAAAACCTTTTCCGCTGACACGTACATAAAACATGGAAAGAAAAAAGACATGGAGAAAACGAAAGAGGGGGACATGGGTGGGATTATGCGGTTTTTTATTTAGTGTTTTTTATTTATTTTTTCCTGCCCCTAGAAAACGCCGTGTCCGTATGCGGATTAGCATGAAAGGGGGAGAGAAAGTGGTCACAAGCGAGACTTGGTTTCATGGGACTTGACGGCTTAATCCCGTTGGTGGGGGGGCTCAAGGCTTTCAAGTCGATAGCTGAGTTGAAAGTTGGACGCGGTGGGGGCAAATTGAGAGAACCTTCATCTCTCGCAGGGGAAAAAAGTAATTTGTGTTGTATATAAGGTATGGGCCAAAGGGGGATGAAGGTGTGTGGGTTTTTACTGTGGTCGGCCATTTTCTTTTTGCACCCCTCGGTGAAGGGATCTAAAAGTTTAAGTTCCCCTTTCACAGCCCCCCCCCCAGGCGCACAACCCGAGGGTGACGGACCCCTATTTTTTTCGAACTGCCAACCATATCCGTTACACCGGTGTCAATATCTGACGTCATTTATTTTACAGACCCCCCCCCCCCCCTCACAGCTTCCTTTCATAACATCTCCGTCTCGATATTTTTCATTTGATTCAAATTGCCGATGTTATTATGAAGTAGGTACTGTCACCTAACTGCTTTTATCGGTTCACAGACCTGATTGCCAAACGTCAGAGAGGATCACATAATTATACTACTATGACAGTGATTTAATGTACAACTAGTAGGTATTATTGATTATACCAGTTGTAGACGTGCAGTCAAATTTCCAAGGTTGGTTTCCTCGAACCGGGGGAGTATCGAAAGCACTGCTTCGTCTTTCACTCATCACTATTTTAGGAATAAACACATAATCATGGCATTTCTAGGAAGACCAATAATAGTAGGATAGCATTCAGTAGTAGGATAGTAGATAGGTGGGTAGAAAAAAACGCTGCAAAGTCCTTGTCACATGGGTTTATTATTCTATTGGACATACCTACAGAAACGTTGGCTGTTTATTTATTGTTTCTTTCATATAAAATAATTTAAATAGCTATTTCTGGTGGTTTCCACCAATTTTGGCCCCCAAAACACGAATTAGGTACGCTCCTTTTTTTTTTCAAATTATCTTTGATCATTGATAGTACCATTTAATCGTCTTGATCCACCTCTTGATACTTTTTCTAGTGTTATTCTACAAATTGATGGTGATTTCAGACGATTTTCCAGGTTTTTGACTTATAAAAAATCAATTTTGGGAGCTGAACATCTGGTACAACCTCAATTTTCCACTCTTTGGTCAAAATCGACTTCATATTTGGTCTTCTCGTTCCCAAAAACATGAAAAACGATACCTCAAAAGCTCATTTTACCAACATGTTGCTAAAACGCAAAAAGTACCTATTTTTACACACATTTTCACTCATAACACCCCTGGGTATATTCCGATCGGACTGAAAAGTTTCGGGACACAAATAGGGCCCAAATGGAGCGTGTGTGCGAAAGAGCGAATTTTTTAGACCAAAAATGAAGCCTGTACACGTGATACGGCGGACGGCGTACGGCGGACGGCGTACGGCGGACGGACATTGAATTTTTTGAATCTACGCACCTTGAAACGGAAAAGAAAAAATTTTGAGGGGGTGTTATAAAAATTTTTTGCTGAGCGAATACATAGGTGTATTATTCACAGAATAATAAACCAAAAATACAGGAGGTAATAGTTGCTTCATTTTTTAATCACCGTTATTAGGTATATTATTATTAGGAATAAACGCATTCGAAAAATAATACAGCAAGAAAAGTAAATAAAAAAATAAAATGATAGAAATATTTTATAGTTAATGAACACTTTTTTGTGGAAGAGATACGGAAAAATTATACAGTATAACAAAATCTCATTATGAGAGTCTCATACTCATAGCTCAGTCGTTCCAGAGTCGGCATCACGTGCACAGTTGAAATCTGCTTAGATCACTGTTTTCTGTGGTACATACCCTCGAGCTCTAAATCGAGTACTGGAGCCGGCCCCGGAATTTAAGTTTCCTACAAATGCGCGGGATTCAGTAATTCAATCATTAATCCAGTTATTCATGAAGCATAAGGCAAATAATAAAACGTTGTGTAATAATTTACCTGTATAGGTGCCCCTTCTACGTAGATAGTATAACGAACCGTTGTGCAATAATTTACCTTTGAATGATAATTTACCGTTGTGTAATAATTTGCCCATCAATAATACTTCAACGGTTGTTCAAGTTTCAAAAGTACCTACCAACAAACTCCAGCCCCTTCTACGTAGATCGTACAATGAACCGTTGCGTAATAATTTACCGTTGTGTAATAATTTACCATTTTGTAATAATTTACCCATCAACAATACTTCAACGTTTGTTCAAGTTTCACTACCTATCAACAAACTCCAAAAGAGCCATCATTTTTCAAAATGAAATATTATCACAGAACAACCAACTCGACTTCATACTCCGTGAATATAATCAGGTGCTCCCTAGCAATGATTATCTCGGGCCAATTCCCGATTGTTGCCGCGACCCTAGCGATGATATCTGGGCTGAATGTATACAATTGCATTCACCCTCCTGTTGAAAAAGCCTGTCGGTGCAAACTTCTGGGCCTTACTGGGAACGAACGGTTGGACGTACAATGCTCCGGGTGGTCTTAAAAAACTCCCAAGTTCGAGAACTATTTAAAACCGTAAAGCAATCGAGATATCGGCTTCCTGGAGATTTCAACCCCTATTTTTCACCCCTTAGCGAAGGGGACTGACATTAACGCCGAGCTTCGAGGACCAACTAGACCCCAAATGGGACCTATAAATCGAATTTCGTCAATTTTGGTTCATGGTAACTAAGAAAAGTGCGAAGTACGGCGTAAGGCGGTCGGGTAGAACATTTTTATTGCATTTTCGGATTCTACATACCTTGGAACGGAAACCATCAAATTTTGAGGGGGGTTAAAAAAAAATTTTCACTCGATTCCATAGGTTCATTATTGTAAATAATAAGCCAAAACTGAGTCGACCGCACAACGTAAGTTCATGTTGGAACTCCATTTACAGACCGGTCAAGTTGTTGCCAAATCCGACGTAAGCGAGACCATCTACGAACGTTGAGTAAGTACCTTATACATTTTTCTTCTTGCGCGGTTTCAAACTTGTATATGTTAGAATACTGAGAAATAGGTAGTGAACCAAAAGGTTCCCACCAGCCCCATATTTCTTGAGGACTTTTTTTTCTCTTTCAGAAAGAAAAAGTTATGTCGGTCGGCCCTAGCAGGATGTTGATGGATGGCTGAAGGATCTTTGGTTATTAGGCCACGAAGATGAAGGAAGAAAACCTAAGTGGATGAAAAGGGGATGAAAATTCTTAAGCGAGAAAACCTTGTGATGCTGAGGGTGGAGGAACGAGGGAAGTTGATTTATCAAGAGATTAAACAGTTTGTTGGCGAAAAAGGAAAGTCGGTAGAAGAAGGCTGGATTTCCTGGCGCCCTAATGGGTTCCTTTCGAGATAAGTGATGCTGAAGGGAGCGGCTCATAGAAGAGCTTTCGTAAGTGGCGGAGAGGGGAAAGAAAACTTTTTTTCCCTTTATTACAGATCGGCATTGTTGGGTCATTAAATCCGGATCACCCTTAATGTCACTGGAGAAGATTGCTTGAAAGATGCCGTAACAAGGAAGTGAGTAGGGTGGTGGGGTTAACCCTACGCTCTTTGTAAGCTCCCCGACTTCGCTTAGAAAAACCGAAAAGGGTAACAAAACATCACTTCAGAGTAACAGATACATCATACATCTTACGTTTCTTAGACTTCCTCGAAAACAATCAATTGATTGATAGTAGGTGGGTGAAGGAAATGTCTGACAGCAGGATGGCAATATAGCTCGCTTACATCGTAACCATAGCGTTCAGCTGCTTCGACTATCTACCTATCAAAATAAAAAAGGACGAGGCTATATTCGTGACAATTTAGTGGGAACGAGTTATTAAAATTATTATGCTCATTGCTAGATGTGCCTACTGCTCCACTCAGCAAATAGGGACAATCGAAACTCCTGACGTCTTCAACTACAGGACCAGAATAGGCAAGTACGACTGATTCTAACTCAATATGATTAGGTATGTACTCTTGCCAAAAATCAGTTCAATTTAAAAGTTTTGAAATTATCGGTTAGAGAACCAATTTGTACAAATGCAGTTCAATTAAAAATTGTTGATCCCATAAATTGCTAACAGTTTGCATAGATTTCTCTGCCATGAGGAGGCAAGTTGCATAATACTCAATTTGCCTTCTGAACGATGGGGGAAAAAATTCTCCAGGGTCCCTCGAACTCCCGACCCCTTCCATTCAAAAACGCCGTAATTCCGTGCACCGGTGCTCCGAAAGGGCTTTCAAATTAACAAAACAGCTCTTTAGCATGTTATCTGCCCTCCGCCGAGCTCCTTAAAGGCTTGAGAGAAAGAGAGAGAAAAAAAGGAAGGCAAAATTATTCAAATAAACCGGGTGCTGTGGCAGGAGCTTTTCCTTCAATTATAAAAATGTGGCAGGGAGCTTTACTACGCAGATGTCGCCTTCCCAGATTGGATTTTTTCCCTCGTTCTCCTGTCGGAGTCAATCACCTCCCTTCTCGAAATTACTTTCTGTCTTGAAGAGACTCAGGGTGAGGAATAAATATTGTATTCGCCCGTCTTCTTGTTAACATCGGAGTCCATTGATTTTAACATGCTTCTTCCGACTTTTACCAGAGTAGATAACAATCTTTTTCCCTGTTTTGGTTCATTATTTTCAATAATGAACCACTGGAATCGAGCATGAGAAAAAAAAAAAAAAAAATCTAACCCCCCCTCAAAATTTGATGGTTTACGTTTCAAGGTATGTAGAATCCAAAACTGCAATAAAAAAATTTCTGTCCGTCCGCCGTACGCCTTACTGGCCACTTTTCTTAGTTACCATGAAACAAAATTGATGAAATTCGGGTTATAGGTTCCGTTCGGGGTCTAGTTGGTCCTCGAAGCTCGACGTTACTGTCAGTCATCTCTGAGGGGTTCAAAACTGGTTGATATTTTCAGAACGCCGTATCTCGAAAACTTTCGATAGAAGGGTATGGTTTTGGTTTATTATTCTCTGAATAATACACCTATGTAATCGCTCAGCAAAAAATTTTTATAACCCCCCTCAAACTTTTTTCTTTTCCGTTTCAAGGTGCGTAGATTCAAAAAATGCAATGTCCGTCCGCCGTCCGCCGTACGCCGTCCGCCGTATCACGTGTACAGGCTTCATTTTCGGTCTAAAAAAGTCGTTCTTTGGCACACATGCTCTATTTGGGCCCTAGTTGTGTCCCGAAACTTTTCAGCCCGATCGGAATATACCCAGGGGTGTTGTGAGTGAAAATGTGTGTAAAAATAGGTACTTTTTGCGTTTTAGCAACATGTTGGTAACATGAGCTTTTGAGGTATCGTTTTCCATGTTTTTGAGGACGAGAAGATCGAATATGAGGTCGATTTTGGCCAAGGAGTGGAAAATTGAGGTTGTACCAGATGTTCAGCTCCCAAAATTGATTTTTTATGAGGCAAAAACCTGCGAAATCGTCTGAAATCACCATCAATTTGTAGAATAGCACTAGGAAAAGTTTCAACACGTAGATCAAGACGATTAAGTGGCACTACCAATGATCATGGATAATTTGAAAAAAAAAAAAAAAAGATCGTACCTACCTAATTTGTGTTTTGGGGGCCAAAATTGGTGGAAACCATCAGAAATACCTAGCTATTTCAATTATTTCACATGAAACAAACAATAAATGTAGGTACAGCCAACATTTCTGTAGAATAATAAACCCCATGTGACAAGGACTTTGCAGCGTTTTTTACGTTATTAAATTTGTCTTGAGCTAAACAATTTTTTGAGACCACCCGGAGCATTGTATGTCCAGCCGTTCGTGTGCACCAAAAAGCTTTATCAACACGATCGTGAATCAAATGGTATTAATCTGGCCCGGATATCATCGCTAGGGAGCACCTGATTACAATCAAGGATGGTTGTATGAAGTCGAGTTGTTTGTTCTGCGATATTATTTCATTTGATAAGTACCTGATGGACTATTGGATTATGTTGGTAGGTACTTCTGAAACTTGAACAAACGTTAAAGTATTAGATATTGATGAGTAAATTATTACGAAATGGTAAATTATTACACAACGCTAAATTATTACATAACGGTAAATTATTACATAACGGTAAATTATTTCACAAAGGTAAATTATTACACAACGGTAAATTATTACACAATGGTTCATCAACCAAGAAGGGGCTGGATTTTATTGATTGGTACTTTTGCAACTTGAACAACCGTTGAAGTATTATTGATGGGCAAGTTATTACACAACGGTTCATTATACTTGACCACGAAGGTAGGTATTGACCACAGAAAACAGTGATCTACGCAGAATGCTATTTCACTCCACATCAACAATTTTCCTTCAGAACTTCATTATTTGAGTTTCTTTTTGCCGTTTTAGTTACTGCTTGTCGTTTAGCAACATTTAACTCGTGATTTAGATAGGTACCTAGTAACGAGTACGGGGTTAGGTACTAACCTACGGAGGGTCTGCGATCTACATAATATGTACAGAGTAGTACATATCATATTATATAGACGGGTTATCTATACAGAGGGCTGTGATCTGTAACTGAAGGGTATTCTGTACAAAATAATAAACCGTTGTGCAGGGATTTGCAGCGTTTTTCGATGGAATCGCTTGATAGGTATTTGAAACTAGGTACAAAATACAGTAAGAATTTAAAGTCTCGTGAACAACCCATGGATATAGCCAAGGCCCCGTATGAGTAACCAGAGGCAAAATATACTATGAAAAAATACAGTCAACCGGTCAGAGATTTACAGGAGTAAAGGTTATCAGCACATCCTTTTTCCCCAAGTGTCAAGTGGTGCGCTCTACAATAGGTAATCAGAAAGTGCGAAGAAGATATATAGTAGTGTGTTCGCATGAAGTTTTTTTTCTTCTTTTTGCAGTTGGTTTCAGCCCAATTAATCACGCACCCAAATACGTGTATTGACGCCTCTTCTGTGCAGATAACTGTTTTCTGTGGTCAATACCCTCGACCTCCCCCCCCCCCCCCCCCCCAGAAGGCCCTAAATCAAGTACTAGAGCCGAATTACAGCTTCATAAAAATGCGCGGGATTCAATAAATAATTATTTGTTATTTTTCATGAAGCATGAAGTTTGTTCAAGTTACAAAAACCAATCTACCTACCAACAAAATCCAAAACAAATGAAATAATGTCACAGAACCACCAACCGACATCATACAGCCATCCGCAATTTTAATCAGGTATTCCCTAGCAATGATCTCTGAGCTACATGTATTCCGTTTCAGTCACGATCATGTTGACGAAGCTTTTCGGTGAAAACGAACGGCTGATCGTACAATGCTCCGGGAGGTCTGAAAAAACCAGTCATGCAGCATGACTTAATGAGCGAATTTTCAAAGAAATATTCGAATTAATGGCTATGGTTTTGAATAAAGGAAAACTTCGGTCTAAAATTTGGTTTTCTATGTATATTCTCTTCGTATTTATTTTAATTTGTACGTTTTGTCCATCCTGATTCTACCGTTTGTTATGAGTAGATTCCTTGTTCCTTCTGAATGGCCTTTCCTCTTGACTACGATTTCAGGCCTGGTATCTAAAACCAGTTCAAGATTTGCTCTACTAGGTAGGTAGATCCTTCCTTCTTCATTGATATTATTTTTATCATGTTAAGTACCTACCTACCTTTGAATATCAAATATTCGTATGATACTGATAATAAATTGATAAGATACCTACCTAACCTTCTTCCTCCTACTGTTAGTACCTAAATTGAATAATTTGAAATAGATTTTTTCTTTCGTCTTCCTTCTAGTAATACGTGGGCCGGTACTTGTCTATCTATGAAGGTATCATAACAATTATATGTCAAATGGGAAATTCAAGGAGTTGTACTAATCGTTTGCCTCCCCCTTTTTTGCTTCGAACTCTCGTCTTCAATTAATACTTCTCACATTTTTCAATCTGACCACTCTAAGGGGGTGGGGGGGGGGGGGGTAAGAGTTTAAAGATTATCCTAGTTTTGGGTAATTTTTGCGCACTTTAAATGCTCTAATTTAAGAACTGATTTAGATATCTAAAATCCGATTTCACCATCGTGTTCAGCGTGCAAAAACCTTTAAAATGAGGGGTCACTTGTTAGAAAATAACATTTTGGGGATTTTTGGGTAATTTTTGCGCACTTTAAATGCTCTAATTTGAGAACGGATCAAGATATCTAAAATCCGATTCCACCATCGTGTTCAGCGTGCAAAAACCTTTAAAATGAGGGGTCACTTGTTGGAAAATAACATGTTGGGGATTTTTGGGTAATTTTTGCGCACTTTAAATGCGCCAAAACCCTCCTTAGAGTAGGCCAATTTCGCCCATCTTCGAACTTAGCCTTTCGATTGCCAAGATAGATTTTTTGTGCAAATTTGAGCTGTTTATCTCAATTCTATCGAGAGTTATCGTCTGGAGTGACACACATATATATATATACATATAAAAAAGTGTTAAATTTCAGGAATCGTTTTAGAATGGTCTGAAACGGATTTCTATGAAGAAAATTTCCAAAAATTTATATTATTTAAATTTCGAAGCCATTGCAATAGCTTCATTTTCTTTGAAAATTCGCTAAAAATGCTTTAGTTTGAGATCAATTAAAAAACGTCAAAAAAGCACAATACGTTTCGACTGGAAGTTTTCGAGCTACGGCGTTCTGAAAATTTTAACCCCTATTTTGCACCTCTTAGAGATGACTGACAGTAATGCCGAGCTTCGCGGACCAACTAGACCTCAAATGGGACTTACAAACCTAATTTCATTAATTTCGGCTCATGGTAACTAAGAAAAGTGCGAAGTACTACGTGCGGCGGAAAGACAGATATTTTTCTATTCCATTTTCGGATTCTACATAACCTTCAAACGGAATCATCAAATTTTGAGAAGGGACGGTTTTAAATTCCCCCCCACCCCCATGATCAATTCCAAAGGTTCATTATTGAAAATAATAAACCAAAAAATTGAATTTTCAAGAGCTCTTGCATAATTTTTACTGCTAGTGCATAATTTTTACTTTCAAAATAATTAGACATAGTAATTTGAAGTTTCCTCTTTCGACTAATGCTGAGGATTAATAAATAGGCCAGGACTACAATTATTATGCGTAAATTTCCTGCGGATCCTACTTCACCTACGAGTACACAACGGCGTGTTTCGTACGGGGCATACAGATAACTGATACCTAGTTAATATTTTCAGATTCGAGTCCTGACTCGTCACTTAGCCATAACCAGAATTATCAGGCAAGACGAGTATGTTAGAGAGAGAGAAATTTCCCTCCTCTTCCGAAGCAGTTTGATGAAAAAGGGTACAAAGTCAGCATCTATATGTCAGATTACCTCCATTAGATCTCAAAAACCGTTATTAAATATTAATGGGTCAGTCAAGTCGAGACAGTAAATGAAAATGAGAACAGAACAACACACACATCAGAACAAAACGCTGCACAATAAACACATCCTTTTTCCTTAAGTGTCGAGCGGAAATCATCAAATTTTGAGGAGTGGCGGACTTAAATTTTTTTTGTTTTCCATGATCGATTCCAACGGTTCATTATTGAAAATAATAAACCAAAAAATTGAATTTTCAAGAGCTCCTGCATAATTTTTACTGTTATTGCTGCAAATTACTTTCAAAATAATTAGACATAGTAATTTGAAGTTTCCTCTTTCGACTATTCTGAGGATGGATATAATTATATAGGCAAGGACTATAATAGTTCTGCGTAAATTTTCAGCGGATCCTACGTGTAGGTACACAACGGCATGTTTCGTCCGTGGCATACAGATAACTGATACCTAGTTAATATTTTCAGGTTTGATTCCTGACTCGTCATTTAGCCATAGCCACAATCATCAGGTAAGACGGGCGTGTTAGGAAGAGAGAAATGTCCCTCCTCTTCCGAAGCAGATCGACGAAAAAGGGTACAAAGTCAGCATCGTTATGTAGAATTACCGCCATTTGATTTCGAAAACCTTTACCTATGTACCTACATATTAATGGCTCTGCCAAGTTGAGACAATGTAGAAAAGGAGAACAACTAGGTACATCAGATGAATAGCTGCAAATTGTTACACAACGGTTTATTTTTTCCTGTACTTGTACCCCTTCTTCTTAGATCACTAAATTCGTATTAGCGTATGATTTATGCAGCTAGGTAGACGACCTTGAATTAGTAGGGTCTTTTTATGCGGTAGATACCGAGATACCACCCCAAGCACGCACACACACGATAAAAATGCCACCGAAGTCGTTATAAGCTCTCTAATGTTCTGCAATGAACGACTTCGTTTCGCCATGAAAAAAAACACTTGATAAATGAAATCCAAAATAATCATCTTTCTTTAAATGAAATAATCTCACGGAATAAGAAACTAGATTTGACAAAGACATGCGTGATTATAATATAATCAATGATAATATCTGGGCTGGATTTAGATCTATATGTATAACGTACGATTCACATTCATGTGTTGCTTTTCGGTTCTAACTTCAGGGCCTCTCTGTAGAACGAACGGCTGGACGTCCATTGCTCTGGGTGGTCTCAAAAATCCTAAAATTCTGAATTCTATTTGAAAAGTTATAAAACCGTACCCTTTTATTGAACTTTTTCGGGCTATACTGTGTTTTGAAAATGTCAACCCCTATTTTCCACCCTTAGAAATGCTGACAGTAACGCCGAACATCGAGGACCAACTAGACCCCAAATGGGGCTTAATAGGTAACCAAAGTTCATGAATTTTGGTTCATGATAACTAAGGAAAGTGCCATTTGGTGTCTGTGAGTTACCTACTATATTGAATTATTCAATATAGTGTATATTATATTGAATAATTCAATTCAATGTACAATAATATATATACCTAGTATTTAATATATTATATTATCGTCGATTCTGCTATTTCATTGTTGAAAATTTGCTACTCAACATCACCATCAGTAAGAGGTGAGTGTGCAGAGTAAAGTGATGAGATGAAAGTATGATGCAAGCCAAACATGTTACTTTATGAACATCGTAGCAACTATTTATCTCATTAAAATGTCTAGATTCCTATGTGATTGTACATTTAGCAACGTGTTTCATATAGAACAAATGTATTGGGGAGAAAATAATTTGTTGTTGATATAAGTGTGATAATAGAAAAAGAACTTGGAAGATTGAGAAATCGTAGCATAGAAACCATGGTGGCCGTTGACCACCACGACTGCTTGTCAGAGGATAGTTTCCGTCATGTATGTTAATGCACATTCTGTGATGACATGATCTCAGATAATAGAGTGACTGAAAAAGTCACGGAGGGCGAATTTATGGCTGTTATATCCATATGGTTTACTGTTCAGAGGTGCCTCATCGTATATAATACTGGAACTATCAAAGGACGAAAGAACGCCAACGTTGGTTACAGTAACTGTTACGGTGTTGTGATGGAAGAAGGATCATTATAACAGCACGATCCTGGACCGAGAACTCGTGTCCTGGTAGGAGGTCCTTGGTGACAACTCCTGAATGAAGTAGAAGAATAATAAGACAGTGTGAGTGTGTTGGTTTGTCGGTGTAGGTGCTTGTGAGGGTGTGTTGGACCGTCTCTCGTGCTATCCGCGTCCCACTACCTGGACATAAATCTTGCGAGGCTGGACCCCATGGAGGAAGAGGCCGGACCCACAATGGGAGCCCCACTTTTCTTTCAACGATCCCGAAGCCTTCGTTGATCCATCATCTCGAAAAACAGTAATGACCCCACAGTGTAAACACGGGTACCGTAGGTGGCTAACGATACTCCCTCATCACACAATTGAAAAGGCGAGCCCCATAGCACACAAATGATATCAGAACCAACTCGCATTCACCTGCTCATCACACCCTCTATTTAGGCGCTGACGGCCCCGGCTTCCTCATTATCCCATGAAAAGATTGACTCTTTATGGACATGGAGACTTTTGACTCTGCGCTTCTGCCGTCTCTTTCACCGCTTTCTTAAGAGTTCATTTGGTATCGTTCTAATGATATTTTCTTTTCCCTCTATAGAAGAATCATCAACTTCACTATTCTCGCATCACGGGATTGAAAAGTTCTTTCGTTTGATATAGCTAACTATAACTATCTGCTTTAGCCAGGAGGGAAAAATGTTTATAGCAACCAATGTTGATTCTTTGCTTGAAAGCGTTTCGAAATCTTACCATCCATCTCCAAATATTTCTTCAGTATCACAATGACAAATTACAATCTGATGTTAGAATCCACCATCCATACCCACACGCTCATCATCTTTAGATTCATCACGCCATAAGAGATAACTAATTGCTTCGAACACAAGCGCAACAAATACTTCGTGAGTCGATCTATAATACGCGTCGTACGGGTGCGTATATGTAGGTGCTTTCAATAGCACCTACAACTGATAATGCTAGGTATATAATATGTTATACATTCATATAGATATATTTGTGAAAATAAGATCGGTAAAATTGTCTAACCCGGCGCGTTTAGAAGCGTACTTTAATACATAACATAAACGCTTTCTTATCCAAAGCCTTGGATGCCACGCCTTCAGTTTTGATGATTTTGGCTTCGTTCGTGGTAGGTACCTACATGCTAATTTTCTAAAGCCTCCATACTTATTCTTCTGAAGCCATCGTTAAACTTTCCCATGAAACTGTTCTTCGATGTACATGATTGTCTACGGCAAAAGGGTATCTTTACGAAGTGTAGTAACGTGCTAAGAATCAGTTGCCTCTTGTTGAATTCTTTTTAGTGATGCTGATGTATTCCGAGACTGATAAGAAGTTCAGACTGAAAAATGGTACCTCATTCATCCCATTTCATTATCAGTGACATTTCAGAGTGGGCCCTAGTATTTATAGGAGAAAAATATTTTATTCCTTTCTCTGCTCCAATACGTACTCGTTGGCAGGCCGCCAGATGATGAAACTACTGTTTTAATTACTACAGATATTATGACAATGACTTCGTTTCCTCTCATCCACCCTTGACTGGAAATTGATAAGCACTGTATCTGTCTACACCAATTTCAAAAGTTATCAGAGTATATTCGTGTAAATTATAATTGAAATGAACAAATCTCAGACAGATTTCAACAGAACTATTAAATTTACATAGGTTGTCGCATGACGCATTGTGAATAATGTGTCATAATTTACCCAACGGTTAATTTTAGTAGGCAACAGGTGTTGAATTTTGTTTGTTCGGTTTCTAAATGGAACTTTAATTCGTGCTAGAAACTTCAACGTGACTAGTCATTTATAGATAGATCCAGTTGTATATATAGTAGGTAACGGAGATTGGTAGATAATTTCCGGCATGGGTTATGCTTTAATTTTTGGCCTGCACTGAGAGAAATTTTAGCCAAAAAGACGGTCAAATCCAACCGTATCACACGGCTAAACATTAGCAACCGTGTGTATACGGTTAACGTTGACCGTCTCGAAAAAGACGGTTACTGCATTTGCCGCCCCCCAAAAGACGGTTAATGCATAACCGCCCCTAATGACGCTACGGTTACTGCTGAAGACGGTTGCTGCATTGAGACGGTTAAAAATTAGCAACCGCCTTTTAGTCGGTTAAAGCACATGATCCAACAGTATCGGAGACGGCTACTGCAACCGCCTCTGATACTGCTAAAGCATGGTTTGACAGTGTGTGGGGCGGTTGCAGTAACCGTTTTGAGGCGGTTGCAGTGACCGCCTACGATATTTAAGTAACCGTTTGGAGGCGGTTGCAGTAACCGCCTACGATATTTAAGTAACCGTTTGGAGGCGGTTGCAGTGACCGCCTCCGATACTGTTAAACGGTTGAAGTAACCGCCTTGAGTCGGTTGCATTGACCGCCTACCACACTGTCAAACCTAGCATGATACGGTTGAAGTAACCGTTTAGAGTCGGTTGCATTGACCGCCTACCATACTGTCAAACCTACCTTGATACTGTAAAAGTAACCGTTTGGAGGCGGTTGCAGTGACCGCCTAGCAGTATTCATCGACCGTATGAAGTCGGTTACAATGTGCTCCAACAGTATTGGAGGCGGTTGCAGTAAGCGGTTACAGTAACCGCCTCCGATGCTGCTAAAACATACCTACATTAGCAATAACGGAGGCGGTTACTGCTACATACTGCATACCGCTGCATACTGTGAAACCACACTTCAACTGACCTCAATAGGGTCAATCAATACTGCCAGGGCAGGATGTAGCAGTATCCGTGGCTTTTAAATTGCTTGCTTGTGGGAGAGAAGCCCTTCCCTTCTCAAGCCCTACCTGGAAGTGCGTAGCGTAGGGATTAAGTTGGTGAAGTGTTGACTTCACTACACCAAATCACTCGTTGTTTCACAAATTTACACGGCGGTTAATGGAAATACATTGACAGTGTTAGGTAGGCGGTTGGAACATACATCGACCGCCAAACAATGCAATGTAGGCTGTACGGTAGCTGCAACCGATTCCAACACTGCTGTTTCAAATGGTACAAGACGGTTAATGAAATTAATTTGACAGTGTCAGTTAGGCGGTTGCAACAACTATCGACCGACAAAAACGGTTACAACGGAATTCGTTACTGGTAGTAACCGTCATGGACGGTTAAAGGCGCCGCCAACCGCCTTCACTAGACTGTCAATGCAGGCTCATCAACCGTATTACACTGCCTGAACCAACCGTGTACTATACTGCTACAGATTTTCAGATGCACTAACCGTACTGGTATACGGTTAAATACCATATTTCCGTTATATGTATAAGACGGTTAGGTTGCTGAACAACCGACTATAAAACGAGTAAAAATTCCTAACCTATACGCTAAACCATTTTGTCGGGAAAGATTTCATCAATGACCGTCTCCAAAAACACGGTTAATGCATTTACCGACTCATCCAACCGTATTTAACGGTCAACCCAACCGTATTGAACGGTCAAACCAGTGCCGGGGGCTGCATTTTAGACGTTAGCCGTCTCGTTCTGTTAACGTATATACGGTTACTACACGAAATCTGACCGTTTTTTTGCACTAACCGTTCAAATTCTGAAACATTAACCGACGTTTTTTCTCAGTGTGGATCTCCAATTACAAATCAAACTGTCTATTAATTACAAGCAGCGGACAGCTTTGTTTCAAATATTGCTGGACAGTTGGGTACTGGTCCATGGATGTCCCAGTTCACTCACAATACATCAGTTACGCCAGCATTCATTCCGTCAACTATTTAAAAACTGAGTCTACTGCAGAAAAGTTCATAAACTTTTGTGCTGCCCTCCCACGCAGTGGGGGCAGTTTTTGTTCATAAAATACATAGCTAATAATCATGATACATATCATCATAAAATATATGGTAAGCATGTATTTTTGTTAATAAAATACATAATAAACATGTTAAATATGATATATCATCATAAAATACACGATAAACAATACACAAGTGGTCAGTTAAATCGGAAGAATTGCGCGGGAAGAATTTCATCACATCGTTATTTGATTACGTAGCTGTATTATACTGTTGGAAAATAACCATGAGTGTACATCATTATCAAATCAAAGTTCATTAGTGTGAGGGCTGCACCAACAGTACAGTATTGATCACTAGAACTACACACACGAACTCCTTTGCTATTCAGTTTGTGGTAGGTTTATATATTGGATAGAAACTGGGCGCCACGGGACATCGCACCTTGGATCCTCCGGACAGAAGGTGATGGAGAGTGATAAGAAAAGTGGAAGCCGTGTGGTCCATTACCACCCGTAGCGCAGTCCTCGGTCACCTGGGCAAATCAGTTCAGGCGGAACAGATAGAATATTCGTCTCGGGCGAGCGACTTTCCGAAAGGTGTCCTCCCCAGCCTGTCCCTCGAGGATACATTCGGGGAGAGAGTGACACCCTGTTGTGGCATCCAGTTAAACAGGCATTACAGACGTCTTCAGGTAGAGCTTGGAAAAGCTGCTCTGAGGGGATCCCTCTTTCTTGTATCCGATTTATAAGGAGGGGCGGAATGGCAAACAGGAACCATAGGGGCGTGTTACCCCAACAAACACTTTTCTGCCCCTTCAAGTCATTACCTACCGATTGTTGTCTCCCTCAGCCTCACAAACGCTTTCGGATCTCCCAAATTAACAATGAGACCTCGCTGTGTGAAATCCGCCGGTTTTAAAAGGCGATCACGGTACTTTCATGGCTCCCTATCTAACGTCCCTTCTATTGCTCAAGTCAAATGCGTCAACAAGATGAAAAGTGTTGGATGAAGCTTTTATTTTCTTGAATTTCGGACCGCCTTAGCTCATTTCGAAAGAGTAGGGGAACATCAGTAACTCTCATGAATTGTGAGGGTTGGATGGTGATGTCACCATTTTCCACTAACCAAAATGTAGGCTACTTCCTGAACATCTATGTACCTAACTTTCATGTAATTGTCTACATTTTCAATCATTCCAAATGGTCGAACGAAGAATTTATATAAAGTAAATATTCAAAACTTTCCCCAAGTTTCATTCGAATCGGAACGTCAATGTACATTCGCCACAACTGGTCCCAGGCCCTCCTGGTCCTATATTTACAATTCTGATGATTTAATTCCGTGATGAGCTACACTGGACATAATTGTATATGGTTCATCTAATATTAGGAAGAGTCGTAATGTGAGAACAAACGACACACGTACAGAAAGATATAACTTCATTAATAGTGCTGATCGTTTTCGAATGACATGAACCAAATTGATTATTCGGCATGTAGGGGAAAGTGGGAGTAAACAACGAAAACAGTCCATTCACAGGAAAAAGCTGAAGCTGATGAATTTCGAGAAACAAAAATCATGTGATTTGAAGAAGGCAGAGCCTGCGTAGTGATTGGTTTGACTTCAGCAGTTGTCCGGCGTCTGCAGTCCTTTTTTTGCATTTTTGATTAGGATTGGTCAAAAATTCGATCAACCCACGCCGTTTTCCCATATTCCACACGCCCTGCGCAATTCTTATTCCAATCTGCCATTCGAATTCCAGTACTCAGACCCACTGGAACCGCCCGATTCAAATTTCTGTTCAATGTATACCTATACCTACGGACTAACTTGAAGAATTAAGATTTCATTAATTCCTGTGTATCATTGTGTATAATTGATACTTGTGCCACTCTTTTCAAATCTCCCCGATACGATTTTAGGGATCGAATATAGAAATCGTTCTTGTAGGAACGCTTTTACCCATCATTATAGTACTGGGTTCTGCCCTTTGCGTTATGACGACTCTTGTATTACACATCCACCAATCCTGCCGATTAACGTCACCTCGTGTGCCTTTCGCATGCAAAAAAGGCAGCAATGACAGCCGTCCCACGCAAGAGGTGACAGCCGTCGGCGACCCGGAGATGACAGCTTGCGACAACTTCGACAAATAAACTCTGTATCGTAGGCCACTGTTTGTCCTTCTAGCCGCCTCGCCGCGCTCCGATCGCCCTCCTTCCTTGACAACTTGGGAAATCCTTATTTTATTCAGGCGCGGACTTCGTGAAGCGAGCAAGACGTTATAAAAACGTGACTCCCCCTTTTATTGAAGTATGCCAGAAGATAAACTTGTATCGACTTGTATATTTTAGCAATAGCGCAGTCATACGGGCGATAGACGGCCAATAAACATCTACCTACCGTATACGCCAGCGCATGTTTCCAATTTCATCATGCGACTCGTGATATAAGCCGCTCCCATGAACAGCGACAATGTTGTTAGGATTAATCTTATACTAGGCATAACTGAATATTCCAATGTGGAATGCAATAAATTAATATAACTCACTCGGAACTCCCTCACTCCCGCTCACCATTTTGAATTCCAATACAACACTCCACTTTTGTTAGCATTGGAATAAATATTAATCAGTAGGTGAGGGAAAAAACCAAATGGAACACTGCTTGCTATCAGACATGGTAACGGTGGTGTATTGTGGTCATTTTCAATTTTCACTAAAGGGACGTCTCAACAAGAACTTTTCAAAAAGTTGCCACAGAAGCCTTTTCGAAGGGTGGGGTGGTGGGGACCCTATAAGTTGTGACGTCACGCGCCCTTCCAACTTGTTTTTGGCTCAACCTGGAGTGATTTGTTGCTGAAAATTGGGACGTATTGGGGAATTTTTGAGGACACTGAATCCGATTTATCTGTCTAAAATACGGCTAGTTGTGATAGAACTGTGACCAATGTCTATCGAAATCATGGATTTGTGGATGCTTTAGTTGTATCTATTATAGGCTTTCATTGCTATTTACTTACCAATTCACCAAAATCTACCGAGAAATAGGTGGATATGTAATATCCAATGCAAGTCGCACGTATACACATGAAACATACACGATACTGACTCACTGGGTATTTATAAGTATAGCACGTGTGTTGTGGGAGGTAGGAGAACCACCTGGCGAACAGCCCGTGCCCATTGTACACCAGGTATGATTTCAGGAAAAATAGACAAAGGAACAGAGAGGAAGAAAGAACGACAAACATCTCGGAAAGCGCATGGATCGGCGAAAGACTTAGTGCGGTCGAGTTTGAGACACCTGCTGGAGTTTCCTCCTGGGGCGGAGCGAATGACATAGGACTGCCCGTATAAAGCAAACAGAATCTGCAACAATGTCCCCCGTGTAAACGGTTGCTCCTCGAAATGATGAGTGCAAACAGCCCAACGGAAACGCCTTCGTCGTCAACACATACGCCGGTATACATAACACATAGACGCAGCTTGAACTAGGGTGGAGCATAATAGCCTCGTGTAATGGAGGCCTACGTATTGTGTTGACACAGAAAAGAGTTTTTTGAGAATTATGCGGGATCTGTTATATGTGGAAGTTGTAAATATTAGGAAATAATTGGTAACCCTAGCTAGCTAGTTTTGCGGATGCCGTTTCGGAAAAGACTCACCACATGCTGGGGACATTGTTATATAGTATTGCAACAGATTCCGTCACCTAATAGAACCAAAACAGGGGCGAAAGAGTGTACAAATTGAGGAAAAATACCTTGGGAAATTGTTGGATAAATCAATTGAAGTAGGTGTAGTAGAATAGGAATGTTACTTAGAAAATCTCATATGGTCATGTTGTATGACTGAAATTCTAACTAACATAGGTACCCTCTGAAGGATTCCATCAGTCGAGTAAAGGAGTCAAACGCTTTAAATGTATAGACATCATCAGCATGATGATGAATTGCTAGTTCCCGGAAGTTATTGCACTCCTTCTAAAACCGGAACTGACCCTTTAAATTTCACATTTGGAGCTTTGCAGTTCCTGTCATTGTTCATCATTTAGTTTCTGTCATATAGGAAGTTAGCTAATTTGTATATATATATATATATATACTGTGTTAAGTCATATCTTTTCATGCTGTATCAGTTCACCTTAGTTTAATTATGTTTGGCTCCTATTAGCCAATTGATTAAATTATTGGTAGGGTCATTTATCAAATAATTTAACTAAAATGGGTATGCATGTTCCTGTCCAATTCATATACTTGCCTCCATCACATCTCACAGTTCCTCAGTTTTGCATGCACCTATTAGTCATATTAATTTGCCGTATAGTCAGCGAAACACAGCAATATTATCTCCGTGTTTTGTCCACTAACGCAGCCTGGGGAGGATGTCCCTGCGAAGGCATCGAAATATTGCTGCTACAGCTGTCAATTTAACAGCGACTGGTGTAGTCACTGATATTCACATGAAAGATAGGCAATACAATTAATTACTCGTATTTCATATGGTTCAGAGAAGTAGGTGCCCTATTAGGAAATGGGCGTAGATACGAGATGACTAGATATACCTACCTACATTAGGGCTTCCTCAATGTGTTGTTTCATATTTGAAACTGTTGTTTGATTGAAAAATTGTTCGATTGTCTGTTGGTTGAAATGTTGTTTCATAACTGAAACATCACATTGAGGAATCCCTAATCATCTCGTACCTACGCCCATTTCCTAATAGGGCCCCTACTTCTCTGAACCAAATGAAATACCCTATTGCCTATTTATAATTATCCCGCATTTTATGATAGACGTGCCTGCTTTTCAGTTGATAGATATACCATCATCTTAATATTCAATATAAACTACTTTTACAGCAGACACTGTGTAATATTGGTACTTGAATACTATTGCTGTTGATTATTAAACACGCAAATCAATCTTGTACTGTAGAGATATGCCAAAAAATGCAGCAACTCTCAAGTTATACCCGCTTATCAGGTAAAACGATTTGAAAATTGACTTAGAACCATGAACCTACATCTCATGTATAGGAAAATAATTATTTGAAATACGAAACGAAGGTTACGGGAAGACGAAATTCGGTACAGTTATCAACTATAGCTTCTATATCTAGAAAATATTTTTAGCATGAGAACGCTATAAGCTGTTTGATAACAATCAGGCTTGAACGATGGAGGAATTTATTTACTGTTGGTGTTCATTATGGAGAGTGTGATATAATCTAAAGACTGGCAGAAATTTACTTTTAAAGTTATATACACCGGTAGAATGTTGGCGTTGAAAAAAATTAAATGGGATGAATTTGTCGATCCAAGGCTTAGAATTCACTCGTAGACCCACTTAGAATGCACTCGACGCATACGAACTCCTTAAATATGACTTATCATTATAGATATACAAATAGATATAGGTATTCATACAAATTACAGTAATAAAAATATACAATAATAAAAACTAGGTACAGTGTCTAATCATAAAACTATACATTTCCTCAAAGAAGAAGTTGCAGAATAGGTAAATGCACCAAGGAATGTTTTTCGTTGCATGTCGGTGTTCTTTTCAGAGTGATTCGCATAATAATGTTACCAACCAGTACTGTTCTACTCTAAAAGTCTCGAACATGCGTACCTATGAGTAAGTAGGGACCTAGTACGGTTAGTTTATCTATAGGTGGTAGGTACATAAAAAACAGTTAGTTCTATTAAAAATATTTATCTTCATTCACGGGTGTGCTGCAGAGCCGACATAATGAAACACTGAGTTCAGCAATTACAAGCAGTTGCTATGCCAGAAACAACTATTTCATGGGTATCAAAAATACTAACAAGTTCCACATCGGTAATTCCCACCATTATTTCATTCTTCTTTCATTTCTAGACGGACCGGAAATTGCCAAACTCAAAAGTCGTAATGGCCACTTGTGCAGCCAATTATAACAAGGTTGGAATCGTTCATCATTTAAGTACCTACATCTACCATTGCTTCCTCAGGTGAAACATACTTAGGGGCATCACCCGGATTCACTGAGACCGGGTTCGTGTTTCGGGACTTCTCCGCAGTTACAGATACAATACTTCATCAAAACTGATTTTAATTCTACTCGATGAGGCACCAGAAGTCATGCCGTATTTAATCACTCAAGTTCCTATAGCTGATATATAACTCTGAGTTATGCAGACAAATTTGCTGTTCGTATCGGAAACTGAATGAATTATGACCCCATAGATTCATCACCCTACGTCCCGGGCAGAACTATAAGAAATTATACTGAGATTTTGATTAAATTTTCAGGGATTGTGCAGGTTAGCCCATAGACGGTCCCTTATGAGTTTCATTGCCGTCGGACCAATAGTAGCGAGAGCGCATGCGCAAACGTGAATTTCATGAAACAACGCTTTCTCAGTTCCTAATGGATTGATTTCGCTCAAATTCGGAGGTAGTTGAGGGCTGGCTCCAATTCGTCTATGAATTTCGATGCGATTGAGTCAGTAATAACCACTAGGCTGCTCATGCGCAAATCTGAATATCATGAAACAACGATTTCCCAATTCCTAATGGACCGATTTCGCCCAAACTCGGAGGATAGATGAGGACTGGCTTCAAGAAGATTTGTCTATGAATTTATTCGCGATTGTTTTTACTTTATTTAGGCATATTTAACCATAAAAGGTCAAAAATGATCACGTACAAACATTTTACGATTTATAATACCTACAGTGAAAATGTCTCAAGGATCTGATTCAACTAGTTGATGTGTAGCGAATTATTCCCCTGTAAGTACATACGCCTGAGGTTGTAGAAGTTGCAGTGATTGTCTTTCTCCATTTCAAGTGCCTGGTCCTAACTTCCCTTGCTTGATGCTTACATATTTTATATTGAACTAATCGATATAGGTAATATCCTTTATTACAACTACAAGATTTTTACATTATAATTTCGTAATTGCGGTTTTTCACCTCTTTTATTAAATAAAAACTCTTTTTAACCAAGAACCATTTTTAATTATTTTTCTACGATTCCTACATGGCCATGAGGGACATACCTAACACTATGTCACGGATGGGATATCTGAGCGTGAACCAAACGGTTAAAACTTCAACCAATTTTCGTGTACCTACCTACTGGACCAACTACTTCAGCTACACACAGTATCTGAACTCGAGTTGCTTGTTCTGAGATATGATTCGTATCTACGTAAATGTTATGTAGGTAGGTATATGGACTGAATTTGACTAAGAAAAAACGCTGATGAAAATTATTACAGAAGGTTTTATTATTTTCAGTAGACTCTTAATGCGTAGATCACTGTTTTCTGTGGTCAATACCTACCCTCATGCTCCCCACAGGAAACCCCTAAAATCGAGTAACCACTCAGAAAATGGAGCCGAACAGTAGAATTATTGCGGATGAGGTTGGGAACTGGATTGAAGAAACCTTCCGCTGCAAAACAAAAGCCGGCGACCCAACGCAAAATCCGAGGTATTCGAAAGGCCAATGAAAATTTCGAGTTAGCTGATGCGCAGTAGTCATACAAGGATTCAAGCGTTCTGAAATTCACAGCAGTCTGCCCTTCACCACCACCACCATTTACAAAACTCCTCCGCACATCACAGCAGGCATCACAGACAAGTCTATCATTCCCCACAGCAATCCCTAAGGGAACTTTGTGAACCAAATTGATTGATTGATTGATTGAAATTCGTTGCAGACCATCTTCTTCCAATGATCTTATGCCAATTTATGGCCACCTATCGATTTCCGTTGACCCAAAGAGTAGCTAATTACCTACATCATTGGGCCAATCGCCCATACTGGCAACGCATAGGTTGTGAATCTAGGGCCCATTCCTAATAACCTCTATATATTATGGTGGTCTTAAACCTCAATTACCAATATTGGGGACTATATTGCTGTGGCGTCCCTAGCAACGATATCTGGGCTGAATGTATACCATTTGATTCACCCTCCTGTTGAAGAAGCCTGTCGGTGCTAACTTCGGGGCCTTACTGTGAACAGCTGGACGCACAATGCTCCGGAAAGTTTTCAACTCCCAAGTTCGTGAACTATATTTAAAAACGCAAAAAAAATCGAGATAACGGCGCAAATGTCAAACCCTATTTTTCACCCCTTAGAGATGACTGACAGTAACGCCAAGCTTCGCCGACCAACGACCCCAAATGGGACCTCCAAACCAAATTGCATTAATTTTGGTTAATGTAACTAAAACAAGTACGGCGTACGGAGGACGGACAGAATTTTTTTTATTCCCCTTTCGTTTACGTATGTTGAAACGGAAACCAACAAATTTTGAGGGGGGGTTTAAGTTTTTATTTTTTATTTTCAATAATACCTATTATGAACCTTTGGAATCAAGCACGAAAAACATATGTAACCCCCCCCCCCTCCCTCAAAATTTGATGGTTTCCGTTTCAAGGTATGTAGAATCCGAAAATGCAATAAAAAATTGTCCGTCCGCGGTACACCGTACTTTCCTTATATACCATGAACCAAAACTGACAAAATTCGGTTTATAGGTCCCTTTTGGGGTCTAGTTGGTCCTCGAAGCTCGGCGTTAATGTCAGCCATCCCTAAGGGGTGAAAAATAGGGGTTGAAATCTCCAGGACGCCGTTATCTCGAATTTTTTTACGGTTTTAAATAGTTCTCGAACTTCGGAGTTTTTTAAGACCACCCGGAGCATTGTAGGTACGTACAACCGTTCGTTCACACTAGGGCCCCGAAGTTCTCACCGACAGGCTTCTTCAACAGGAGGGTGAATCAAATTGTATACATTCAGCCCAGATAACATTGCTAGGGACGCAGCAACAATTGGGAATTGGCCCGAGATAATCATTGCTAAGGAGCACCTGATTATATTCACGGAGTATGAAGCAGAGTTGGTTGTTCTGTGATATTATTTCGTTTGAAAAATTATGGCTCGTTTGGATTTTTTTGATAGGTAGGTAACTAAAATAAATGTTAGATACCTACGTTTCATGAATAACAACAATAGGTATTATGAAATGTAATTCCTGGGCTGGCTCAATACTCGATTTAGGGCATCTATACAGGTAAACTATTACACAACGGTCATTATTTGTAAATTATTACACAACGGTTCATTATTGTGTAAATTATTACGCAACGGTAAATTATTACACAACGGTAATTTAGGGCCAGTACTTGATTTAGGGCTTTCCTAGGGGAGCTCGAGAGGGTGCTGACCACAGAAAACAGTGATCTACGCAGAAGGAGCATCTATACAGGTAAATAATAAACCGTTGTGTAATAATTTACAGTAGTGTTTTTTTTTTCCATGCTCGATTCCAAAGGTTCGTTATTGAAAATAGTAAGCCGAAATGCTGGCTGTCGTTCAGGTGACAAAACTTTGAACAGCTGGCTGATGCTGCACCAGCGGGGAAAACCCTTTCACCCAACATGGAACCAGAGGACGATCGAGCTTCCGAGGACGAGAAAATGAGTGTGAAGAGCAGAAGGCGATACCAGGACGGGCGGTAGGGGATTTTGCCGAGTGGAGGGGGAACGTCGTTGGGCGCGGCCAACGGTCTCCCGGGAGGCGTGTCCGCCACCGCCCACCGCAGCTTGAAAAAGAGGGGAAACCACCTCGTTCTCCCCACCACCGCTCTTCTCCACTTTCCGCGTTTAGTCTGTGCGCGGACTTTGCCCAGTCAAGTCACACAACGTCCGTCGGACCTTATTCGTCGTTTAAATTATCTTTTTTGTTTAACCTTTTTTTCGTTTATTGGTTGGTCCTCTTTTTTTCGATTTGCGATATATCCCGGCTTTTATGCGATTCTCGTTCCTTTCTGTTGCGACAACAAGTTATTTCCTCCGCATGCTCCATCGGAATGACCGGCCCGCCCGCCGCAATGCCGAGATGAACACACGTTATTATTAATTTTTCGAACTGATTTGAATCCGAAATAGTGAGATATTTCCGATTGGTCCACTCGACGGACAATGCTAGTGGGTACGATGCAAGAGGACCTACCGCCTCCGGCCAAAGTGCGGGCCACTGATTTCTCGATAGCAGCTATCATGGCCAGGTCCGACCGAGCCCCCGTCGCTCCGAGATCCGCATCTTTAGGTAACATAATATATATGGCTTTACTATTTATTCGCACTGTTTACCTTCACTCCATAGGCATAAAGGCCTGCATAAGTTGGTAACATGTCTCCATGGAGGCCGCTTCGCATGTGTCATCATCAATTCGCTATATAATTAATAAGGAAGAATCTATAAAAATCTCGTTGAAAAAATACAAGCACAAATTAACTGCAGCTAAGTGCAACCCTTATTCCGTATTCACATCCCCGGGCATCATTGTACGAGCAATTCTCATGTTTTCATATAGATCTTCCACCTTCTGAATCGATCTAAAGTGTTCTTCAGTTGGAGCAAATTTACCTGTGGCTCTTCCCTAATAAACCAATTACAATCATTCATCTCCTAAAATCATTTATCACCTAAAATCGCAAAAAGTTTTTCAGTGATTAGTTACTAAGTAAATGAGGATTGAAATTGCCATCGGTATGTCTTGTAATATTGTAGATAGTAAGCTTTTTTCCAACAAAATATAGTTGTAACAATAAGCTAAGTATTGAAAACCTGCAGAATAGAGTCTTAGTATAATACGAACCATCCAAATTTTAGATTCCCACAATGGTTGAAAAAGGCGGAACTGGAGTTTTTAGTTCTCGAGCTGATTCAATATCTTGGAACGGAATCTTGGAAACCCCTTTCGAATGGCACCGCTGCCTATTTCCCCCTAAGAACAAAATATACTTTTATACCGGTTTCAGTGATCAAATCATCGCCAGTAACGAACAATAGGTTAGTAATTATTCAAATAATAATTCAAACAATAGCATTAATTTATTTTTTGTTACTGATGATGATTTAATCGCTACAACGGTATAACAGTGTATTTTGCTCTTAGGAGAAACTAGGTGTATATCTGCAAGATTTCCGTTTTTTTATTTTTTGTTTACTATCTAAAAGGAACACCAGGTAGTTAGTTATTGTTTCGAGCACTATCAGAACTTGGGAGGTAAATATTCAAGTTGTAATACACAGAGAAAAATGCAAATCTTGCTTTTTACCTAATCTCAGGACAACAACGCAATACGTAGGTACGTCCTCATGTTATTTTTATGAGGTTAACCGTAGGTTACATATCATCGATTTACTTAGCTTTAGATATGTGAGTAAGTAATGCTTGCTACTCATAGGTAAATCGTTTGTTTACCTCTAGATCAAAGTGGTGAATTTTACTCCTATAATAAGGAAAATATCATACTTATATATAATTAGCTAATGTCCTCCTATAATAAGTAAAATATAACATATATAATATATAATTAGCTAATGTGAGCGGTTAAGAATATAGCTTAGCTACCCGACGCATGTTATTTATATAAGCAGATGCAAATAAGATCACTGGTAGTGGCAGTGTGGCACATAGGTACTATTTTAATAGGTACACTTCAGTAGGTACCCATCAAAACTTTTTTCATTGATCGGTAATTGTATACCTACCCCTATCCCTATATAGGTAGTACTAGACAAACTAAATATGTTAAAAAATCAGTCAAATATTTTTTAAAACATGATTATTGCTTTGTTCTTATATAGCCGCCGCATTTATATAGAGCTACCTGTTTGCTAATCACATTAATAACAACCAGTTTAAAGAATCTGCAACTACATATTTTTTCAATAGTAATTTTTAAGTCAACTCACCATTAACCTGAGCTACCTATACAAAATTGATATACTACCATTTCACAATTTAACAGTCATTTCATAATCTGTACTCCTCAAATGACTCGATTTAGGGTACCTACAATATTATTTACAGGCAAATATTTGGAGGATACAAGCCATTTTAAATAGTTACCTACCTACCTAAAAATTATTTATCATTACCTACTTGCCTAGTTATTGAATATTTCCCTAGCGAATTGATATTGCTAGTAAATATACCTAATTTTAGTAAAATTATTTTGTAATAATTAACCTTCAAGGAGTATGCGCACCAGCTCTGTACATGGCCGCCATATTGTCGGCAGTAATTGCGCATGCGCACTGCGCGAGCTTGCATTATTCAGGCATATATTGTGCAATCTCACAAATAAGTACGACCTATAATGTAGTTTTGATTTATATAGGTACACCTATAATTAGTGTGAACTTGTTCAAAGTGCAAACGATTGAAACACTTTTTTTTTGTTTTTAATATGGATGAAATCGTGGTAGGTAGAAACAAATTAACTACCTATTTTAACAATTATTCATATTAAGAACTTGCCTATAGTAGGATTTACCTATACTGCTGAACTCCATCAACCAGTACCGGACGGTGGTTGGCTGCAAGGTACATTCGCGTTTGCTGTAATCATCAAATCAGCACATGCGCACTTGTTCGATTGCTTACACGAACGTGTCTGTACTCGGAACGTTTTATCCACGACGTATTTCGAAATGTATTCAATTCTAGTTTATATGTTAGCTAAGTAGGTTAATTAGGTCCAAAGCTTACCAAATTGAAATGTGAAGCATAAATTATATTTTAGTTACAAAAATATATATTTTGATGATATTCGTTATCGTGTTACTGATCATGAGTTCTCTAGAACAACCATCATAAAAATAAAAAAAATAAAAAAATAATAAAATTGTTGTCACACCTACTGTTACACAGGGTATGCAAGTATTTTACCTAACTTGCACTAGAAAGGTGCCAACCTCGAGGTTAGCTATCACTGATGAGTAGTTCTCCCACTATAAAACCGAATGATACCTATTTTACTACTTGCAACATACTATCATGACTAAAAATTTCATGTTAATCATATTAGTTTTACTGATTATAAAATAGCTCATGTATACGAGCTGTTTTATTGCAGGTAACTTCTAGTCATAGAAGAATTCTCTAACTTGGCTCGTTTTATTTTGGAAATAGTAGGTAGGTATGATAAAACGAAAATGGTATATTACAATAGTGTGTTGTCTATGCTGTAGAAGTTGTCGGAAATAGTAGATATCTATACACTATGGATATTGACGAACTACCTACAAACTTAATAGTAGTTAGTATACAAAACTATAGAACTACTGTACTACGTATGGAATATCTCGTGTTTACTGTACTAAATGAGTTTATTTGATTATCAAAACGTTCATCACTTCATCGAATTTAATCACAGACCCTTTGTGGTAATCCATCTTGCTATGTGGAAAAAAATAAACCTTGAGCTTACCACCAATTTATTTAAAACAAAGCTTTTCGCTCAAATTCTGAGCATCATCAGCTGATGCTAAAAATTTGAGCGAAAAGCTTTGTTGAGCTGAACGTTTATTTTTTGTTTATTCCACATTTCATACCAAAACGTTCACAAAAAACAACTTGGGTATCCTCTATGTAAGTATTGTACACTACAGGTGTATAATTATACAACTAATTTCATAAAAATCGTCCCTCCTCTACAGCCCAGGTACTTACAAGGACGTATTTAATTAAAACGACGCAATGAAATTTGAAATCTTGACAATAAATGATTAAGTGAATTGATTTTGTCAAAATACATCTCGATGGGTATCATGTAGGTACGTGAATTAATAAACTTGAGATTGTGCCCAATGAACTCAGCTATTACAGCTAGAACGTGTTCTAGTCACGCCAAACCTCCATTAGGTCGATTAAGTGTGGAAAATTCAGATCCGAGATCTTCATTTAAGGCGGTAGCTGCCTTTAAATCAAAACGCAATCTGCGCTGCTCCATCTCCTGGCGAAAAAACTAACAGAGCATCCAAGTTACTAAATATATTTCAAGATAGTAACTCGCCAACCTGGCCGGAACTAAAGTTGCAAATGGCAGTACCGAGCACCGTTTTGTTCATAAGTGAAATGGGATATCTCCGGCTGAGAGATCAGCGGCAATTATTTCAGTTGCCGAGATGAAAAAAGGCGATTAGCAATTTGCTGGAATGAGTCCTGATGGGCTGTCTTATCAGGAACCGGAGAGCAGAATAGTTGAGCTTTAACGAAGATGGATTGCTGATTTGTTCGGGTGGAGTTAACATGGTTTCGTACTGTTAACCCGCTGTTTAGTGAGGTCCCATTTTGCTCTGCGGTATCTGATTGTGAGCCTGGTCACCAGGATGGGAAGAAATCCAGATGAATTAAGGCCGAAAACTGTTGGGCGTAAAGGGGATTTCCATGCGGTGATGCATCGCGGATTCTGGAGGGCCTTCGTC
This sequence comes from Leptopterna dolabrata, assembly GCA_954871275.1. Classification (NCBI taxonomy): domain Eukaryota; kingdom Metazoa; phylum Arthropoda; class Insecta; order Hemiptera; family Miridae; genus Leptopterna; species Leptopterna dolabrata. The sequence goes on along the minus strand of OX940975.1, from coordinate 10,960,947 downwards.
TATTATTTTCATTTCTTTCTAGATATGGATCTCTCGGTACATATCACGCATAGCCTTATAAATCAAGTTGCTAGCGGGTGCCGTTAGACAGCTTGCAAATCAACTTCGAGTGGAAATCGCATGGTTTCACACTGCCGTTACTTGTTGTCACAGTATAATAGTTCTCATACTTATCATTCTGACGAAGATATTTTCTTCGCTTCAACAGGCTCTTCTCTTCACATTTTGGTTTGTTATTTTCAATAATGAACCTTTAGAATCGAATATGAACAAAAAAAGAAATTAACCCTCACCCCCTCCAACCTTAAAATTTGATGGTTTCCGTTTCAAGGTACGTAGAATCCAAAAATGGAATAAAAATGCTGCAAATTATTACATAGCGGTTTACTGGTTACCTGTATAGATGCCCCTTATGCAGAGATCACTGTTTCCTGTGGTCAATACCCTCGAGCTCCCCCCAGGAAAGCCCTGAATCGAGTACTGCAACCGGCCTGGGAAATACAGTTTCATGAATAATATGCGGTGGATTCAAATTCTATCATTGATTATTATTTGTTGTTATTCACGAAGTATAACGTTTATTCAAGTTGCAAAAGTAGGTACCTATCAACAAAAGCCAAAAGAGCCATCATTTTTGAAATGAAATAATATCACAGAACAACCAGCTCGACTTCATACAGCCGTCCGTCATTGTAATCAGGTGTTCCCTAGCAATGATATCTGGGCCGGATTTATACCGTTTCATTCACGATCATGTTGACGAAGCTTTTCGATGGAAACGAACGGCTGGACGTAAAAGTCTCAAAAAATGTTTTAGTTTAAGATCAATTAAAAACGCGAAGACTTTCTATTGAGAAATTTCGAGGTACGGCGTTCTGAAAATTTCAACCCCTATTTTTCGCTCCTTAGAGATGATTGGCATTAACGCCGAGCTGAGAGGACCAACTAGACCCCAAACGGGACCTACAAACCCAATTTCGTTAATTTTGGTTCACGGTAACAAAGAAAAGTGCGAAGTACAGCGTACGTACAGAAATTTTTGTATTCAATTTTCGGATTCTACGAACCTTGAACGGAAACCATAACATTTGATGGAAGGGGGGGGGGGGGAGGGGTTAAAAATTAATATATTTTTTCATGCTCGATTCCAAAGGTTCATTATTGAGAATAATAAACCAATTTTGTTTATAGGTACTTTTGCAACTTGAAGAAACGTTATGCTTCATGAATAACAACAAATAATTTATTGAAATATTGAATCCCGCGCATGAACCGAACATGACGGTGAATAAACGGTATACATCCGGCTCAAATATCACTGCTAGGAAACACCTAATTATAATCTAATGACTGCTTATAATGACTGCTTGAAATCGAGCTGGTTGTTCCGAGACATTATTATTCCATCTGAATTTTGGAATTTCACTTTTTTAACTTTAACAAACGTTATGCTTCATGAATAACAACCGATAATCAGTGATAGTTGAATCCACCGAATATTCATGAAACTCTAATTCCCCGGCCGGCTTCAGTATTCGATTTAGGGCTTTCCTGGGGGGAGCTCGAGGGTAGGTATTGACCACAGAAAACGGTGATCCACGCAGACGGGATATCTATACAGGTAAATAACAAACCTTTGTGTAATAATTTGCTGCGTTTTTCAATTATTTTTTATTCGAGTTCAATCCAACTGAGAGACGTCGTCATAATGAAAACAAAAATTATTATCAAGTATCACATAACTTTGAGAACTACGTGAATGGAAGCTATGCCAGGGATAATCATGAATATAACTGCACAAATATTTTTGTTGACGCATTATAATGTTTACAGTGTCTTATAGGAATGAAATGAGTGATAGATTTGTGTGCAATGCAAAGTGCTTTACGTGCTATCTACTATTTTGTTTACTTCCATTTGTTGGATACATTTTAATCTGAAGAGTGGAACCGTCTATGAAATACTCTATAGAAAAATACGTTTCAATTGAGGAAATTCTTTTGTACAGTCAGCCTCTGTTCTAAAGGTGGTCACCAGTCAGGGGATACTATGGGGCCAAGAAAATCTGTAAAAAGCTACAAAAATTAGGGTCTGTACATTATTTTATAGGATAAGATTATTTATTATCAAGGACGAGCGGGCTAAAGTCATCTAGCGTTGTTCGTGACTTAGCTTAATTATTTTGAACCACATTAAGTGATGGCGTTTCCTATGAATAGTTAGAAATTCAAAAAAATAAATAAAACTAATTTTCATTAAATACAGGGTGTTCAAAATGTATCGAACCAACAGGTTTTGTCCGTTAATAATTTGTAGGTCAAATCACCAAAAGCCCGTGAGAAATTCTTACAAATTGCCTAAAGAAGTTAGGCTCCCACACTTTGGACAGGATAAGATTATTTCAGCAACTTGAAAAACATTCTTGTACAAAAAGTAGATCAAAACGAATTTCTCAGGTATACTGAAATTTTTCTCAAAACTGTAATGCATATTTCATGAAATTAGAGGGATAGTGAGATTTTATACAATAATATACACAATAATTGAGGTATTTGAACAACTCAAACAACAACAGTTCAAGTTGTTTATTAGCTACCTACAATGTAGTATTTTGAAAAGGGATATTCAATCCCGTGTAATAATAAATTAATAAATCATAGATAAAAAACACTCAGAGTGCAATAAATTGTTAAATATGGATTCTTTATTTTTCTGTGAAAAATTGCGGAATAAGTATTTAAATTGTATGTAGGTTACTTCGAAAATTTGCTCATTAATTTATGCTGAATGACTGGGAATGCGTTGTTTTTGCTTTACAGGTGGAGTCTCGGGTGAGAGCTGCTCGGAAGAAGAAGACGTCGAGGTGGACGTCGAAGAATGTTCGGAGAGCGAGGTGGAGCCGGAGCGGAAAGGAACGCCAAGCTCGGAAGCGGGCGCCTCCGATAGCGAAGGGCGGGAGAGCCCGGAGGCGGCCCGGGCCGGAATGAAAGCCCGATGTAACTGCCAAGAACTTCTGTCAACCACCTGCCACCTCGAGACCAAAGACCTCTGGGACAAGTTCCACGAACTTGGAACGGAAATGATCATCACCAAAACGGGAAGGTGAGTCACTTCTTCAATCATTGTGCTTCTTTCGGACAATGATTGGGATTTCAAGGGATCAATCCCTATTATGAATGACAGTACTATACGGAATCGGAAGATGGGGGTAAGGAACGACACTCGAACACATCCATGTGTCACAGCACTCCGGGCACAGCAAAAAATGGTAGGAATATTTCCACAGCATCCCTTCCAAATGTAAAAGTCGGGGACAGGCAACCCCTAATGATCACAATGAAATAAGCACTCAACATCACCTACCAGTACCTAGTTCTCGTGTACCTACGTCGCCGTACTAAATGACGGGGGCATCTCATCTGATACCATATATGTACATACTCACTCCAGTGAGATTAGATACAATGTACAAGTTAAGAAGCCATTTTTAAGATTTACCAATTTTAAGAACCGATTTATTTACTAATTTTCAGGCATTTTTCCGAAGCTTTTCCAAAACAAAACAGACCCGTTGTTCCACCGCAAGTGACCTCACTCACTACAGAATAAGGGAATATTGTTTCGCAAATGTTTCTATTGTTAGTATAATAGTTGACTTGAAAAAAGTTAGTAGAAAATTCTGTATGTAGGAACCTACTATCAGAGCTACTACCTACTAGCCTACCTACTATCAGAGCTTGCCATCGGAGTCTAACGTTAATCAAGGTGGCAGGATTTTCTCCAGCTGCCATCTTCCTCGTCGCGGAAAAACTGAGGTCTCTGATGGTCTGATCAACCCGAAGTTCCGCTATCTTTGGATGCTTGGAGGGAAAATTTATTATTTGGAGAAAAGTTGGGCTCACGAAGAGCGTTTGTATGCCCTAACATATTATCCCTCCCCCCTCCCTCTTCTCTTGGCTCACATGTCAGAAACCGCAACTGTGTACGCAATGAAATTCCTTTTATTGTTCACAAAATGATGTACAACATGGACCACTAAACGATCAATCTTTCCTTCAAGTTTACCTATCCCATCCGATAGGTGTACCTATAACACTCGTCGGTAGATAACAATGAATCTCCGAAACCATTCACATCACTGCCATAGCGCCCTAACAGGTATTGAAGGGTCAATTAAAAGCTCATTTAGTCAGGAAGCTCCTGCAGTGAAGCATCGCTCATTCATTCCCGGCTTTACATCTGCTTTTGACACCGTCAGCTGTCCCGGAGCCAACAGAAGTTCTCGAGGTTATCCTCGAAAAACCTCTGGGATTTGGCCTGCAGAGTCATTAAATCCACCTACTGGCACCAATTCCGCAGTCAAACATCAAAAATCGTGCCTTGGAACTACTTCAGAACTTCACTGCCATCTCTGACAACACTTATTTTGAATCTTCAAATTTCGGTCAGACTCAGGTATTGCTCGCGGTAGTCAACCTTCATAAACTTTATTGCAGTTTACCGTTAACAAATTATTGCTACAAGAAACGAACGTATGTAGGCGATAAACAGTTTTGATTGGAAAAGTCGCTGGATCTTGATACATCTACAACGATCATGCGTGATCTATACATTCATCAATAAAGGTATAAATGGTTGAATAATGAACGCCACCCCAATTACAAAGACTGGAATCCACAGTAGATTCTGAACTGGTGCTCATTGCACCTAACATTCCATCGTTTTAGTGAACATTTTCCAATTAGTGGTGGTGCCTCATCATTTCCTCTTATGCAATACCACTTTATTGGATCACTCCATATCGCAGTTTGTCGAGCGACGGAAAGCACCTAACTACGAGAACATGATGGCAATATCATCGTTCTATCTTGTTCTACCTGAAAAAAAAAAGCTTCAGGATTGCGTATGTTTATCGGACGGAAGCCATGATGGCGGACGCCCCACCCCCAATATTTCCTGTCGATAAGGACCTATCAGCCAGACCGTATACCTCTTTCCTGAGCGAAAGTGCTCGGCCCTTTCCTCCCGTCCTTTCTTGAATATTTCAAGCGTTCCAAGGGTCAGAGGAAAATTTCTTCCGAGGTTATCCAGATTTCCGGGAGAGCCGTATCAATATTTTTTGGATTCTTATTGCTCCGGCCGTTCTGTAAAACCATCGGACTCGTAATCGATTGATGTGTGTGGTTCGAATTTGCCGAAATAGTCTTGAATTCAATGATATGTGCTGGATTTGTGTATACTAATTAAGAAGTGTAGCACACAGCAACATCTGGGTTTCAGAAAACATTGCCCAATGTGCCACTGGTTAGCCAACCAGTAGCGATTGAAATCGAATGCATTCATTCAAACAGTAATTGTGCAATAGCAGTAGCGAACCGATAAAATGCTGTTCCTTCCTACAAAACTATGTAAAACCTTCAGAGCTGGTTGGGAAAATATATTCTTGATGTGAACACTGTACCTAAGTGGATTATGCACTCCTGTACGGGTATTATATTCCTTTTTCATATTTAGGCGACAAAGATGAAAATGTTTGTCAAGAGCATCTTGTGATAGATACTTGGAAAAGTGGATCGTGGGAAACCGATCTTCGCCATTTGAGTGTGAACTGTTCTTGAAGGAATTTGAATACCCCAACTCGGATGACTATAGTTTTGGAAAAGCCGGTTTTCCGTACAATTGGGTTTTAAAGAGCCTGTAATGGAAAAAAGGTTTGGGAAATCCTTTGGGAGCGTGGGACACCGCCACAGCAGATATTTGGAGATCTAGAGCTTTCTTGCGCTCTTGAGAGCGACTTTTGAGGGATGGTGGGTCTGTTAATACGCTAACATAACAGTGACAGGTAAACAGGGCTGAGAAAAATGTTTTCACAAACCCAACAAGAAGAGATGACAAAGGGTTGAAGAGTTTGGAAGTCCACAATGGGAGTCAATAATCCACCAAGCGCCGGAAGAGGCAAGTGGAGGTCGTGAGAAGGGAGGGCTGCTTGTGTGTTTTCGTGTTGGTGGGACTGTGCAAGTGTCTATATCCCTTATGTATGGTCAATGCCACCTCGATCCAGGTAGCCGAATGACGTGGGCGGGCGATGATGAGACACATAAGGTAACGGGATTAGGAGGCAGCTGACACTTAGTGAAGGGTAGGGATAAGCTTTTTTGAAATAGGTTCACCTCCGGTTTTAGGGGGCTCCTTTGAGGTTTGTGGAGGCGTGAAGGGTGCCTCTCTGGATCCTGCCTCCTGAAGTCAAGTTTGTTTTGTGGTCCATGGACCAGCCATAAAGGCAGAATGAGGTTCTCGGAAGGTGGAAAACCTGAGATGTTTCCACCTCCCTGCTTCCATACACCTTCTGTCCTGGCATGGAATGGTCCGTACCGAGTTTCTCATTTCTTCCTTTTCAATGCGCTGAAAATGTCTGGTCTACCTCTTTAGGCTGTACTAATTTTCTTAGGTTAACTGCCATGCCCTGCAATGGGTAGCTAATTGACCTTGTACCAAATATGAACTGGGTTCAATTTGAAAAACAATATTTCAACTGGAACAGGTGGGGTGCATAGATAGATATAGCTGATTTATGTATCTATAGTAGCGTGAGCATTCCTTCATTCCTCAGGGTCCAGGTATTGATGCTGAATGCTAGAAATGCTCTTACCTATTTGGATTCCTGTGGCAGTGGTAATGGTCTCCATTTGACAAATTAAGAACGAACTTACGAATTGAACATTTCAGGCTCAACATTATGGATTAGAAGAAGAACAAAACGGTTTATTCAAAAATAGACGTGTAAATTATGATCACTATTTTTGAAATAAGCAATACAGTATGAATTTTCTGAATGTGCTATAGAATAGTTTTCAAGCGCCATATCAGCGCTAAGCAGCGGAGTAACGGAGTAGGAAACTGCGTCGCAAAATACAAATAAACAAATAACAGCTTGTAACATCGGGTAATTTGACTCGAAATTTGGGGGTATAATAAACTGTTTACTTATAAATTATGTAGGAACATTGGAAATCCACATGACATTATATGAGTCCACTTTTGCTGCAATTACTGGCACCATCTTGATGATTTTGTAATGGTGTCTGTTTCAAGCACAACTAAATATTACGAGAGGTTCCTGGTTAGAGGACTCGCCAGTTGATTATGAACCATACATGCAATAAAGTTTCTGGTATTTCTATTTAAGCTCCATCCAGTTCATTCCAATCATTCAGTTTATTTTAGAAGTGGCCTGTACTAGTCCGAAATGTCCTTCGCCAAACTACCTGATCCGGTGAAGGTAAATTTATGTTGATTCTAGATGAATCAATGGTTGTTGGGTACTCAAACGATTGCTGGTTGACTTGTATACTAAATGTAGGTTAGAAGACTACATGGTACAGATGCAGTATTCCAGATCCTAATTTGTGTCAATTGTATTGATCGGTTAAAAGTACAAAACGGTACAGTCATGCCAGTAGTATACCCGTGCTATGCCTCGTAAACTTCGCCTGCACATGTGACCGCCAATCAGTACTCATGATTCCGATAAGGACCTTATGCACTTTATAATCATCATAACCATAAATTTCATCAAGATCATAAACAGAAGCGGCTCTCGCACTTGTCATTCACACTTGACAAGTGTCTCATCAGGAATTCCGCTCAGAACCCGTCACAGCTCCGAGCTTCCATCGAGTCCCAGGGCGCTTCAAACGCCGCGAACTTGATGCTTGCTTGAGATATGGAAATGAAGTTGTTGACATGGTTTGATTTGAAACAATGTACCCTGGGCGAGCGATGATGACGTGAAGTGTTTCGTAAATAGTTGAGAAGGCCAGAATCCTGACAGGCGGCCGGAGAAATGCCTGGATGTTGTAACGCTGATCCATGGCATTCAAATTAATTTTATGATGCGAGGCGTCACGGCAGACTCCCACACCACTCATATAAATAGGATAATTTCCACGACTCCATGATTTATGATGTCAATCATCTTGTGATTTGTAACAAACGTTTACCTTCATCATTAACAAAGCATGTTGACATTTTTTTGCCGTTTAAATTCTAATATCTAATATCCTTTTTCGTGCATTGTCACCATTCACTGCCCACAGAATCTGAAATCTTAAGATCATCTGGAGCACAGTATTCTTAGTATATTAATAAGGTACAACTGGTGACTGATAATAATGACCAAAAAAGGGCCTTGTGATTTCACGTACGCATGTAATGATATCAGCGGCCTTGGGCTCACCTTCCTAGGAAGTTCGAAGTGTTTCCGCTCTCGTTTACTCGGACTACACGGGAGTTCGGGCTAAAAATCGGATAATAAATTTATTGGATGTGAATAATTGTATAAAAAAAACCCAAATTCAGAGTACACAAGTGCATAAAACACAGACACGTTTGCCCTACTATAAAGTAACCGAGTTAGGATACGCATAACCACGGAACATTGTGAAGTTACGTACAAACATTACGGGCAAAATAATATTTGTCATCTCCTGCTTTTTGGTTCGTTATTTTCAATAATGAATGAATGAATGAATGAATGAAAGAGATTTTATTCCGAAAAAACATACAGCAATGCGCTTCAGTACCTATGTTATTAAAATATGGAATATACCCTTAACCATAGGGCAAGCCCTGTGCGGATAAGGGGAGATGACTGAGCTAAATATAACTAATAAGTAAGCATCTTAGCACATCGAGAGGTTAAAGAAGTTTTCGGTAAATACAAAGAACACATTTAGAAAAAATAGTTACATACGTTTAGAAAACACTATTGTTTACATCGTTTAAAAGGAAAAGAACTCCAGTTGTTGGTTACAGTGGTTATTTCTCTTATAGAGGAAGAAATGAGAAATACATTATTCAAACAAGAGAGAAAAGAGAAAAGAAAGGAACATGAAAAAAACTTTTTCATTTCATTTCAGACCACATAAATATATGCTTGTAAGTAGAGATCGGCAGTTTTCCAACCCATTTGAGATTAGCCATGAGAAAATTTTCTTTTTATAATCAGATCGAGTAAAATTTGAGGGTGATCTTAATTTGTCTGGCAAGGAGCGAATCAAGAATGGCATACTATAGTAAATGTGTTTAGAAGTACTCCATAGTCGTGTTTTTGGTGCAGGTACCACAGCTTGTGAAGTGAGTCGGAAGGCGTATGGAGTGTTTTTTGAAAAGTTAAAAAATTGCGGATGTTTGTGAAAAAAGGCTAGTGACGACTTGATATACAACTGATCAACTGAGAATACGCGTATTTATACAAATCGACTGACGGAAATTTTGATACTACCTTGAGAATGGATTTCTGCATAATATTTAGTGGATTCAGAACCGTTGGGGTAGCTCCTCCCCACGCAATAATATACCAAAACCAATGATGCTCTGAACAAGTGCTTTGTATATAATATAATAAACCGTTAGAACCCCCCCCCCCCTCCCCTCTTAAAATTTGATGGTTCACATGTGGGTTCTAGTTGGTCTGCGAAGCTCGCAGTTACTGTCTGTTATCTCTAAGGGGTGAAAAATGGGGGTTGACAATTTCCAGACACCGTTGTTCGAAAACGTTCAATAGAAGGGTATGTTTTTTATGGCACGTTTGAAATTTTGATTTCGAATTTTAGGACTGTTTTTAGACCACCCTGCGCATTGTATGTCCATAGTTCACAGTAAGGCCCTGAAGTTTGAACCGAAAAGCTTCGCCAGTATGAATAACATAGTTACTGTGTAAGTAAGCCTACTACATAACTACAGCCCAGATATCACTGATAGGGAAAGCTGATTAAAATCACGCATGGCTTTATGAAATCGGGTTTGTTCGAGATATAATTTCATTTGAAAAAGATTATTAATTTTTTTAACCTATTTGTTGATGGGTATGTACAAGACTGTTGTTCACGGCTAAACGGTTCATCCAAATTAGTTGAAAATGTGGGAATATGATTGTCGAGGATCCTACTTAGCTTCAGCAACCATCAACATTTAAAAAAAAAAAAATTATAGGATGGTGGTTCGTGGTGGGGAAGCACGATAGTAGGTATTGACCATAGAAAACAGTGATCTACGAAGAAGGTATACGCAGCGATCTGTACAGGAAAATAATAAACCGGTGTGTAATAATTTGCAGCGTTTTGTTATTGGCTAGCGCTCTCAAGATTATCCGTGATGCTAACGCGAAATAGGCTGAAATGCCGGCTGTGGGTATGGCTGTGTGCTGTGGTTGATCATGGTGCGGTTAATTAATGACTGATGTGGTCAGCTATCAGCACCGGGATGTTTTTGGCTTCCTTCGGTTAATACCCAAATTTTAATTTTTTTTTTGGCACAAGGATTCTCGTATTTCAAAATGCCTGGTCTTCAGACTCATCTTTTCCTTTGAGAATTAAAAAAAAGTATGCAAAAAAATCATCCAAGCGGCCAAAGTCAGATTTATGTCATCTGGGCTCTGAAGAGACAAATATAGATAAATACTGGAACGGATTGTGTGGAAACTAAAAAAAAGAAATCTTTTAGGTAATTTAGTATCCATTCCAATAACTCATTTTGCCACATCGACTTCGAATGTTTGCTTAAATTGTTTGAGAGCTAAATGTATCGAATTAATATTACTGTTTTCTTATTGAATGATCTATTATACCTACTGAGAGTACTGAGTATCTAAAACCAAATTAATGGTTAGAAATGTTCAAACTAAGGAGCAACGCCGCAGTGTCCAAAGAACAGACATAATTGGATCGCGTGTAGCCCCTTCCCCGCCTGTCACCCACCATTTCCGCTCTCCATTAAATCCTTCCTGCCCCTGGAGTTTCGGTGTGTACCGGAAGTGACGTGACAATACAACTATGACCCCCCTCCACTCACACCACACATTCGTCTCTGATGGCATTACAACTATGATAACCCTACGTCGTAGTGAAGCATCGTTGGTGAGAATCATTTTCCTTCGCGCCACATGAAAATGATGTTATCCGTTTGACGAGGGGTTTCGAGTGATTTATGGATGTCGACCCGCCACACTGAGTCCTCCGGTGACAACGATTTTTGTTCTCGAAAATGGCTCATTCTTTCAATATTCCATTATTAACAGGAATCACACTCAATACTTCCGACAAATTTGACCTAACCACTTGCCCAATTCGTCCACGTCCTTCAACAAGAAAATAACCTCACATCAGACGGAGCCCGTCCACCTCTTGTCATCCTCTGCAGTTTTTCCACCCTTCATCCCTTCAGCATACCTCAAAGATTTACTATATGTCTAAATTATAGTATTGCCTACACATAAACCTTGGTTATCCAGTGATTTTATCGCTCATGCCACCTGAATTAGCATGTCGTTGTCTCTCTGTTTCGTCTCTTCATAATGAGCCTGCGTTAGAGCTTGGTCATCATCCTAAGCCAATTTTTCTCACATTTTGGAATAATTAAAAAAAATCGGCGCTGCGCGCCTCGCCAGGGGGCAAGCCCCCTGGACCCCCGGATGCTTACTGCTTAGAGCCTACGGCTAAAATTCAAGAAACATGGAACATGCTTTAGCCTCGCTTTATATTCTGTTTGTAGTTTACTTTTACTGAATTTGCTCTGCTGTTGTCAGATTGCTCTTTATTGGCCTGATTGTCAACTTGCCGATTTTCCGCACGCTGCAATTCAGAATGTTCAAATTCTGATAGTCAGAATAGCCGCACTGTTATGATTTCACTTCGTCACCAGGACACAACCAAGTGACAACCAAACAAGCGTCATTGTTTACTATCCATTTATAACATCCATTTATATAGTTATAGTATGAAACTACGAAATAAATACCAAGAACAAATTAATATGAAATAAATTCGTGATAAATCAAGAGCTTTCCAACGAATGGAAAACGATTTTTGTCCGATGAAAATGAAAGAAGTTTCATTTCCCTAGCAACTACTCGGTTGTACGTGAAAATCATCGTTAAAATTTCGTGACACTTCCGCGTTACCCATCCCGCGTGACATTTTTCGGCTAGTTAGTTCAAGGCTAAAGCATGTTCCATGCTAAAAACCTTTGTACTCGAGCATGATCAATTTTTACCCCCCCCCCCCCCCCCCCCCCACCATTTCATCGCTTCCGTTTCAAGGTGTGTAGAATCCGAAAATGGAAGAAAAAAATTTCTGTCCTTAGTTGCTAAGAACCAAAATTAATAATTTGGTTTGTAGGTCTAATTGTTCCGCGAAGCTCGGCATTACTGTTAGTCACCTCTGCGGGGTGAAAAATAGGGGTTGTAATTTTCAGAACGCCGTAGCTCGAAAACATTCAATAGAAGGGTAGGTATGTTTTTTTTTACGTTTTTAAATTGATCTCGGGCTTGAGAATTTTTGGAGACCACCCGGAGCATTGTATGCCCAGCCGTTCATTTGCATAGAAAAACTTCGTCAACATGATCGTGAATGGAACGGTATACATCCAGCCCAGATATCATTGCTACATTATAATCACGCATGGCTGAATGAAATCGAGTTGGTTATTCCGCGACTTTCGTAACTTGAACACACGTTATGCTTCATGAATAACAACCAAAATAATCAATGATAGAATTTTGAGTCCGTCGAATATTCATTTGCCATTCCCTGGCCGGCTGCAGTACTCAATCTACAGCTTTCCTGGGGGAAGCACGAGGGTAGGTATTGACCACAGAAAACAGTGATCTACGCAGAACCGGCATCTATACAGGTAAATAATAAACCGTTGTGTAATGATTTGCAGCGTTTTTCATTGGATCCATTTTCATTTGAGGTGGGTTCCACTTTAAAATTAAGCAAAAAATTTCATTTTTATGATTTTGCAAACGTTTGTTCCCATGACGTTGTGTGCTTATTGAATACTTGGATAATGTAAAATTGTACTGTCACACATCATTTTACATCGATTTCCTATACACTGCAAAACAAACATTTAATGAATGGCCACTTGTTTTTGTTTTTTTTAAATCTTGGTCAGAATTATGACTATACCTATTTCATATACCTTTTACGCAATATTAAGGAAGTCTAGCATTCAAGCATGTATTTAATTCTCAATAACGTAAAGACCTACTTCCAATTTGCGTTTCAGTAATAGAGAAATAATTAATAATTCAACTCCACCTCAGTCATTTCAACCCCGGGCTCGATACATGGATAAATTGTTCTTGGCATCAAAGTACCGAGCGCGTTTGGTCCTGCGCAAACGCAGAATCGTATAATTGAACAACAGCGTTTTCGTGTCTGGTGTATAGCAGAACTATCTACTACTAAGCTAGGAAACCGCCCAACATGCGAAATAATTATGAAATGATAGGATGGAACACTTGGGAGCTGTTTTTCCTACGTTGGCCTATGATTCCGCCAATATGAATAACACAGCCACTGTGAAAAATGGGGGAAAATCCCGGTGTAGCCTGCTCTGCCGCCAGAGGATTCTTCCTCTTGTACTTAGGAAAATTGCTGTTGACGAGCTTGTAAAGAACGAAACTGAATGAGCTGTTGGATGTTATTCCGCGTTGCCGCACATATTAATGTGGGAAATCGTAATTGTATTCATTAGAGCCTAAAGACCGTGTACAGTACTCCAAGGGAAGCTGAAATGAGCTTCGCGTCTTGTTGGCAACCTCAGGTTGTATATGTTACCGGCAAAGTTGTGAAATAAGGTATTGTATACAATGCCTAGGCAATGTATGAAATAAAAGGGCCAGGAAATGTATAAAATAAATCTCATTTCATACTTTGCCTAGGTATTGTATATAATGCCTTATTAATATAATGCCGGTAAAATATACATTCTACCACGGTAGGTTATTAGGACCTGATATAAAAGGCGGGTGCCATTAAATAAGGTTCTCTTCCCTTCGCCTTTTGCAGGCAAGTTGAGAGAGAAAAAACGAAATTACAAATGAATCAAATGAAACGGTCTACAGTGTACCTTTGAACTCCCATTTCGATGAGGAGTACCCACGACTTCTGTGTATATTAGTTTCCCGTTTTTAAATGAAAGTAGGTAACATTCTCAAGATTTTAAGACCAACCGCACACTCTCCTACGAGTTAATTTTCTATGAGCTTTCAAGTTTCGGCAACAAGTGACGTCATTGCACCCCTCCAACCTGGGCGGGACTCCCTTGCCCTGTCTGACGTCTCTTGTTGACGAAACTTTGAAAGCTCATAGAAAAAGACTCATCGTGGGAGAGTCCGGTTGGTCTCAAAATTCTTAGAATGGAACCTAATTTTATTCAAAAATATAAACAGAAGTCGTGGGTGCTCCTCAATGGCTATTACTTTTGAGTACGGCCATGACAAGATTCCCCATGGTGAGTTTCTAGTGGGCCTTATTATTTTCAATATATAGAAACGATCAAGAAATGTTCACGCCGCCTTGAGTATTCTCCTTATTCTGTCATCAGGTTCACAAGATGTTGCTGTTCGTATAAATACCGTGGCGGGAGTGGGTCATCGCCTTTTTACACCCCAGTAGTGACAGGGCTGATTTCAAGAATTGTGTTTTACTCCGTTTGACTGCTAGGGGACTCGACTTTTTACACACTGGGAGTCATTGACTTCGAACTTAATTTGCACAGTTCTACACTTAGCAAGATTTCACTTGGTTCTCCTAATGAAAAGAAGGTCTTGAGAATGATTGCGGTGAACTTTCTTATTTTAGCGATGTATAATTCGATGGTGTTTGTTGAGAAAGATGGAACAGTCATATGAGATTTCTATACTGTTAGTGGATTTATCTGTGAAGAGCCTTCAGTGTCTGCGAGATGCGAGTTCGTAAATCCTGCGGTACAAGCTGTCGCGGAGTTTACCGTCTGGGACTTTCCATGAAACCAGAGCCAGCTACAACTTTCAGTCGAAGTAGTGCCGCACCACACTAGGATAATCACCGGGAGCACCGATTGAAAAAACCCTCCGCATCGTTGTCCTTCCATGTAGCACTTAAAAATACATTTCTTTTTATCACAATCTGTTGGGAAAGGGGTCTCCACGCTAATGGGTGTCCCTTTCTTGATGGCTTGCGCTCTCTAATAGAAAGATCCTATCGCGCTCCCTCTCGAAAACCCGGTGTTTTGTCCGATTTAGTGAAAATGACGTTTTCTAGCTCCTGAATGCGAGTCGAGTACAAAGTACTTTGTTTTGACGTCAAGTTCCAGTACTTTAACGTTGCAACGTTCGAATGAAAGCTCAATAACATTCATAACGCATGACTTTGCGGAGTTGAATTTAACGTCGAATCATTGCAGATGGAGCAGTATCCGGATAATAATGTTCTATCCCGTATTACTCCTCATCCGGGTTGATTCGATATTAGCGCCACACTTCAGCAATAAGACAAAATACCCCGTCAGCATCTGCTTCCTTTCAGACATAAAATGGTCCAAAACTGCCGATTCAAGTTGTGTTGATACCAAAGATTTCGTTTCTGTTGAATTGAAAATACTCCTTCCTTAAAACGGGAAACTTACAATCTTTAAAAACCTAGTTCACAATCTTTAAATTGTGCCTTGAAACCCTAATTAAAGACGTGTGATTTAGATAATCATTATATAGAGTTCGGATAGTCATCATAGGAAGTAGAGTAAGAACCGGGTAGAATTATGGTATAATCATTATATTATAGGTACAGAGTATAATAAACTAATGCTCTTCAGCTTCTCGGAACATGCAGTGCCTTGAGAGTTCTACCATGCACATACAAAATATAGTTCACAGTAAGAAACGCTCATTTATAATTGGAGAGTATCAAGTTGACTTGTTTTCCAAAATGGGATAATAATTTAGCACTCGTAATCGTAACGCTAGAACTCAAAATAGACCCTTTGAACCTTCCAACTACGTTTCGCGCTAAACCAGCAAAAACAACGGGTGAACATAGATGGGCCTCCCACTTCGCCTGAGTCAATTTCATATACGGAGGTATCAATTGGTTCGCCCATGACGGCGCACCAATAGCGATTAGTGACGAGCGATTTGTGGGAAAGTGGGAAAGGTCTCCTGAAAAAGTGTTATCGATATGAAAAAGTGGTAAAGAGACCAGAATGACTAATTTTTGTCACTACTAGCGATCATTCCTCTATACAAACAGACGAAAAGAAGCACATGAAATAACGCGAATAATTTTATCTCCAATATGCGGTGCAATCAGCCGATATTCTTTAGTTTCTGTGCGTTAGTCTCCAGACCAGCGTTAGTGCGTTAGTTACCAGTTTCCATGTAATAAATTATTGCGAAATGAATGTCGAAATTGGCGTTAAATATTTAAGTAGAAGAGGGAAGTGTTGCATTACTGCAATTGAATACTATGTGGAGGCGTGCCGGGAAACGGTTCAACATTCGGTGGGAATTAAAACGGCTTCTGGTCGAAACGAAGCACTTTCATACATCTTATTTGGTCGAAACGAATTCCACTTCCAACATTATTGTTGGTCGAAACAAATTCAGATTTTGGTCGAAACAGATTGTGTCCAGAGGTGCGTTGGTCGAAACGGATGGTGCTGTTCATACGCGGCCATCCCCTCAGTGGTTTCCGCTCTAATACGCGGCCACCCTCTCAAAATCGTGTATTAGAAATAATAAAATAAAGAACTGAAGAATTAAAAAATTGGCCTGCCAAAGTCATTCTACAGTCGCAGCATCGCTGATTGGTGCGTTGTCGTATATTGATGGTAGGCACAGGTCAGCGGCGGTAAAAATAGTTTATGCCGTTTAAAAGTGCAAGGAACAAGTCGTTCATTTCATTTCGCACTCTCATTCGATAATTGGTACTAGCGTATTTTGGTATCTGTGTTCGACATAAAAATACCTATAATTATTTCCCGTTTAAGTCCAAAAACCCAAGGCCCGTCAATGCGCCTACCGTGATTTCGATTATTTTTCATCTCATCATAGCTGGCCAAACGACAACTACCTTGTCTATCTCTGAATCACCTTGCACGATGTACCTTGAAGATCACTCACCGAATTCCTAATCTAGTCACAACTGTATAAACTACCTCGGAAAGGTGGCCGCGCATTCGAGGAGCAACAAACGGATTACGGTCGCCCATGATTGGTCGAAAACCTCGAGAGTTGAACCACTTTCTGGCGTGGGAAATGCAATGTGAATGAAGGTGGTGTCCTTGAAGTTCTTTCGGAGCATGTTCTGGACTTGCAGGAATGATATGCAAAACCATCTTGTGTCAAAGACAAAATGATTCGGTTTCAAAGGAAAATTTCGGTACAATAATTCTCATTCAGTCACAGCACAGTTAATTCCAACCCCTTTATGCTAATTATAAAGTCGTCAGGCTGGGGCCGCTAAGTGACGCGTAAAAGGGTAACGCTAAAGTGACTGGATCAGCGTCACAAAACCCAATTGCGGGAGTGAAAAGGGGGTGAAATCAACCTCTAACAACCTCCCTTGTTGAAGGCACATCAACCCTTGTTCGGCCTGTCACTCGAGGGATTGGAAACTCTCTAGCAGCTCTCCTTTGGGAGCCGAGGACCATATGCACGTTTCCCTGGACAATGCTCGCTCGCTGGACCGAAACCGAGTCATTTCAGCTCCCAGCCCGCCGCCCTACAGCTGAGCTGAGGCGTATGAACACCAACCCCTTCAGCGAACACCCTTCTAACAACTTCATTAAACTTCTACATGGTAATACATCGCCTCAATAAAAGGGGTTGATGGATACTGCAATAAATTTGGTACATAAATTCTTGTCGAGCAAATCAAATGAAATGCAATATTTCGATGTGAAATTGCATTGATAACCTTGCTGATGATCTATTTGCACGTATTCCGATGGACTGGAACTGCATAACTACCACATGACGTATTTTATGAAACTGAGGGTCTTTAGAGTAAGTCCAATCACACTGCCGTAACCACGGTTCTTTGAATCATCTCTAAAGGCTGTTGTCAAAAAATAATAAAATAATAAATTGTAAAATAAATTAATTAAAATAATAAATATTGTAAAATAATACTAATTTTTGACAAATAATAAAATCCTACTAAACAGCCCAAAGAGTGAGTCGTAAGTTTTTGCTAAACATATAACATGTCATTGTTTAGCTAATGCTATTACTGTTGATACAGCATGCAGACACTGCTGGGCAAGCCAGTGTTATCCTACTGATTCCTAATAACATTGCTCAATAACCATTATCAAAAAAATTTACCTAATTAGCTCCATTGCCTGTTGATAGGTACGCAAAATTTGCTCTACACGTGTCTTGTTGAATGTTTACAAGAATCATAATGCACAGGCAACACTCATTATTGCAAGAGAAGAGAGCGTAAAATGAAATAAGGCGGTTATGAAAGAATGCTTGATTGCCGAATTTCGTTCCATAAACAAGGCAGAGGGCAGTGCGGCTGTCCAATTTCTCTTGCTAAGTGCCTATACTGTTGACACACTACTATCCGATCTGCGAGACTCGTTCTACTATTATTGTTATAGTTATGGTGCTATCCATTACCCAAGTTGTTATACGGTGTACTGCGGTTTACTTTGATGAAAATCTGTACGTTCAACTGTCATAATTGGCCACCTAAATACCAGCAGTGCGGTTGAAAATATTCCTATTATCAATCTCTGCGTTATGACAGACTCGAAATGTTTTCATGCCCTTTTTGATTGTCTCCGCCCTCCCCTTATCATTGAACTTGATTGGCCCGAAAGGATCAACTATGATGGATCGGCCGTACGGTCCGACAACCCCTTAATTCATGTTGTCAATCTCCCAAAGCTACGTCGAGTGGCAGATGAATACAATAGAAAAGTAAGTACGACATGAATAACTATGACCTGTTCTCAGTAAAGAAAGGTTTATACGTAATACGCATGATTCTGTTCCTTCCTGAAGAAATTGGGGAATCGCCGACTATTATTCACAACCTGATTCGTTCGAAATACAATAATGAGCTGGAAGCCATCAGAAAGCCCTGGAAACGCAAGGTCTGCTCTGCTGGTAATATTGCTTATTCACAACAGAAGGCAATAAAGGCACGTTTTATAGCTTTATGAGCGAATTTTAAATTCCACCTTAAATTTCTCATTTGATTTGCTCATGTGAAGTAAACAGTCTGGAGCGTTCGTTATAAAACAATCAGCTCTCTTCAGTCCCGTGATCGCTGATAGGCGGTGTCTACAGCTCACGCGTGAACTCTCTCAATTAATTTTTTTTCCACCCCTTCCGCCCTGTTTTCACCCTGAAAATCGCCGGGCCGAAAGGTAATTTTCAAAGTTGGTGCCACTCAGCACGCCATCGCGTTCCCACCCGAGAAAACTCGTTCACGAGTGCATCCTTCGTAAAATCATCACTCATAGGTGTTATTGATTTTATTGAGTGAATTGATTATAATCATTAGGTACTAGCACAAAATAAAAACGCTAACACAATGTGGACTTACAATATACTCGTACTTATACGGCATAGACCTCATATACACCTTAATAGGATACAGAGGATAAAGACACACAAGGAACACAACAACGGGCTTGGAATCATAGCACAAACCAGCAAGGTGCCTAGAGTGACTGACAGTGTGGACTGAATCATCAACCTTCCTGCTGAAGTTATTGACGTGTTCCGGTTATCGATGGCCAGGCTTTCTGCTGTCACTAGCAGTGAGACAGAAGTGGGTGACAGCACAGCACGCTGAGCTAGTCGGTCAAAAGATTCCCAGGCAAGGTTTTACACCACACAGCTGCTCTACTGTGAACTTGCTACTGATTCATATTTGTTATGATTTCTTAAACGGAACGGCTTTTGGCTTGGGATTGGGATTGGGACGACGATAGCAGTCCGTCGGATCGAACCCCAACGCCCCTTGTCACATCCCTGGGCGGTGAGGCCCTTGAGCGGAACGATATGATCAAATTCTAATTCTCTTGAAGGAAGACGATCACGTCTTCGACGCCGTTAGGGCAGTTGCCCGTGAAGTTTCACCCTGAAATGGCTGTTATTATTGAAAAACCACACTACAATTCCACCAATCTCATAACTCTCATGAAGGTTCTATCTTTTTTGAAAGCTTCGCAGAGATTATGTTCAAATAATTTTGCTAATGTTGATCGAACACTAAATAGATTGATACTAACCATATTCAGTAATACCTAATCATCATCGCAGTGATGTCTAATGAGCGTAGCCTGCTTGGCAAATCCGATTTGGGGACGTTCTTCATCTTCGCCTCGAGTTCTTTGATTGGGATTAAAAAGACGATTCCGATCCCCGGAGCTACTTTGCTAGGGAACGCATGCGCCTCGTTAAGCCGCACGCTTCCCGGATACGGAATCGGAGAGCTACGAGCTCTGCCTGATCGGTTATTCGAGAGCGGTTCCCAAACTCCAATTGATGCCCAGAAGGTGACACTGAAGGCGCCACCGGCCAACATTTAACTGTCAATGGTACCGGGGGAATCGCAAATCGCCCGATATATTTTTAGAGTTGACGCTACACCCAGTTTGTAGGACCTGCTCCCCCCTTCTGCCAACCACCCCCTGTCCATTGCTGATCCAACGTGTTTGAAATACTTCGATACCTCACAACTTGAGAACACGAAGGATATGACTAAACCACGGGGTTCCGCCTTGCGAGGTGTACATTATCCGAGGTGTCCTACGTGGGTGTAATCACGTTTGAGAAAAGTTTTTTTTCTCTCTCTTATCCTCTCTTGCAAAACTTATTATTTATCCCTCTTACTTCCATCCGTATACGTGCATCGAGTCGTGTATCAGCCAGAATTTATATGAAAACGCCGGATAGGTACGTTACATTATACTGCTCCCTGGGATACTATGTACCTACCCACTGAAGTTTCTGCATTTATAATGTACAGCCATACATTAGCAGAGAATTTACCAACACTAAATTCAAATAGTGGTTAGAATTTTCTTGTTAAATGTCGTTGTTAGGTATTCTTCAGATGATGTTTGCACAATAATGTCACACACGGTACGGAATCAAACTCTCAACTCCCACATTGATCAAAACAACTAACAGTGTGAATGTGAATCAGGCTCAAGCTAAGAGATCTGTTGGAAGTACTGAAACGAATTTGCGCAAAATTATCTTGGGATGACGGCAGTGAAGTGTAACATAAATAATAATAGGTGTATTACATTCGAAGGGTTGTGGTGTAAATTCCGTTTGATACTCAGATGCCGATAGAGGATTTGCATACCTAACTTCCGGTGAGGTATGTATGGGCCATGAGAAATGCCCATTCCATTCCAGATTCTTTAAACATATCACGGATTCTAGCAATCGCGTAGATATAATAGGTATTACTTTCATGGACGATTCCTAACAACTGTGATGTTTCTTTTTAATCATTGTTGGATTCGGTAAAAAGCTTCGGCTTCTGTTGGTGAGAGTTCAGACGGTAGGTACATAATATATGCTCAGTATATGTACCTACCATTAGAGGCCTCTATTATTGTATATTATACTGTATTATTATATATTATACTGTACCTACTGGTATACTGCGCCATAGTATCGATTACCGAAACCCCCACTTATAGTTGTTTCATGATGGTCTTATAATATCAGCGAGCCTGCTGCTTACTATTCCCTCCCCAGACTCCTCGTATCTACGTCGCCTACTCCGTCACTGGTCTAGCATGCGCTCCCCGCTCCATCATGTGACGGCTACAGCAGGTGTGTCAGTGTCCTCTCCTCATCCTTGTCATAAAATCCCAGGTGCTTGCGAGGAAACCAATACCTAACACTGCATGGGACACCTCGCTGAGTGCCAGCAGGGTGAAACTCAAGTCTGAATGATCCTCTCATCAACATCTTACTGATTTTTGGCAATAAGTACCTACGTGTGATGCTGTACCATTCTACCACTAAGCCCAACAAGTGCAACTTGATTTAGCGACTTGCATCATATTCACTCGTACAGCGGTGATCTATACGTGCTGTCTCCATGTTTCCCCCTCATTCGCTCAGCCCTCTCCCTCACTATCTTCCCAGTTCCAATATCACGATCCGTTTCCAGAGTCGTGACTCCTGATTTAGGCACACGACAAGTTTTTTTTTCCCCCGACTCGGGGCGGGAGTGGAGATCCGAGAGCCCTGTAATCTGACCGGGCGGTTATGAAAGGCTCTTTGCCAGCGGCCGAAGCACCTACCGCATCACGGAATAATGAAAAGAGCCGGAGAAATGTGCGTGTTGCGCCCAGCAGAGCCGCCAGCCAGCTCAAAGGTGAGCGGAAGCCGATGAAAAGGTTTGGGTAGGCAACCTTTCATACAATCAGCTTTGAACCCCCTTGGAAGAACCACAAAGCATCGCATTCATCACATCGATTTACTTCCAAATACAGGAAATCATGATACACAAATTCAGCCTGGTTTTGATGATTTGAGCCCAATTCTCATCACGAATTTCTGCTCTGATTGGTCTTGTGAGCTCTTTTTCAAGCTATAGTAGCAGAAACCAAGTTTCTATGACGACAAATTTTAATGTCCTTAGAAAATGAGCAGTGATCTAAATATGCTTTGTCCAATAACAGTTTCAATCCAATTAAAGCATTGCTCAAAAGCAAATATTCTTTAATTCTGTACTATACAATGGAGGAGATAGCATGGCACCTAACAAGCTCGCCTATATGAACGAGCGATAATAATCAAGTTCATTTAGGCGACTTATTTTCCGCATTCTCTACCTAATAGTCAATGCTTTTCATTCTAACCACGATTGGCAATCAACTATAACATTAACACAATTAAAACTTCATTTGATGTTCTGTAGCGCATTGGATGCGAGTAGGTATTTATAAACCACATTGCTTGGGGATTGGTGGCTATTGGTTACATAGTACCTACCCACCTTTTTTGTGTAAAAAATTTGAAATGGTCTCTCAATTCCACTTATTCCTGATTTTTACCTAACAGCCACCTCTGTCACCAACCAATTTTTAAAAATGTTTAATATGTTTATTACTATTACATATTTATTATTAGGTACCTACTTTTCACTTTTTAATTTTTTTTAAAGGTATAACAACAAATTTATTAAGCCTTCAGTTGAATGGCTCCAAAGTCGATCTCAAATTGTTTGACTTTCAGCTACCCCCTCCTTGTTCATTATTAGGGAGTATGCAAGTAGAAGGGAGAAAGGCCTATCGTCAGACTTCTGTTCTCATCACTCCAACCGTGAGGTTGAAATCGATCTCCCGTCCCTAAAGGCCCAATATCCCTAAACCCTATCAGCTCTTCTGCCGATATCCACCTTCTCCGAGAATCTCATTCCCATCCACAGCCATCCTATTACTTGCTCTTGTGGCTTGACCCATTTTTCTGCGAGGACTTAGGTGAATGCCTCCATCTAAGGGGCGAAGAGGCCATCCACAGAGCACACTAGTGGGCTAAAAGAGGCGTGTCTCTACTCACATGCTGCCAGGTACTTCAATTCAATTCAGTTCAAATTATTTAACAAATCATTTTTGGTTTATCATTTTCAATAACGAAGCTTCATGTTGACGAAGCTTTTCGGTGTAAAACTGTAAACGAACGGCTGGACGTACAATGCTCCGGGTGGTCTCAAAAAATGCCTTAATTCGAGATCAATTTAAAAACGTTACAAAAACCATACCCTTCTATCGAAAGTTTTCGAGCTACGGCGTGCTGAAAATTCCAACCCCTATTTTTCACCCCTTAGATATGACTGACAGTAACGCCAAGCGCCACACACCAACTAGACCCCAAATCACCACAAACAAACAAACTGCAAACCAAATTTCATTAATTTTGGTTCATGGTAACTAAGAAAGTGCGAAGTACGGTGTCAGCGGACGGACAGACATTTTTTTTATAACATTTTCGGATACCACGTACCGTGAAACGGAAACCATCAAATTTTGAGGAATTGAAAATAATAAACCAAAAATTTTCTGTCCGTCCGCCGTACTTCACACTTTCCCTAGTTATCATGAACGAAAATGTATCAACATTGGTCTGTGGGTCCCATTTGGGGTCTAGTTGGTCCGCGAAGCTCGGCGTTACTGTCAGTCATCTCTAAGGGGTGAAAAATAGGGGTTGACAAATTCCAGGACGCCGTTATCTCGAATTTTTTTTTAACGTTCTTAAATAGTTCTCGAACTTGGGAACTGTTTGAAACCACCCGGCACATTGTACGTCCAGCCGTTCGTTCACAGTGAGAACCTGAAGTTGCGCCGAAAAGCTTCGTCAACATGATCGTGAATGAAACGGTACGTATACATCCAGCTCAGATATCATTGCTAGGGATCACCTGATTATAATCACGGATGGTGGTATGCAATCGAGTGATATTATTTCATGAAAAATGATGGCTCTATCGAATTCTGTTGATGGGTATTTTTTGTTGTTGTAATTTGACCACACTTTATGCTTCATGAATCTTCAACTGCCCGGTTGGCTCCAGTCTCGATTTAGGGCTTTCCTAGGGGGAGCACGAGGGTATAGGTACTGACCACAGAAATCAGTGATCAACGCAGACGGGACATCTGTACAGGTAAATAACAAACCGTTGTGTAATCTCCAGCGTTTTTACAACGTAGTATGATATCGTAGATCATCAGCAATATACAGTTATGTCTCTACTGATATTTGCGCTCTTTTGAGAAACATAATGTTCAAAATTGACTTCGCACTTGACAATACATACCTACTACTTAGAGGAAACTATCAAGACAGCCCCATTTTTGTCCTTCTTTTCCTACCTCTTTTCAACTATGTTCTCGTTAAAAATGTTTTCTGGGGTCGAGATGGATTGTTCGGACCAATTCCATTTTACACGAACGACAACGTGAGGTGTTCGTGGGTGGCTCTGATGTCTTCGTCTCGCCCCATGGGTGACAAAAATGACTAAATCATGTTCAGCGTCGTGAAACCCACCGTAATGAAATCATCGCTTAAGTAATTAGAGCCATCCGCCGTTCTAAGGCACAAACGGGAAACTCATTGTTAATTATTTATGAAAAAAAAGGAAGCTAAGGCCGATGCTAATAAGCCCGTAAATCATGTGTCCTCAGCCGGTTCCGTGATGGGACTATAGCGTGACTCTATCTGCCTCCTCCACTGTTCCCATTCTTTCAGTCCCAACTAGATGGACTGACTGTAGCTAGAGAATGAGAAATGTACAGGGGGATCACTCCATCACCCCAGTACACATACAAACAACCGCTGACGACCCGATACTCTCCCACACCTTCGCGCTGGCCCTAGTCACTTTTTCCGTTTTATTTACCCCGTTTCCGCGTCGAACCGTATCAATATTTTTCGACTGTTACGAGTTTTTTCTAATCCTCAAGGCCACCAAACGATACCTGCTACAGATAGCGGCTCGTTCTCACTGTTAGGTTACCGACATTCTGTGGCCTGTTTCAACGAAAATTAGCTAAGAAAACAAATTCCTAAATGTCATTCTTCATTACAGTACGAGCGAATGTTTCAAGTAGCACACTTACACCCAAAATCTTCCCCTAAATTTATTAAATCATCAAACCTTTTCCTTCATTTTCACCATAAAAATTCAGAACGCAAGACAACAATTTATTGCCCCCTAAACGTCTTTATAATTCAAACCCTGGTTCAAAATTAATAAATCCCCCCCCCCCCACCATTTAGAAATTGATTTTACGAAGTTTTTTCGGATATTGAGTGTCTACCTTTCTAGAGCTGAAATCCTGTACAATTTTTAGCGATTTCATAACGATTGTTTGTGATTTCCATAATTTGTAGCGATAGCGATTTGACTGACACCCTTTTTGTATTCCAAAGATGTCCGTACTTAGAACTCGTAGTTAAATTTGTCACTGCAAACTTTTGGCGCAATTGGGGTTTTGTTTCTGGTTGGGATGTTGGAAGGTGGAAGGAAACATAAAAATAATGAATAACTAAGTAGATATTGATGTGCATATTATACATTTTTGTTCTTCTGTAGGGATGTATTCAGAATACTCTGAAACGGAGTACTAAACACTTTGGAACCATTAAATTTGTGCTTCAGAGTCATCAGTTATAGCACCTAATGTAATTTATTGGTAGACTTGGGTCCCGATTATTGACTCCGTAGGTATAATTTTGATTGAATAAATTGTTTCATTTGACTGAAAATTTACTGACTGAATTTTATGCATTTTCATTTTGGACCATTCAAATACTCGCGAAAACTATTCCACAACAAACTGACGTAACACACCGACTTTTATTACCGTACGTAAAATGAAACTTCGGCTATAAGTAGGGATCAATCCTCCGAGCATTTCTATGATTTTTTGGCAATTGACTTCTGCTTAGGTACGTCAGACGATGGTATTTTTTTTTTTTTTTCGTGAAATGAAATGCCATTTTCCGATGTGTCTATTTTCCTACTATCCCATTTTGAGGTCGGTCTCCTCTTCTCGAACTCCGAATCGGAAAGAAGACAACATCAAAGAAGAAGAATGGCAATAGAAGCGTCAGTAGAGAATTAAATGTCTGAGAGGGCACTGGGGAAGGGTGTGGGATGGGAAAGCCTGGGCGTTTAGGTTTTGGTTACCTTCTGAGGTCTTTGCCCTGGAGTGCACCAACCCCTGGTGTTATGCACTCGAAACCTATGGTTGCATATTCTCCCGAGGTGAACGCCCTGCTAGGTCTCGAAGTTTTCACATTTCCTGGTGAGGGTGGACAGAAATGACTGACCCATCAGAATGAGAAGACATGACAAGTCTGACCAGCTGTCAGTGACTCCGATCCAGTAGGAAAATGGGATCAGACGCTTCCGTGTGGGCCACAGGGTTTGAGAAGGAGCTCGTGTTTGAAGGACTCGGAGACGTTTTAAGTGCTTGAGCCCTCTCCGACAGCGATCGGTTTGGGTTTCGACTGCCACAACGGGACCACCTTTTAATAGCCCGGATCATCTCTTCCCCTGTCGAAATACTCGGAAAAACCTCGTCGTGAGCGACAGTAAGCCAGTGGCAATTAGACCAGGTGACGAAAAGGAGCACCGCTATGATGGCTAAAATAAATGCAGAGTCAATAGTTAGGAAGAATACAACCCATAATAGGATATTTATCTCCTCGAATGGTCACCTCAACTTATATTTTTTTCGTTAGGTACCTAACATTTCTTTGCCCTGGTGTGTACCAACCCCAGGCCAAAGCCCACCCCACTGACCCCCACTGACAGACAGAAGCCGGCTCCAGAACTCGATTTAGGGCTTTCGTAGGGGGAGCACGAGGGTAGGTATTGACCACAGAAAACATTGATCTACGCAGAAGAGGCATCTATACAGATAAATAATAAACCGTTTTAGTATAATTTGCTTTTTTTTACATCTATACCTGATAAAAAAAAACGCTGCAGAGTCCTTGTCACATGGGTTTATTATTCTACTGGACATACCTACAGAAATGCTGGCTGTTTATTTATTGTTGCTTCCATGTAAAATAATTTAAATAGCTATTTCTGGTGGTTTCCACCAATTTTGGCCCCCAAAACTTGAATTAGGTACGCTTCTTTTTTTCAAATTATCTTTGATTATTGATAATACCATTTAATCGCCTTGATTCACGTGTTGACACTTTTTCTAGTGTTATTCTACAAATTTATGGCGACTTCAGACGATATCGCAGGTTTTTGACTCATAAAAAAATCAATTTTGGGAGCTGAACATCTGGTACAACGTCAATATTCCACTCCTTGGTCAAAATCGACTTCATATTCGGTCTTCTGGTCCCCAAAAACATGGAAAACGATATCTCAAAAGCTATTTTACTAACATGCTACAAAAACACAAAAAGTACCTACCTATTTTTATACACATTTTCACTCATAACACCCCTGGGTATATTCCGATCAGGCTGAAAAGTTTCGGGACACATCTAGGGCCCAAATGGAGCAAAAGCGAAAGAACGAATTTTTTAGACCGAAAATGAGGCCGGTACACGTGATACGGCGGACGGCGGACGGACATTGCATTTTTGGAATCTACGCACCTTGAAACGGAAAAGAAAAAATTTTGAGGGGGTGTTATACAAATTTTTTGCTGAGCGAATACATAGGTGTATTATTCACAGAATAATAAACCAAAATCTACAACAATTACATCGTTTCACAACGAAAAAGTACAATCCGTCGATGATAGCCGTCAACTTCAATCATGCGCTTACTAACTAAGTATTCCTCATCTGCATAAATAATCATTATTTGAACACCAAAAATTGTCTGGGCCAAATTGCCTATTTAATGAACAATAAAGTGATAAAGCCTCATTTTCTGTATGTCTTAAGTAGAAAATTGGCTCTAAACTGAGAATAAAAAATACCAATCAATCTATCAGAATTAACGAACCACTGATCAAGAAATATTTCAAAACCCAATGACAATGGGAACTCAGCATTTCCGCTCGACAGAAAATCACATTGGCGTGACAGCTGGCGGAACCAATTGCCATAATAGGAATACGGCGTTTGTAATATTAGTTACGAATATTGCCGTCGAATCGGTAGAAAAACTCTTCGATAACGCAATCATTAACTTTTGATCTTATCTTGTATAATCACCTAATCATACGAAGCGTTTTGGGTAGCACTGTAAATACACTCTGCACTGGTACTCCCAAGGTACACTCCGTCGACTCCCTCAAGGGACCGAAGGAAAAAACTCGTTATATCGACTTTCGTTGTAATTAGATTTCTGGCTCCCGCCCATGGAAAAATAGCTGCAAATTATTACACAACGATTTATTATTTACCAGTACAGATGCCTCTTCTGCGTAGACCACTGTTTTCTGCGGCCAATACCTACCCTCTCGCTTCCCCCAGGAAATCCTAAATCGAGTATATGGGAGCCGGCCCGGGAATTACAGTTTCATAAAAATGCGCGGGATTCAATAATTTAATTATTAATAATATTTTCATGACGCACAACTTTGTTAAAGTTACGCAAGTACCTACCAACAAAATCCAAAAGAGCCATCAATCTTCAAATGAAATAGTATCACGGAACAACCAACTCGATTTCATACAGCCATCCGTGATTATAATCAGGTGATCCCTAGCAGTGATATCTGGGCTGGATGTATACAGCTCCATTCACGATCATGTTGACGAAGCTTTTTGATGCAAACGAACGGCTGGTCGTACGGTGCTCCGGGTGGTCTCAAAAAATGCGTTTGTTCCGGATCAATATTTAAAAACGTAAAAAAAAAACGGAACATACTTAAGCTTCTATTGAAAGGTTTCGTGCTTCGGCGATCGGGAAATTGCAAACCCCCTATTTTTCACCCCTCAGATATGACTAACGGTAACGCCGAGCTTCGCGGACCAACTATATCCCAAATGGGACCTACAAACAAAATTTCATTAATTTTGGTTCATGGAAACTAAGGAAAGTGCGAAGTACGGCATACGGACAGAAATTTTTTATTCCAATTTCGGATTATACGTATACCTTGAAACGAAAACCACTGATTTTTTTGGGGGGGGGGGGGGGGGGGGGATAAACCAAAATCTCGTAATATCAAGTGCATCTAAAATACACTGATTTTCGTACTAATGAGGTTTTCTCGAGGGACCAAGTTTGACCTTTTATATTCAAGGATCTCGTTGTATCGAGTAGTTATAGCGAGAGTCGACTGTAGTTACAATTTTGCTTAAAATCTAAATCGTAATAATCCAGTACATGTTGTAATGTGGGATAAACACAAAATAAATACACCTTTAGCTTACCACTAATTTATTAAGTACACAAAGCATTTCACTCGAGTTCTGAGCATCATCAGGTAAGTACTCACATGACTTCTGTCTGTGTTTATGAAAGTACTTACCTGATGATGCTCAGAAGTTGAGTGACAAGCTTTGTGTACTTAATAAATTAGTGGTAAGCTAAAGGTGTATTTATTTTGTGTTTATCCCACATTACAAGATGGCTTACCACGTAAGGGATATAACGAAATTCGATGAATTGACAGTACATGTTACTTCCGAGTTTTATTTCCGATTCTTCTTTTTTTTGGTTTATTATTCTGTGAATAATACACCTATGTATTCGCTCAGCGAAAAAATTTTATAACACCCCCTCAAAATTTTTTCTTTTCCGTTTCAAGGTACGTAGATTCCAAAAATGCAATGCCCGTCCGCCGTCCGCCGTATCACGTGTACAGGCTTCATTTTCGGTCTAAAAAAATCGTTCTTTCGCACACATGCTCCATTTGGGCCCTAGTTGTGTCCCGAAACTTTTCAGCCCGATCGGAATATACCCAGGGGTGTTATGAGTGAAAATGTGTGTAAAAATAGGTACTTTTTGCGTTTTAGCAACATGTTGGTAACATGAGCTTTTAAGGTATCGTTTTTCATGTTTTTGGGGACGAGATGACCGAATATGAACTCGATTTTGACCAAAGAATAGACAATTGAGGTTCTACCAGATGTTCAGCTCCCGAAATTGATTTTTTATGAGTCAAAAACCTGGGAAATCGTCTGAAATCACCATCAATTTGTAGAATAACACTGGAAAAAGTGTCAACAGGTGGATCAAGACGATAAAATGGTACTATCAATGATCAGAGATAATTTATTTAAAAAAAAAAAAAGCGTAGGTACCTTATTCGTGTTTTGGGGGCCAAAATTGGTGGAAACCACCAGAGATAGCTATTTCAATTATTTTATATGAAAGAAACAATAAATAAACAGCCAACATCTCTGTAGGTATGTCCAGTAGAATAATAAACCCATGTGACAAGGACTTTGCAGCGTTTTTCAATATATTTTTCCAGTTTTGGAGTACATGCAGATTCTTACAGTTCGGTTCGGTCTCGGGATATGGTACTAATTCACAAATAATTTCAACAGTAATTAAGTAGTGATTTTCCGGTTGATGAGGTTAGACTGCACCGATTTGGATCCATTCCCATTCATCCTTTATATCAGCCCACGTGGCGTCCTCCTTTTCCGTCGTCTGCTAATAATAAGTTGAACTCGTTAGGAATCTTGAATAATTCATACAAATGCTCTTTCCTGTGGATGATTCATATGCAGGTGATTCTGCTATAATCAACTGCACCGTGTGAACGACACGTCACGGTTGCAACTGACAAATGAGAGGCCTTCGGTAAGTACCGTTCGAACTAATTGAAGGGAATTTGAAATTAAATGCCCAACTACAACATTCTATAACCCGAAATTACGGCAAATCATAACCTACACAGAACTTGGAGCGGGGAAACGCTGCCTCATACAAATTTCACGTATAAAAAGCCCCTATTTGACTTTAATCTCTTAGAGAGCCGGTTATGTTTTCTCCCTTCATAACTCTGCTCCCTTTCATTTTCTCGGGGTGCGCACCGCTAATTCGATAGCGCCAACCTCGTGGTTTCGCTGTGTTTTCTCTAATCATCCTGAAAGTGGGCGATGAAATATTTACGCGGCTGCTCCTCCCCTCTCATACCTACCTTGCTGTGCCCCGTTCAGAGGGTTGTGATACCCCGACGCCTGTATTGTGGTTTCAACGGGCGATACGGCGTTAAAACTTGTTCACTAATTCAGTGTGGATTAGCGGGATTGGCTTTTAGCGCTGTAGCGGGTGTCGGCGATGTTCAGTCGGATTGAAAGATTTCCTTGCTGCGCCTGCTCAGTTCCATCGGAGCCGGCTATGGAACAGAAACCCAGACAACAGCCAAATCTTGGTGATTTGAAATCCAAGAACACAGAAAACATCGTATTACAGCACATTATGGAACTAGACACCCGGAACTGGGGAGCGCTGGTGGGGAAAAATCAATTTATCGATCGGAAAAGAAGTGAATAAAAAACGCGCAAATTATTACACAAGGTTTTATGATTTTCCTGTGCGTGGATCACTATTTTCCTTCTAAGATCCTGAATTACTAGGGTCGTTTCGTGGTGGATATCTGCCTACGTCCACGCAAGCATACACGCACTTTGAAGCACAGTGGGACGAGTGCACGGTCCCGCGGACATTGACTTGTAATTCATTCGGAAAGTTCATTAGACAGCTCAGCTTCACGTGCTTCAATTTCTGTTTTTTAACGTTAAAGTCAATTTTTGGATACGAAAAAAGTTAAACAAATTTTAAACAAATTTTGAAAAATCAAAAAATGATGATTTGTCAGGTCCATGTGTACGGCAAGTTAGTATATATAATTAGGGAGTTGCTACCGAACTGAATATCTCGCTGGGAGAAACGACTTCATTGCTGTGAGCGGTTTCAGTAGCGCACACGAACAAACAGAACGGGGTTCAAGGTTCGTGCAACAAACATGTAAATATCTCTCGTTCCGATCGTTTCCGAATCTTCTCTCGCCGATTTTCACTCTCTGGACATTCTAAAATGATTTCCCAGCCTCCTTTTTCTGGGCCGTTTTTGGCGATTTATCTAATTGAACCTAAACTTTATATAATCAAGGAAATTAAAACATAAATTCCAGCTTCAGCAAATAACCTCCTAATATCCTAATGAGTTCTTCATAAAATTTTTACATTTTGGGACACTTGGTGATAACGTCGGTTGGTAGTGATATGGTGGTGAGTGGGTCTGGGATTTATTTCTGTCCTTAATTCTTTGAGCAGGACCACATATACGACGGAAATATATGAGGGTTCAACTCCAAAATAACACAAGAACGTCGCAATGGGCAATTTCACCTGTTTTATTTTATTTTATTTATTTATTTATTTATTAAATTAAACGGCACAGCTGTGCCAATTACAATAACATAATCTGCGTAACTGGAAGATTGCCATCGCAGGGCTCACAGTTGATATACCTACAAATATTTAATGTTAAAGTTGATATACAAAAATTTAATGTTAAATTAATTTAACGTTCTTTTCTTAAGTAAACGATCTGGGCGAGTGTTTCCGAAAAGGTGCTATATGAGCGGTATCCGATGATCGAAAGTGGGCGATAAACTAGTGGAAAGAAAACGAAATGACGTCATAGATAAAGGCCCTCACCCCCGCGTCCGCCTGGGGGGAACAATCAGCGCCATCCACTTATGACGTCATTTCGTTTGTTTTCTACCCGTTTTTTACCCAAGCTACAAGGAGTTTCGAGATGAAAATTGGTAGTGGGGGTTTTTTGAAGGGCGCTAAATCCGATTCTGATATAAAAAATAAAAAATTCCTACACACGGAAATAGCCCATTTCCAAAATTTAAGAAAAACTCGCCGCTTTGTCAAACTTTTTAGTACTTTGTCCCACAGTGCGGCGTTCGGAAAATGTCAACCCCTATTTTTCACCCATAAGAGGTGACTGACAGCGTCTGAAACGAAAACCATCAAATTTTGAGAGAACGGGGGAGGGGGTTTATTTTTTACATGCTCGATTCCAAAAGTTCATTACTGAAAATAATAAACCAAACTGGCTAAAATCAACTTATTAGACTTAATATAGAGATCAACTAGGTACCTATTTTGACCACGAAAAAAGGTTTCGAGTTTATGGGGATGAAAAATTTATCTTAAATGGTAAACAAAAATAGCTAAAAATCGTTAAAAAATTACTGATGAATCACATAAAAATGGTACTCCAGAAAGTCGCTCTTTTGGTCATGCTGCATGAGCGGAACATTATTTTTCATTTTGTTGCTAATTTTATTGTTTCCTGTGAGTTTTCCTGGGTGTGCCGAGTTGAAAGTGAAAACCGTGCGAGACTGTTGGTTGAGAAAATCTCCTGACAAGGGAGAAGTGAAATGAAGGTCGAGGGAAGGAGATGCCCGCTGAGTAACCCGTGGCAACGGGAAGGGGAGCGGAAATCGACCCCCCGGGGGGGGGCGGCGGGCGCCTGCGCGGGTTCGGCGTCGGTGCGGTGGGCGCCGTGGGGGGGGGGGGGGGGGAGCTCTCTCCCACATTAGCAAACTAACACGACCATTATCACATTCGGCAGTTACAGTAATGATATACATCAACCCCCCCCCCTCACTCCTAACCACCCCTCCCTCGGCGCCGCCATTTCCTTAGCGCCCCCGGAGGCGGCTCCTCGGAGCTCCGCTGGGAGCCCAGGAGTTTTCCCACGAGTAAAGCGAACGCTTTGACGCTTCAACAGCTCCGGCGCTAAATATATGGAGCCGCTCCGTCGCCAATCGGCGGGCCTCCTCCTCAGCCACAAGCGGTGCAGGTGAGTTGAGTCCCGTGGGCAGGTTTTGGTATTAATTGAGTCCCCGCCTTATAACAGGAACGTACGAATTGAGTCCCCTAAACAGGAACGTACGAGTTGAGTCTCTCGCATAGCCTGCTAGCATCATCCAGGAGACACCACGAGGAGGTCGGCTAATCGTCTCCCAAAACGTTTTTTGCTGCCATGCAAGTCAGCTCGTCATTCAATCTGAATCAATTCATCCATCAACCACATTTTTCACGTTGTGTCAAAATTGTTCATTTGGGCAAAACCCAAAAAAATTGTTCAATTGGGCATTTGGCCCTACCTTGATAAAACTCTTACAGGAACTTTTGCTGCATGTCCAGCGTTGAACTTCGTCTTTTAGATCCTTGGGAGACCGGAATTTGTAACCGTCAATCACTATCAAACGCTTTGATTTTTCACTCGTCATGAACTCCATTATTATAACGCGTAGGAACACACAGGTTGGGCAAATACAACGGCAACTGCCTACTGACAACTGAGAAGACGATCGCCAGTATATTTTTGTTTACCAGCCACGCAGCTAACGATTAACAGTTCACGGTTCACAGCTCACCGGGACTCAACTGATACGCTACCACAACACGCCAGGGACTCAACTCACCTTCCTCAGAATCGTACGAAAAATCATGGGACTCAACTCATACTCAGCCGCCACAAGACCGCGCCACTTGTACATATCCGCTGAATTAGGAACAGAAATTGCTGACAAAACCTTGTTACACTTCTGTCGTAAGATCCGCTCAACGGAAAACCGACGTGCATTTTAGTGAATATTCGCGGAAGAATACGCTTTTTCAATGGGCCAAAATATGTCGTAGGTACGTACATACACTGAACAATTCTTTTTTAGGGCATTCTAAAAACATCCCTAGATTTTAAGGCTAAATGCAACGAGTTTAGTTGCAAAATCCGCCACCACGTGGCAGCACCAAAATGAATCCATTTTATTCTACTTCTCATTTGAGAACGGAGCGAGATATTTCAATTCGGAAAACGGATTTCTCATCAATATTCACGCAGGATTCTGGGTAATTGGTTTAAAAAGTGTGCTAAAATTTTTTGCCCACTGTTCTAAAAAATATTTGTTCAAATTTTGAACATTTTCAAAAATTCGCTTAATAGGCACTTGCATTGGACTCCAGAGAATAAGTACAAATCCGTTTTCAGAATTTTTCTAAATTGGCTGTAGGCGTCGGATTCTCGTTTCCAGGATTTTGAGTACAAGGGTCAAGATCGAGACTTGTCTCCTTGTGGATGTAGAGAGATCTTCGCCACCTCAGGCATTCCCATTTTTCTGATTCCCTGTCCTGACTCTGAATGAATAGGATGTATAAGTAAATTGGCACAGGAAGTGGGTAAAGTTTTGGCCACCGTTCCGAAAACGTATAGCTACTATGTTGGAGGTTTGAAAATTATGGAAAAATGACCCTGTACCTTGTTGTTACATTCGAACGAGTTGGTTCAAGGTGTGCACATTTTTGCCCCATGTTTAAAAACTAAGGGATATTGTTGGTTGTTGGAAAATTACTAGTCATTATACCTAGTAAAATTACCTAGTAAATTACCAAGTGAAATTATACCTAGTCATTGTTGTGATTAGTTGCACGTTGCGCTGGTTGCATTAGTTGGTAATATATAACGTATATCTGTAGGTTATGTAAATGGAATTTCAAATTTCATCAAAATACCTCATTGTTATGGCAAACGATGGATTAGTAGTCTTCAAAAAACGCTGCAAATTATTACGCAACTGTTTATTATTTACCTATATAGATGCTCCTTCTGCGTAGATCACTGTTTTCTGTGGTCGGTACCCTCGAGCTCCCCTCAGGAAAGCCCTAAATCGAGTCCTGAAGCCGGCCCGGGAATTAAAGTTTCATACAAATGCGCGGGATTCAATAATTCAATCATTCATCATTCATCATTTTTTGCAGTTATTCATGTAGCGTAAGGAAAATAATAAACCGCTGTGTAATAATTTACCTGTATGGATGCCCTAAATCGAGTATTGAGCCAGACCGGGAATTACATTTCATAATATTATTGTTATTCGTGAAACATAACGTTTATTCAAGTTACAGAAGTACCTACCAACAAAATCCAAAAGATCCATAATTTTTCAAATGAAATAATATCACAGAACAACCAACGCGACTTCATACTCCTTGAATATAATCGGGTGCTCCCTAGCAATGATTATCTCGGGCGAATTCCCAATTGTTGCTGCGTCCCTAGCAATGATATTTTGGCTGAATGTATACAATTTCATTCACCCTCCTATTGAAGAAGCCTGTCGGTACAAACTTCTGGGCCTTACTGTGAACTGACGGCTGGACGTACTTACTCCGGGTGGTCTCAAAAAAAGTAAAAAATTCGAGATCCCTTTCGAGAAACCCCAATTTTTCACCCCTTAGAGATGACTGACATTAACGCCGAGCTTCGAGGGCCAACTAGACCCCAAATGGGACCTATAAACAGAATTCCGTCAATTTTGGTTCATGGTAACTAAGTAAAAAAAGCCTATTTTTGAAGTTGACCAATTTTTCAAGAAAATCCGAATTTACCGACCTTTATATATATGTTTTCATTAGAGAGTTGTAGCAACCATTTTCCGAAAAATGCAACTCTAAAACGTAACTCTGTTCTGGAGCGACAAACTCTGGTGCTAACTATCCGAGTTTGAGGCAGAATATCGTAAGCCCCATTTAATGAATTTTACAGGAGAGACGAAAAACTGTGGAAGGATCTTTTTATTGCCTACCCCGTCAAAACTTGATATTTGAGCGTATTTTGGACCGTTTTCTGTCGATTTGTGAAAAAAAAAATTCATAGAAGTCCTGGGAAGTGGTACTTTTTCCAGAAAAAGGCGCTTACGCTATTCTTCTATTTAGAAGAACATGGAGAATAGTTGAGGATACGTATACATTCCGGCACTTAGATATTCTTGATGTCTTGCTGGAAAATAATTATTATGAAAACTAGCTTATCTCCACTGGCGCGCACTCGGACTTTGCTCAAATTCGATAGGTGCATTCGATACGCTGCTCGCTGGATAGATGGCATAATATTAACATACTGTCATTTTAACCCAAGTTACAGTGGGACTGAGGCACTTACGACAATGGACAATTTTTACCTCGGTATTTGCATTTGACTCGTGGAGATTACGTTCTGAATGCATGGTGGATACGATATTTTGCCAAATTGGTGGTTACGATTCGAAAACTTTGAGGCTGTTTTTTAATGCGTACGTCGCTTACGATAAGTGCACTTTTTTGGTTTATTATTTTCAATAATGAACCATTGGAATCGAGCATGAAAAAAAAAATTCTTACCCACACTCAAAATTTGATGGTTTACGTTTCAAAGTATGTAGAAACGTAAACCAATACTGCAAAAACTGCAATAAAAACTGCAATAAAAATATTTCTGTCTGTCCGCCGTACGGGCCACTTTTCTTAGTTACCATGAAAAAAAAATTGATGAAATTCGGGTTATAGGTTCCGTTCGGGGTCTAGTTGGTCCTCGAAGCTCGACGTTACTGTCAGTCGTCTCTAAGGGGTTCAAAATAGGGGTTGAAATTTTTAGAACGCCGTATCTGGAAAACTTCCGCAAGAAGGGTATGGTTTTTTTTACGTTATTAAATTTGTCTTGAGCTAAACAATTTTTTGAGACCACCCGGAGCATTGTATGTCCAGCCGTTCGTGAGCACCTAAAAGCTTCGTCAACACGATCGTGAATCAAACGGTATAAATCCGGCACGGATATTATCATACCTACGGAGCATCTGATTATAATCAAGGATGGCTGTATGAAGTCGAGTTGTTTGTTCTGCGATATTATTTCATTTGATAAGTGATGGACTATTGGATTTTGTTGGTAGGTACTTCTGAATCTTGAACAAACGTTGAAGTATTATTGATGGGTAAATTATTACACAATGGCAAATTATTACACAACGGCAAATTATTACACAACGGCAAATTATTACACAAAGGTAAATTATTACACAGCGGCTCATCTACCCAGAAGGGGCTGGATTTTATTGATAGGTACTTTTGCAACTTGAACAACCGTTGAAGTATTATTGATGGGTAAGTTATTACACAATGGCAAATTATTAAACAACGGCAAATTATTACACAACGGTAAATTATTACACCACGGTAAATTATTACACAACGGTCAATTATTACACAACGGCTCATCTACCAAGAAGGGGCTGGATTTTGTTGATAGGTACTTTTGCAACTTGAACAACCGTTGAAGTATTATTTATGGGCAAATTATTACACAACGGTTCATTATTCTATCTCCGTAGAAGGGGAACCTACACAGGTAAATTATTACACAACGGTTTAGGTAGGTACCTAGTGACGAGTACGGGGTTAGGTACTAACCTACGGAGGGTCCGCGATCTACATTGTATGTATAGAATAGTACATTATGTTATATAGAAGGGATATCTATACGGATACCTGTGATCTGTAACAGGAGGGTATTCTGTACAAAATAATAAACCGTTGTGCAGGGATTTGCAGCGTTTTTAAAACGAACCCAACGGTTACAATAACTCAAAACCGCGAAAATGGCGCATACGATATTCTTTCTGCCTTTCAGGGGAAGGTATACCTACATTTGTGTGCCAAGTTAACCACTTTTTTCTCATACTAGCTCGAAGCATACTTATTCAGTAATAGTAATCATCCCATTTGACGGGTTTCTATGAGTTTTGAACAATTTCTAAAAGAGCAATGTTGCCCTTTTCCTGAACAACCCTACGCATGGCACAGTGAGACCTTGGGTCCTATATACGTTACCTATAATGTGTTACTCCCGAAATTCTCTCTTAAGGTCATGACTTGAACTTTGATTGCTAATATGGGTTTCCAGAATTAACTCCCCATCCATGTTGTGAGATATCGCCTTGAATTTCAACCCGAGTTTTAGTGTTATTCAGCCGTATCCCCTAGTTCCACCTTCAGAGGTGAACGTTCAGAATAATTAGGCAGGATCAAGGAACGTAACGTGATACGGGCCTGAGAAACACCTGGTGGTTCCTTCTGGTCCCACTTCGGGATTTTTCTCACTTCTCCCGAGGATTTCACACGGGGTCCTGGTGGTCCTAGAGGGATCAGGTTGGTCTACGTGCCGAGACGCTCAATCTCACCCCAATCCCCTCCTGCGTTCGAGTCCACTCCAGAAAAATACCTTCATCACGCGATAAAAACCAATTAATCCACAGAAATTTCCTACTTTCGATCGCTACTTCATTCCGCGGCTGTTTTCGATCGGATTTTCAGAAATTGGGAAATAACACGCGATAATGTTACGCCCCAACAAACACTTTGAGGCTTGATGAAGTTGTTTGTTGCGATGGTCACTGCCACGTCTCGAAGTATTTTCTACGGTTTTTTGTGGACGCTCTACGGCAAACCTCTCCACCTGAAGCCCTCGATTTGAAAACTAAACGTTGTACCTACAAACCAATAGTTGAAAACCAATAGTTGACTCTTTTGATTAGAAACGGAAGACACTGCTGTCATCAGTAACTTCAGCAATGACATCTTCCCAAAACTCCCAACGAGATATCTACATATTCCTATTCATTCGTTATTTTTGTGAATGATAAATTTCCCAACACATTGATCTGGGCATAGGTACTATTTTGCAAGCATTTATTAATCTGTGAAGCAATACATAACCATATTGTCATTTCTTTTGGGGTTGAGGGTGGAAGACAAAAATTCGGCTTCTTGATAATGGAAATCTGAAACAAACTCCTAGTACACGAACAGAAAGGATCTATAACCGAGCAGTTGTGTAGAAGAGAGGAATACCTACGTGACAGTAACGAAGCCGCATATTTTCCGTTGATTCACTACCACTACATTTTTCGTTTTCCGTTTATTCATTACCTACCACTTCTGTTCCGCGACTAGGTAAGTTTATTTCCACCACCAAACCAACCAAACTAACATAAAAATGATAATGGAAGGATAGTGTAAGATAAAACAGAGAATTCAAAACATGTAATAATGACAAAACACAACTTACTAAGTAATAAGTTGATTAGGAAAAACATCAGCGTTAAAACATGTGTGGAATAGTTTCTGAAGCAGTAAACATAATTTAGAACCAGAGTAGTGAATAAACGGCAAACGAAAGAGTAGTGGTAGTGAATTAACGGAAAAATCCACGAAGCCACAGTAGCACATTATTATTCTAGTAACTAGTTCGAGTACCTAATACAAAAATAAGGAAGAAGCCCGACTTTTTGTCTTCCAACCCCAACCCTAGAAGAATTGAACCATATCAAACGGTGTGGTGGCTTTTGGATCTGAATCTCCACTGGATCTAGTGGGTTTTTGAAATCTTGGATTGGAGAGGGATATAGATAAAGTGGGTTCAGGACTATAAAGACTTCGAAGCCTTGGAATCGAAGGTTAATGTCCTGAACCCACTTTATCGATATCCCTCTCAATTTCAGAATCAATTAAGTTACGGAAGACATTCGGCGAATTTGATGGATCTCCAGTAGCAGAACATCGAGAGCTCAATCTAGTAACATCTTTATCATCGTATTCCATAGGGATAATCCTATGATCCTTGATCCTATCCTATGATCCTTGATCCTATGGCAATTTCTGTCCATTAATTAAGATATTTTTGTTCCATTGTAGAAAATAATACAATTCACCAATATTTCTTCGTTCTTTGACGTCGAATACGGATTAAATAAAAATTTATCTAAACAACTGGGTAAAGGAATAATTATCAAAACGCACGATTTTTCAAAGGATTTTGGGGTTTCTCAACAGTTTACCGACAAAAATGAAGATTGAAGGCAACAAGAAATAAGGCGTGGGGCCCAGAAGTTGGACAGTTCGGTTTATCTTTCAAACTTAACTTGTAGGCATTTTGACCCTGAACTTGTTCAAATTTGACCCATTCGAAAATCGCCAATCATTGAACTCATCCATTCTTTTGATATTAAAATATTTTGTCGAAATTTCGAAGTTTCTGGAATGAGATTTGTCTTAAATCTTCTGATATCGATGATCAGGGTCGGTGGCTGTAGAATCCCCTTGCAAATGATTTGTAGCTGGACAACTTACATCTTCATTTTGAGGGGAATGTAAAGGGCTTACGAGAATAACAACCACCATTCGATTTCACGCAGTCAGTTTAGTTAACTGGGAGTTTTCAAAAATTGGACCAGTGACTATCTTAAATGGACAGTTTAGAGTGAAGATATTCGTAACTTTTGTTTACTTTCGAGCGTTCGAAAATGTTTTTGACGAGGTTCAAAAGGTAGCTCGGGCTCGTTGGGCGCGAGTGATAAATCTGTGAGTCGGCCGCAAACCACACAATGGCCACTAGAAGTTGTACAACCGACTTAATGGATCTTTAATGAAGCTTCTTTGGTTGTTAGCGCCTGAAAAAAAAGTGAAGGAGAGAAAATAGACAAAACAAAAGACGTCGGAGAAGAGAAAACGATGATTATCAATGATACATCGCTGAGGATGTCATCAATCCACGAGCCTCTGACCTTCTGGAATTCGTCGACATTTGCTCGCGGCAAGCAGCGAGTTATGATTAACAAAAGAAGGTTCAATAATTGTACACACAAAAATATGATACGGGCATCCAACGCCAATGGCCTAATAGTGTAAACGCAACGGACCGTCAGAAATAGCTTTATAGGTTTTGCACCGCAGCGGCACGAAAGATCGCCGCTACGTGCCACAATGGCCTTACTAAATGGATGAAAACCTTCTTTCGGGTTTAGCAGGTTGGGCAGAATCGTCAGTCAAAAGTAGGCAAATTTTTCCATTTTGACTGAATAGTCTGTTAGTTTCACACGCCTGCTTTAAAAAATGGTTGTTCCAAATGAAAAATGGCATATAACTAAAGTTGCGCAGCATCAAGTAAGCCCGCGTTCAGAATAGCCCTATTTCTATAAGTATTTATTTAAAATTTGAAGCGAAATTAATCATTAAAATGTTAAATTTAATATTTTAATAAAAATAAGGGTTCTCAGAACGCTTACTTTATAGGATTTTACTTATAGGAAAGGCATTTGAAATAACCGTTTTTTAGTTAACAGGAGTGTGAAACTCAGTACTTTTCAGGCAAAATTGATAAATTTGCCTATCTTTGAATACCGATTCCGATCAAGCCATTGAACCGAATTTATTGTTTGAGGAGGTTATTCAACGCAGAATTTAATGCTCTTTAATTCTGGTTTAATATTCTCAACAATAAATCAGGTAAGTAATTTGGAATTGCGTATGACCCCCCCCCCCCCCCCCCCAATTTGGTAGTTCTCGTTTCAAGGTATGTGCGAATAATCCGAAAATATAATAAAAACACTAGAATTACTGGAAAAGGGTTTATTATTATCCGCATAGATGCGCGTTCTGCGTAGATCAAGGTTATCTATCCCCCCACTCCACACACGCACGCGGGCAGGCACACAAAAGTAAAGCCGAAAATCGAGTATTGGAGCCGGCCAGGGAATTACAAAGTATGCGGTGGATTCAACTATTCTGTTACTGATTATTCGTTCATGATGCATATCCATTAACAAAATCCGAAAATTCATCAATCTTCATACGAAATAATAAATCAAAGAACAACCAA
Organism: Leptopterna dolabrata; assembly: GCA_954871275.1. Lineage (NCBI taxonomy): Eukaryota > Metazoa > Arthropoda > Insecta > Hemiptera > Miridae > Leptopterna > Leptopterna dolabrata. The sequence goes on along the minus strand of OX940975.1, from coordinate 10,918,183 downwards.
CTCGACTTCATACACCCATCCTTGATTATAATCACGTACTCCCTGGTGATGATATCTACGGTCAGTTCCCAATAACCCCAATAAGCTTTTCGGTGCATACGAACGGTTGGACGTACAATGCTCCGGGAGGTCTCAAAAACTTCTTTAGTTCAAGATCAATCAAACGTAAAAAAACCATACCCTTCTATTGAAAGTTTTCGAGCTACGGCGTTCTGAAAATTTCAACCCCTATATTGAACCCCTTAGAGATGACTGACAGTAACGCCGAGCTTCGAGGACCAACTATACCCCAAACGGAACCTACAACAATTTTATTAATTTTGGTTCATGGTAACTAAGAAAAGTGCTAAGTACGGCGATCGTCGTACGGCGGACAGACAGACATTTTTTTATTGCATTTTCGGATTCTACGTACCTTGAAACGTAAACCATCAATTTGGGAGGGGGGGGGGGGGGGGGGACCTTTTTTTTCATGCACGATTCCAGAGGATCATTATTGAAAATAATAAACCAAAATTCGTTCTTTCGCACACAGGCTCCATTGCGGCCCTAGTTGTGTCTCGAACCTTTGCAGTGTTATAGATGGAAAATGGGTGTGAAGTAGGGGTTTTTGGTGTTTTAGTAAAATGAGCTTTTGAGGTATCGTTTTCCATATTTTTTAGGGCGAGAAGACCGAATATGAAGTCGATTTTGACCAAAGATTGAAGAATTGAGGTTGTAACGAAGGTTCAGCTCCTAAAATTAATTTTTTATGAGTCAGAAACCTGGGAAATTGTCTGAAATCACCATCAATTTGTATATTAACACTAGAAAAAGTGTCAACAGGTGAATCAAGACAATTAAACGGCACTAACAATGATCAAAGGTACCTAATTTGAGGAAAAAGAAAAAGTGATTTGTGTTTTTGGGGACCAACATTAATGGAAACCATCAGAAATAGCTATTCGAATTATTGCATATGAAAGAAACAATAAATGAACAGCCAACATTTCAGTAGGTATGTCCAGTAGAATAATAAACCAACGTGACAAGGACTTTGCAGCGTTTTTCATCATACAATACCCACCTACTGGCCCATAGTTAATTACACTGTTATACTAGTTACAACATGAATATCGTTCGCTACCTATCAAAATGTGTAAACGCTGCAAAGTCCTTGTCACATGTGTTTATTATTCTACTGGACACATCTACAGAAGTTTTGGTTGTTCATTTATTGTTTCTTTCATGTGCAATAATTGCACCTGGAAACTGGTGGAAACCATCAGAAACAGCCATTCCAATAATTATTATTGGAATGGCTGTTTCTGATGGTTTCCACCAGTTTTGGCCCCCAAAAACACGAATTATAGGCTCGGCTTTTTTTTAACAGATTATAGATAGTACCATTCATTTGTCTTGGTTCACCTGTTGATACTACTTCTAGTGTTATTATACAAATTGATGGTGATTTCAGACAGTTTCCCATGTTTTTGACTCATAAAAAATGAATTTCGGGAGCTTAACCTTCGTTACAACCTCAATTCTTCACTCTTCGGCCAAAATCAACCAAATATTCGGTCTCCTCGCCATAAAAAACGTGGAAAACGATATATCACAAGCTCATGTTCGCTATAACCTCAAAAATCCCTCGAAAACCCCTATTTTTACACTCGTTTTTCTCCCATATCACCCCTGGGTGTATTTCGTTCGGGCTGCCGTGCTCCCACATGGGGAGTGTGCGGAAAAACGACGATTTTAGACCAAAATTTAACGTAAATTTGAGCCTGAAACTTCGTTAGAACCTCAATTTTCCACTCCTTGGTCAAAGTCGACTTCATATTCGATCTTCTCGTCCCCAGAAACATGGAAAACGATATCTCAAAAGCTCATGTTTGCTAACATGTTACTAAAACACAAAAAGTACCTATTTTTACACAAACTTTCACTCATAACACCCTTGGGTATATTCCGATCGGGCTGAATAGTTTCGGGACACAACTAGGGCCCAAATGAAGCATGTGTGCGAAAGAACGAATTTTTTAGACCGAAAATGAAGCCGGTACGCGTGATACGGCGGACGGAAATTGCATTTTGGTTTATTATTCTGTGAATAATACACCTATGTATTCGCTCAGCAAAAAATTTTTATAACACCCCCTCAAAATTTTTTCTTTTCCGTTTCAAGGTGCGTAGATTCCAAAAACGCTGCAAAGTCCTTGTCACATGGGTTTATTATTCCATTGGACATACCTACCTACAGAGATGTTGGCTGTTTATTTATTGTTTCTCTCATATAAAATAATTGAAATAGCTATCTCTGGTGGTTTCCACCAATTTTGGCCCCCAAAACTCGAATAAAGTACGCTCCTTTTTTTTAAAAATAAATTATCTCTGATCATTGATAGTACCATTTAATCGTCTTGATCCACCTATTGACACTTTTTACAGTGTTATTATACAAATTGATGGTGATTTCAAACGATTTCCCAGGTTTTTGACTCATAAAAAATCAATTTCGGGAGCTGAACATCTGGTAGAACCTCAATTTTCTATTCTTTGGTCAAAATCGACTTCATATTCGGTCTTCTCGTCCCCAAAAACATGAAAAACGATACCTTAAAAGCTCATGTTACCAACATGTTGCTAAAACGCAAAAAGTACCTATTTTTACACACATTTTCACTCATAACACCCCTGGGTATATTCCGATCGGGCTGAAAAGTTTTGGGACACAACTAGGTCCCAAATGGAGCATGTGTGCGAAAGAACGATTTTTTTAGACCGAAAATGAAGCCTGTACACGTGATACGGCGGACGGCGGACGGCGTACGGCGGACGGACATTGCATTTTTGGAATCTACGTACCTTGAAACGGAAAAGAAAAAATTTTGAGGGGGTGTTATAAAAATTTTTTGCTGAGCGATTACATAGGTGTATTATTCACAGAATAATAAACCAAAATGCAATGTCCGTCCGCCGTCCGCCGTATCACGTGTACCGGCTTTTTTTCGGTCTAAAAAAGTCGTTGTTTCGCACAAATGCTCCATTTGGGCCCTAATTGTGTTCCGAAACTTTTCAGCCCGATCGGAATATACCCAGGGGTGTTATGAGTGAAAATGTGTATAAAAATAGGTACTTTTTGTGTTTTAGTAACATGTTAGTAAAATGAGGTACCGTTTTCCATGTTTTTTGGGACGTAAAGACCGAATATGAAGCCGATTTTGACCAAGGAGTGGAAAATTGAGGTTGTACCAAATGTTCAGCTCCCAAAATTGATTTTTTATGAGTCAAAAACCTGGGAAATCGTCTGAAATCACTATCAATTTGTAGAACAACACTAGAAAAAGTGCCAACACGTGGATCAAGATGATTAAATGGTACTACCAATGATCAAAGATAATTTGAAAAAAAAAAAACGCTGCAAAGTCCTTGTCACATGGGTTTATTATTCTATTGGAGTTCTAGAGATTCTTGTTGGCAGTTAAATTTATTGTTTCTTTCATGTGGAATGATTGAATTAGCTATTCCTGATGATTTCCACCAATTTTGGCCCCCAAAACATGAAATAGGTACCTACACTTTTTTTTTCCCCCCCAGATCATATTTGATCATTGGTAGTGCGATTTAATGGTCTTGATTCAGCTGTTTACACTTTTTCTAATGTTAGTATACACATTGATGGTGATTTCAGACAGTTTTCCAGGTTTTTGACTAAAAAAAAAAACAATTTTGGGAGCTGAGCCAATGGTAAAACCTCAATTTCCGCGTCTTTGGTCAAAATCGACTTCATATTCGGTCTTCTCGTCCCCAAAAACATGAAAAACGATACCTCAAAAGCTCATTTTACTAACATGTTGCTAAAACGCAAAAAGTACCTATTTTTACACACATTTTCACTCATAACACCCCTGGGTATATTCCGATCGGGCTGAAAAGTTTCGGGACACAACTAGGGCCCAAATGGAGCATGTGTGCGAAAGAACGAATTTTTTAGACCAAAAATGAAGCCTGTACACGTGATACGGCGGACGGCGTACGGCGGACGGCGGACGGCGGACGGCGTACGGCGGACGGCGTACGGCGGACGGACATTGCATTTTTTGAATCTACGCACCTTGAAACGGAAAAGAAAAAATTTTGAGGGGGTGTTATAAAAATTTTTTGCTGAGCGAATACATAGGTGTATTATTCACAGAATAATAAACCAAAAGGAGCCTAGTACCTAATTCAAGTTTTGGGGGCCAAAATTGGTGGAAACCACTAGAAATAGCTATTTCAATTATTTTACATGAAAGAAACAATAAATAAACAGCCAGCATTTCTGTAGGTAAGTCCAGCAGAATAATAAACCCATGTGACAAGGACTTTGTAGCGTTTTGGAATATACGCACCTTGATGCGGAAAAGAAATAATGTTAAGGGGGTGTTATAACATTTTTTTGCTTAGCGAATACATAGGTGTATTATTCACAGAATAATAAACCAAAAGAGGAGGTCGTTCGGGGGTTTTGAGTATCGAAAAGGCCCCTTTCGTTGGACCGCGGACGGCGTCTACTTCCCACCCACTTGGCGATCGTTCCACTCGTCGTTTCTCCTTTTTCCCCCCTCCGATCGCTCGTCGGTCGTCGGATATCACTCGTGGAAACCGATCGGTGGGCCGAAGTGCGTGGCGGGACGAGTGGGAAAACGTACGTGACGAGTCGCAAGTTCAAACGTGAAACTTGTGTCGAGTGGAGTAGGCGGTGGGGCGATGGAAGTGGGCGGTGGAAGTGGTTGATAGAAGAGGGTGGGTGATAGAAGGGGGCGGTGATAAATTTGCCAGTTACCTACCACTGCACGGTGTGGTGATTGTGTGGGGGGGGGGGGAGGGGGGGCTGTTGAGACGGTGCTTCCCCCGAGGTGTCAATACTCGAAGCCGCCAATTCCATTACATTTCGCGACTCTTCTCGCATCTCAACTTCCTTCGCGGGTCTTTCACTCCGGTGAACTCACATCGCCGACTTTGAAACGGCTCATGTGCTGTGGAACGAGTGAGCAAATTTTCAGAAAACCACCCGCTAAATGAAAGAAAGTTTATTGATATTTAGCTTTTTCCCAAATTTAATTCAAAATTTTCCATAATGAATTCAACATTTTCAAAATTTAATTCAACGTTTTCCGAAATGAATTCAATATTTTCCAAAATAAATTCATTTTCCAAATTGAATTCAACATTTGGTACTTTTCCGTTATACCCCCCCCCCCCCCCGCCCTACTGGGGCGCGCTCGATCTGTCATTTCAACTTGGAATCACTAACAGTTGTACAGGTGGGTACGGGACCCCCACCAAAGTGCTGGGGGGGTACCTACTCGAGGTACTTCCATTGTTACTTCCATTTAAGGCACTTCCATTGTTATTGACGAAAAGTTACGATCCAGGTTTATTATGAATGTAACCTTTATGAAACATTATGAATGTTTGAGAAGAGATTAGCAACCCAAACCACTCATAGGGCATTTGAAAAATGATGGCTCTTTTAGATTTTGTTGGTAGGTACTTTTGCAGCTCGAACAAACGTGATGCTTCATGAATAACAACAAATAATTAATTATTGAATTATTGAATCCCGCGCACTTTTATGAAACTGTAATTCCCGGGCCGGCTCCAGTACGCAGAAGCAATAAACCGTTGCGTAATAACTTGTAGCGTTTTAGTTTTCTACAGCTTTTTTGGTGTCGGGTTTTTTAAAATTAATATCAGTCCAGCGCCAAACCTAATATGTTTTTCATGGTTGCAACATGATAACCAAAAATGACCATTTTCATAGCTAAGCAGAGGAAGCGCTACAGTTTGCACGAATTCCAATATCAGTGAAGGTGCAGAGAGAGAGGCAGAAGAGGCGCATAGTCTTGTCCGCGTTGAGTGACACAGCTTATGTGCGGTATGCGTGATTGTATTGTCTGAATACCTTTAACTTCCCCGTTAGATCAGCACTGGTAACCGGTGAACGGTTGTGCAACGGTTAGTTATAACTGCGGTCCGGATAACCGCCGGTTTAACTTGGGAATTGATAAGCGGAGCATCCAGCCGTGCTACTCAGGTTGTCGGAATCACAGTGATGGAGGGAGTCGACTGATTATCCCAATCCATTACAAAAGGGCGGAGAGGCTCCTGCCAGTTCCGAGGAGCGTCGGGTCGATTGAATCGTCGAGTGATTGGAAAAGGTGATTGGAGTGTTGCGAAAGGGGTCGATGGAGGGGGGGGGGGGGGGATGCGATTGAGTGATTGGAGGGAAACTCGGCCGAGAGAAAATCGGCGGAAAAAACGAACAAACAAACAAACAAAAAAACCCCAAAGGAAGGGGAAAATCGGCGGTGGAAAGAGGGGGAGGACTGATTGGTGTTCCGGTGGGTCGGAAAAGCGGCCTCGTCCGCCCTTTTCTCGCCCAGTTCCCTCCGCGATGTTTCCGATGGGTGGGAAAGTGTCGTAATTGGCGCCGCTCTTTCTCTCCCCTCTCCAGCGGACTCCTTTCGTCCCTATCAGCCGATTTTCCACCGTACCCCTCCCCCTCCAGCCATACCGTCCCGTCCATCTCTCATCTCCTTTACCCCCAATACTCATACCCCCCCCCCCCCCCCAATACTCATCAACCCCCTACGACCTCCTCTAAACTGCAGTTTAACTCACAAAGCCCCCCTCCCCCCCTCGATCCGATTACTCCTCATTCACTTCACTTCACTTCACGTCCCTTTCCCCTTCGGCTAATTCTGCTTTGATATTATTGCTGGTTGTTACATCCGGCGCTTCCTCCTCCTGACAGATGGACCCGAATCACAACTTGATCAAAACATCTCCCCCTCGATAATCGACTCCCTCAGACCGAGTTTGATCCTACGCTAAATTGCTTTGGCTATAAAATTGACGATTGAAGATTACACATGCGTTTGTACGAACATACAGTGGAATCCCGATAATTCGAATCTTCAAGGGGTCTGAAAAAAATTCGCAATAGCGAGAATTCAAATTGGGAAAGGGGGGAGGGGTTCACATGAAAAAAAGAAGAAAAAATCGAATTATTGAGGGTTTATTACAAATATCAAAAAACTACTTCAAATTACATAGTTACTAGGTATGTATTATACGTAGGTAGGGGATTTCAAATTAGGGTGCTGTCACTAGAAGAAGAAAAAAGAATTATTGAAGGCTTATTACAAATATTTTTAAAAAACTACGTCAAAATACATAATTATTATGTACGTTATAGGTAGGAAGGGGATTTCAAATTAGGGTCCTTTCCCTAGAAAAAATGAATTATTGAAGGTTTATTACAAACATTTTTTAAAAAACTACGTCAAAATACATATCTAATTATTATGTACGTTATACGTAGGTAGGGGATTTCAAATTAGGGTGTTGTCACTAGAAGAAAAAAAGAATTATTGAAGGTTTATTAAAAATATTCAAAAAACTACCTCAAAAGAAATAATTATTATGTAGTACGTAGGTAAGATTTCAAATTAGGGTGCTGTCACTACAAAAAAAAAAAAGAATTATTGAAGGTTTAAATATCCAAAAAACGACGTCAAAATACATGATTATTATGTACGTTATACGTAGGTACATTTCGAATTTTGCTCATTCGAATTTTGCTCGGTGTTTTCTTCGAATTAGCATGATTTTTTCTAGGGATAGACTCTTCGAATTAACGCGGTATTCGAATCAGCGGGGCTGGATTCTACTGTACATATTTATAACAATACAATTCATCCAAAATCAACATTTCAGTAAAATGTTTAAGAAGCAGGAATTTTGACGCCAAATTTGTTTTTCCAAATAGGAAACCCCCATTTTTATTGCAAATTTGGATCCCTTGTAAAATTTCATGAAGAGATCCGTCACTAAAAACGTGAAAACCCATGTTTTTTATGTATTTAATTACTACATTGGGATTGTAGGTACATTCATGATTTCGCCGTATTTTTTCAAATGAAAGAAAGACGCATATTTGATTATTTGGATTATTTGAATAAAATTGTGAATGAAAGCAACGATCAAAACCAAATTTACCAAAATACTGAACCTTATTTTTATGGTGGAGGGGAGGGGTAAACCGAAAATTTACATGAATTCATCAAAGTTATATAAAATGGTGAACCGAAGGAGAAGACGATTTTTCAATGGTCGATACAAAATTTAAACAAATAGATGGGTCAAATTTGAGTTTTTGGGGTGAAGATTGTAAACATTTTTAATAGTTTACGCACAATGAATTGGCTTCAATTTATTATGACGGCAGTTGAGCTGGTGACAGACCCCCTCCGCTCCAGTATGATCTTATGATTGGTGATTGACAACATGTATAGATGTATATGATTAATTTGATTCCCATATCAAGTGCTCCTGGTGAATACATAGCCGATGTATTGACAGATACAAGATACCTACATCAACTTATTATGCAGTATTATAAGGCTACTATAAGTAATTCATATTCGCCTATGAGTGATACATAGTTAATACCTGTAAGTAATACATAGTTGTACCTAATATTTCGTCTCCTGTATGTTTCAGGTGAGTTTTTCATTCTTCAGTTATAGCACACTCTCGGGCAGCCGGTAAGAAATTTCAGGCACTCAATAATTGTCTTTGTTAATAAATTACTCCGGCAACGCCTGGCCAAGACGTCCATTGTCTTCTTCGCGATTACCCGATTTGGATGGGATAAAAATTTTAAAAAACCCTAAAAGAGGCTTGTTCTGGTGCCGGAAATCATTTTTCCTCCCATCCAGATGGACAGAACAGATTCCTATCGTGGATAACGTTAGGCGGGGAACAAACAATGGCACAGAACGGCCTATTACGGGCTCCTTACTGAGGAGTTCGACTTGGAACAGGTACATAGCCTTCTGGTTCCGTAGAGTCCAAGCGTTCTCTTGATATTATAGCCAATGTACCCAACCCCTCAGTTCAAAGTGGAAGGTAGCGGCTTATTACTACAGCGGGTATTGCTGTGTTCGAAGGACCTTGTGTAAAACAAGTTGGTGCTGAATTGCTAATCGAAGAATGAGGATCAAATGTCGACAAATCTGAGTGAAATGGTACGTTCAAGTTTGCGGCCGAGGCGTAGAATAAGATGTGGCAGCACCCGGAGGCCAGAAGTTCACTGTTTATTTTGTTTATTTGGTAAAGCACGGGCGAGCCCAATTTACAAGCAAGTTGTTTATATAATAGAGCAAGTCGTGGTATAATACTAATTATAAAAAAGATACAGAGTAGAACACACTTAACTGAATGTGACAGGAGATGAGTTGATTAAAGGTTTCAGTATAAACAAAGAATGGGAGAAAAAAATCATAGTCGGGGTATGTACAAAGAAGGAGGTTTGCAGAACGGGGAAGTCTAGCTAATGGACGGTTCATCAGGTAGTTTGCTGCACAAAAAGAGACTTTAAACAACAACGATGACCGGGCACAGGGGCGAGGCACCAGGAAACAGATCTCCTCCAGCAGAGCAGGGCAGTTCAACCGGCCATTGATCAACTTGTGGAGCAGCACGAGGTCAGCAATGCAACGCCTTGTACTCAAAGGCAGCAGGTTACAGGTGACGAGCAATGACTTGTAATTCACATCGCGTTGTGGTATTCCCTGCTTGAAGGCTATGTATCGCAGAAACCTGTTCTGCACCCTCTCGAGGCTGTAAATATGGGTTGCGTAGAAGGGAGACCAGACTGTGCAGGCATATTCAAGCTTCGGGAGTACCAGTGCTCTGTAAAGCAGTGATATAGCACGAATATCTGTGAAATCCCTTGTATGCCGCTTCAGGAACCCAAGAGCCCTGAAGGCTCCATTAGAAATATGGTCGATATGTTCAGAAAACGACAGCTTACTATCCAATAGCACACCCAAGTCCGTGGTCTCACTAACCCTCCTCAGAGGAGCACCACCTAAAGTCATACACGAATATATCAGTTGAACGGCTAAACGAGATAACTGAGCACTTCGAAGGGTTCAGGAAAAGGCTGTTTTCATCGCACCATCATTCAAGGTTCACGACTGCTCTCTGCAACAAGCCGCAGCTCTGAGGAGAATCAACGTAACAGAAGATTTTTAAATCGTCTGCAAACAAAAGGCACTCCACGCCAGGCCACAGACCGCCAACAACACCGTTTATTGCCAGCAGGAAACAAAAAGGTCCGATGTGACTTCCTTGTGGGACTCCTGATATAGCCACAAACGACGAAGATTGATGTGATTTGATTTGATTGTTCATGTGATTTGACAACGACGGGGCACGTGCTTCCGGCACATTAATTGTTTTAGAGAATCCAGAGACGCTGAAGCGTCAAGCCTGCCAAGTACTTGAATAGACCTGAACCATTTTCAGTGTATATCCGACTTGTTGCATTCTAAAGCCTCTTCGATAATAAAACTGAACCAACAGCATACGGCAAGTGAACATGTATACCTACACTCCTGCCTCATCCGAGTCATGGATTATACTGATGGAGTATCTTGTCAAATTCCACCACTGTATCAAGGATGATTGGGAACTAGCCCGGAGATGGTCAGTGGAAATTACAACAAAATCCCTTGGTCCGAGAGTTTCTCAATGTGAATTCCTGGAGAGGGAAGGTGGCGTTCACCTTCTTATAATTCTCGACACAATTATATGTAGCCTAGGCATTCATGTTTTTCTTGAAACCGCTTTTTCCTTGTTCTTCCATTGCAGAACTATTCTGCCGTGCTAACCCAGTCAGCAGTAACTCCACAATTCGGTGATTTTAAGGTATTTCACTCAAGTACTCCAGTAGCTATAAGCACAACATATGACGTTGAATATATAGCTGTCGGACACCGGTTTCTCGTCGTTTTTGTAGTAAGTGCCTTGGGGTTCCGGTATTATTAAACTATAAGTATGCAGTAACTCACTCTCGCTAAGCTTAAAATGCAGCAACTCCGAATAATCGGGGATTTACTGCTTTTTCGTTTAGGACAAAGGCGTGGAAGCAGACTGTTTATCTCACAGTTGGTGCAGTAACTACGCAGTCTACAAAATTTTGGAAACCTTACCTGTAAACGAAGAAGCTATATACATTTGGCTTGTAATCGACAGTGGTGAATTGTGATTTTTAGCTTTTTTCTCGTTATTTCCTGTTTTGGGTCAAGACAATTTTATTTTCAAATGTTCACCTAACGAATTATGTCCCACTTTTGGCATTATTTTATTCAAAAAGAGTTCCTTGAAAAATTGTATATAATTTCAATAAATTAATATTATTTTAAAGTATCGTTGTTAAAAACGGTGATACGTTGTCGTATGCAATAATTTTATAATTATTCCCTTTTGGTACTCACATTTTTCTATTGAAAAGGGGCTGGAGTTTGGGTTTTACTGCATACTATGTTGTTAGAATGGATAGTTGTAGACAATTAAGGGATTCAACGCTACCCTATATCGCGGTGAAAGCCAAAAATTGATTCATGCTGCGTTTTAGTTTTGTAGTATGTATAAAACTTGGCCAATGTTTACAACGCTAAAGAGCAGTAAAAGTCAGGAAGTGATAGTTGCAGCAGTTTAGACAATATGCCCCATACAACCTAGACAATATGTACAATGCTAAAGAGCAGTGTAAGCCAGAAAATGGTTGTTGCTGCATTTTAGTCTAGTGTGCCCCATACAACCTGGCCAGTGGTTACAACAACTAAAGAGCAGTGTAAGCCAGAAAATGGTTGTTGCTGCATTTTAGTCTAGTGTGCCCCATACAACCTGGCCAGTGGTTACAACAACTAAAGAGCGGTATCCGCCAGTTCACTATTAGTTTTTTTTAAACGTAATTTTTTTATGCAACATCTTTGTATCTCGTGGTCAGTTGCAAAAGAGAAAATGACAAAAAGTTCATAAAAAAGTGTGTTTTATCAGGTGGGCCAACAAAAAATCTTAAAAGTCAGCTTTCCGGAATTTGAAAATTATGGAGATACTTCTGTTAAGGTTAGCACGGCAGTATTGGCCTCAAATATCAAGGGTGGATACACCTATAATAGACGGCACCTGGAAACTCCCAAGGGATTGACGGCTGAGCCATGAATTTCTTAACGTAGTTCATCCTGGACAGGTTACTTGCCAGAAAGTTGGCCATCGTCACAAAGTGTGTATGACCGGATAACTTAACACTCCGAGCCCAAGCGTGAACTGTCAACTCGATATCGTGGTGGGCCGTTCAGTTGAAATTGAGCTTGAAAAAGTAAAATTGATTCGAGCACCGACGCTACCATCTCATGAATATAAACTCGGGAAAAGGGGGCTGCAGGTTCAGAAACGTCAGGATCCCTCAAGAGAGCGCTATAACCGGAGGAAAAGGCGAGAACACCGACGAAGCGACTGTCTTCATAATGACCGCTGTCGGAACGGCGTTTCACGGCCGTCACTCCGGAATACCCAGAGCGGGAATCCAAAGCGGGAACAAAGGCCGCGGGTTCGAATCCCCCTCTGACGTAGGAGCGAGGAAAAAAAAAACCAAACCTGAATTGAAATTAGGGCGGCGGAGGTCGCGAATTATTAAAACGAGAAGGAAGTGGTCGCTGCGGGGCGTCGCTGCCGGGAGGAAGTACTTGTGTCTTGTCAGCTACATTGATATATCCCCGGGTACAGACCTCTATAACCATCTTTCGGTTATTTCTTGACATTGTTCTCATGATTATTATACAGCTCATCCAAACAGTACAACCTAATAAGGGTACTTGGGGATTCAATAGATGCAAATTTCTTTCAACTTACAGGCAAAACAGGATCAACTTTCAACTTACAGTATCACAAGCGCACCATGGTGCCAGGGTAAACGTAAAGCTTGTTCCAGCGCCGCGAATAGAACATGTACCTACTAGTTCAGTGGGAGAACCGAAGCAGTGGGGATGAGTTCATGAATTTTTCGGTTTATGAACTGAATCGCTGGAACGCCTGAACTAGAAACCTTCCTAATAGACAAAATGCAAGCAACAATAAATTTTATTCGCGTGAGAAGACTAGATATTTGAAACTTTTGGGGAGGTTATAAACATCAACGAGGTTATCTTCGAGTTTTCAGTTCACAACCCTGCCATCCGTTTGGAGCAAGAATTTCATGTGCCGGTTCAAGAACTCAGGGCGCTGGAACTCGGGGCTGGTAAAACAGAACGTGAACTCAACTTCGCTGGAACGCTTCACAGACCGCACAGGTCTGCGCAGAGCGATTGCGCCGAATTAGTTCATGACCTCAACCGCCCTGGAACGAACCTCTAATATCTGGATTATCCGCTTTATTATCTGGATTATACTACCTGGGTTACCCGTGCGTTGCACGGTGAACAGGCAGAACTCCGAGTGCCAATAACGTTTCACCTGCCCACCAGGCAATCCTACATCCCCTTATAACGGACGAACGGCTCATAAAACGTTTTGCTGTCTTTGGAGTCAGCGAGAAAAATCCCTTTCCCTCAAATCCTGTTTCGTCCGAAACCGCTTCCAAGAGTAACGCGGATTACTTCACGCCCTTAGTTACAGCGAAATGTAAACATTCTGTCGTCGTGAAGGACCACCGAGTTTATGATGAAGGAGTCGGATCTGGACAAATTCACTTAGCCGCTGGGAAAAACTGCATCAAAATCCGTTCAATCGTTTGTCCAGCCACTCAAAACAAACATACAAATTTGGAGTTTTATAAAGGTGAATAAGAAAAGAAGATTTTCGCTTCATATCAGCAATTATGGAGTGTTTTGCATTGCAGTTAAAATGCCTATTAGGTAGGTATGTCCAATTACTAGCCCGTGATCAGAATGGCACAGTGGAACGGCCTCGGACTTCTTTACTGCAGGTCCCTGATCTGAATTTAAAATTGTTAAAGATTTTCCTAATTTGTATACTCCTATGCCAAATTACATGGCTTTATATCTCTGACAAGGTGGCGAGAGGATATTTTCTTCGTTTAAGACGAGATTTATGCAAAAGGTTCTCTATATTCCAACACTAACCTGTTCTTCTGTGAACGGGCTGATGTGAATAATTTTATTATTTAGAGATGCGAGCGTTTGCTAGTTCAGGAATATTCTAAGTGTTTTTGGACAAAAACGGCAATAGAATGCACGAATCTAAAAAAATTTCGAAGTGTACGTTGATGAGAAATTGAAGTTTGCGTTGACTAAAAATGAAACTAAGCCCTCTATATTTGCAGTTTCGGTTGTTGATCAACTTTCAAAGTTGAGAAAGTTGGAATCCATCATTAAACGTCTCAGAAATCAACGTCCGAAACAATTGGAAACCTTCAAGTTGAGTTTACTGTTTTTCATTAAATGATTATTAAATTCCGAATTTTTCAAGACAGTTTAGAAATGCAACTAAAATTGAAACTGTAATGAGCAGCATGTATTTCTTTCTTTGTATTGTATAGGCTGGCGTTTGGGCGTTTGTTGTTTTTCGACTTAGCATTCCTTGTTGGGACCAGTTATAGCTTACCTACTCAAAAAGTTGAAAACTAGGTGTTTTTGCCGAATAAGTGGGCGTTGTCTATTTAGCGACCAATAAAGTGCCACTGTTAGGCAACCAGCTAATTTAATCTGCCTAGTTATTGCTTATAAGTTGTTTATTCCGGTGATAGTTTTCAGTTCATTCAGTTATGGGCCTCCGAGGCGGGTTGACGCGAATACCCACCGGGGAAAAATGCCAACGGTTGCGAGGCGACTCCACAAATCTCGCTGAGGGATGTGAAATAAACGGATGACAGATTCCAAGTCGACGCGAACGAGCTGAGAAAAAACATAAATTTCGGAGGTAACTAACAAGCAGTGACCCGGGCGCAGCTACCGGAACGCGTGGGCTGGTCCTTTTGTGCCGACGGGGCCCCTGAATGTGTTCATGTAAACAGAAATGGGACTCGGATCATGTTTATTACCGATATATCACGCTCGCGCTAAGCTGATTGCAGCTACAAGAAAGTCCCACTGCGACCGCTGAAGTGGGATTTATGGCTGTAATCGTCGTATCTAATTTCGCCCTGTTCCCCGCCGTACGTGTACGCGTCTAATGCTATTCAGGTGGGAAGTACGTACTGGGGCGTATCATGTTGTGTTTTAGGTATAAAGAAGGTGCGGGTATGGAGAATGAACAACATCAACATATTCATGGAAGGTGGGTACAAAAAAGAGGCTTTTGAGTCAAGGTGCATATCAACCGTGCGAAAATCAGCCCCTAGCCATCACAATAATATTAATACAAACCTGCTATAATTAGTTTTCTTAATATTTTACCTAACAATACTATTATTAATTAATACATTGCAATTCATAATAATGGTGAATAATATCTATTCATATCTAATAATGGTGAAAAATAATATATAATGGTGAAAAAAAATCTGGGGGAAAAAAAATTATTAGTATCAGATGAATGGTGAAATTTAATATCTACAACATGATAATTATTGTGATGAAGGCTATCGGCTGATTTTTGAACAGTAAGCTAATGTACCTTGTAACTGGAAATTGACCTGCTTTTTCACCAGTCATTTAGCGAGCACAGAAGCCTCTCCGCCACAAATATTGTCGTCCACGTTTCAAGTATTATGACATGTTGTATGGCTTCATGCTGATTCTACAAATACGCAAAGCGAAGTTTGCATGAACCGATGAAAAAGTAGACTAGGCAAGAAGGATAGACAATGTAATGGGATATAGGTACTCGTGAATTTGTTGTAACGAGAGACTGTGATAAATATAGAAGCTCGTATGATAATTATATTTACTAAAGCAATAAATCTATACATATCTAATTCTTCAAAAAATGTAGGTAAATTATTCTAACCCGAACTATAATACATGAATGAACACTCCTACATATTTCAACCATTTTGTTATCGACCTGTGAATAGTTCAAATTGTAAATGAATGAACAGTTGTGCCCCAGTAATAAAAACTTCTATGAATGTGAAGCATACACGTGTTTTGTAAGAAGAGACAGGCGGTACCTATTCATAGGATGACATGTTTATATTACAACTTGAGACACGATATGGGAAATAATTAATGGTTTGGGACCCGCATTTTCAAAGTTGGATAGCGTGATCGTAATAATCAGTGTTGGTTTCAAAGATGGGAAAAGATGGAGCAGATTGAACAACACACTAGGAGACATCAAATTGTACCAATTTGTTACGGGTACCTACTGAGTGTGTGTAGTTAGTGGGTGGGTTACATTTCAAACGAGAGTTCACAAACAGATGAAAACGGAAGGTAGTTTATCTAGGATTCATGGGTTACCTTGGTAGTCAGTATTCCCGAATAAGTATAGCAATGTTAGTGTGATCAAAATTCGCAGTCCACCACGTGTAATCCAACAATGTATCTCGCCATTGGGCATGTGCAAAACGTGCGAAATGCGCTGAATTCTCAAAAATGGATTCCACGTAAATTTTTACAAATAACCACTCTCCCTTGAAGATTTTTCTGGTAGATAAGCATAAAACGTCTGCCAAGTTGGGTGGGCAGTAGGTACAGCTTCCTCAGTTATTGTAACATGGATGTATAGAATCAGTCGGTACGGGACCGCCTGCGATCCAACCCGCGTGTACCCTCAAAATTTCAGCTCTCTACAACCATTTTTCGCGTAATTAGAAGCGTTACAAAGAAATGGACATTTCATGTTCGCGAATGCGCAGACGAAAGTTACCGTACGATTCCAATGAATTTCGTGTGGGACTAGTAAAGTGTTATTCCTGATCGACCCTCCAAGTTTGAACGTAGTTCAACGATACTTAAGGTAGTTATGAGCGTTTCAATTATTTCACGTTTGCGCATGCTCAGACGAAACTTACAGTACTTTTCACATGATTTTGGTGTGGGACCATCTATGACCCAACCCGCACCTACCATCCAAATTTCAACCCATTTCGACCATTATTATTTCGGGTAGTTATGGGTGTTACCCGTTACAAGGAATAGACCGCAGACAGACAGTAAACTGACACGGAATCAAAAATGTTCCTCGATGTCTGAAACGCAGAATGGTAGTGGAAATTTTTATTTAGAGGACAAAAATTGTTTTTTACTCCATCTCGAATCCAAGGCTTCCCTACCTTCCTGAAGTGAGTAAGCAAGGTGAGTTAAATTCCATGCGCTAACTGTACACAAAACGCGAAAGTTGAGGTTTTGTAAACGAATTCACATACCTATCTTGTATTAGATATATTTTCACGCTGAATCATAGGATGATATCCATTTCTTTTGACGCTGTTAAGGTTACTGACTTCCTCCGAAACCCCACATTATAGTTTGTTAAGAGATTTATTTGAGTGGGCCTTTAATTTTGGTCGTCCCGTTTAGCTACAAAAATTGAAATGGTTGAATGGCCATGTTTCAATATATTCAACAATTATTATTATTGATGTGTTAGGTGATGATTCCTCATCCAACCTTCCAAAATTAGAAGTACCAACTATCATCTACAGTGAAACCTGTATTTTATGCGTTACCTACCTAGTGTTATTTCAGTTGAATGGATTTTCATCACTTTCATGAGTATATGGTTGAGGTTCGACATTCGTCGTTGGTTTCATGCATGAAAGCCATGGCCTAGACATTGAGGGAAAGAAAAAACGTCATCCCCCTTAGAAAAAGGGACATTTAAAGGACAGTTGTGAAAAGATTCAATTAAACCAGCCCACTTTTTTCCCACTTCGCCGCAACGTAATAAATTCGAATGAGCGAGCCCTCGGATTTCACACGTAGTCCTTTCCGTTCCTTCTCCGTGGTCCGCCTCCTTTGCCTTTGCCAAGGAATAATAGAGGAATCCCCATCGAGAAAGTATTTACGACGACAAGCGTGGCCAACTCGGTCAAAATAACCTAAAACAAACTATACTTTTTTGTTGTTTTCCACTATACAAAGAGAGAAGAGACCTTGGTTTGGCAAGGGGGTTGACAGGTTGGTTTTCTCAGATTGTTGAAAGATGACCACCCAAGTCCTCGGTCACCAAGGGCTCCAGGTACTTTCAAGACGATCCCGTCCATTGTCACCATCACAACAGGCTCTCGAGTCAGAGTTTTTTCTCTGGTATTGCTTTGTACGAGGAGTAAACCAAGAGGGGAGGGAGAGGAGTGGACTATCTTTCTCAATTACCCACAGGCGATTGACTGCAAACCTGCAGCACTCAAGTTGAGATGCTTGGCATAAGTAAACAACATTAATACAAACTTAAAGTCTCGTTTTTTGTCGTCTGGTTGTCGTCGCGAATATTTAATTCGAGTGAGATTTATGGCACATTCGAGGTTCAAGGCGATGACCTCAATTCGATCTTTAAATTGAACAATCCCAATATCCTCATCATACCTAAAATCACGGAGGAACTAGTAGGTAGTACACAGGATTACACAATATAATCAGTCGTGACTGTGAGGAGCCCATTTTGAATTATATAACGGAATTTCATCTAAATCGTAAAATCGAACCGGCGCCGGCGATAAGAGCGTCGCAAAGCATACTACTTGTCATTAATTAATAAAAACAGTAAAGTAATCGGGAGTGGATTATCAGAGACCTAACGCGCATGATCTCTGTGAATTTAATTGAAATTGGTCCAGTAGAACAGGAGTTACCGGAGTGTCAAGAATTTTTCGTTTGCATGTGCGCAGACGGATAGTTAGATTTTATTGCCACAAATTGGAACATTGGTACATAATATTAATCTATTTTTGGTTGTTAACTCCCGTTTTTTGTTAATTTAGGTATACTAATAATTCTGTGGACGAACCGCTTAGCAATTGCTATTGTGCAGTTCGTGCTTAGTTTGCGATTTGTATCATTTTATTTTAATTTTATTTTATTTTCTTGTCTACGGTTCACGGGTCAATTCCAGTACAGGATATAATAACTTTGCTGTGGAATTTTTCGTCTTCAATTGTTGATGTTTTGGAGGATTTTATGATATTAATTGCTAAATGCATCTGGTGCGGCTTTCCCCTGGTGTCCCTAAACTTATGATTGAAAGAAATGCTGGAAATATATTTTTTGTTTCTTTCATGTGCGATAATTGAAATAGCTATTTTTTATGGTTTTCACCAATCTTGGCCCCTAAACACACGAATTAGGCTCCTATTTTTGACAAATTATCTTTGATGAATGATAGTGCCGTGTAATTGTCTTGGTTCACCTGCTGATACTACTTCTAGTGTTATCATACAAGTTTATGGTAATTTCAGACAATTTCATAAAACATGAATTTTGGGTGCCGAACCTTCGTTACAACCTCAATTGTTCACGCTTTTGTCCAAATCAACTTCATATTCGGTCTTATCGCCCTAAAAAACATGGAAAACGAATCCTCTCAAGCTCATGTTGACTAAAATCACAAAAACCCTCGAAAAACCCTATTTTTACACCCATTTTTCACCTGTAACACTCCTGGGTGTATTCCGATCGGGCTGCAAAGCTTCGGAGCACAACTAGGATCTAAATGTGTTCCGAAATGGGGACCCAAGGAAATTGTTTTCCATGTTTTTGGGACGAGAAGACCGAATATGAAGTCGATTGGATAAATTAAGGTTTTAAGGAAGTTTCAGCCTTAAATTTACGTTCATTTTTGGTCTAAAATGGTTGTTTTTCCGCACTCGTTTGGATCACCATTTGGAAACACATTTGGGTCCTAGTTGTGCTCCGAAGCTCGGCAGCCCGATCGGAATACACTTGGGGGTGTTATGGGAGAAAAATGAATGTATAAAAATAGGGGTTTTCGAGGGATTTTTTAGGTTTTGTGAATATGAGCTTGTGAGGTATCGTTTTCCATGTGTTT
Organism: Leptopterna dolabrata; assembly: GCA_954871275.1. Lineage (NCBI taxonomy): Eukaryota > Metazoa > Arthropoda > Insecta > Hemiptera > Miridae > Leptopterna > Leptopterna dolabrata. Next base: position 10,898,413 of record OX940975.1, on the reverse strand, counting down.
TAGGGCGAGAAGACCGAATATGAAATCCATTTTGAACGAAGAGTGAAGAATTGAAGTTGTAAACGAAGGTTAAGCCCCCGAAATTCGTTTTTTATTAATCAAAAACCTGGGAAATTGTCTGAAATCACTATCAGTTTGTGTAATAATACTAGAAATAGTATCACCAGGCGAATCAAGACAAATAAAAAAAAAAAACCCGAGCCCTATGCGTGTTTTTGGGGGCCAAAATTCAAAATTGGGAAACCATCATAAATAATATTATTTCAGTTATTGCACATGAAACAATAAATGAACAGCCAGTATTTCTGTAGGTGTGTCCAGTAATAAACCCATGTGACAAGGACTTTGCAGCGTGTTTTCTTTAGGACTCGTCTGTACCAGTTCGTCTGTTTAACACACAATTTTCATCTACCGTCCATCGATCCCCACAGTTTTCTGGATTTTAAGCGGCATCACGATGGAAAAGAGCTCTATCGAATACCTGGTCCTTACTACTACATACTGTACTATGGAGAAAGGCAGTAGTAGACAGGCATTTCATAGTTTTGAGAAAACAAGGGGTAAAGTTACGAGCCTCCCCTTCTCGCTTAATTCATAGATGTGCGCAGATTTTGAGTTTGTATGGTTTCTTAACTCATAATTTAGATTTTTACAACTTTATATGCCTGAAATACCTCGTGAAATAACAAAAACATCGATTTAAAACCAACGATTTCTCCCCACTGCTATTCTACGGAGTATATCAACGCCTCACAGATTCACTGTACTACATTTTTGGGGATGCACAGCACCAGCGTATTCTGTCCGCGTATTTTCAGTTGCTCATCATCGGATACACACAACGGTTCAGATGAATGAACGTCATGATGAATGAGACCCACCGCGCCGAAGCAGCGCGGCCCGGACTGACATCTATTATACAAACATTTCTCAGAGGTGATTTAGTCGTAGGGCCAACCTAATGAAGATGTCGGGGAGGAAGTAAACCAGCTAATTCCGTCTGACGTCGTTCTCGGGAGTCTGAAAGATAAATCCGTTCGGGGACGGCGGTTTTTAAAAACCTCCGCGGCGCAAGTTCCGTAGTAACAGTTCCACGTTCCTTGTCAACATACAAAGTTAATCACGACGACTCTAATTGACAGTTTGAGCCGGTGGTGGGGGGGAACGATTTTTTTTTTTTTCGAACGAGCCGTCTCTTCCGAAGGGGAGAAAACACTTGTAAAGGGAGCTCGGGTCATTACGGATCGTCTTGGGTGGTTTCTTGGGTGATTTAAGAGGACCGTGGCGTTTCTTGGGTGATTCTCCGTTCCTCTTGGAGATGGTGTCACACTCTTCATCATTCCCAGCCCCCTTCCCGCCCTTCGCCACCGTCACGTGGGACAGAAGCGATGTGTTGGAAGGACTGAAATATTTCGCCCTCTTTCCCTTTGTAATTGACGACTCGAGTATCGGATTACTTTGTAAAGACGGATGTCTCAGCTTTCTTGAGCTTTCTTAGATGCACACAACTTAAACGGAGCCCCGGAATGAAGGCTTCACAATATTTTGACGCTGAAAACAACAGTGCGGTCGTAGTAAAACCAAATGGATCATCAGCTGAACAACACTAATGCCAGACCCAGTCCTACTTAAACTCTGTGGAAGACTGAACAAGAGAATATTTTGCTTCCTCACTACCGAAACACATTTATGTCCTCCAAAATGAAAATTTTCACTAGGTAGGTACCACTTTGCGTTTCAAACATCGAGAAACATTTTTTTGGTTTATTATTTTCAATAATGAACCATTGGAATCGAGCATGAAAAAAAAAAAAAAAATTCTAACCCCCCCTCAAACAAAATTTGATGGTTTACGTTTCAAGGTATGTAGAATCCGAAAATGCAATAAAAAAATTTCTGTCTGTCCGCCGTACGCCGTACGGGCTACTTTTAGCTAAACAAGCTAAAGCTTGCTTGTTTGAGCTAAACAGTTTCGTTCGTGTGCACCAAAAAGCTTTGTCAACACGATCGTGAATCAAACGGTGTAAATCCGGCCCGGATATCGCTAGGGAGCACCTGATTATAATCAAGGATAGCAGTATGAAGTCGAATTGGTTGTTCTGCGATATTATTTCATTTGATAAGTGCGATATTATTTCATTTGAGTAGTAACGAGTACGGGCTTAGGTACTAACCTACGGAAGGTCTGCGATTCACATAATATGTATAGAGTAGTACATATTATTTTGTTATGATTTTGTTGGTAGGTACTTGAGAACCTTGAACAAACGTTGAAGTATTATTGATGGGTAAATTATTGCACAACGGTAAATTATTACACAACGGTTCATCTACAAAGAAGGGGGTGGATTTTTTTGATCGGTACTTTTGCAACTTGAACAACCTTTGAAGTATTATTGATGGACAAGTTATTACACAACGGTTCATTATACTTGACCACGAAGGTAGGTACTGACCACAGAAAACTGTGATCTACGCAGAAGGGGCATCTATTTCACTCCACATCAACAATTTTCCTTTTTGGAACTTCATTATTTGCGTTTCTTTTTGGCGTTTTAGTTACTGTTTGTCATCGGCTGTATTATTTTAGCAACATTTAACTCGTGATTTAGGTAGGTACCTAGTAACGAGTACGGGCTTAGGTACTAACCTACGGAGGGTCTGCGATTCACATAATATGTATAGAGTAGTCTATATTATATTATATAGACGGGTTATCTATACAGAGAGCTGTGATCTGTAACAGAAGGGTATTCTGTACAAAATAATAAACCGTTGTGCAGGGATTTGCAGCGGTTTTTGATCCTGTCTGTCTGTCTGTGGTCAATTCCTTGTAACGCCCCTAACTACCCGAAATAATGGTCGCAATGGGTTGAAATTTGGAGGGTGGGTGCGGATTGGGTCACAGATGGTCCCGTACCAAAATCATCGAAAAAGTACTGTAACTCTTCTACGCATGCGCAAACGTGAAATATTTTAAACACCCATAACTACCTCCAATATCGTCGAAATGAGTTCAAACTGGAAGGTCGATCAGGAATAACGCATTGACAGTTCAGTAAAAATTTCATTGGAATTGTACTGTAACTTTGGTCTGCGCATGCGCGAACATGAAATGTTGAAAAAAATCGTGCATGTTAGGTAACTGATTACTACTCTGTTTATTGCTATTCAATAATTTTGACGCATCATTTTTTACCAACTGATTCTACACGTCCACGTTACGATAAGTAACATGGACGTGTAGAAGCTATACCTACTGCCCACCCAACTTGGTAGAATTTCTTGAGGTACTTGAGTACTATTCATTTTTACAACGTTACAGTCGCCTGGATTAATACCCCATTTGTAAAAGAGCCGAAAGAGATTATAGAAAATCATCTATTCGAGGCAAAAATTTAATTACCTAAATTAATCACATATAATTCTGAATCTAAAACTACTAATTTGCAACAAAAATTCTCTCTCAAAACCCTTTATTTTGTTGAGTTACTCCCACTTTTTAGAAACTGTGGAAACACACATGATATTCGTTGAAAAAAGCGAAAACTGGCATACCTACTATTTGTAGGTTTGGTTCTAGGTAAATCAAATAATTCTGCAGTTTCTAAAATATGTGGGATCTACTTTGTGAAAAAAAAATAAAGAAAAAAAGGAGTTATGATCACACAAATAGGTATGGGTGTAGTATTTTCATAATAAAATACATATTATAGGTATAAACTAATAAATGAGAATGAATACTTGCATAACCCCAGGTAGGTGGGGCGGTATACAATGCTACTTATGCTACTTCTTGCTCATATGACATAAATTATGTTCCTTCCCTGTCATTAGCAGTTAGTTTATTTATTTATTTATTATATTACGGGTAAAAACCCAATTACAAATTAGTAGGTAGATAATTATCTTGTCGTTAAGATATGCGTTATATATAGTTGAATGACACATGGTACAGTTTGGAGACAGTTTACAATAAATGGAGATAACTGTAGATTGAAGTAGTTAACTATGGCTACGGTTACGAATGAAAAATAAATGAGCCATACCTTAACGATAGGCACACAAGCCCCTGATAAAAACAGTGTTTTCTAAGCTAGCGTACTCAACCGTCTTCATAATACTGATCATATATTATATTGATAATCTAAATTGAGTGAAGAAAAGTCTCCAGTATCTTAATTATTTGTCCATCTTGTTGTTTTTGGTTGAAATCATAAGATGGGGCTCCAGTGGGGTGCGTTGTACGATGATCCGACTGTATTTTTTCGTAGGTAAATACTGATGGTAAAATGTTACTCAGTATGTGAAAATGTATGTGGCATGCATTTTTAGTATTATGTGGAAGCTCATGTGGCATGCATTTTAGTAGTATGTGGAAGCTCATGTGGCATGAATTTTATCTAGATAGGTACGTAGGCAACTTACTGACGGCTAGTTCACATCAGCGGATTAATAACACATTACAGAAAGTCGGAAGAAATCGCTGCACCATATTTTTGATGAAAATTTTGCCATTAATCACCAAAATGTTTATTTTAATTGAATAAATCATTAATAGACTACGAATGAGTTGTGGAAGAGATTGATTACCTGCTGTTGGAACACATTACTTTAAGGAAATATAGATGTCAACAAACCGCGAAAAATCGAAATTTTTAGTGGAGTAGCTGAGAGGTTTACTATGAAATTCACCGTTGAAGACGGGCCTACGGCCCTATTATAATAAACAGCTTGGACACCTGTTCCCAGAGCAGAGGAGCGGGTGCCAAGCCGGACCGTCAGGATTCCCTGTATAGCTCCTGAGTTATGAGCTCTCCCATCCCCTAACATCAATGATCCTCCTGTTATTTTATTATTTTTTCTTTTTCTCTCTTTCTCTTTTTCGAAAGTTTATTGAGACGGTTTAATGACTTTATTACCCCAGGGCGACCGTTGTAGCAGCTGAAACGCTGGTTCAGGATGCGACCCGCAGACGATATCCCCATTCTAACCCCACCCTAAGCTGTGTTTTAAAACAATTTTCGTCTGTAGGTAGCTCCTGTAACCTAATTATTTCATATCGTAAATTACATCCACCCGGCACGGTGGGTCTAGTTATAAACGCCCGTAGCTCAGGTAATGAACCGAATGAGCTGGTCTGTCTGAACTAATTAACCCTGAATTCGTTCAGGCTCTTGTCTTGTGTGTCTCATTAAAATAATTCATCATGACATATTATAATAAGTATAAAAGTTCAGCACAAGAAAGTTGAAAACTATCATAAAACCTACCAATTTCATATTGGCAGGTTAGTTATCTGTTACCAAAGCCTTCTCCCGCATCTTTGAGCTTCTTGGTTTCATTGTTCCAAACCGCACTCCATGATTGACCATCGTTCGTGAGTTGAATTTACCTTAGTCTAGTTCATCAATCGCGTGGTGATCCGATTTGAAGCTTGCCATAAAATATTCAAGAAGAAATATCCATTGCTTGCAATCATGGTTGACCACTCTCGTGCGTCTGATTCCATCAACCACGAGCTGCTTTGGAACAAATCGTGAGGATGGACAGCGAGAGTGGCCTAGGATATGTGTGGAGGAGTTGATCAAGTCGGATTCTGATGGGACAAAAATCCGAGGTACAATTGTTTCTCCCGACTCAGAGAAACCCTATCTTCGACAGGAGCGCCCACTCTGTTGAATAGCCTCACCTATGCCATCCTGAGGAGAGAGGTCGGTGGCGGCCTCGTGGAGCGGTTCAACAACCACTGCTGGAGTTCGGGCATCCAAAGTGTGTAGAATCGGCTTTCAGTCAGCTGTATAAATGGATCGCTGACTTTAGAGGGAGGCAGGAGTACTTGGATGGCCACAAGAACGTGAAGGTTGAGCGATTATTAGCCCAGATGCGCCTTCCATCAAAGGATATAATACGTGTTTACCATAAAAAGGTGGCCTACAAGACCGACTGCTCCCAACTTTGCATGCCCTGCAATCTGCAGTCGCCCACTTTCTTTTACTCGCCGTACAGGCGGTATTATCTGCACCGATATAACACCGCGAGGGCCACTGAACCGTTTAACCGTTGGCGACCTGGAGAACGTACTCTGTGAAGTCAGGACGTGGGTCGGGATCATGTAAAGTCATTCGTTGTCTATAACTTCGTAAGCAGGTCCTTGATGTTGCGAGCGTTCTCGGTCAATGAGTGAACCCTGATTTTGTGCAGTCAGTCACCGCCTGCCCATCTTCAACCAACCCAAATGTTGACCTGCGGAGCTACAACAATTAGAAGCAACCAACGTGCATCAATCTGCAAATTTGAGTGGTGCCCAGGACTTTCTGGTAGTTTTATTTTTCTTCGAGTAAGATTTTTTCTGTGTATCATTTTCAGTAACTAGTGTTTTCCTGATAAACTTTAACCAATCAGTTTATATTAATCTCAAGAAGTATGCAAGTTCATTTAATTGTGTCGTTATCGATATCTTGTAACGGTCTATGACCACTACAAATAAACTATCTACCTATCTATCTAGTATTCTAATGAGGGTGGGGGCTCTCAAAACTCTCTTATTACCTATATTGAAGAAAATAAAATAAAATGAATAAATAACAAACTGGTTGAAGGATCTCGAGGGTTGGTCAGTGATAAAAACGCTCCACTAGGCTTAAATTTCTATTTATTTTTAAAACTTCACGGCGTAGACAATCCTTGGTTTTGATAACATCAGGAAGTGAACAGGATGGCATGAAAATGAACTGTGGACCCACCATAATATATATGCAAGAAACTCTCAGAATTGAAAACAGCACCACATGGGAAAATTGATGAGTCTCCCATCATTTTAATTTTCATGGCATCACACTAACTTAGTTCTTGATGTTTATAAAAACCAAGGATTCCTTCTAAGCCCTGATGAAGATTTAATAAAAAACCGAAATTTCGGCTGTGGAACGTCTGAACTCTGACGAACCCGAGATTCTTCAAGCAACGTAGTTGGCACCACGAATTTGCCAGCCCAGCTAACCCACAATACAGAGTGATGAGGGAAAGAATTCATTGTTTCGCAGGCTCTCATCCTGATTGCGTCTCCTAACCTGCTAGCGAATTGCCGGAGTTATAGGTACCTCCACCATCTGCTGATCCCATAGGCAGTGCACGAGAAGCAACAATTTGAATACCTATCTATGGTTCAGTGAACGAGAGAGTCAACTGACGACCATCACCGACCTACTTACAGGTAGCCGGGACATAACGTGTAAAAGAAAACTATGAATGACACGCTTAGCGCGGCAATTCGCGACATATATGGAGCACTTGGTAATTTCAGGAGGTGATGAAGCCAGTGCTCAATCCGCTTTCCTTACATATTTTCAGGAGTGCAATGACCCAGGAACAAAGAAAAATTGTTTGGAGTGAATGACGGGGGTTGATGAGTGAGTCGTAACCGCTAAATAGAACGAACGGATTCCTTCGCGAAGGCACAGAGAAGGAATGGCTCGAGTTGTAAATCTACATGGTGGAGGGCGCTACGGCCGCGGAGTAACAGACTACAAAGTCGCCCTCTTTGAAGAGGGAGGCGCCTCGCCGAATCCCACTAAATAATGACGGCTAATTAAAGGAAGACGTTGTTTGGCTTTACCGCACTGCCTCGAGGCCTCAAGAGCTAAATTTACAAGTTACGTTTTCCCTGGGAGAATAAAACGTAACACATTTCACAGTTTTTTAGGATTGGTTCCCCCTTGGTTTCAGAGAGTCGTAAACGACAAAAGAAAAGAAAAGTCGCTGCATAATAAATCAAAACTTGCAACACTACACGCGGTACCAACAGATGGGGGGCTGGAATTAGAATAACTTCTAGTATTTCATAGATTTGAACACATCCTCATTAATTGGAATATGAGTGATTAAATCTGATGTTGCTCGAATTTGAACATTCAGTTTCTCTCGGGGTGTACCCCAGAATATGTTTATTTTGTCTTGGGTAATATAACTTTCGAGTGAGGGTTGAACGGGCGGGGGTAATCATAATTTGTGATACTTGGGGCGCAATTTTCATCAGATATCAGCGGGTCTTTTGGTAATCAATTCGGTTTCGATCTTCTTCCGTCTTCAATCCGAGGACTGGTTGGTGACTAATAAATCAATAGGTTGGCGACTATACCGAAAATTGGTTTCGATTTCGATAGCAACAAACTAGTAGATACATATAACTGCAATACCTACGAATATCAACTCCACACCGTCCACTGGGCGTTCCCTGTATTGCATTAATTAGCTACTCTAAACTTTATCATAATTATGGGGGTCTTCTCTCAAGGAGGTTCCATCACTGTAAACGCCATCTTGGATCAGTGCTACCTACATAACTTATAATCACATCCTTTATTTCCTCAATCAACCCCACCCGGGCTTACATTAGTACCCACCCGGTATATTTCCTGTCTTCCCATTCATTAGTACCCATCCAATGTATTTTCCATGTTGCCCCTCACACTGGATGTACCTACCCCCCTTCACCGTCGTTTTTAATAGATTGTCTTCTATCTTCACCAAACTACCTACATGCATCGTTGATGGTTCTGGCCACCCCTGTTATTGACGCCCCTGATTTGTTAGGTAGAAATAATGGCTGAATATCAATAATCATTATTTCTTCACATAATGAGCTGACAGAAGGTAGAAAAGTTCAAAAGAATATTTCGATACTTCAGTAAGCTATCAAGCAAACACCTCATGGTAAGACGCACTAAGAATAGGAGTACCAGAATACGATACCTATTTTTGTTGTCATGGACTTAGCTAATGGTTTCCGCACCACGCCGAACTTTTTTTTTGTCTGTCGTTTTGGGCTGAGATTTTTATATCATTTTGGCAAATATAAAGGTGTTAAAACCATGGGCGACCGTCGAGCATCTGATTTGAATAATCATCTGATTCCGAAATCCCTCGACTCCCCCATAAAAATCGTTTTTCAAAGAAAAGAGAGAGGCACAAGAGAGACGGAGAGGGTCTCAGCAAGTGGGGGGGGGGGGATTTTAATAAATAATTTATGTTTCCTGTTGTTGAGGCCAAAGGGTGGCTCATCACTCCATTTCGAGTCAAAACTCGGAAATATGACTGGTAGAAGAAGTCGGGTTAGGTGGGAGGGTGTAAAATAACACATCATCACCAAAGTATAAACGGTACCAGCTTATCTCGTGGAGGCGAAGGGGTCCTTTATGACTCTCGTGTCACTATGTGGTCCTGCAGGGTCGTAAACTATCCTCTGAGCAGCTGACCTCAGATTCCATCTTCTCCCACTCGTCTCCTCTCGGGGGTCCAGGGCTCATCCTGGCCAACCATAACTTTTGGCGGTGGCTGATTTGGGTACCGTAAATCGGAAAGGTTCGATCCATAACTGCCATCATCTTTAATGCTGTGCATTGTGTAATTTCAATAATAACACCATCACAAGAACGGGTCCAAAAATGGCAAGAATGGCCCAAGGTCAACAACAATTGTGATCATAAATCACTAACTATTTTAAAATTCGAAGTTCGTCAAATTTTTTTTGGCAATTCTGACATGAAATTGCATAGTTAGGTAGTACCTACTTTATATTTTTTGGGGTCCAAAAGAAGGCTTTCAACTTTAGCACAAAACTGCAGATAAGTACTTTTCATAGGTCCAAAACCGCCTTTACTCTTTTCAGTAGTAACTATTTCCATATTTTCAGCAACTGCTCTGTCACACTTACCTGCCATATGTTTAGCACGCGATGTTCATTGCCACATTATGTACCTTCCGATGTACTTATTACCCAACATGACTGAGGTTTCTGATAAATTGATCAATTTCCGTTCGAATAATTCTGATGAGTATTCACGTAAAAAAATTCGTTTACAACATTCGAGATGAAGTTATTTGCATAAATTCCCTAGTTCTAAACCATTCCGTTCGTTTTATGGCACTGAACACGGTACATCCACTGCTCAATACGATGTATCTGAAATTAATAATGGAAGTTTTGGAGGGAACTTGTCAATGTTGAAGTTATATTATTAGAGGCGAGAGGTGTTGAGTTATATTATTATTAGAGGCGGGCTGTGTGAAAAAAATGGTGCCCAAATTAACTTATATCAAAGCTATCACATTAATAATTTAATATAGCCAATCGAAGTCTATATTGCTTGAAAAACTGTGACACTAAAATGATCAATTACGGCAAATTACGGCAACTTTCACCAGTTGAGCAAAGATGCATTCAGAAGGAATTAGAAACGTTTCAAGGGGGAATTTCTTCTGAATGACGGTACATGGACGGAGGGGAGCGTGGTGAGGTTCTATGAAGGGATATTATTCAATTATAAACCTCTCTCTCTTGGCCAATCTTCTCACCCCAGCTCGAGTAATAGGAGCGGCAGATTAAAGGGTACAGGTATGAAGTCGAATTATTATGAGACCCCCGTTAAATTATTGACAGGTTCGGAAGGGAGAGAAATTATACGCACCGACGATTGGTTCCGACCAAACTAACTTTTTTTTCATCCTCCCACTATTCGTGAAAGGGGAAAAGTCGATCATTTTCGTTTTGTTTTTTGTCTGGCCATCGATTTGAGCAGTTTTCGAATGGTTTGCACGAGGGAACGACGGGGCATTAGCGAGTGTTTATTGTGTTTAGGGGGCGATTAGAGGTGGAGGTGCAACTAGCGGGGTTTTAGATGTTAATCCGCGTGGAGCGCCACGGTCGCTAATCTCCTCGAGGGATCACACGCGCTTCTGCGGCCGCCCTGTTATTACCATTATTAAGGTATACCGGTGTGAAGGCGTGCTAAATCACGGGGGATATTTTTTTTCGGGTACAGATGAAAGGGTTCCGATCCTAAGAGCCGACTTTGGAAAAAAAACCCGGTTCCACCTCCGATATTAAAAACATGCTACCGGTATTTGATTGAAAGACATCATCGTTTAAATTAATCACATTTTTCCACCTGGTTGAAGGATTTCATAATTAAGGTCAAGACTGGAAGAGGCTGAGTTGTTCTATCAATGTCAGACTTCAGGTTTCGAAGAGGTACGTTTGAACCTATAAAAAGATTTGTTGTCGAAGTCAAGGGAACAGTCAAAGTGTTGTGTAGGAAGTGCAGATTACAGCATCACCCTCAATCAACAGCACTGTGATAGGTAATAATAATCATCTATAATAATGACGATCAAGATGGTACAAATTAAAATATCTCTTCAGATTAGAAGGTCTTTAGAAGGGTAGTTCTTTGCAACGGAACATGCCTTCTTCTCGAAGCTCTTCTTTAAAGATTTTTCATCACACTGATTTGATTATAAATGTCTCATCATTCCATAAAATATTGAAAACCTCTTTCCTCATATAATACCTCCAGCTGACTAAAATGTGCGTTTACCACAAAACGCGAAAAAATACTTCTATTTTCGTTCGTGCCGTCCTACGAGGCCCTTGCACCACAAAAATGAGAGAGAGGCGCTTGGAAATGTGTCCATTTAAAACCGAACGGATGGATGTCACAATACAATAACCCGTGGAATGACACAGCGATAGCGGACCATAAATACTTCAGCCCCGTGTCCCGTTCCCTCTAACAAGCCTCTAACTACTTTTGTCAACTCAGACTATTGTTGTTTTCATAGGAGGGAGAGAAGACAAATCCGTCACGGCCCCTCCCCTCCACTCTTCACCGACCATCGCGCTCATTTTACACGCTCGACCCGACTTAACGCAACCAGCAATTTTTTTAAAGCTTTATTTGAACCCGCGCACAGCGTTTCGTTTCGGAATCCGATTGTTCAGAGCGATCATGTCGCAATAACTTACCAAATAAGAACCTACTTTAAACACATTTTAAATGCAAACCACAAATCAGCAACTTATTTTAAATGTTCAAGATTTCTAACTCGAACATGTAGAAAAATGTGAACTTGAGTTAAAATATTCAACATCACGGTTTGGCTGTTAACATTTTACTGGTGACAAGCGAAAGTAAACGCAAGTATGCAATTCAAATTTGACATACCAGCACGATGACTAATCTTGTTGTATGTACCGTCAATTTTAGAATGACAAAATAATGGGCAATTATCATATATTACAAAGAACATATTTGGTAATGATTGTATATTTATTCATTTTCCTCAACGCATTTGAAAACGCTGCAAATCCCTGCACAACAGTTTATTATTTTGTACAGTATACCCTTCTGTTACAGACCACAGCTCTCCGTATAGACAACCCATCATATATGTACCTACTATTGTATAGGTACATATCATGTAGATTGCAGACCCTCCGTAGGTTAGTACCTAACCCCTTACTCGTTAATAGGTTCCTACCAAATCACGAGTTAAATGTTGCTAAAATAATTCTGTCGATGACAAACAGTAACTAAAATGGCAAAAATAAACGCAAATAATGAAGTGATGAAGGGAAACTGTTGATGTGGAGTGAAAATACACTGGAAATGGCGGATGAGGTTGGGACAGAAACAAAAGCCGGCGCCGCAACGCGAAATCCCATGTGATTGGAAAGGCCTAGGCCAGTCATAATGAATTTATTGAAAAAACAAAAGAAAACGATTGATTGAACTATTGCGCACCACGCCAATTTAGAAGATTCGATTATAATCGAGGATATTGTATCCAATATTGTCCGTGGGGCGGGGGGGGGGGGTCCTCAATTGTTTACCGTTATGTAATAATTTACCGTTGCGTAATAATTTGCCGTTGTGTAATAATTTACCATTGTTACAGATCACAGCTCTCCGTATAGATAACCCTCTATATAATATACCTATGTACTATTCTATACATATGATATAGATCGCACACCCACCGCGTAGGTTAGTACCTAACCCCGTACTCGTTACTAGGTAACTACCTAAATCACGAGTTAAATGTTGCTAAAATAATTCTGCCGATGACAAACAGTACCTAACAAAAAGAAACAACACATAATGAAGTTCTGAAAAGAAATTGTTGATGAGGAGCGAAAAAAGTTGCAAACGTACACTACCAACAAACTCCAGCCCCTTCTACGTAGATGGTATAATGAACCGTTGTGTAATAATTGACCGTTGAGTAATGATTTACCATTGTGTAATAATAATTTACCCGTCAATAATACTTCAACGTTTGTTCAAGTTGCGCTACCTATCGACAAACTCCAAAAGAGCCATCATTTTTCAAATGAAATAATATTACAGAACAACCAACTCGACTTCATACTTCGTCAATATAATCAGGTGGCCCCTAGCAATGATTTTATCTCGGGCCAATTTCCGATTGTAAGCGCGTCCCTGGTGACGAGATTTGGGCTAAATGTATACAATTTCATTCACCCTTGTGTCGAAAATGCCTGTCGGTGCAAACTTCGGGTCCTTACTGTGAACGAACGGCTGGACGTACGATGCTCCGGGTGGTCTTAAAAAACTCGTAAGTTCAAGAACTATTTAAAACCGTAAAAAACTCCAAGTAAAAAAAGGTATAGGCGTTCTGAAAATTTCAACTCCTATTTTGAACCCCTTAGAGATGACTGACAGTAACGTCGAGCTTCGAGGACCAACTAGACCCCGAACGGAACCTATAACCCGAATTTCATCAATTTTGATTCATGGTAACTAAGAAAAGTGGCCCGTACGGCGTACGGCGTACAGACAGAAATATTTTTATTGCATTTTCGGATTCTACATACCTTGAAACGTAAACCATCAAATCCAATTCATTATTGAAAATAATAAACCAAAAGGTGAAAAGTTGAGGGAAAAGTTGCTTTATGGATGGACAAAAACGCGTGAAAGAGTAGGTAAGGCAAATCAAAGAAGTCACACGGCTGGCCCATCGACTGGACATCGACTGGCCCATCTGCTGCCACACCGGCCAGCCAATCAGAACCCATATCTGCACAGCGTCACAGGCAACAGTAAGGCCCCTTTCCTCGCCTCTTTTTTGAAATCTCTAGGCTGTGATCGTCAATCTCACAATGCGTGTATAAATAAACTATCGAGAAAATATGCAAAATATGCAAATATTCTTGAAATATTTCAAATGATGTTAGCTCATTATTTTGAATGCTATTTATTGAAAATTATTATACTTAGTCGTAGTCATGAATTAGCAAGCCCAGCGAAACTCAAAATGTAGAGCAATGCAGAAGAATGGAATTATGTTGTAGGCGCAAAATGGCGCTTGAAATAGTGCATCTCGAGGTACTCGATCAAATATTGGTGAGTTCGCAGAGAAACATTCCTTAGATTTATTAATTTGTCTTCAACGTTGCAATATTCCAATGGTGAGCGTTCAACTTTGCAATTCTGTGGAATCGAGCATTAAAAAAAATATATAACATTTGAAAAAACCTCCTTCCCGATGAAATTTTGATGGTTTCCATTTCAAGGTAAGTAGAATCCGAAAATGGAATAAAAAAAATTTTCCGTACTTGGAATTTTTCTAGTTTTTTAGTTGCCCAGAACAAAACTTGATGAAATTTGGTTTGTGGGTCCCTTTTTTTTGAGGCCTAGTTGGTCTGTCAAGCTCGGCGTTGTTATCAATCATATCTAAGGGGTTGAAATATTCGGGACGCCGTTATCTCGAGTTAATTACGTTTTTAAATTTATCTCGAACTTAGTCAATAATCGTGAATAAAACGGTATACATCCAGTCCTGGTATCACTGTTAGGGAACACCTGATCATAATCACACATGGCTGTATGAAATAGAGTTGGTTGTTCCGTGATATTATTTCATTTGAAGAATGATGGTTATTTTGGATTTTTTTAAATATATACTTTCGTAGCTTGAGAAAACGTTATGCCTCATGAACAGCTACAAATAAAGTGATAGAATTCTTGAATCCACCGATTATATTTATGAAACTTTAATTCCTCAGCCGCTCCAGTACGCAATTTAGGACTTTCCTGGAGGGAGCTCGAGTGTAGGTACTGACCACAGAAAACAGTTATCTACGCAGAAGGGGCATGTATACAGGTGAATAATAAACCGTTGTGTTACCGTTTTGCAGTGTTTTTCTGATCACGATTCGATACGTGTATGGCCGTCTATGTATCTGCAAATCGGCAATTGCAACTACTGGGAAAGAACCCAGTCGCAGTGAAGGAATTAGGAATAATGTGTACTGGGATGGAACTTGGATTCAACTATCCCGTGTTGTAAACTGTTGACAGAAATCCTCGAGCTTCTTGTTTTAAATTACGCGTCTGGTTTTTACGAAGACTATAGTTTCCTGTTCACTGATGGATTAATTATTTGATGGAAAAACTCCCCAGCTACTCGAGGTACAGTTAACATCTACAATAATTCCATGTACCATTGTGGTGCTGTTGTTTGAATTGCAACTCCTGTGAGCGGCATACAAGCAATGCAAGTTTAGGCAGAAGAAATATGTAATAAATTTGAATTCAGCTGAATCGCGTGTTCGCTCAACTTCCCGCGGAGTTATGTACATATTATTACTGGTTAGAACGATCGTCCCAAGTGTAGGTTTTTTCCATAGTCCTCTCGCTAAAAACTCTGAAATATGCATAATTCAGCAGGTGCCTAATATGTTATCCTCTTATGTAAATATGTGCGTACGAGGTTCAAGGACGAGCGGATCTCTGTCATATGGATGGGCAAAGGACTGAGGGGGATTTCATTCAGAAAATTGACCGTAGGACTGGCGACTAGGCGCAGTATACCGGGAAGAGGTGAAGTGAAAAAAATAAGCTGCCTTCGGGACCACACGGGTAGGTGGCTGGTTGATATATTGGCCGAACACACACCGAACACTTCTGACAAGTTTCTCGGATGGAGGAATCCGTCTTTTCTGCATCTCCCCAACTAAACGCAGACACGTCAGACACAGACACATACAAAAACACTCATACACACACAAAAAACGCGTCTCGAACGAAGGGGAATTTGATTGATGCGCTCCTGGCGAAAACAAGCGGAACCTAATAGCAGCCTAATCACCTACCGTTTTCTGTTGGCCTGTTAACAAGGTTCACGGGGGGAAACTTTGGTGTGGTCTGATGTGTTTGTGTGCGGTGGGTCCTGTCGATGATGGAGTGGGGAAGCGAAAACATCAGACAACACTGTCATTAACTGCCGATGAGCCACAACAATAATAACGATGGGAATAGGTTTTGAAATTCAGTCTTACAAATGATCGTTCTTTCCATCCTTTCCACGATCGGGAAGGATTTCTGTCGTAAGTATAGCTACTTGATTGAAGTGATTGGGTTCCTTAAGTAATAGTAAAAATTATTCGATACTAAATTGTGATGAACTAGGATGAGCTGTTTAAATGCTGAACTAAAATAACTAACTTCAGGTTCTCACACCAACCG
Source organism: Leptopterna dolabrata (assembly GCA_954871275.1). Lineage (NCBI taxonomy): Eukaryota > Metazoa > Arthropoda > Insecta > Hemiptera > Miridae > Leptopterna > Leptopterna dolabrata. The sequence goes on along the minus strand of OX940975.1, from coordinate 10,882,079 downwards.
CAAATTAATTTGTGTTGCGACAGTCACTTGAATATTATCTAATATTGCTAGGTACCTAACACAGCACCAAGAGTACTTCTGTGGCTGGTTATCTACTCGTACTAAGCAGTCAGTGTATCATAAACGGTGAATGGTGCATTATTGTTCAAAATAGTTCCTGCATTTTGTAGGTATCTCGTAGACAGTACTTATCCATCTAGAGCTCTCGGTGTTTTTGTATTGTAAAACTCACTCCTTTATTGGCAACTGCATTTTCTCCGCTCTCCGATGCTCAGATCATTCCGATATCATGACTGATTGCTTAGTTATGGAAGTATAGTGTAAAGGATAGCCTCGAAACTTGGTGTTGTAGAGATGATTCCTCTATCCATGTTTATTATTGTCGTGGTACTCCTCAAATGTATCATACACTACTCTCATGTAACTTATAGATTTGACCAATAAACAAGGAGAGAGATGAGCTGTGCGAGGCCTCGGTTGAAGCCCAGAAGTGTTCCTCTCCATTACACTCCCAACAACTCTCAACAGCCTTTAAGTTGACAGCCGGGGGACGAGGTGGAGGCACCTTTATAAGGCACCCGGCTCGCCCAGCTCTTCAGCTCTTCATTCGACCGACCTCACTCCTACCTGTGACCTCTCTCTCTCACCTTGCACCTCCTCTCTCGCCTACCCTTCCATCTCCTTTAGCGTCTGCTGTGGTGGTAACCGCAGGATGCTCCACCCTGTAACAGTCGCTGTGGTGATAACCGCGGGGTGTTAGTATCCTTAGCGTCTACTGTGGTGGTAACCACGGGATGCTTCATCCTCTGACACTCACTGTGGTGATAACCACAGGGCGTTAGCCATCCTCCTCTCTCCTGCAACCTACCCAAACTACCTACTAGCGCTCACGACAATTATAATCGCTGGTAGGAGTCTATTAGCGTGTGTATTGAGAATAAGTTTTGCTTCTTGTTGAATTCAGTATTACATGAGAAGGATTCATGGATTTTCCTGCGTCCACCAGTGCATAGATTGCAATGATCTGTTCTATGACAAGCATACTATATCGAGATATGGCACAGTTGGTGTATTGGCGTAACGCTAATTTAACATTTGACGATGAAGGAAATGATGTCAAGTACTCCCCCTTCTCGTTTGCGTGTAATCACCATGAACATTAAAATTTTTTGGTGGCATTAGGGTGTGAGAGACCTCTGAATCCTGTAGGGACGTCAGATGGCGGACGGGCGGAAAAGTGGCCGTGACAATTCCGATTACACGGGCGTTTCACTCCTCCAGACTCCCCAATCACAAGAACGTTGGAAGTGGAAGACTTTGGTAAAGCACAACATCACTTTCGAAACTAATGTTTCCCGTCATTAGCTCCGGTCCTCTTGTAGGGACTAATGAAAGGAAAGGATTTTTATATTGTTTCAACCGGTGGCGAGCAGCTGAGTTTTTTCAAGCTACCGGGGCCCCTCATCGGAGCTAATGAGGTGTGAAGAATAGATCCGCCGCCTCCGACTACCATCCTCAACCAGATAGCTGCCGACACTGATTGCTTCGTAATTGTGATGGATTAGTGCTCCTCGTAAACAGATTTCGATCAACGGCTCTCATAACCGCCCATATTACGAGTATAAATTAATATATGACGAACACCCCGCACTATCGAACAATGTGTACTCTATCGTTGTCCCTGGTGTCCAACCAGTCTCTCTTCACTACCTTGGTGTTGTAACCTAAATTGCTTACTCTGCACCTCGTAACCTATTTACTTCCGTTAATATCGCAGATAAGCCCAGTCCTGAATAAGTACGAATTAGACTCTTCATATATTTGCCGAATTTCCCCTTCAGGCAAACCTTTACTGAGTATTATTCAATAACTACACTCGAACATCCTTTGACTCGTGTATTTCGAATATGATTTAGTCGATGAAACATTCTGAGAATGTTGATACTTGAATTTGACCGCTGTGAGTCGAGCGGAATACCACCTCAACAGGCCTAGTCGCAAGTGAATTGTACCTACGTATCTAATTCACTGTGTAGCACTTCCCTCACGAGCGGTTCGACTGAAATTCCAAAGATTGCCCAACACCATCATTATGCATTCTTCTCTTGACTAAATGACTCTTTGTTGTTCTCAGAAGGCCAAGATGTTCGATGGGACATCATCAAAAACTATTAGGGAGTCGGGAACTTCAACCCGTTCGCTCCTATTTCCCTCGTGCCGATGTGGCTGAATTTCAAAGCATGACGATGAACGACTCTCGGACGTGGTGGCAGTCACTAGGTATAGTCTGAGCTTGTGATAATAGCAGTCTTAGTTGTGGTGTGGAGAAACCGGAAAACCGCCCTCTAATTCTCACCAGACCTGGCGAGAACCAAGTGTGAACAATTTCATATGGTAATTCCTCCGTCTCACGCACTTTCGTCTCTTTTTATACCAGAAAACACTGGTCGCCGCCTCGACCCCTACCCACTCATTCTGTATATTTTTTACCCCAGTATTTAGGTAGGTATTACTGCCCTTCCCTTCAATCCACCAACCGCTTTTAATAGGCAATTTCTGTAAATGGTAGCCAGTTCTTTTCAGTGCTCGGAAATGCAACCTGGCTCCCCAGAGATTATAAAACCGATTTTCAAGGGATAATTTAAAATTAGTTCCCCGTTCTTGACACACCTGAATTGCCCATTCATAATGACGGATCATGGATCTTTCAGTTGCTCAACATGTGACACTGAGAAATACCCCCTCCCCCCGAACTAACCGTCAATACTATCCATGATTACAGCTAATAGCCAAGGACGTAATGAGGTTTAGGAAATTATTTCACTTCTCCATTGAGGAGTTCGCTCTCCCAGCGGGACCTTCGGCATGTAACTAACTAAATTCAACAGAAAAACCTGGCTGAGCTTTACGTCAAACTGCCTCACAGTAACCGGCTGTCCTTCCACGATTAGCCATGTTTTACGCTGTGCAGTGATAGTTACATGGAACTATGGCTGTCACAACCTCATCAATCCTTCGCCATCATTCACATACAAATGTTTGCTGTACACTATTTACATGTTTCCTCAAAAATTCATTTGACCTACGCAGCTGATCATAAATATCTTCGTTACACTGTAAATGATCTAAATTACTACCGCTCTTTGGACTCCTGGATTTTCAATTAAAATGTTCAAGATTAGCTTTAAAACGGTAACAATATACAAGAGTAGGTAGAAGCTTTCAAATTTGCTGGCAAATCGTTGAATCGGTAATGTAGGGCTTCTGTCTCTCTGGTGCGATCTTTTCGCAAAAGTGAATTTTCTGATTAGAATTCCTAATATGTATATACCTACCTAGTATTCTTAGATTTGTTTAAGATGCTGAAACCAACCTCTTCTCGTATATATTTTACAATTGAAAAGCGCTTGTTTATCTGGCATTTTGTGATGTAGTTGAGAGAGTCACCTAGCGCTAACATTTCCCCAACATACCTACTGTAGAGCAGTAAATCATGGCGATTCAAAACGATTCAAGAGCAAGGCTTTCTTGAAAGATTCCAAACCTTGTATATCTACGTAGAGGCATTAATATTATTTGAAAAATGGTCAAAATTTCTGAGCAATTTGGTCATGACAACAAAATGTGCGAAGGGGTTCACTTGTAAAAGAAGGTTTCTGATCTTCTAATCTACGTATGTCATCTCCATGTTACACGAAGCCGTAGGATCAGAGGAAAAACTCACCCCATTTCAACTATAACAATAACCTCTCACCATCAACTTTTCCTACAGGAAGTTCTAGACCAAAAAGAATGAAATTTCGGTACACCTAACATGCGTCCCGTAGGTGATCAATTTTCAGTAGGACGAGAGGTCAGGTACAATTGAGTCATTTTAAAGGGCAGTTTCTCGTGATTATACGAAACTCCCAACCTAGGGATCAATATTGTGTGCCTATAGACAATTCCAAACCATGGGAATTTGCATGTAAAAGGAATATCATTTTCGACTGCATGCTCAGCAAAGGACCGACATAAAGGGTGGGAATAGTGTAGGAGGCACGGTGTTTTGTGAGAGGGGTAAATAGACGAAAAAACAGCTCGATATTCCCTACCGATACTGTAACAACTGCCCTTCTATACCAGAAGCTGTTTCTCCCTAGAGAAGTCTCCCCGCGTTTTGTAAACAAGTCGTCGAGTTTTCCCAGTGGCGAAAAAAAAAACCCTGTGTTAACATGGGAACTCCCACTTCCGACAGTTGTAGCGTGGGGTGTGACATCAACGAACGGTGGTTGTGTGGTGCGAGACAATTCAAGTCGATTGTCGATGTGTTTGTGAACGGGGACCGAAATACGTTGGGGCAATCGAAGGGCGTCTGATAGAACCGATATTTACAGCTTGCGGAGACGTAACGATCGGTGATCAATTGGTGCTGACGGAATAAATTATTATTATAGGCTTCCCTTCTTTTAATATCTAATCCTAATCAACAGGAAATCCTCGTCTCTCCGCCGGTTCCTACTTTATCACAAAGGTGTTAAAACAAGATTACCAGACGTAAACCATGGACAGTGTATACTTATCATGTGCTGTGTTCTAATAAATGTGCTGTGTAGGTACTCTGGCACCATATCAAACAAAAACAAACCTCCTTCATAAATCCTCATATAAATTTGTGGGAAGCAGGTATTTACATAGATCACCAGTCTCCATATATATTATACTATGCAGATGGCAGCACGCTATGCGGTGCATAGGTAAAGTCGTGTTATCACGTAGGTAGATTTGTCCGTGGTAGACTAATCTGCGTGTTAGCGGGGAGCCAGGGTCCTAAGTCCAGGGAATAAGCTCGGAGATCTGGGGCCTATTTCTAAAGACTTTCACTGTCCAATCTACACTCTTCAAATCCACACTCTGCACTTCGTGAACGAGTTTCCGCTGTGCGCCGTCTACGGTTTTTTCCCATGAACCAAAATTTTGGAAAATTGATATAGGGTCCCGTTTGGGCTCTAGTTGGTCCTCGAAGCTCGGCGTTACTGTCACTCAACTCTAAGGAGTGAAAAATAGGGGGTTGAAATATCCAGAGTAGGAAAATGAATGAGTATCCAGAGTATCCTATAGCCCTATCTCGGAAAATCTTATGTTGAGATGTGGGTTTTCTCGCATTTTGAAATAGTTCGATTTTTTCTCAATTTTTGAGACCATCTGGAGCATTCTACGATGTCGCTATCAAATTTGCGATATATGCGCACATCGCTTGTCTCATGGTAGGTAGCTTCGTAGCGGCCGACTCATAAACCTAAAATCAGAAGTTCGCATCCCAGTTCCGGGACCGAATATTTTCCACTTCACATTAACAGTCTCCTTTTAGAACTACATGCCTGTTTCTTTTTGCCATTTTAAGTACTGCTAGAACATTCAACATGGTATTAATTTGTAGTGGCGAATAGGTACTAACTGCAGAGGGTTTGTGATCTGTACAGAAGGGTTATCTACCTATATACAGAGAGAAGGGTTGTCTACCTATATACAGAGAGCTGTGATCGGTAACAGAAGGGTATTCTATACAGAGAGCTGTGTTCTGTAACAGAAGGGCGTTCTATACAAAATAATAAACCGCTTTTCCCCTTAATTTTACGTTGTCCTTCTTCGACACCTACAAATTTATCGTCGTTGTGGATGTGGGGTTCCAGCGTTGTCGAATAAGCTCCTAAAATCAACATCCTAGAACAATTATTTTCATCCCCCTTTAATACATTCAGCAATGCACCTGAAATTTTCAGGGATCATGCGCGGTGTGCCCAGAATTGCAGACCGAACTTTATTGGTAAGACAACTGCACATGCAAAAACGCGAGTCGGAGGTACTAAATTGCTCGCGAATTGATTTAGATGAAATTTTCAGGAACTTTTCTTCAAAATACGCGTAGCAATTTTCTGTTTTTTCCTAAATGGGTACCTGCACGTTATGCTTCATGCATAACAACAAAGATATATAGAATTCTTGACCCCACCGCACATTTATGGAACTGTAATTGCCCGACCGGCTCCTGTACTCGATTTAAAAGGCTTTCCGGGGGGGGGGGGGAGCGCTGAGGGTTTTCACCCCATTAGGTAGAAAACTGTGATCTATGCCTACAGGAATATAATAAATCGTTGCGTAATAATTTGCAGCGTTTTTGCTTGTGAAACAAGATATAAAGGGCCATCACACATCGCATATTGAGGGCTGCCATGTTATTAGGTAGCCTAATGGGTTTATGATACCGCTTTCCCCCAATTCTTCAACCTCCACAAGGCAAGGAATTACAACGTGTGGGAAGCGGGCGATGGAAGGGGGAGCGCGAGTCTCATGCAAGACTAATGCGAATCTTCCACTTGTTCACACTACATGGCAGCCTAATATCTAATCCGCCTATACGCAGACAAATCTAATCCATATCTAATGAATTAGTGAATTACCTTCTGGTGAGTTACTCCCAACAGAGTGTCTGAACAGTTAAGCGATTGGTATAGTTAGGGAAATTCTACCTGGCGTCTTTTTCTGAAGGACACCCAAAAGGCCAATTTCTCGAAGACTACGAAGATTCTAGTACGCTTGCCTGATCTTCATAATAAGGTTCATTTGAATCGAATTATTTAACACAAACTAATAGTTATGTTGCGTGAAATTACGGATTTAATACTCGACCCAGGTTCCTGAGTTTTTCGTTGTAGGTATTTACCTGACGTACCTAATCGATCCCCATTTATGAGTCACAAGGCGGGGCTAAGCTCTTCCCAAAACAGTGTAAATGGCATGGTTCATTAGGTCACTCACCTATTTACCAAATCAATGCATGCAAGTGATTAAAATAAATAAAACTGCTAGCTTTCTAAATGAGAACTGGCGTTTGGAAATCTGTACGTCCATGTAAATACGATTTCCGTAGTGGATTTCTGTCGAGTGGAGATGAGAGTAATAAACGATAAAATTTATTCATTTTCAATTTTACTGCTGAACCGGTGATGATGGAAAGCATTCACCATCAATCTTAGTCCTGTGGTTTAATGTTCTTAGGATGGAATAATCATCGTTAAAGTCATCTTCGGCTACAAGAGCCAACTGATGGATTTTTAAAACCCGTCACCTAATTGTATACATAATGTTCTGTTTGTCGCCAGAGGATACTTTGCTGTCATCGCAAAACAGTTTGCTCGATTCGTTCCATCACAAAGAACACAAACAGAAATAACCGCCAGTCATGGAAACGAGTTGAGTTTTTCCCATTATTGGGAAAATCTGCGTTTGAATAGTTATGAGTATAATTAACTTGAGATACTAAAGGAGGCCGCCGTGAAGAACATTTTCGGTAATCAGCCAAATTATCCGCCATGCAATGCCGTTCATCATCATAGCAGCATTGATACCCCTCCAATTGTGAAGTGCATTATTTACCTCGATCACTATAGATTATGAAAGAATTTTTAAATTAATGATGCATTAATGAAGTGATTGAGCAATCTGATAAACAGCTAAATGTTGTGGTAGTTAGGTAGGTACATATTTATGATGGGAAGAAGATTTTAATTATCCGTCTTCACTTTAGGTTTAAACTTTCAATATTATTTAGAGCTCAAAATTATAAAGCCAATTGAATTCGAATTCGTAACCGATGTATTCTGAGTAATTCGATGAAGGAGAATAATTTCAACCATCTATTTGTACAGTGCTGTAGGAATTGCTACTTTCTGTGTGTTACGTGCGTGCTGCGTCAGCAAACACATTTCAGCTAATACCGCTCTCATGTACTTACCCATGACTCATCAGCCCCTAATGCACCTAGTTTGAATAGGAACCAAGGCTATGAAGGGGTTATCATGGCAGATTATGTTATCATGTCGAGCGGTGCGCGTAGATAATGGTGCGAACCTGACAACTTGTACCTAATAGCGCCGCCATTGTTCCCTCGACTCATATCACACGTTGATGACAGAATTGCTCAACCCACTTCCATTGTTGTAAGAAGATATTTGAGGGAGTTTTTTATGCGACAATCTGCCTTCGCGGGATTTTGATGGGAAGCAATCCCAGCGTAATGGACGTTTCTTCTACTCCCAATGCCAGTGGATAATAAACTAAAACGATACACATACTACTACAAAACGGTTTATTATTTACCTGTATAGATGCCCCTTCTGCGTAGATCACTGTTTTCTACGGTCAATACCTACCCACATGCTCCCCCAGGGAAGCCCTAAATCAAGTACTGGAGCCGTTCCGGGAATTACAGTGCCATAAAACATGGAAAACGATACCTCACAAGCTCATGTTCACTAAAACCTCAAAAAAAAACAAAAAAAACCTTGAAACACTATTTTTTACACCAATTTTTCACCCATAAAACTCCTGGGTGTATTCCGGTCGGGCTGCCGAGCTTTGGAGCATAACTAGGGCCCAGATGGAGCCTGTGTGCAAAAGAACGACGGTTTTAGACCAAATTTAAGGTAAATTTAAGGGTGAAACCTTGTTAGAACTTCAATTCATCGCTCGTTGGTCAAGATCGACTTCATATTCGGTCTCCTAGCCCTAAAAAACATGGAAAACGATACCTCATACTACTGTACTACTACGACACTCATACTCACAAGCTCATACTATTAAACACCAAGAAACCCTATTTTAGCGAATTTTCAAAGAAAATGAAGCTATTGCAATGGCTTCGAAATTTAAATAATATAAATTTTTGGAAATTTTCTTCATAGAAATCCGTTTCAGACCATTCTAAAACGATTCCTGAAATTTAACACTTTTTTATATGTATATATATATATTTATATATATATATGTGTCACTCCAGACGATAACTCTCGATAGAATTGAGATAAACAGCTCAAATTTGCACAAAAAATCTATCTTGGCAATCGAAAGGCTAAGTTCGAAGATGGGCGAAATTGGCCTACTCTAAGGAGGGTTTTGGCGCATTTAAAGTGCGCAAAAATTACCCAAAAATCCCCAAAATGTTATTTTCCAACAAGTGACCCCTCATTTTAAAGGTTTTTGCACGCTGAACACGATGGTGGAATCGGATTTTAGATATCTTGATCCGTTCTCAAATTAGAGCATTTAAAGTGCGCAAAAATTACCCAAAAATCCCCAAAATGTTATTTTCTAACAAGTGACCCCTCATTTTAAAGGTTTTTGCACGCTGAACACGATGGTGAAATCGGATTTTAGATATCTAAATCCGTTCTTAAATTAGAGCATTTAAAGTGCGCAAAAATTACCCAAAACTAGGATAATCTTTAAACTCTTACCCCCACCCCCTTAGAGTGGTCAGATATGGAAATCACATGAGAGGTGCTTAGGTACCGATCCGAATTATACTGCACCATTGGTCCTGTTTACATCGTGAACCATAACGTGGAATGGAAAGTTGCGATGTATCCGTACAGGCAACTTTCGATTCCAATAATTCTCAAGCAGTTTCAGGTCCACTCAATGTTGAATACTAGAATAGAACAATATTTCAACGTAGCACCCACATGTTCTTCCAAGTGATCCTTCCAGAAACCACATCCTTCCTTCATAGTTTATTTCAAGATTGAGCCTGCATGAAAAACAACCTGCACTTGAAGCACTCATGATTTTCTATAACAACTCCTTTACCTACTGCACTCTCTTGAGTAGGTAAGTCAAAAGTCCTAACTACCCTATCCTACCTAATATGAACCCACAGCGATCAAATAAATAAGCACTTAGTACAATTACGTAATAAACAAACGGTAGAATCAGGATGGACAAAACGTACAAATTAAAATAAATACGAAGAGAATATACATAGAAAACCAAATTTTAGACCGAAGTTTTCCTTTATTCAAAACCATAGCCATTAATTCGAATATTTCTTTGAAAATTCGCTCATTAAGTCATGCTGCATGACTGGAGTTTTTACACGCATTTTTCACATTAACACCCTTGGGTATATTCCGATCGGGTTGCAAAGTTTCGGAACACAACTAGGGCCCAAATAGAGCCTGTGTGGGAAAGAATGAATTTTTTAGACCGAAAATAAAGGTATGATTCGGATGGACATTGCATTTTTTAATCTTCGCACCTTGAAACGTAAAAGAAATAACTTTGGCGGGGGGGGGGGGGGGGTCACAAAATTTTTGCTGAGCGAATACATAGCTGTATTATTTATAGAAATGATAAACCGAAAATGCTGCAAATGATTACACAATGGGTAATTATTTTCCTCTATGTATATATGCCCCTTCCGCTAGACCACTGTTTTCTGTGGTCAATACCTACACTCGTGCTTCTCCGAGGAAATCGAGTACCTTCTGGACACGGTCGGGCAATTACTGTTTTAAATACGCCGTGGATTCTAGTGTTCTATTGTTACTTGTTATTATGGATGAAGCATGACGTTGAGTTTTTGAAAGTTGAATGAAAATTCTTCCGCGTAGTGTGAAGAAAAGTTCCTGGAATTTTCATCAAAATCAGGCCATTGATTGAAGAGAAATTGAGTACCTCGCATTTCGCGTTTGCGCATGCGCAGTTGTCATATCAATAATCCGAACGGTGTGAAATTCATGTGGGACTATCTGGGAGCTACACCCCCAACTACCAACCGAATTTGAGCAAAACTGGTTCACTGGATCGTAAGCGGTGCACAACATAAGCGCCAATCCCCCATCACAAAGGGTACATAAGCGCCAATCTCCTGTCGATTCTTTTTGGCGAAAGCGCCAGTATTTCGAAGTGCAGTTTATCTAGCTTTAGATTGAAATGAAAGATTTGGTCGGTAAGGGAATATAACGTTTTAACATCAACTAAGTGTACAGTATCCAGACAGTAAGAATCATATCTGACTTTTGTTACTGCTCCATATTCATTTGGCCCCTCGATTTCCATTCCCTAAAAAGATTTAGAAACCATTTTCAACTCTTGCATTCGTTATGTCTTCAGACTGTGATCTTGCTGTCTGTTTCACCCTATGCTGACCATCTTTTGGTCGTGAACGTATAGTAATCACCTACTTCAATGTTTTAGGATTGTGCTTTTTGTATCGTCCAATGAAGCAATGCCTCCCTGACTACATCAACATTTTATTTCTATATCCCTCATGAAACCGGCATATTGCCGTGCCTAGGAACTACAGTATGGCCATGTCCAAGTCTGTAGCCGTGGCAGGAGCGAGGATCTCCTTCCTTCTCTCTTTCTTTGGGCATTCGGGGCCGCTGGCTTCTTACCTATCGTAGCTGGCGCATCTGTCACTGTCTGTCATTCGTTGCTTACTATTTGGATTCGTACATATCCTTGCTGGCAAAACTGGCGCTTCTGTCACACCGCAAGTCGTTGCGATAATTGGCGCTTTTGACACATTGCTCAACGGGGGATTGGCGCTTTTGTCATGCACCCATCGTAACACATGTATCTAAACGGATTTGGCCTTGCGCTCAGTTTTCAGCCGCCAGGGATGGGATATCGAAAGAAAATATCGATAGTGATATCAATTGATATATCAAATGAACAAAATCGATATCGATATAATATCGGATGCAAATATCGATATCCGATATTATCGAGAAAACAATTGAAATACCAAATTAACACATACCTACATTATTATATTAAAATTAGTTTGGCAGGTTAAAATTAGGTAAGCCGAAGTCAGTAAACGGAGAAACCAAGCAAAACAGACTTACTGGAATGAAATTTGAAAAACTTCTGTTCCCTCGTTCACAGAAAGAAGAATTCTTTTTTCTTTAACTTTTATACAATTTTTTCTTTTTTTCTAAAGTTATTTGTGGACTTTGTTCAAATTGTATTCGAATTGTTTCGTACCTATATACGTAATGTAAAAATAAAATAATTCTAGAGTTTTATTCAAATTGTGGTAGGTTTTCAGTTTGTGTTGTACCTAATACAATCATGTGAAAATAAAGCAGTTTTGAAGTTTTGTTCAAATAATATTCAGTTAGTTTTGTAGCTACCTACATGTTGTGAAAAAGAAATGTCTCCACATTTGGGTCCATTCCTTAGATACGTCTTCAAACGTTTAAAACCAAATTTGAGGATTTTTCTCTTTATTTAAAAAACCCGATAATATAGGAGGTAAATATCGATATTCCGATATTATCGAAGTGGAAATAGGTATCGATATAAAAATATCGGATGTCGGAAGGAAAATGTCGATATTTCGATAATATCGATATCCCATCCCTATCAGTGCCTGTGTTCAGTCCGACTAATCAGACATTACGCCTATTCAGACAACATGTCTGCCTACCCCAATGGCAGACATTTTCTGATGACGCGTAGGCGTATGATTTGTGCGAGGGGGTCCCGGTCGGATGACAGGTAGCTTTAGACACTTTCGAGCGTTGTCATGACGACGGCCTGCAGATGAGCTCGCATTATTCAGAAAGGGGTTGGTGGTCCGGGCCTACCGCTCTGCACTGCGAGGCTATGACACTGAAAGGAAAATCACCTTCGCTTATTATGCTGAGCAGGAACACCTTGTTAACTTGAATAGATCGATAGTGACCCGTATCAAGGGGTTTTGGTTTATTATTCTGTGAATAATACACCTATGTATTCGCTCAGCAAAAAATTTTTATAACACCCCCTCAAAATTTTTTTCTTTTCCGTTTCAAGGTGCGCAGATTAAGAAAATGCAATGCCTGTCCGCCGTATTATCATACCGTCTTCATTTTCGGTCTAATAAATTCGTTCTTTCGCACACATGCTCCATTTGGGCCCTAGTTGTGTCCCGAAACTTTTCAGCTCGATCGGAATATACCCAGGGGTGTTATGAGTGAAAATGTGTGTAAAGATAGGTACTTTTTGAGCTTTAGTAACATGTTGGTAACATGAGCTTTTGAGGTATCGTGGGGACGAGAAGACCGAATATGAAGTCGATTTTGACCAAAGAGTGGAAAATTGAGGTTCTACCAAATGTTCAGCTCCCAAAATTGATTTTTTATGAGTCAAAAACCTGGGAAATCGTCTAAAATCACCATCAATTTGTATAATGATACTAGAAAAAGACAATCAATCGTACACGGATCAAGACAATTAATTGGCACTATCAATGATCAAAGATACCTACTTGGAAGGAAAAAAAGAAAAAGAGGGGCGTACCTAATTCGTGTTTTAGGGGCCAAAATTGTTGGAAAACATCAGAAATAGCTATTTCAATTATTTCACATGAAAGAAACAACAAATGAACAGCCAACATTTCTGTAGGTATGTCCAATACAATAATAAACCAATGTGACAAGGACTTTGCGGCGTTTTTCTTTTACGTTTCAAGGTGCGCACATTCAGAAAATGCAATGTCCGTCCGCCGTACGCCGTCCGCCTTATCACGTGTACCGGCTTCATTTTCGGTCTAAAAAATTCTTTCTTTCGCACACAGGCTCCATTTGGGCCCTATTGCAGCCCGATCGGAATATACCCAAGGGTGTTATGATTGAAAAATGGGTATGAAAATTAGGTATTTTTTGTGTTTTATTAACATGAGCTTGTTTCTTAGGTATCGTTTTCCATAATTTTTGGAACGAGAAGACCGAATATGAAAGTCGATTTTGACCAAAGAGTAGAAAATTGAGGTTCTAACGAAGTTTCAGCCTTCAATTTACGTTAAATTTGGGTCTAAAATCGTCGGTCTTCCGCACACAGTTTGGGTCCCCATTTGGGAACACATTTGGGTCCTAGTTGTGCTCCAAAGCTCGGCAGCCCGATCGGAATACACCCAGGGGCATTATGGGAGAAAAATGGGGTTTCGTGGTTTTTTTTGAGGTCTTAGTGAACATGAGCTTGTGATGTATCGTTTTCAATGTTTTTTAGGACGAGAAGACCAAAAATGAAGTTGATTTTCACCACAGAGTGAAGAATTGAGGTTGTAACAAAGGTTAAGCTCCCGAAATTCATTTTTAATTAGTCAAAAACTTGGGAAATTGTCTGAAATCACCATAAATTTGTATAATAACACTAGAAGTAGTAGTATGTTTAGATGAGCTACATCATACGTTTTCTAAAACCACATGATCGAAAGGCGCGAACTGTACCAAAGCGAACCAAATACGCCTCGTGTCAACTTATAGATGCTGTTAAACTCGGTATATCTACTGAAGTAGAGCGCAGCATGCATTAATACGACATCCTGTTTGTTTAGTAGTCGTTGATCCAATTAAACCTTCTTTCTGATGCTTCGGGCCCAAGTGTTGTCGTTGAACTAGGACGCCTAGTACACGTCAAGTGGTTGTAAGAGCGGTAAGTGGTAAGATGTACCACCGGTGGATTAATTTGAATACGTCAAGAGCCACCGGTCGATCCACCTGCGCGACGACGTCGCGGACTTGAGAACCCAGGGCTCCCGCATCCGCTGTGTCGGTAGCTCCGTGTGCGTGCATCAAAATACACTTGTGTGCGTGACTCATGAAGGAATTTAGAATAATTAGCGGACGAGTGTTTAACGGCCTCCTGGTAATGAAGAAACTATTCACAAAGCACCGACTCAGAGCTAACGATCGATTAATAAAACCTTCAGTGAACAGAGGAGCGCAGGCTGTACCAGCAGCAGGAACATCAATAATGAGCAAAATGTACAACGTACAGCTGGTGGGTCCGCTGAACAGGAACCTCAAGTAGATACGTAAGCTCGGCAATATTCCTACTCCTTTTGGTTTATTATTCCGTGAATAATACACCTATGTATTCTCTCAGCAAACATTTTTTATAACACCCCTCAAAATTTTTTCTTTTCCGTTTCAAGGTGCGTAGATTCCGAAAACGCCGCAAAGTCCTTGTCACATGGGTTTATTATTCTACTGGACATACCTACAGAAATGTTGGCTGTACATTTATTGTTTATTGGTTGTCTGACGGTTTCCACCATTTTTAGCCCCTAAAACACGAATTAGGTACGCTCCTTTTTTTTAAAATTTATCTTTGATCATTGGTAGTGCCATTTAATCGGCTTGATCCACGTGTGATCCGGTGTTATTATACAAATTGATGGTGATTTCAGACGATTTCCCAGTTTTTTTTTTTTTTTAAGCAACAACATAATACAAGAATTAAACTTAATGAATTTCATACGATTGAACATGAAAAGAAACTTGTCCCAGGTCAGGGTTCAAGGCAAATTAAGGATTATCTTGATTTGGGACATGTCCGTAACGCCAGACGGTCAACTTTTTACAATCGCGATATGAATGTAATCCACTAAGAACATTGAAATTCAAAACCTGCGTCAGTTCAGGATACTTAGGGGTAAAGGGCCACACGCGAGCGGTCTTGAACGATGTTGATGAATGAAAATATCAATTGAAAGTTGCGTTATACCTTGTAAAGATTAACTTCACGTTATGGGGGTACACCATCGTGTCACGCACTCTCAGAAACATATATAATTCATGGTAGATAGGTAGGTAAAATCCATTCGAATTTCATACTATTTTATTTTTAATTAATAGGTTTTTGGGCAGGTGTAGAAAGTGTAGCGGAAGAATTTGAGGTTACAGATTTATTATTGTTTACATTACTTAGTTCGTAGGTACTATAATAGGTACCTATTCATATAGGTAGGTACTAAAACTTTTGAAAATCTAAATTTGAGATGGTAATTCCTGTTTTTTCGACTAGTGCATGAGCATAAGTGGGTAAAATTTGAGTTTTTGTAGGTCAAAAATGGATAAAAGTGGCTGAAAACGATCGAACAGATGGCAGCACCTATGGTTCAACCGGTTTTTGATCTGATTTTTATAATGCACTCAGCACAAATGTATAATTCACTCAAACTCTTCATAAAAAATTTAGTTGTAATCAGTTTCATGAAATTTAGAATTTTGAAATTTAAAATTTTGAAAATCCCAGCTGGTCATATTTTAGAGTTTTATTTTTTGAGTTCAGATTTTTTTCAGATTGAAAATCGGGTGCACCTATCTATCCAATGGCCAATCCAAAAGCCATTTATTTATTCAGTAGCCATTCTATTTAGTAGAATGGGGAAGTATATATAATTACTGAAGTATATCTAATGATTAGGAATATGGTAGGTCTAATGGTTAGGTAGTAGGTAGGCAGTAGGGGAATATAGTAGGTGGGGGTATAGTATTTGTCGTGATTGGTATTTATATCGAGTGGGAACATGATCGATAATATTCAACGTTTTCGTTATACCTGCATACTCATTATAGGAGTAATACCTATAATGCGTAATACATGGGCGATTACCTCATGTATATAGAGTTCGTAGTATTTTGAATCAGGCAAACTTGAAACTATTGTGTTTCGCCATGGTGAAATCAGTGGTCTCATATGGCCTCCTCGTGTGGGGAAGCGCTTATTTCACCAACCTCAAGCCTTTGCGTACAGTGCAAAAAACGCTGCAATGTCCTTGTCACATGGGTTTATTATTCTATTGGACATACCTACCTACAGAAATGCTGGCTGTTTATTTATTGTTTCTTTCATGTAAAATAATTGAAATAGCTATTTCTGGTGGTTTCCACCAATTTTGGCCCCCAAAACTTGAATTAGGTACGCTCCCAAATGGGTCCCCATTTGGGAACACATTTAGCTCCTAGTTGTGCTCCGAAGCTCGGCAGCCCGATCGGAATACACCCAGGGGTGTTACGGGTGAAAAATAGGTGTAAAAATAGGGGTTTTCGAGGTTTTTTTGAGGTTTTAGTGAACATGAGCTTGCGAGGTATAGTTTTCCATGTTTCTTAGGGCGCGAAGACCGAATATTAGGTTGACTTTGACCGAAGAGTGAAGAATTGAGGTTGTAACGAAGGTTACGCGCCCGTTTATGAGCCAAAAACCTGGGAAATAATCTGAGATCACCATCAATTTGTATAATAACACTAGAAGTAGTAACTGTCAAAAATAGGAGCTTATATCGTGTTTTTGGCGGCCAAAATTGGTGGAAACCATCAACAATACCTATTTCAATTATTGCACATGAAAGAAACAATAAATAAATGAACAGCCAACATTTCTATACGTATGTCCAGTAGAATAATAAACCCATGTTGGCTCGCAGTGCTTGGTAATAAACTAGAAGAGAGCACTCACAACCGCTGTTCGACCAACTAGAATTATTGAATATAGATGCATTAAAGAAAAAAGCCAGTTTAAAGCAAGTATTAAAAGAAAGCACATACATACAACCATATCACGATAAAAGCACCAGATTCAAAAATAACTTCAACTCAGAAATGCCACTTTGTAAAACAACATTTGCACAAAAGCATTATTTTTATACAGGATAAATTATTTTAATAATTGCTTACCCATAAATATGAAGCAAAAAGTTATAGAAGGAATAAAATAAGGAAAAGATGTTACTAAAATAGTGAACGTACACTTTAAGACTACAGGAACATCGAAATGAAGAATTAATTTATTAATATTATTATTATCTATACCTTTACTAAACGGAAACGAATTTTTTTTAAACTTTATTAATGCTTAGGTTATACACGTCCTACAGGGCGAAAGTATCTGTACCTAAGTATGTTATACTCATGCAGAAGTATGAAAGTTCATTTATTATTGATTGTTTTATACATGTAGTATTATTGTAAATTTAAAAATGGAAGTAAAGGAATTTAAAAAAAACTCTGCAAATCCGTGCACAACGGTTTATTATTTTGTACAGAATACTCTTCTGTTACAGATCACAGGTCTCCGTATAGATAACCCTTCTATATAATATATGTAATATTCTATACATATTATGTAGATCGCAGACCCTCTGTAGGTTAGTACCTAACCCCGTACTCGTTACTAGGTAGGTACCTACCTAAATCACGAGATAAATGTTGCTAAAATAGTTCTGTCGATGACAGACAGTACCTAAAATCGCAAAAAGAAACGCACATAACGAAGTTCTAAAGGGAAATTGTTGATGTGGAGTGAAAAGAGTTGCAAACGT
Source organism: Leptopterna dolabrata (assembly GCA_954871275.1). Classification (NCBI taxonomy): domain Eukaryota; kingdom Metazoa; phylum Arthropoda; class Insecta; order Hemiptera; family Miridae; genus Leptopterna; species Leptopterna dolabrata. Next base: position 10,864,165 of record OX940975.1, on the reverse strand, counting down.
AGGTACCTACCAACAAACTCCAGCCCCTTCTACGTAGATGGTATAATGAACCGTTGTGTAATAATTTACCGTTGAGTAATGATTTACCATTGTGTAATAATAATTTACCCATCAATAATACTTCAACGTTTGTTCAAGTTTCACTACCTATCAACAAACTCCAAACCATAAAATCCATCACTTATCAAATGAAATAATATCACAGAACAACCAACTCTACTTCATACTCCGCGAATATAATCAGGTGGCCCCTAGCATTGATTTCATCTCGGGCCAATTCCCGATTGTTAGCGCGTGCCTGGTGACGAGATTTGGGCTAAATGTATACAATTTCATTCACCCTGCTGTTCAAAAAGCCTGTCGGTGCGAACTTCGGGGCCTTACTGTGAACGAACGGCTGGACGTACGTCCGGCTAGTCTTATTTAACTCTTAAGTTCAAGAACTATTTAAAACCGTAAAAAGATTCACGTAAAAAAATATATAGGCGTTCTGAAAATTTCAACCCCTATTTTGAACCCCTTAGAGATGACTGACAGTAACGACGAGCTTCGAGGACCAACTAGACCCCAAATGGGACCTATAACCCGAATTTCATCAATCTTTTTTCATGGTAACTAAGAAAAGTGGCCAGTACGGCGTACGGCGTACGCGTAAGGCGGACAGAGAAATATTTTTATTGCATTTTCGGATGCTACATACTTTGAAACGTTAAACCATCAAATTTTGAGGGGGGATTCCAATGGTTCATTATTGAAAATAATAAACCAAAAAGAGACAAGGACTTCGCAGCGTTTTTTGCTTGCGAAAGTGCTATTAGCAACTGAACTCTGTCCAAACACGCGGGCATGTGCCCAAGTGATATCAGCATTTGCACGATGTTTGCTTTTGCATGGGATTTAATTTAATTTTTCGATATGATGTACTTTTACTTGCCAATTTGTGGAGTTAAAAAACGCTGCAAAGTCCTTGTCACATGGGTTTATTATTCTATTGGACACATCTACTATTATTTTGGCTGTTTATTTATTGTTTCTTTAATGTGAACTAATTGAAATAGCTATTTATGATGGTTTCTATCAATTTTGGCCCCCAAAACACGAATTAGGTACGCTCCTTTTTTTTCAAATTGTCTTTGATCATTGGTAGTGCCATTTAATCGTGTTGATCCACTTTTTTCTAGTGTTATTATACAAATTTATGGTGATTTCAGACGATTTCCCAGGTTTTTGACTCATAAAAAATCAATTTTGGGAGATGAATATTTGGTAGAACCTGAATTTTCCGCTCTTTGGTCAAAATCGACTTCATATTCGGTCTTCTCGTCGCAAAAAGCATGGAAAACGATGCCTCAAAAGCTCATGTTACTAAAACACAAAAAGTACCTATTTTTATACACATTTTCACTCATAACACCCCTGGGTACTAGGTATATTCCGATCGCGCTGAAAAGTTTCGGGACACAACTAGGGCCCAAATGGAGCATGTGTGCGAAAGAACGAATTTTTTAGACCAAAAATAAAGCCGGTACACGTGATACGGCGGGCGGCGTACGGACATTGCATTTTTGGAATCTAAGCACCTCGAAACGGAAAAGAAAAAATGTTGAGAAAAATTTTTGATATACCAAAAAAGGTATATGAATCAGAGGTGTTTCGTACGGAAATCCTTTGAGAGGTTGCCGATTGTGTAAATTTATTTGCGGAGGAAGCCCTTGGTGATACATTACGCATAAATTTGCGAGAGTAACGGAAAGGAGGGGTGAAAACAGACGGGAAATCGCGTCATCGGTTAAACGTGATTTCCTCTCCGCTTCGCGTCGGCCGAATTAACATTCGAAGTACGGAGTTAAGTTCGTACAGCATTAAACGCGGACCCTCGTCTCAGTTTAACCACCTCGGAAACCGGTGAACGGGTCGTCGAAGAGGGGGGGGGGGGGGGGGTAAGTGTGAGGTGTATTCCGAAGACTCCGCTCGCCACCCCTCGCTTACCCCGGTGAAACCCATCCGCTCCCGTCCAAGTCCCTTCCTTCAAACCCGGGAGCCACCGCTCCGAGGCTCCCCACCCTATGGCGGGGAGGGGAGAGTTGTAGCGGCCATTTTACCCGTGTTGACAACAAGGTTTGGGCGTAGCTTATCGATCCCCGGGTTTCCAAGGGTGGGGTCAGGAGGCCTTGTGCCATCCCCCTCCCTCTTCTTCACTTCGAAGCTCTTCTTCACCCCCTCCCCACACCACCACGCATTCTTCACCGCAATCGTCGCTCTTCTTCGGAATCATCTTTTGCCGCTAATTCAAGGGAGGCTGACAATTTAATCAACACCCCCCCCCCCCCCCCCGCCGCCCATTTCGCACCTACTGCACCTCGTCACGTCCGCTCTAACACCGCACCACTGGCCCGCTCCCAGCGCCATCTCTCGCCCGTCACAGTAACCTGTTATCCTCTCAACTACAATTTGACTGATGACAACATTAGCACGTCCCCTTATCATATTTCCCATCCGTACGTCGTTACTTTTGGTTTATTTTCAGAAAACCACCGCAAAACCGTATCTTATCCCGTCAGCTAGTTTACCAATAACCCAAGACCTTCGTATAAAAGAAAAACGCTGCCCAAAACCTATTGGACATACGTACAGAAATGCTGGCTGTTCATTTATTGTTTCCTTCAGCATGTGCAATAATTGAAATCTGATGGTTTCCACCAATTTTGGCCCCCAAAAACACGAATTAGGCTCAGTTTTTTTTAAGCAGATTATCTTTGATCATTGATTGTGCCATTTAATTGTATTGATTCACTTGTTGTTACCACTTCTAATATTATTATACAAAATTATGGTGATTGGTGATTGATATTGGTGATTTTGACTCATAAAAACTGAATTTCGGGAGCTTAACCTTCATTACAACCTCAATTCTTCACTCTGTTACAGAGTGGGTAAAAATGTTTTTACCTTAACTCAGCTCGGATTGGGTCACTCTCCTAAATTGCACTAATAAACTAATGTCATTGAAATTAGGTGCTATTATAGGAGAACGGAAGATATTAAGTAGTCAAAGATTCTGCTCTGACTCGATACCTTTTTATTGGGTAATTCTGCGTGCTCATGCATTAGGAACTGCTACAACTCTTTGGTCAAAATCAACTTCATATTCGGTCTTCTCGCCCTAAAAACATGGAAAACGATAGCTCACATGCTTATTTTCACTAAACCCTCAAAAATCCCTCGAAAACCCCTTAATTGTACACCAATTTTTCTCCCATAGCATCCCTGGGTGTATGCCGATCGGGATGCCGAGCTTCGGAGCACAACTAGGATCCAAATGTGTTCCCAAATGGGGACCCAAACTGTGTGCGAAAGAACGGCGATTTTATACAAAAATTTAACGTAAATGTAAGGCTGAAACTTCGTTAGAACCTCAATTTTCCACTCTTTGGTCAAATCTACATATTCGGTCTTCTCTTCTCAAAAAACATGGAAAACGATACCTCAAAAGCTCAAGTCACTAAAACACAAAAAATAGGTACCTATTTTTATACCCATTTTCACCCATATCGATTTATATTCACTCACCCTGGGTATATTCCGATACGGGCTGCAAAGTTTCGGGACATAACTAAGGCCCAAATGGAGCATGTGTGCGAAAGAACGAATTTTTTAGACCTAAAATGAAGCCGGTATGCATGATACGGCGGACGGACATTGCATTTTTGGAATCTACGCACGATGAAACGTAAAAGAACAAATTGTGAGGAGGTGTTATACAAATTGATTGCTGAGCGATTACGTAGGTGTATTATTCACAGAATAACAAACCAAAACGCTGCAAAGTCCTTGTCACATGGGTTTATTATTCTATTGGACATACCTACAGAAAGGTTGGCTGTTCATTAATTGTTTCTTTCATGCGTAATAATCGAAATAGCTACTTCTGATATTTTCCATTAATTTTGGCCCCCAAAACACAAATTAGGTACGCTCTTTTGGTTTATTATTCTGTGAATAATACACCTATGTATTCGCTCAGCAAAAAATTTTTATAACACCCCCTCAAACTTTTTTCTTTTACGTTTCAAGTTGCATAGATTCCAAAAATGCAATGTCCGTCCGCCGTACGCCGTCCGCCGTACGCCGTCCGCCGTCCGCCGTCCGCCGTCCGCCGTACGCCGTCCGCCGTATCACGTGTACAGGCTTCATTTTCGGTCTAAAAAAATCGTTCTTTCGCACACATGCTCCATTTGGGCCCTAGTTATGTCCCGAAACTTTTCAGCCCGATCGGAATATACCCAGGGGTGTTATGAGTGAAAATGTGTGTAAAAATAGGTACTTTTTACGTTTTAGCAACATATTGGTAACATGAGCTTCTGAGATATCGTTTTCTATGTTTTTGGGGACGAGAAGACCGAATATGAAGTCGATTTTGACCAAAGAGTGGAAAATTGAGTTCTACCAAATGTTCAGCTCCCAGAATTGATTTTTTATGAGTGAAAAACCTGGGAAATCGTCTGAAATCACCATCAGTTTGTATAATAACACTGGAAAAAGTGTCAAGACGTGGTTCAGGACGATTAAATGGCACTACCAATTATCAAAGATAGTTAAAAAAAAAAAGAAAAAAAAGAGCGTACCTAATTTGTGTTTTGGGGGCCAAAATTAATGGAAACCATCAGAAGTAGCTATTTCGATTATTACGCATGAAAGAAACAATTAATGAACAGCCAACCTTTCTGTAGGTATGTCCAATAGAATAATAAACCCATGTGACAAGGACTTTGCAGCGTTTTTTTTCTTTTTTTTTTTAACTATCTTTGATCATTGGTGGTGCCATTTAATCGTCCTGAACCACATCTTGACACTTTTTCCAGTGTTATTATACAAACTGATGGTGATTTCAGACGATTTCCCAGGTTTTTCACTCCTAAAAAATCAATTCTGGGAGCTGAACATTTGGTAGAACTCAATTTTCCACTCTTTGGTCAAAATCGACTTCATATTCGGTCTTCTCGTCCCCAAAAACATAGAAAACGATATCTCAGAAGCTCATGTTACCAATATGTTGCTAAAACGTAAAAAGTACCTATTTTTACACACATTTTCACTCATAACACCCCTGGGTATATTCCGATCGGGCTGAAAAGTTTCGGGACACAACTAGGGCCCAAATGGAGCATGTGTGCGAAAGAACGATTTTTTTAGACCGAAAATGAAGCCTGTACACGTGATACGGCGTACGGCGGACGGCGGACGGCGGACGGCGTACGGCGGACGGCGTACGGCGGACGGACATTGCATTTTTGGAATCTACGTACCTTGAAACGGAAAAGAAAAAATTTTGAGGGGGTGTTATAAAAATTTTTTGCTGAGCGATTACATAGGTGTATTATTCACAGAATAATAAACCAAAACGGGGGTTGTTCAGACCCCGTGAAAAGCTCTGCTAGGTACATCATCGAAGGTCATAGCGTTTATATAGAGAGCTAGTCACACCGATTAAACGGGAAGAAGTCAAAACGCTGCAAAGTCCTTGTCACATGGGTTTATTATTCTATTGGACATACCTACAGCAATGTTGGCTGTTCATTTATTGTTTCTATCACGTGAAATAATTCTAATAGCCATTTCTGATGGTTTGCACCAATTTTGGCCCCCAAAACACGAATTAGGTACGCTCCTTTTTTTCTTTTTTTGGTTTATTATTCTGTGAATAATACACCTATGTATTCGCTCAGCAAAAAATTTGTATAAGACCCCCTCAACATTTTTTCTTTTCCGTTTCAAGGTGCGTAGATTCCAAAAATGCAATGTCCGTCCGCCGTCCGCCGTATCACGTGTACAGGCTTCATTTTCGGTCTAAAATAATCGTTCTTTCGCACACTTGCTCCATTTGGGCCCTAGTTGTGTCCCGAAACTTTTCAGCCCGATCGGAATATACCCAGGGGAGTTATGAGTGAAAATGTGTATACAAATAGGTAGGTACTTTTTGTGTTTTAGTAACATAGTAGTAAAATGAGCTTTTGAGGTATCGTTTTCCATGTTTTTGGGGACGAGAAGACCGAATATGAAGTCAATTTTGACCAAGGAGTGGAAAACTGAGATTGTACCAGATGTTCAGCTCCCAAAATTGATTTTTTATGAGTCAAAAACCTGCGAAATCGTCTGAAATCACCATCAATTTGTATAATAACACCATCAATAGAAAAAGTGTCAACACGTGGATCAAGACGAATGGTTCAATCAATGATCAAAGGTAATTTGAAAAAAAAAAAAAAAGGAGCCTAGTACCTAATTCAAGTTTTGGGGGCTAAAATGTGTGGAAACCACCAGAAATAGCTATTTCAATTATTTTACATGAAAGAAACAATAAATAAACAGCCAGCATTTCTGTAGACCAATAAAATAATAGAATAATAAACCCATGTGACAAGGACTTTGCAGCGTTTTTTTTTTTTCAAATTATCTTTGACCATTGTGCCATTTAATCGTCTTGATCTACATTTTGAAACTTTTTCATGTGTTATTATACAAACTGATTGTGATTTCAGTCGATTTCCCAGGTTTTTGACTCACGAAAAATCAATTTTGAGAGCTCTTCTCGTCCCAAAAACATCGAAAATGAAATTCAAAAGCTCATGTTACTAACATGTTGCTAAAACGCAAAAAGTACCTATTTTTACACACATTTTCACTAATAACTTCCCTGGGTATATTCCGATCGGGCTGAAAAGTTTCGGGACACAACTAGGGCCCAAATGGAGCATGTGTGCGAAAGAACGATTATTTTAGACCGAAAATAAAGCCGGTACACGTGATACGGCGTACGGCGTACGGCGGACGGACATTGCATTTTTGGAATCTAGGTACGCACCTTGAAACGGAAAAGAAAAAATTTTGAGGGGGTGTTATAAAAATTGTTTGCTGAGCGAATACATAGGTGTATTATTCACAGAATAATAAACCAAAATACATTTCAGTGTAAACCATCAAATTTTGTTGACGTCACAGGAGGCCGAGTGGTCTACGACGTTGGTGTCTGAAGCCGCTTGACTCCAGAGGTCCGCTTGCTAGTTAAACCGTAAATACTGAATTGAAATACCATCAGGTTAACTTAAACCTCTTAAGAGTACGACATATATGTTTTTTTAAACCATCTAATTTTGTTTTAAACTACACGTTACGCTTCATGCATAACACAAACAGTAGATTTTCGGGCTTTTCTAGGGGGAGCACGCCGAGGGCACCTAAACAGGAATACAATAAACCGTAGTGTAATAATTTGCAGCTGTTTTATGTTTTTTGTATTGCAGCTGGCCATTTAATCCTCTGGTATTTTCTTAAACTGTGCAAAAACTGCGATAGTACAATATGAAAATGATTTCATATTGTACCTAGAAGTTTTCTATCTAGGTATGTCATCGTTTTGATGTTTCTGCCTATACCTAGTGTGTAGTGAAATTCACTTGGATACCTGCTGTCCTGCTGAGTATTTAAAAGAAATTGAAGAGAGGAATAGGCAATTATCATGTATCCACAAAGCACATTTGGTACTCATGAGCACTTTTGGTACTAATTTTATAATCATCTTCCTCTACGCATGGAACGAATAGTCCCATCTTCCTCAAAGAATGAAGCACTGACGAAGGAACAAAAATGAACCCGCAAAAACCTTACTCGTAAGTAACCTTACTTTGGTAAATGTAGTGGTAGTGGCGGCAAGAAAACCATTTGCTGCCACCGGCCGGCCAATCAGCACCCGGATCCGTGCAACGTCACATGCGCAACCGAAAGGCGCCCATTCCCCCGCCTCTTTTTTTGATATCTCAAAGTTTGAAATTCTCTCAAAAAATGAATGAGGCACTGTCGACTCTCTCACATCATAAACTATTGAGAAACAATAACAGAATCCACGATAATTGCCCTTTAGGGAGGGTTTTTTCAAGTCTTACCATCTCCATTTGTATAACGGCTTGTGGAGGTGAACCCACCTGAAACATAAAAGAAACAATCATTATTGAAAACAGCATTGATTATCACAGTCTAATGAACCCTTTAAAATCACTTAAAAGGAATGAACCAGAAGAAAATATCGATGAAAATATTGTGATAGAGATGTTCTCATCAGGTGATGTTTCTTCGTCAGTTCGATGTCGTCTCGATTGAAAACCACTTCGTTGAGAAAAAGCTGATTGATTCTCCTTGGACTGAGAGCTATTAAGGATGGTATAAAAGTAAAAGGGCGTGGAGTGTGAAAATAGCAATAAACCCTCGCAAAATACTCAGTCTTAACCGAAGTCTTCCGGGAGTTCAATACCTTCGCAATGATGGGACCCGGTACCGGGCCCCTAATAGAACGAATGGGTTTTGAGTGATGGTTTATACGCAATAAATTAATGTCCTGGAATTACCTACATTTCGATGATTTTTAATCAATTCCAATTAAAAAGACGGACATGAAAACCATTCAGGTATTCGTATTGAATGTTCGTTTCAAGTTGTATACTTGAATAATACTTTCAATTTCATACTCGAATCCACACAAACTTTAGTTCCTTATTAGCAAAACCTCTAGGAACACCATTTATCACCTTTCACTTTTTTGTACTACATTAGAAGTCGCTTAGTAGAAAGGCGGTTAAAGGAATAAGTCGGATATAAGGATGGAAACAGTCAGGTCCCAATTATGGATCAAAAGGTCGGTTATAGTAATTAGTTTTTGAGTTTTTGGGTGTTGAAAGTCGGCAAAATAGGTAAAAATGACTGGTATCTCCTAAAAATGGTATATATTCAACAAAAGTGGTAAGTACGTATTGAACGATGATCCGAAACAGAAGATAACTAACTACCTATAGGTTTTAATGGAGATTTCCTTTTTTTTTTAAATTAATCAAAATTAGGTCAATTCTGGGGTGTCACATTCGCCTTCGTAATTTGTATAGTTCGGATTTTGCATATTCTGCATATCAGGTTTTTTCAATAGAAAGTACTACTCAGTAGTACGTACTTATCTGAATTAAGGTATTTGGAGATGTTTTGGACATTCAAAATTGAGTTTAAAATGGCATATTCGTGCATATTTTGCTGTTTTTTTGCATATTATGTGCATCTGCATATTATGTTACAGAGTTTTGCATATAAATGGCATATTTCTAAGAAATATCTGCGTAGGTACCTACACTGAAATTTCCGATCTCCGGTCATGTGAAAGTTCTTATACGTGCCTTTGTATGACTGTCCTTTCGATCTCTCCGGGATATCTCACTCCTGGAGAAATTGCCAAGTTAAAATTCCTTCCTGTTGTCAGCTGCGACGTTGAAAGATCCTTTTCCGCGCTGAAAATGACTGTCAGACCGAAGGAGGAATTTCACAGTCGAAAACCTCGAAAAAGTGTTGATAGTCCAGGGAAATTAATCTGTACCTATACACGTACACATTGAAATTTTAATAATTGTAAATTTTAATATTGTACAGTTTTATTTGTGTCATTTTATAAAATATAGGTGAATGATTAAGAGTTTGGGGTTAGATTGCTCATTCCCGTATTAGACTTCTCAATAAAAACTTGAAAACCGAAAAAATTGGACCACCAAAATTTCAACTTGCATATTATTTTGAATTTTTTGCATGTTTTTGCATATTTTGCTAACTTTTGCTGCATATTTCAGCTATTTTTTTGCATATCGATCCGAACTCTAGTAATTTGTGATGGGGTTCAAGTCGAATGTACGCAGTCCTAGGTACCATTCTCGGGTTTCATTCATGTCGTTGATACAGATGTTTCACGGTCGATGTTCCATCCCTGATTACGAGCTAGAGGGAAGTGTAATATAAAGAATAATTGTAAGTATATGATGCCTATTAGGTGTGCGACCTCATCACAGCATATTTCAGAATATGAGGAAACAGCAGATCATCGAGAGGGTTTGAACCAGAGGAGCGCAGTGGAGGAGGACTACGGAGATGATTCGCTGGAACAGTCATCTGGGATGATGATGAAAGGATGAACGGGGACCACACGAACGACTGTAGCTGGTACGGGGAGAATTCCAGTACCGTACCTTTTCCATCTCCTGGTATGGACATCATACGATGTTGAAACCAGATCTAGCAGACCGCAGCTCGATTGTTATAAATAAAGGCCGAATGGGCGGATTGAAGATTCTTCAAATGTGCGGAGCGGGGTTTTCAGGAATATTCTTACATTACCTTGAAAAGCAAACCATAAAATTTTGAGGGGGGTTGAATTTTTTATTTAATTATTTATTTATTTATTTTTTATTTTTTTCATGCTGGATCTAAAGGTTCATCATTGAAAAGACTTAGGCTCTTCAAATGCCTTAAACTGCCCCACTTTCTCTATTGTGACGCTATTTTCCCCCAAAATCTAGATAAAGAATCTGCCCACCGTCTGAAGGTGCTATCCAACTCATGCATCCGTTATGTAAAAAACCTAAAAACCTCGTGGGCATGTGAGTGACGACCAAGGTTGCCTGTTAGGATACACCTTCAGACATACTATCGTGCTACATATCGTGCTGTGTTTTATATAGAGGAGCCTGCACGGTGGTGCGCCTGAATATGTGTCTGATCTATTTAAACCAAGTGGATCGACCCGAACACACAACCTAAATACCTCCCCACAAGACAAAAACTTTTGAGTGGTCGATTCGAGTTAGGGGGCGAGATTGTGGGCTGAACTGCCTCACTATTGTATAAAGGCTTTGTCCAATTTGGGGGCATTTAGCAGGAATTGCGAAAGTCATGAAACTGCAATAAAATCACTTCTAATTCATGCTTTCTTCTTCTTTCTCTTCTCTTCTTTCTTTCACTTTCCACCCATCTATATTTTGTTTGTTTTACAAAAACCTAAGTATTAATCAACCTAATCCAGTACAATTGTGAATTATATCATGTACATATTTATAAGGACTAAGTCCTTACTTGTACTCGCAATAAATGAATAAATTAATTAATAAAAAAATAGTAAACCAAGAATGTGTGTCCGTCCGCCATACTTCGTACTTTCCTTATATAATAGTTACGTCCCATTTGGAATCTCCTTCGTCCGCGAAGCTCGAAGGTACTGTCCGGGGCGGAAAATAGGGCTTGACATTTTCAGAACGCCGTAGCTTGAAAACTCTCAATAGAAGAGTAGGGTTTTATGACTTTTTAAATTGATTCCTGACTTTAGTAGGTAGTGAATCTAAAGGGCAATTTCCGATAGTGTTACAGGTGAAATTAACGTACTGGAGTGAACCGTCGTCACTGGCTGGTCGAGCACTGGAGGAGAGCGCTTTCAATGTTAGGACATCATCATCAGGCCGTCGAGAGAATACTCGAGTCAGTGATGCAGCTTAACTTCTGTCTTGTCGGTATGCGTGAACTTCAGTTGTTGACTGTGTTGATCTCAACAAATGACTGATATTAAGGCAGGAGTTGAGTATTTAGAAAGAGGTGGACTCATTTTGAAGACAGAGGGCATAACAAAAAATCACGTTAGGTGGCAGCACGTGACCGGGAGAGGCCACCCCGATAGCTGGGGCCTAATTGTCGACCACCCAACTCACCCAAGACTTGATTTACTGCCTCCTCGCACTTTGGGGCACTTTTCCAAGAAAGCGCTCCTCCCTCGCCTTGAGGTTTTATCAAAGTTGTCCAGACTCCCCCCTGACGGAGCCCTGGAGGAACAACGGCATTGTTCCAGAAGGATGTGTTCCTGGTCGAGGATCCGGTCTGGACAGTGGGGAAACAAAGTGTCAGTTCACTCGCAACCGGGTTACACCATATAATGGGTGCTTAGCAGGTGGTTGGGTGGTTGTCCTCAAACTTATTGTCAGGGGTAGTTGCTGCTCCGTAGGGAGTCCACCTGGGGATAAGTGACGGAGAGAAATCAGGTAACGTCGCTTCACGGATGACTTTTGCTTGAGCAACACTGACTGCACGGAGAAATCGCATTGACAACTGCAGTTGTCCTTAACCAATCAGCGCACGAGCCACGGATGTTGGTTGGTTCTGCATACTAAAGGCTGACCATGTACGCCCAGCGGTCCTCTATTTATGTCCAGTGATTCATCTTCTTCAAATTACATATTTGTAACACACAAAAATCCAATACATGACAACTGAAGTCACTCTCAGCACCTATAACATGATAATTCAGCATCCATTAGCAATGTGAGACCCCCAACTCGTTACTCCGTAGAGAATAAAACTACGCCTATATGACACTTCCTGTGGGAGGAGAAAAGTTAATATATCACACAGAGAACGCAGTGACGACGATTGTTACAATATTCAAACATCTGTGGAGTTGAGCGCAGAAATTATTACCCTCTTTCGTAATCATCATCCTGAATGCAATCCTCATTATGCTAATATTCATAATATTATGCTAAGTTTGCAAGATTTCTTGCTGTGAGATCCGTTACGATTATGTGAATTGTGGATACTGATAAAATGCCTGATTGTCTAGACTCTGTCGCTATAATTTAGGACGATTTCAAGAATCATTATAATATCAATATCTAGTGATTTTTATAAATTTTTAGCGAATTTTCAAAGAAATTGACGCTATTGAAATGGGTCAAAAATTTGCAGAACATGAATTTTTGACATTTTTGTACAGGTAAATCCGTTTCAGAGCATCCTGAATTCATCCTTAGATTTTTAACACCAATTTATTATATACATAATACCTACATTTATTTGTTTAGCTATTTATGTGTTACTCCAGACGATATCTGTCCTTGGGTGCACGATAAAAATTCAAAATTCAAAAAGTGTTATGGAAGGGTGAGTAAATACAGAAAAATACCATTTCAGTTTTTATTAAATAGAGAATAGGGGTCAAATTTGGATTTTTGGGGTATTCATTTTCATGTGTATTTGTTCACATGTATCTGCTCATCTATGTTATTGGCATTCGTCGCCGTCATATAATTAAATAAATAAATAAATAATAAAATAAATAATGTTATTAAGGGCTAAAATCAATAGATATTAATTCACCTGACGTTGTGTGGGATAGAGATTCACGACGGAGGGACTGTTTCTATGATAAAAATATTTTTCTCAAAAAAGAAGGGTCGCTCAAATTTGACTTCACGAAAAAATATATAATTTTACGAAAACTCGGCGCTTCGCGCCTCGCCAGGGGGGCAAGCCCCCCTGGACCCCCCGGATGCTTACCGTTTGGAGCCTGCGGCTAAAAATCGAGAAACATGGAACATGCTTTAGCTATGTCTTCTTTCTCTGTTTGTTTTTTTATTCGAAAAATGTGATCAAATACGAGGTTCTTGCACAACTATAAAGGTTTATAGCACTTATGATTAGCATGTTCCATGCTAAAAGGTATGGTTTCCCGCTACATATAATCTTTTTACGCAACAACACGGATATTTCTTTGAAAATTCGCTCTTACAGCCATGCTGCATGACTGGAACTTTTTAATTGTTTGGTAATGTTATCGATTTTTGAATCACACAAACTCAAATTCGACTTACCCTTTGTTTTCCAAAATTACCTTGGAACTCAGCCTTTCGTTCGCCATTCAATTATTATGTCAAAATTTCGAATTTTCGTGGACAAGGCATAGGTAGTGCATGATTGCTTCTAAAAGTTATGGATCCGTTGCAATATTCTCATCAGAAATTGGCTTATAATGTGATCCACAATTCCTTCTAGGATTTTCATTTCGACTAATTCGCTTGAACAATCTAATCTACTTATAGGACAAACGCCCTATAGGAAGCTTGAGATCTTTTCGAGAACCAAATAATCTCTCGTGTTTCGTACAGCTGGCTCCACATCCCGAGACGCCACAACCCTCTTCTATACCAATTTGATATGCCGGTACATAATATGTAACCCCAAAGGTAAATACAGTCGTGTTTGGAGGGAGGAAGTGAATAAATCAACGACCAGGAGGGGTCCGTCACTTCGTTAACATACGACGTCCATTTTTTAAAAGGGGAGAAAACTTTTCTCGGCGAAGGCAGTTGGGTGTCGTGGCGTCATTAACAAAAGCTCTTCACCCCAACTCACGTATATTTCTCGGTGGAGCTCCTCAGAAAATGAGATACCTACTCGACTCCGCCATGTGCACTGAGACAGTTTGAGGTATTTATGTAATTAGCTTTTTCGAAACGAAAAATTTAGATTAACGAACAATATCTAGCCGCAATGGGATTAATGCAAATAAAAACTGGCGCAAATACGTAAATAACAGCTGTAACAGCAATTGCTGTTTCCATAAATATGCGATAATTCCGGAAAACATCGATATTGTGGATCGCAGGAGGATTGGCATTAATATAATAATTATACATTCTACTACCATTTATATCCGGCTTCACCCGGGCGATAGTAATCATCAATGCGTCTGGTGTCAACATTCAAATTCACGCAACTGTGGCTCGAAGAAACCAAACAATCGGGCCGCGAAAGAAAGCAACGTTCACGTCGAAAGACGTCTCGGCGATTTTACTGCGGCCTATTGAGAAACCCCTCATTAAAATCGGCCAAGCGGTTTAGACAGTTTTAGGTAGGTAACATACGAAAACACATAGAGTTTTATACATAAAATTTAACTCACCGAGATGTCCTACATAAAACACGAGATGTGATTCAAATAGAGCTGCGAAATTCACAGTGGAAAGAGGCACATGAACGTAGTTTCCTAGGCATGCATGGCAATTATTGTGACGGAAATCGCATTCATGTTGTCGTTAAATTTCGGACAAGTGACATTCATTACAATATCAATAACGTTTTCAGCCTGAGAACTCGATAAAAACCAAAACTTGATTATAAGCCTGTTGGATACGTGCAGTCCAAATTGTCTTGGTGGAGGAATATTGTTGCCCTTTTCGACTGGGCTCGGCTCATCAATAATCGAGACACAACGCTTCACCAAATTTTTCACTCTCAAGTAGAAGCCCATACAAGACAGGCGTTCGAGCGGTTGGACGTAAATTTGCATATTATCGTTACCCAATATTATAATAGTCGCCCAGAACGGCGGCGATCGAAAGGTGTTGGCAAAATGTTTATGGAGATTCAGCCTGGTCTTGGATAGGGCGCTGTTACCTCAAAACCGATGAGCCATCTCCATAATCCAGTAATTGACTATTGAATCGATTATGCCTGTGGATGCTATACTGATGTTAGCTTCCACATATACAGTAATCCTCCTCTCATATATGTACGTTGGCGGAAATATCAGCTGAGGACATCCTGTCCACTTAAAGCATTTTATCTTCTATTAATTTTAAATTTTTTAACTATGACAGTAATTATAACTTCACCGCTGTAGAAGATGCGTATAAAAATATGATAGGCACGTTTTAAAGCATTATAAAGTTTGTAATTATTGACTGGCTTTTTTATCTTCAAAACGTGACTTTTTAAACTGTACATTTAATGACTGGAGTGATGAACCAGCGAGGTTTAGGAATTTTACGTGATTACGTGCGTACATTTGGTTGAAACGTCATTGAGTACCATAGTGGCATTTTACAACCGTGTAAAAAAACTGGAGTGGGTATTATGTTGTTATTGTTATGTTGTTATGTTGTTATTGTTGGTATTATTTTCAATAATGAACCTTTGGAATCGAGCATGAAAAAGAACAAAAATTTAATTCCCCTCAAAATTTTTTGGTTTACGTTTCAAGGTACCTATGTAGAATCCGAAAATGGAATAAATTTCTGTCCGTCTGATAATGGAATAAATAAAATTTCTGTCCGTCCGCCGCATGCCGTACTTCGCACTTTTCTTAGTTACCATGAACCGCAATTAATGAAATTCGGTTTTTAGGTCCCGTTCGGGGTCTAGTTGATCCTCGAAGCTCGGCGTTACCGTCAGTCATCTCTAAGGGGTGAAAAATAGGGGTTGAAATGTTCAGAACGCCGTAGCTCGAAAACTTTCGGTAGAAGGATATGGTTTTTTTACGTTTTCAAATTGGTCTTGAACCACATAATCTTTTGAGACCATCCGGAGCATTGTACGACCAGCCGTTCGTTTGTACCGAAAAGCTTCGTCAACATGATCGTGAATCAAACGGTATAAATCCGGCCCAGATATCTTGCTAGGGAGCACCTGATTATAATCACGGATGGCTGTATGAAGTCGAGTTGATTGTTCTGTGATATTATTTCAATTGAAAATGATGGATCTTTTGGAATTTTGTTGATGAAACTTTTGCAGTTTGAACAAACGTTGAAGTATTATTGTGTAAATTATGGGTGTATGTGTTCCCACTTTGAAACCGATGCAAATCTTTCATTATCCTATGAAAAAATGAATTTGTATCTTCGTACACAATATAAACATCAACGATATAAGTTCAACTACAAAAGGGTTTTAGGGTTCATTGTTCCACTTACTTTCTCACAAACAGACTTACTGACTCACAAACAGCGTGGGGACACACGGAACTTCTTGACTGTGTTAATAGTTCCGTATGTGTCCCCACTTTTTCCAGTTCCATATTTCTCATGTACGCGCAGGAGAAAGTTAATTCATCATGAAACCATGGGAAAGAGGAGATTCTGTGGTTTCCGAAACACTCGTCAAATTCATTTCTTCATAGGATAATGACAGATTTCCATTGGTTTCAAAGTTGGTAAACATACCGAACTACACCCTAAATTATTGCACAACGGTTTATTATTTACCTTATGCTTCGTTCATCACAAATAACTAATGACTAAATTACTGAATCCCGCGCATTTGTATGAAACTTTAACTCCCGGGCCGGCTCCAGTACTCCATTTAGGGCTTAACTGAATTATTACAAAAACACAAGTACAAGCACAAGTTGCACAAGTACAAGCACAAGTTCGTCAGGCTGTTACTCGGCGAAGGCTATTGCGATTGATTGTCGGATAATGTGCTGCGACTACTGAATAATGAGTCAAGTTTCAAATAAATTCATCATGGAGCAGCATCGTGAACTGTACACCGCGGAAAAGGAGAGCAAAAGCGTTACGAATAATGAGTGATGATAATTATGTGATGAGATATCTAAAAGAGCGGGTAGTCACTCATGTCTTTCTCAATATTGATCCGAATCCAACAGAACTAAGATTTAAAAGAACGTTCAAGACAATATTGTAATCAATCCTTATTCAGTATACAAATTCCCATTTGTGTAATAGCTGAACCGCAATATCTGCCCATCATCTTTTCAAGAGGTTCGTTAACATTTTCGTGATAATGTCAGAACGCCCGCCGTTGTGATCCCCACCCTTACCACAGACATCCGCTTGTTCTCTCGGACGCTAATCATTTCCATTTCTTTCGAGTCCGACACTAATTCGTCACGACAGGAGGAAACGTCGGAACTTTTTATTCCTATTTTTTCTCTTCCCTAATATCAGCTTGTGCCCCCGGAATTGAAATTATACCGTCCCTTGTTTGTTTTCGGCTGGTATCCTCCGAATCATTCATGAAGCTCCATATAACAATGCTCCCTTATCTAGCATTTTATTCTGTGCATTTCACAATCTGACTCAAATTGTGAATTCATGGCCAAAACTCGAGATAGGTATGTTTAAATTAAAACAAAAACAATAATATAATATCACCAAGTTGTGGTTAACATTATTTCATCGGACATGTTCAACTTTCCTTTTCAGTGATGAGGGTAAAATGTTCTAGTTCTAGGGTTCATACTTCTTGAAAGAAGTTAAACAAGAAATTGCTGCCTCTTTCCTCAAGCTGTAATATCCTGCCTTCATCAGGGTTCCAAGGCTGTCAAGAACAGTGGAAGGGGAAATCATGGCAAAACCATCCACTCGAATTAAAAGGAAGAATAAGTCACTTTTGGGAGAAAAAAAAGCTGTTCACAAATTGTTTTTTGACTCCTCTCGATGTATTGCCTCATCGTCGAACTTCGCCATGCATCGCCCTGGGTCGGTTGGTTACAACATTATCATTAGCTGAACAAAATGCTCACTGCCTGTGTTTGAGTCTTGGTTGTATAAGCTTTCCTAAATGCATGCAAGATTAGATTATTCCACTGAGAGAACTTGAGGTATTTATTCAGAGAACATAGAACAATTCCAAAAACCTTAAAACAGATCGCGAGATGATTGTTTGCAGTTCGAGCTAGTCGGGACCTGATGAGCTGATGATTTTTAGAAGTATGGGAGGCGCTCACGCTGCCAGGTCTGCATTGCGTTGTATTCGACACTGATTTACCTCGTTCTGCTTACACATGAACAGCTGAATCGAATATTATCGAAATACTGATGTATTTCGATAATATTCGATTCGAATATTATATCGAAATACTGATGGCAAAGGATTATTTACAAATTATTTACTATAGCGAAGGGGTGAGCCCGTAATATCGAATATTATTATTGTTAAGTAAGTATAGTAACCAAAAACAGAGCGTAGAAAGAGAAATTAACATTTTTCCTCGTCGTACTGTAGAACTCTCAACTTATGAACACGACTCGCTGTACAAGTGACCAGCAGTTTCTGTACCAGCTTTGTACTGAATGGGAACCTCCACAGGTCGAACATCCTGACAATGGAAGAAGAACTGATCGAGCATCAGTGGCAGATCATAAAACCCTCGCGCCTCTGCCATTAGATGAATAGGAAACCGGATAAACGGGTTCCATCGCACTGACGATCCGTTGCTATGAATGGAGCCCACTGGCACAAAAAGTCCGCTCCGCTCGGTAATTGCCCATTGAGCATTTGCACAGGGATCCCATTGGGATCGAAAGCCGTAGTGAAATCCGAATAATAGGAAACAACAAATTGACGCAAGTATGAGTTATCTGAGAAGGCATTGGCAAGTTCTCGCAGAGAGTGTAATTCTAGTCAGTATGAAGTTAAGAGTTTTTTCATAGATTAAATCGTGAGAAGAGCGTTTTATATTACTTCATTGTTTTACACAATGAAACACTCACTAACTACCTACTTGTTCGTACTTAGGTATATATTTTCCATATTCAACTTATTTATTCCACGATTTAATTTTCTGTTGTCCTGATGAATATAATTATTACTCCCTCCGCACCTCAATCCAAAGTTGAGGTGCACTAGCAAAATGTAGACCGGTTTCGGACTATTTTATTTTTATTTTTATCCTGCAGTTTTTTGCTATGGATTTCCACTATTCCGCCGCAAGTGATTTAAGTTATATGCTTTTGGTATTATTGTCAGTAGATAGTATACCCCCGGCTCCCGTCCCCATGCCAAGCCGTAGGAATCCTGACCGTATAAATATCACTTTAGGAATACCAACCCAAGCCCTGTCATTCCCAGATTCAGTTACGTGGGAGCATTCATACACCAATGAAGTTAACACTCCGTAACACGCTACGTATCTGAGAGATACACTGTAAAAGTTTTTCATCAGAGATCAGCCATATGGAGGGGGGCGTCGTCCTCCTCTCACCTATTCCTAGAGCGGGGCTCCCAGAGAAGGTCAATCCACTTCCAGCACCCATAGGCTGTATTGTTCACTGACCCCCATGGGTTCATGTATCTCATAGATACGTGGCGTGCGTGAACTTTACATTAGTCAACAATTTTATTCCACTAAGTTCTCAAGTTTTTTCTAATTTTGGTAAGCTGTTTTTCGTAGTTTTTTTTTTAAACTAAGTTTTTACTTTTTGACTGAAGAACTGTGCCATTTCAACAGCTAAGACGTAAATTCTTCTCAGGGGTAGCTAGAGTTTGATTTACCAGATGTTATATATATTTATACTATATATATATTTTATTTTTTCATTAATAAATGAGGTTTTGAATTTGGGGTATCATGCGAGGCGTGTTTCTTTGTTCTGTCAGGGGTCGCGTGTAAGGGAGTGTTAAAGTCTGAAAAATTTTTGCTTATATTATTTTAATTCTTTAGTGTGGTCATAAGCTATTGGTAATATTCTTTACGGTTGTGTTCAATTGCAGGCCCAGAATAACGGCGGGCAAGCCAACAAAAATGATATTTCTTCATAATAAGTACCTACCTACTATGAATACATGTTTACATTGATTAAAATGTAAGATACTAAACTGAAATTAAAGTGTAAGGAAACTGAACGATTACAGCATAAGTTCCTACCTATAACAGACTCTCCATATTGTATATTAACTACACAATTATGCTCACTATAAGTACAAAAAATGTAAGGAAACGATACATATTTTCCTCCTATATTATTTTATGGTTGCGGCTCTGATGCTGAATGGTACCTACTTATGGTGTTCATGTACGGTCCGGTGCATGTTTCCAATTAACGCATACCCACTAAATACCTTTTTTCTCACAAAATGATTCATTGACCAAACGGGCTGTGGTCAGCTCCGACTTTAATCCACAGACCGCTGGAGCGTTGTATAACAGCTGTTGACTTTTCGCTACTCAGAATACAGCTTCCACAGTTTTTGGCGCAGCTACTTTAGGCTGCAGGTTCCACCTCTCACAATCCTGGTGGAGGAAAAAGACTGGCGCTTATAAGGAACCAGGCGAAATTCATGACTGGTTACACCAAGTGTTTGGCTTGCCTTTTCTTGTGCCACGTGAAGTGCCTGAAGCGTTTGTCGAAGATCTGATGAGTATTCTGCCCTCCAAAGTAAAATAGCCTTAGACTCGATTTTTTCCAATTTAGAGATTTTGGTACGGCTGGATTCGTATCTTAAAGGCCTATTTTGGTATCTAGTTGTAAAATTTGGGAAAATTTCCCTAAAAAAGTTATTCAAGAAAAACGTCTACGGTTTTTCGAGATTTTGATGGTTTTCCAACGATGAAACGCAGTAGTAGTTCTTCCAACAAATAAGAACAGTGGATCCCAGACATGGGGTGTCAATTCATTAGAACAGTGCATTTAATTTAATGGTCATCAGGACAGTACTGTTTTTCTTTGCTGTATCCCTCTCATAGTTGTCTGAATTCGTCAGGCGGTACCGGTTTTCAATTTTTTGATGTGCCAAGCTTCGAGCGATCGACCGTAGGTGGCTAACACATCGCTGTAAGTCGTATTTTACAAGGAAAAATAAAGGAACTGTTTTTCTCTTTGGGAAAGGGGTGAAAAAACTCCAGCAACTATAGTAGGAAACAACCGTAGCATGAGCGTCCAACGAAGAAAAGCAGTAGCAGACACTCTATGGTTGTTTGAAGCAAACTTTGTCCTCATCTTCTACAACGAAGAAAAACAGCTGCTTACGTAAATGTATGTGTACTCTACAATAATTGATGCGCCATGCTGCTACAGACGTAGAAACTAAATTTGGATCAGTTGCAAAAAGAATCATTGGAAAATATTGAAGAATGCCCATTTTACAGCCTAAAAACCTTACCTGCGTTTTTCTCAAAACTAGATTTCCCTGTTCTACGGCTTTCTTGCTTAGGACGGCAGTGTTGCACCACAGGACTGCAGATTGACCGATACTAATAAAGTGTAACTGCTTAAGTTAAATATATTGAATTTCGAATGTCTGCTGTACAAAAAGTCCACAACAAAATATTCGATTCAGCTCCCACAAATTACATGGATGGTGATACCTCATGTCACCCCTTTTTTGGTGGTGTCACCCGTTTGCTGGTTTGGTAGTCGGAGTTGGTATGCAAGTGCGACGGGTATGCCCCCCCCTCCCCACACACATACACACACAAATTGCCTCCTCTCCTTCGTCATCTTCACGCCGGTGGAACGGGACCGTCTCGTTCCGCTCATTGTGCTCGCCGGGCGTATGAATATTTTCCGATTCGCCTAATATTGTTCGATAAGATCCGAAAACTTCCTTCGACGGACATCATTCTACTTACTGAGAACAAGATAGCAAGTCACGCGACCGCTAAAGAAAAACGCCGAAAAAAAAAATCGCTCACGCGAGCATTATTATTTCACCTAAAACCTCCCGCTGACAGGAATTTTCGAGAGAAAAAAAATTCTCGTCCCGCTTGATGAATTTCTACACGTGATTATGATTGTCGCGGTTCGTGTAGGTATGGATTAAATCTTGTGATTTAATCTTGGCATTTCTCAACTGCCGTTACCTACCAATACAAGAATAAGAGTGTGAATTTATTTACAAATTTACGGCCCATGCCAAACCAGTATATCTATATAGTATTAAATGAAAACAGTAGGTGCTTACTAGCCTCACGAAGAAACGGGAAATGTCCAGTTACAAGGTGTACCTGTGATTGATTATTATAATTATACACGGCTGTTATCTGAATTTAAGTGAAATGTCATCTCCATCTATTAAGGGGAATCTCATACAGATAAATAGACAAAACAAAGGAAAGTCGTTATCAAAAAATCACTCGCAAATAAACAAACCACTTTGTTAATCTCTCAATTCACATGAATATGGGTAAGGTAAGTGGAAGGAGCATAACTACTATATGAAGTTTCCTTCCACACATCGATAGGTTATATCCTAATATTTGTTTGAAAGTAGAGGCTGAGATGAGACCGTACCGATTTCGCTTTTATTGATTCCGAGTCTACCACGGTAGCGGAAGCCTGGGGATAACTTTTGGGAGGAAGACATTATTACATAGATTATTATTATTATTAATTGCTATGCAATTTTAACGCCGGGGGTCATGTGAAAAAAATGTCCTGTCACAATATCCTGTCACAAAAACGCGTCACGCAAAGAGGAATGTGATGAAGATGAGCACAAAGAGGAATGTGATAAAGATGAGCACAAAGAGGAATGTGATAAAGATGAGCACAAAGAGGAACGTGATAAAGATGAGCACAAAGAGGAATGTGATAAAGAATTACCAACGTTATCTTTGTTACCTATGAATAACTAGTTACCTACATTCAGAAATAAATGTAAATAAATAACGTTTAAACAGAATCGTTTTATTTTTTTGTGTGTTGGTGGTGTGGGGGGGGGGGGTAAATTGCATAGCAAATTCTCCTTTGTTATACGAAGTATAAGAACACATGCTTCCGAGGGGGCGGAGCCCCCTTTGGGGGTCCAGGGGGCTTGCCCCCTGGCGAGGCCCGAAGGGCCGAGTTTATTATTTACTTTTTAGACCTTCCTGAACATATTTGGTTCCATGTCAGTTTGTGAGTTTTCCCTATCATCATTACTGTCAATAAAAAATGGAGTTCTAGCAAACAAATCGATCAATTCCCGACCCTTTTGTATTGCTCACTTTAAACACTTGAGTCAGCAATATGGAGTGTAATTCGTTTGGTAAAGTTGCAAATTGCATCTCCACCCGAGATTTTGGAAGAGTGTTGCAATGATTGGTTCCATTCAGTTTTAATTTGCCCCTCGGTCACTGAGTGGCTTCCTAACAAATGGGATTGCCGCCCCCCGCTCGTCCCCTTCGTCGGCTTTATGGCTCCCAGAGCGCTCGTATCCCCCCGCACACAGCCGTTCAACGATAGCTCCCTTATCATTTACCATCGGTACTACCCGTTCGTAATTGATAAGAGCTCGCCTGTCCCTTCCCGAATGTTAGAGGGAGTCAACATTATCTGAGTTATTGCCCGTTTGCCAGAGTGTTCGGGGGAAAAAGAATGAAAACTCCAGTTAAAAAATACGATTCACCGCGAGTGTCAGAGAATCATTTAGAATATTTCAGCCTAACATCCGCGATAAGTCGAAAATTTAACCAGCACTCCGTTATTGTTAATGCACAATACCGTGAAAACAGTTCGATCCTACAAATTTCAATAATAACCGCTCTTCTCTACAACAATGAAATTTTTTACAATAATAAAATGATTCATGTTTTTACTGAAATTGTGAGTCGAAGTTAGACCCGGCTCCTCGATTTATCAGAGGGTCAATACCGTACTTTCTTTTTGCAATTGCTCGTCTGCCGCATCCCATCGCAACCGTCTCCCTTGTCCTTTGCAATATCAAGGTAAAAATCAACGCGGAAATTCAGGATACGTTTAAAAGCGATATACTCGGTAGGTATAGGTACCCATAATAATTACTAGTGTTTCTACAGATCGTCCTAAATTACCCTATATGTGAGTTTGAACCTCATAAAGCAGCACTAACTTCTTGTGAGCGCTCAAGAACGCTCATGGTTGTACGTAATGTGAAAATTAACGTAGATCTAAACTGTTTAGGGTGTTTGCCTACATCACATCCAAACACGATTTCTCAATTGCGAAGTAAAAAATCCCCATGTTATGAGAGTTTTTGACCTTATTACCATCTGAAAATCTAACTACCTATCTACCATCTGGAAATCTATCTATCTGAAAATTATAAAACAATTCTGGACATTGTTTACGTACATATATCTCTGATATCCTAATTCTAAATGAACATCGTTTTAAGTGCCATTCGAGCACATAATTATATAAAGATAAACTAGCTAGAAGATTTGTAAGTTCCCGAAAAGCAGATTTTTAGGGAAATTCCAAGCTCGGTCAGGGCAAACATGGACAATTCAAGGAATATCGCAGCCTTGATGTGGCTCCCGCCCTGAACAAAAATTGTTGGGGACTTCTCTGAACGTAACTACGATTGAGAACAAATTAAATTAGTTGAGTACAGGTAAAGTTTTGTGCTTCACAAAATTTCTCCAAGCTTGATATTAATGAGCCACTCCTTCCACTCAAACTTGGAATGAATTATTCACGATCCTATATTCCGATGGTTAACTCTTTAATATTGTCATAATGGCATTTACCTGACTTTACTTCTACCACTAACAGCCGATAGCCTTCCGGTGTGGGACGAACTCAGCTCCCAAGGTCCTCGGTTAATTGATCGAAACCGTGGAACACCGACCTACTCTCGCTTCCCCGTTTTGACCGAGTGAGAACTATTTTTCATAAGTTGTTATTAGAGGCCAAGTCAAGTCAAATAATGATTATTAATGTCGAAGTGGAAGTAAAGCAGATAAGGATCTCGCGAGGGGATCTACCTCTCACCTGCTGGAGGACAAGTCGGTATTAGTGGGGAGCAGCTGCTCCCCAGCGGGGTGCTCCGCTCCTTCAACTCATTAGGCCACTCTTGGTTACTGTGTACTTTGTTTTTGGCTTTAGGATGCGCATCAATTAGCCTTTTAATGGAAACGTAAACGTCCGCAGGGCGCACTCATGAATCAACGGAAGACTCATATTTGTCTCATAGTGTGATTATATTATTTGAGCTTAATTTCCTGGTCGTTTCGAGTTTTGTTAGCTGCCTTCAGACCTGTCCGCCAGTTGAGCGCATGAGCTTGAGATTCTTATTTATGTATTCCATAATGTTGTAACTTGAGCTCGAAAGCAGTGCCAAATGTTCACATCTCGATTGAAGAAGGTGGAGGAGGCCGCAGGCGGTACTGTTGCCTTCGGCTTCGTTAAACTTGGTTACAGTTCTGTTCGACCCCATATCCATCGAACAAATTATACATACAGCTTCAAACTGAAACTTAGCTATTGCAGTGAGATCCAGTTGCTACATTCGTTAGTTGATGTGAGTGCTAAACCAAATTGTTATTGATTCAAACAGACCTGCTGTCTAGATTTGCCATGACGAACTATGACATGAGAAAATCTTAGCTTCTTCTAGTTTTCAACGTCAAAAAAGTTCTTGAGTCCCTTGGAAAAACAAATGACATAAGGACTTGGAAAAGCAGGACACACATGTACGTGTGTGTCTGTCTCACACTGGTCTTCAGTCAGAAATTTCCGGAAGTCTCAAGAAATGTTTCTGATGGAATCTGTCGAATCGTTCCTCCTTATTTTAAACTCCCGTTATATTTGACCTAATCGAGGCGTTTACACGTTTCCCTGATGAAAACACGCTCGGATGTGGGTGTGGGTAGGTCATGGAGGTCTTCGGAAATTAGCTATTAAAGTTTGGTAAATTTAGTTTAATGTAGAAGTCGCTGCAGAGAGCCAAACACCTATGGTGGCCACGGTTGCCGTGGAATCTACCGTGATGACTTACAAGTAGACAAATTTATTGCGCAAAGTGACCAAAAAAAAGCTGTGGAGTGGGGGTATGGGAAGGATAAATTGAGACTGGAATTACGGGGTGGGGTGGAGAAACCGGGATGTTGGGCTCGTTAACGTGAAAACAGATTTCTTTTCTGTGGAAAGACGCGGCAGTTCCCATAACAATCGGAGGAGGCAGCCGATTTGTCAGGATGTCGCGCCAGAGGGATTCTGCCTCTTTCTGAGCTTAATGTACCGAAAAGCTTGTTCCAAGGGATGACGGGTGGAGACCACGAGAGGAAAATTAGTCTCCTCCCTCATAGTCACTTCTGCCCCTTGGTTTTCATAAGAGAAACCCCTTCTAAAAAAATACCTCTCCCTCAGCTATTCAGCATTTATCAAACGTGTCATTTCTTAATTAGCCGAAAACACAGGCGAGGAAATGACCGTGGAATGTATCTGGGGCAGGGATCTAAACTAAGGGCTGTTTGTATGAATACGATTAGCGGTGAAATCCTTTACGTGTTGTGGTTCCCTTATTGGAGGGTCGGGTCCCCTCCCTTTCCTAGGACAAAATCAGCCCTCGTGGTCGTTAAGAATGGGAATTCTCATAGCAACCCCCTCTCATAAATCAGCAATTATTCAACCCCGTAATTTGTTCCACGGGCTCTAAGCGAGAACAAGGACTGGTCACTATTTTATATTTTCCAAGGGCACTAGTTGGCATGTGGCTTTTCATCTGAGAACAACACTTACAGTTAGTTTCTAGTACAAAATTGGGAGTTTGTAGGGACACCACAGGGTAATGTCTTTTAGAGCGCATTTGGAGGCTAAACCGGGTGGGTTTTATCAGAGACTGAAATCTTATACCTCATTTTCTCCAGATCTCAAAACTCATACCAAGGGTTCTAGTCAACTACAGAACTCCATGGATTGCGGTTGCATCGTTTTCGCTTCTTATTCAGCGGGGTGCGTTAGTGAAAGAAAATCACCAATGGATATGAAATAGTTTGATACAGAAATTCTGCTCCTAAAAGCTTCCCTTGGCCAGGAAGGAAGGAATGGATATAGTTCATTACGTTATGGACACATGGCACTATATAGATATAGATGTCATTTTTTATTGGGATCACTATTCAGGGATAATGTAATATACGATACATTGGTGGGATTAGGCGATGTGTAAATATAATTATTGACAAAGTAATCAACGAGATGCTTGCCTACGTATGTGTGGCAACTCATTAAATGGGTAAGAAATTTCGTTATGGGTCTGAACGTAAAACTAGTGTTGTAAGTATGCATAAATATGTCATACCCGATATACAGTGCCCATCAGAGGGGTTTTATTGCAAATTGCCCATTGAGAAGTTCAACGCTTGTTTTATGACGTTTCACCGTGTCATTACAACTACGGCTGATGGCTACCATTCAGCTTCCGATTCGTTCACCTCTCACGTCTCATGACTATTCATTCCCTCCTCACAGATTCTACCAAGAGAGAAAGGATGTTTTTCACTCTTTACTTTCAACTTATTACGAACTATCGTTAATGAAAAATCATTTTTTGTTTCAGACGGATGTTCCCTACAGTACGAGTATCGTTCAGCGGAGTACGGCCCGACCAGAGATACGCAGTTCTCATGGATATTGTACCGGTCGATAACAAAAGGTAAGCTGCCTTGGATTCGGGATTGAAATATTCAGCCTCCAAAATATTAATAATTATTGTATGGTTCTTCTTAGGTATTCAGTGAATTACGGCAACGAACATTATAAATGTTAAAAAAGTGAGAAAAACCTTGTGATCATTTAATAAGTTCAACGACATTGCTATCAACATTACATTAGAAATTCGCTTCCAAATCAACGGTTCTACCGGCCAGAGAAAAAACTGATGTTTTATGTAACGTATCACATGCCTTATCGACCCAATCACTCCTTTGGGTTGGAGGTAATTGTTGGGTTGGAGGTAAGATGATAAATTATTGGCACTAGTTCCTAATAATGTGGATGATTAAGGTACAAGGCATCAGTGCGATTCCTCTAAAGCCTTTGAATAATACTAACAGCGCCGGATTTAGGTTTGTTGCGGCCCTGGGCCTATATCTGTAAGCGGCCCCCTGGGTATAATAAATTCAATTATTTTATATTCTTATTAGTTTATTTTATAATAAATAATCATTAATATTCTTGAATTTTACAAATTATCTTTTCTTGCTTTCTGAGACAAAAATTCTACAATTAATTCATCAAAATCCAACGATTTAAAAAGCTCCGTTGGCTACAAAACTAGCTAAGCTGGATAGCCTTGAATCTGAGAAAGTATTTCCCAAGTAATTGAGAATTCTTTTCAAAATGCTGAACGATCTTTCGCCAGATGCATTTGATGTCCATATATGACCATATTTCTTTCGTTCAAAACCCTATATGTCAAAATAACATGTACGAGCCGTAGTATACATGTATGCGTTTCGTAAGCCAGATTTTTTATTGATATCCTTAATTTAAAAAATAAAAATAAAACCTCAGCCTTGCGGCCCCCTGAGGCTTGCGGCCCTGGGCCACGGCCCAGTCGGCCCAGTGGTAAATCCGCCGCTGAATACTAACTACTCTTGTTCCTATTTACCTCACTTGGCCCTAATTTATAGTTCTACGTTTTTGGATTGCAATCCATGGGTAATGAGTATAGTTAAATATAATAAGAACATCACTTCCACATCTCTATGAACATCCTATAGGGCGATGCTTTAGCTGTGGTGATTCGATCAGTCGTGGATGAACCACTTCGTTTGATCACCACAATCGTTAGTGTGTCCTGGGCGTGTACGGGGAGAGGAAGGTACTTTATCGAGTACCCGAAGCGGGTATTTATCTTGGCGTAGAACTAATGGGGGTATCGGAAGGTAACGTTGCGGTTATGTTGCAGGTACCGATACGCCTACCACAGGAGCTCGTGGCTGGTGGCGGGGAAGGCAGATCCCCCCGCACCCTCGCGCCTCTACCTCCACCCCGATTCTCCCTTTACCGGCGAGCAGCTCAGGAAGCAGGTCGTCTCCTTCGAAAAAGTCAAACTCACCAACAACGAAATGGATAAAAACGGGCAGGTAAGTGGTCAAAACGAGGTAGACCTAGATTATAGGTGTTATGAGTAGGCTTGCATTTCAACGGACCTTTAGCAGGTAGGTATTACGTATGTATAGGTCCGCATACCATCTCGCATATAAGAGGGCTTATAGTACACAATAATGTGCCATGGGAATGTGGACGTTCGTGTGATGCTGGAAGACCTCAAGAATAAAAACTGTGGGTGCAGCAGGAATGCAGAATACAGTTGTAGTATTGATTAGTAATTTAACATTTATGGCAATATCTTGTGTGCCCAATCATTTACTAAAATGGGCAACCTGGTTCACTGCAACAGAGCACACTCGAGTTGAATAGCTGTGACTTTAATTATTGGTCTTCCATAACGTTAGTCAAGACTCTCGTTACGTTTACAACTACTACATACTACTTGAGAACAACATAGCTCCTTTATGGGACCATCAATCGTTTTATTAACGCAGCTGCACAAAATTGTTATTAGCATATTTTCATCAGCTCTTGAGCTGACTGATAATAAATGTATTTACAAAAAGCCTTCCATTTCAAAGACCATTTCAACAGAGAGAAAAGCACCAGAATCGTCAAGTTTTTTTGGAATTTGTAGGTATCACCTTGCACGTGTGGAACTATCCTGATTGAGCTGTACACTACGCTTATAGCGAATAGGTATCGAAAGTTTACCTGTCAAAGTTCAGTAGGAGTTCGGATGAAATGAATAGGGCTCCTGCGTTCTGTAGATAATAATCTTACACGATGTGTACCTGTCCCGGTCGTCGCCCGTAAAATTCATGTTTTCTTGACGGTTAGTTGGTCTGTGCAAATAACCGCAAAGAAAAGAAAACAGTGACCGAGCAAAAAAAAAACAAAAAAAAACTCGAAATCGATCCGTCGAGCTGGAATAAACCTAATTTCACGGTACAGGTTTTAATTCAATAAGAAACGGACTTGGAGTGGAAAAAAGGTGTTGTTCTTTAAACGCGCGAGAGATAGTCCGGGCTCGCCCTTCAAGCCCGGAGGCCACTTGCTGGGCCAGGGGCTGATGAGTTTTTTTGGTTGATTTTTTTTATCGCTTTCAGAGGGAGCTCCGTTGAGGGGTTGAGCTCCAACAAAAACCTTCTCAGCTGATCTATTGTATGTTATGATCCGTAAAATTGAGTTGGCCAAACAAACCGCATTACACGTGTACCTATAACCTCAGCTACTTCACCTTACTATTTTTTCACTAATTCTATGAATCTGCAGTCACTCTCCTTGACGATCAACGTGAGAGGGGTCCATCTATTCAAATTTTAATCCAACCGTAACAGGCACCTGTAACCGCAAAATAGGCAGTTAAAGGGCATTTGGGCAACCAAGTCGTACTTACCTGCCTTTAAAATTTATTTAGGTTCAACTATAACGAAATTTCGTCAGGAGTGTCTGGTGGGGTAAATAGAACCGAGTTACGAGTAAGTGTACATGTGCTTCATCCTAGCAAATATTGGGTCCAATCAGATAACAAATAATTGACTAGGATGTTTAAATCGCCCTTCTGCGTGCTTGAGTGGTCTGAATGCTGCTTACGCTCACATTTTTAAATCAACACCCCCCCCCCCCCCCCAAATCAATCCTTGCAGAAAAATATAGGCGAGTGGACAGTACAGGTCAAACATTCGCTACTATGAAGCGCAGTGTAACCCGGTCACAGTTCTCCCAGATGTTCATGTGTCCTTCTTGTAGGAGAACATTTTCGTCAACAAAAAAAGGTGTTCAACGCTTCAGTTATGTTGATATCGTTTACTATGCGTGTTCACATTCGTTATCTTTAAATGTGAAAGCAATATTAGTATAGCTAACCACAGTGATCACAACAACCTTTACCAATATGAAATTCATGAGTCAGCCCATTGGTTCGTCACTCTCAAATTACTGAACCCATTAATAATCAATAATACAATAATTAAATCGTACTGCTGATATTAGTGTTGTCGGTTTGTTATGTTATGCAGCCTTCGGCTTTACTAGCTTTATTTTGGCTAACAGCTATCCCGATACGCAGCGCAGTATCCTTCAAGTCGTACCATCATTTTCATCTTACGTTACTTTGATTAAAATAATTATAAACTCTTTAGTATGTAGAGCGGGTTTATTCAATTGTGAGGAACTATGTACCATCGTCCTCGCCCATTTACATAACTTGGTTCGTAGCTTCTTCATTCGGGAAATTGTAAGCAATGTCTTCGTCGAGATTCCCGCTGAAGTTACCTACCTCCTGGTAGCAGTGACCGAGGAAGGGACCGTCACGTATTATGAACCATGCCCTCCCTTTACCTCGAAATTACTTCTTTTGCCTTCATAAATATTCATACGCTCGAGCATCAATTATCATCTCTCAAAATGCTTTTAATGGCTCGGAGAGTGAGCCAAAACAAAAAATGATTCAAAACGGCTGAGGGTTCTCTGCGAGTCGGTGATAATAATATTGATTCCTGATGAAGTAGTCCGAAGCGGGCCCGTTTTTTGTCCTCATTTTGTAATCGACACCTGCCTGGAGTCGTTTGGTCGCTCACTTATTTGTTATACACGTGATCTTCGAAAGGAAACAATTTGTATACGAGTTTCAGAAGTTGATAAAACCGTATCTTTATTACTATTATAACCTTATAAAGACATAGGGCATTAAATCGTCAGCTCCTTTTTACCGATGGCAATTATTCAGATCAACTTCTACAACTTCAAAACCAATAACTTTGGGAATCCTGAGCCCTACAGTGGCACAAATAGTTGCTTTTTAATTACCAACACTTTCCAAAACTGCAAAATACGGGTAGTAACTAAAAGCATGGTAGCCTGAATTCCTGTTTTTAATAGAGAATTTTACTGTCTTAAGGAAAAAACCCGTACTTAATTACCTATACCTACCTATCCAAAATTGCTGATTCATTGTTCGAAACGCCCTTCCATAATGAGGTCTAATAAGGAGACCTATAATGATACTAATATTGATAGCCCCCACATTAATTTAGCAGCTACATTAAGAGGTAATATCAATGTTAATGACTCATCATGGAAGCATAATATTGGAACCTAAAAGGAAAATTGGAGGCGTTTTTGTTTAACCATCACCTACATGAACATTTTTAGCGTTCGATGAACTGTGTGCACATAGCTTTTGATAAATTTCATCTCAATGACCGAGCTACCTACAAGTCTTCTTCGATAAATGGTCTTCAGTAGTACTCATTCACTTGTAGATTACTGTGAAAGCAGATCTGGAGCTCATCAATTCAGTATGAAGTGTACAAAGGAAACTCGAGAAATCCGTTCTTCAAAAGCAAAAGTCTCTGTCAAGCAAAAGACAAGTCCGTCAAGAAAGTAGATCACTTTTCATGTCGTCTCATCTGATTAGCTTGCTCCGTCTGTCCAGTCCATTAACACGATCGCAATAATACTTTATGTAGGTGTGGGATTACTCCAGATCTTGCTTTGATGAGCTCGGGCTAGTTGGGTACAGCTTTGTGAGAATGTAATACCCATAGAGTCTCTCTTAGTCGCTATAAGCTGTCATTTTATGCTGGTGCTATAGGCTTTGTCGATTTTTGATTCCCCTTAGGAAAAACAACGTCTTCCTCCAGCCATAATTCATGTTGAAAATCCTGTCGACTGCTCTCATATCGGAGCGATTAATTGATTCCATTAGATGTCCGATCTACTGGCCGCTGATCACGTGATGGGTGGACAGCACTCTTGCTGTTTACCCATCACGAGAGTTGGACGAGTCTTTTGGTGGCACGCTGCTTCCAGGCTTCGCTTTTGATTAGGTTTTCACGAGACGACAGAAAAAGGACGAGACTCCACCTATGGATTAGATTGCAAGAGTGTGTTTGTGTTGTTGTGTATTTGTGAGGGGGTCCCCCTGGTCGTTTTACAAGGATTATTTGATCAGGATTCGCGTGTCCGCGGAGGGCGATAGCGATCAAAAGGTCGGACGGCTTGGCTCGCGTGACGAAGTTTGTCACAATAAATTGCCTACGTATGAAACACGGCTGGTGTCAGTGTGTTTGTATCAGACAGTCGGGAGCTGGTTGTCATTGGATTCGAGTTATAGAACGACGATTTGGCGCCCAAGGATTCAAATCTTCATGACAGTCAAGTGATAGCTCTGTTGAAATTCGCGGTTCAATAGAGTTGTTAGACTTTTCATTTGGGTAATCGCAGTTGCAACTGCTACATCGATGAACCTTTTGAATTGTACTGAACCATCAATCTTGCTTGGGAACATTTAAGTGCCTATCCCTAATTGATTTCTTATTTATAAATAAAACCTTTTACACCACAACGGGCATACAAATAATTAACAAGTTATTTTAAGGAGAACGAGTTGAATAAATGAGAATGAAATTTTGCCATCAGGTGACAAACCATCAAATGGTGATCTGTCTTGTTTACCATCAGTGTTGTTGAATATACCCACCTATATTTAAACGATCATTTTGTCTTGGTATATTCTGGGTACCACTTCAGAGGATAATAGAAAATCTATCACGGAGGATTTCTTATTGTTACTCCCTGATCCAACTAAAGATGATGTTTGGTTACCAAACCATGACAGCAAACTGAAATAACAGAAAAACACCATTGGTATGATACTTGAAACTGAAGGATTATAGATCTACAATCCTTATCTATCTATACGTTCGAACTGGTTACAATGATCTGTAAGATCTGAACGTAGCAACATGTACACCAGTGCGAAGATATCGCCCTATTCATGATTTATTGTTACACCTGTAATTCATACCTGCCAACTTCTTTAGGCTATTGAACAGCAGGGGTTGCAGAAACCCGTCCAGAGTGTTGTTGGACATCGGTACTGAATGTCGATAAACAGGCACGATGCTCGTGCTCGGTAAAGACCAGTAAAAAATGAAAGCGATCCGAAGGACCAAGGACGGCTCGAGGCCTCGGCAGTGATATTTTAAAAATTAAGTATTAAACTGAAACGGGGCGATGGTCGGAGGAGGCTCATAAAATCGGGGGGTAAAGGTGGCATTTTGAGAGAGTGTTGGGACAATTTGTCACAGAAGTCAAAAAAAGCAAAGGATGAGCCGTCCAGTTGACGACAAAAAGAAGGAGGAAACAGGTTGTATTAGTAGGTAACAGGCACGCGTGGAGCGTTTAGACGGCTCGTTCACTGCATTCCTTGTTCCCCTGTCCGTCTCACAATCACCGGGACTTCATTTGCAAGCGGATTTCACACAAATAAACCGCGGACTTCAATCCCCCCAAGATAACTGGCCTTTGAAGAGGATGCAGGTCGTATCCGATCATGATCCGCTGGGGTGTGTGGATAAAAATAAATTTCGGGTTGCTAGCTGTGCTGTTACAAACAAAATTAGTTCAAAAAAGTGATACGAATGCAACGATTTCATTAAACATATTGTTGAACCCCGAGTAACAAGTTGTTCTGAATACCAACTTGTTACTTAACCACCATTCGAATAAGTTCATTACACAACTAGTGTCGGTCGAGGCACACCTTATATATTTCTACAGCTGAGGCCCTACCAAATCTTACTGGAGGTCCATCTCTCAACATTAATCCAGACAACATAGACAACATTAATCCAGATCCCATAACTATCAGTATGAATTAGTTGAATTCATCTGTCCACATCAACTTATCTATCACTATCGACATCACTAGGGACAATAGTTTGGTAATAATGTGGTACATTATAATATATAATTACAGAGCAATTCATAAGGTAGCTTAAACCAATAAGAGTTCAGAGAAAGCGGAAGTGTTATAACTACGTATTCCTCCAATCGCCCTATACAGCCTACCTCCTTCAGTTAAAAAAAAAAAGTCCAGGTTTTTCATAGGACAACACCTACTGCGATTCATTTATTCAATTACTGCAATCACGCTCCAGTTTCATGATGAGTTTCATGAGGATGTTATAGAAATCAATTAGGAATGTTCTTCTGCAGTCAATTAGTTATTATTAGGATGAAAGGCTCCTGTAGTGCGATGCATTAGAAAAAATAAAATAAAAGTCAATTCATTGCCGGAATCAGTTTTTTTGGACCATCAAATTATAATTACTTATCGGATCAATTCATCTTGGAAGACAAGAAATGAACCTAATTTTGTCTTTCTTTTAAATGAAACAGACAACTAAGAACTCATGTTAGTGATGGTTATCTCACTAATCACTTTTAAAATTTGAATAAAGAATAATTTTTGCTCATTTTTGGCGGAAATGAAACAGAAGGTGATGGGGCATTTCGGCGCGATTTTTTTAGTGTCACACTAGGGGATGAGGCAATGAGTAGAGCGGAATGATCAGGTCAAATTCTAATCCTCTCATTGGAGGACAGCTGATCACATCTGCGACGCTCTCTGGGGAGTCGGGCGAAAAGCTCAGGACTGGAATGGCTATTACTTTACTTTACTTCTATTTTTTTTATTTTTAGCGATTTTTCGAAGAAGAGGAAGCTATTGTTCTCGGTCCAAAATTTTTAAAACTCGAATTTCCGAAAGATTTTTATACCAAAATCCGTTTCAGACCATCCTGAATTCACTGCCGAAAGTCACCAAAAATTATATGTATATATATATATATATATATATATATATTTATATTTATACATGTATGTGTCATTCCAGACGATAACTCTCGAAAGAATTGAGATAAAAAGTTCAAATTTGCACGAAAAATCTGTCTTGGCAATCGACAGGCTAAGTTCGTAGATGGGCAGAATCGGGTCACTCTAAGGAGGAGTTTTGGGGAGTTTTAGGGGGGGAAAATTACCCATAAATTCCCAAAATGAAACAGTCTGACAAGTGACACCTCATTTTAAAGGTTTTTGTACGCTGAACACGATGGTGAAATCACAATTGCGATATCTGATTCCGTTCTCAAACTGGAGCACTTTGAAGATGAAGGAACGTGGTTATTTCTTCGAAAATTCGCTCTTATAGCCATGCTGCATGACTGTGGTTTTAGCGAATTTTCAAAGAAAATGAAGCTATTGCAATGGCTTCGAAATTTAAATAATATAAATTTTTGGAAATTTTCTTCATAGAAATCCGTTTCAGACCATTCTAAAACGATTCCTGAAATTTAACACTTTTTTATATGTACATATATATATATTTATATATATATGTGTCACTCCAGACGATAACTCTCGATAGAATTGAGATAAACAGCTCAAATTTGCACAAAAAATCTATCTTGGCAATCGAAAGGCTAAGTTCGAAGATGGGCGAAATTGGCCTACTCTAAGGAGGGTTTTGGCGCATTTAAAGTGCGCAAAAATTACCCAAAAATCCCCAAAATGTTATTTTCCAACAAGTGACCCCTCATTTTAAAGGTTTTTGCACGCTGAACACGATGGTGGAATCGGATTTTAGATATCTTGATCCGTTCTCAAATTAGAGCATTTAAAGTGCGCAAAAATTACCCAAAAATCCCCAAAATGTTATTTTCTAACAAGTGACCCCTCATTTTAAAGGTTTTTGCACGCTGAACACGATGGTGAAATCGGATTTTAGATATCTAAATCCGTTCTTAAATTAGAGCATTTAAAGTGCGCAAAAATTACCCAAAACTAGGATAATCTTTAAACTCTTACCCCCCCCCCCCCCCCCCACCCCCTTAGAGTGGTCAGATTGAAAAATGTGAGAAGTATTAATTGAAGACGAGAGTTCGAAGCAAAAAAGGGGGAGGCAAACGATTAGTACAACTCCTTGAATTTCCCATTTGACATATAATTGTTATGATACCTTCATAGATAGACAAGTACCGGCCCACGTATTACTAGAAGGAAGACGAAAGAAAAAATATATTTCAAATTATTCAATTTAGGTACTAACTGTAGGAGGAAGAAGTTTTCCTTTATTCAAAACCATAGCCATTAATTCGAATATTTCTTTGAAAATTCGCTCATTAAGTCATGCTGCATGACTGGTTTTTTTACTTTGTTACTGCCACCATGATTGAATTTCCTCCTCCACGTTGGACACTTGTATAAAGTTGCATCGTGTTGTAGGTAAAGATGATCAGTTGTGCCAGGCGTGTGGGAAAATGGAGTTCATATTATGTGATCATAATATATATGTGTGTTCCCCGCACACATACCTAGCTTGTTTGGTTTGCTTTTTTAAGTAAACACTGCGGTGTTTTACCAGTCTTTCTCCATTCGTCGTTGACGCGTGCCAGGGGATAGATAACCCGTTGACAATGAAGTTACCTCGAGGTTAACTTATCATCAAGGTCCATCTAGCCCTCAAAACTTCATATCGCTGTCTCTCCTTCATATCCCAGTGGTGAAAGCCAACGCAGGACGTGACTGCAATCAAAACTGCCTTGTTCATTATGATAATTTCCCATTTTATAACTTTTTTCTCTCACTAGACAATATTTCAAAGTCTCTCGTTTCCTTGACTCGTAATGTGATACGTCCGGTCATCCTGCATATTATGTCCCCCATCTTGGACAGAAATTCGACCGTCCACTAAATACTAACCACCTTCATGGAGAACCACTTTTAATCATATAAACTCAGTATGAAAAGCCTGATGTAGGCTAGGTGTGTTCAAAATTATCTTGTTTGTTTTATACGGGTTTTATTGTTGCGGTCTATCCGCTCAATTCATTTCTACTACAACCTACCATACGATTACTTTCTGATATATTATTGTAGGAACTACTACACACTCGACTAGTCACTTCTTTCCAGCATTTCCCCCCTCATATGGAGTTATAGAAACTTTTGATCTCACCTCCAACAAAATATTATATGTAAAAAAAAATTATGTATGTACGAGTATATCATGAGGTTGGGAATTTTTCTGTTCAGGTTGAAAGGTTCGTCTTATCAATAATTCACCCAACAAACTCCACACCCAAATATCCTGACAAAACATTTCGAATCGCGGATGAATGAGAAGATATGGCGCGAGAGGGAGGAAGCCATTTAAATCACATTAACCTTTTAAAGCCACTAAATCTCGCCCAAGGCAAACAGAAACCCCTACCGCGACAAAGTATAAATCTTCATTTGAAGAATTTCGAGATATATCCGTTTCTTTGAAAAACGAGAAAAGAAAAAAACATTTTTCCACAGGTTTCCAAGTGTGAGGTGGGTTGGCTTGTTAACTAGGCATAAATAAAGCAGTCAACAAGGGGACGGGGGCTCCCGAGGTGGTAGGTATCGTACAATGGTTGCGCCTCTCACGTTCTCTCCAGATCCCTGGCTGGTTTTGCCGTATAAATTTCTACTGTTGATAATGCCACAGTCGACACCCGTCCGGACCTCCCGCGCTCTGCCTTCCCACTCGCTATCGTGTCATATTCTTTTTCGCCGAGTCGTTTTTTTCAGAAAATAAATTCCTTCTTAATGGACAGCCTGCTCAATACATAATGAGGTTTGTTATGCAGAGTCCGCTCGCATTGGAACTATCGCGTAGAATTTCCATTCTTGGCAGAAGATGGGTAAAGGAAGACTATAATGAGTGTCTGGTGTCGCCAAAGCTGCATGGTTTCCAACTGAACTTGAATCCATACCTTCGATGCATACAAGACACGATGTGATAGCAATGCTGCAGAGCTTTGGTCATGCAAAGGATTGTGATACATACCTACTTATTTAACTAAATGATTTGTATGTATAATTTTCCATTCGCACGGCGTTTCATCATAATTATCGCCTCCAGAAATTTCATATCAATTTGAAACTACTCGATTTAGGCTACTCGTCTTTATAACCTCGGATGCCACCATCTCAGCGTGCTAGAATCTTTAAATAAGACTCCCTACCACTTCTCCGAATTCCACTCTTGGTAGTTCCTCATCATGAGTTGTCCCTGAAAGTGTGACACACAAGTAACAGCGCCCCGCCCGCCCGACATTCAGCAACTTCTGTTTTAAATAATCTGTCAGCGGTTCATCAATCTAAATATTTTATTCATTACTAGGCTCTTCATGAAGATTCAGGAATGTACCATTATCACTTCAAAATTGATTTTTGCACCTGTACTAGCGGTGGGTAAGAGTACTTCATTTGAGGGACTCAAGTTCGAGTAGTTCTTTTGAGTTAGTTCATTATTTCATTCCAGCTCCTTTTCAGTCACAGGACACAAACACTATACTAGAACGAAGATATACAATACCAAGTTAGTTCCTTATTCCTCTGATCTGTCGTTCCATGATACTATAAAATCCTTAAGTAGTACCCACCCCATATGAACTAACTCCTATCTAAATAACTCCGGAACTAGGGAACTATCGTTCAGTGGATACACCATCAACTACTCATTTGTAGTAAATGAAACTATCGGTCTGTGCATACTATAAGCTCCTTAAGTAGTATTAATATTCACCCCATCTGAATGAGTCCTAAGGAACTATCGTTGTTTTGGATACTATCAATCCCCAGTCTCCTCACGTGGTAAAGAAACTATCGTTCTGTGGATACTATATTAATTCCTCAGTATCAATTCACCCCATCTGAATGAAATGAAGGAACTATCGTTCAGTGGATACTATCAAATCCTCATGTAGTATCCACCGTTCCTATGAACTGCAATAACAAGTTACTAGTTTTTTAGTTTTTAGTTCATAATTCACAGAACGATAGGTAGTTCTTTAGTTCCCCCTTCCTACATCCAATATCCATCTCTCGACACTGGGTCCTTGATTCTTTTACTCTGTGGTCCAAATGAACGAACTTTCAGTGAAGTGAACTAAGTCAAGGAGTATTGGCGGGTTTAGTTCTTCAGGAGTAGTTCAGTCAGGAACTGCCCACCTCTAACCTGTATACACCCTATAGTTATATACCTATTATGGTTGATACAATTATACGATATAACAACATTTAAATTTAATAGAACATGTGTGTGCTTTGCAGCTTTTGAGATCCCCTCTAAGAAGCACCTCTGTAATACAGGACCTGATGTACACAGGAGTGTTCAAGTATGACTCGTTAGCAACGTATTGGAATCGGATATCATTCAGACTGACAGCATTAAACTTGGAGATTGGAGGCCTAACAGAGCACATGATGATTCCTTGACCAGATCCGTGTTTCCACAGTTGAGACAAAACTTCCGTGCTAACGTATGTAAATCCTCTGTGAGGGCGGGGAAGGTCCTGATCTGGGAGCGATTAGGGCGTCTGATGCGGGAAGAGCAGATGGAGTCAGACCTCGTTTTCGGGGAGACACGGAAGGTTCAGGGTCCACTGCGTGCTTTGGAAAACACGAACAGGAAAATGCCAATTACCCAGCGGCTCATGATGCTCCTTTCGCCCTAAACCGTCAAGTGTTCTGATGCCCCCGGTGTACTCATGTGGTAAACGCTCATCAAAACTTGTGGCTTCGTCTTCTGAATCGAGGATGAACGGTTCGATTCAACGTGGTGGACTGGTGGGCTTTTTCATGCCAGGCCATCCTTGCCATTTGTTTGCATAATTAAATGCTCTCAATTGCCATAAAAATATGTCTTTTATGGCTTACGCTGCTCTTAAACTGAATATAGTTCACTCTAATGTAACTATGGAGATTTGCAGTATCGATATTGGTTCGTCTGGGTAGTGAAATCTTCGGCAATGTTGTTAGAACATGGTGTATTACATGGCCCTAGCCGATAGAAAAGTCGTTTACTGTTTGACCCTTGTATTATTCACACTGGCTGTGACAAATAATATATCATTACACGAGGTGCAGCTCGTTACCATCAGACAGAAGACTTATTTTTGCGAAAAATCCTTTTGATCCTCAGAATAACCTTTGTCGAAGTCTATTTGAAGTACCTAGGTGCGCGGAGTTTGATGCCTGTGTTTGAACCCACAGCTGAGTTTTTTTCATTTGATTGTAAGGAGTTTAGTGGATGCTTAATTTTGGAGTTTGTAGCGACTGTAACTATAATTTATGATGAATTGCCCCCGGCGCAGGACTAAGAGAGTAGCACCAGATTGTTAAATCGTTCTATAGGTACTTACTGCTGTTTGGTGTGAATCCCTGGTAGGGAACGCTGGCAGTGAACTATTATAAAATGATCCCCAGGGTGTATTTCCGTTTTCATTTACTGGAGAACCGAGGGCCGCTGGTGTGAGAACACGGATAATGTTTAATGTAGGTGTGCGGATTTGCAAGAGATCGCGGTACGCAGGAGGGGGATATAGGGCGGTCAACGGTTGATTAATTTTCAACTAATCCGAGCAATAAGCCCTCAAACGCAGGCTTGAAATGTGGTTTCCCGAATTGGGTCTCTCCCACCCATACCTTGTCACAAGGACGTGTAATACATTGAGGCCCCAACACACACTCGATCTCGGTAAACTCGCCAAACGCGTTGGCAAATAATCCAAACGATTTGCAGGGATTGACCGAGGGATGCTGTGAACGCCCTCCACCACCCATCCCTCCTAGTACCCGATGCTACAACAAATTTATTGTCAAATGATAAATATCCTGGGAAAGGGTTTGTCGATAATGGCTGCATCGAATAGGCTGGTCGGAGGGTTCTTCTCCCACAGTCGGAAGGTTTGTGGTGGGCATCGGGGTGAGGGGGGTCTATTTCGTAAATTGTCGATTTATTGTAGGGCTTATTTCCCCCTCCAGCCCGCGCTTCCCATCGCGAATTGAATGCCGTTTTAATTTTCCGGTCAGTCCCGTAGCCGAGATGAAATACCACCTCCATTTAAAATGAATTATTCTCTTCGCGGTTTTTGTGACACGTGTATAGAATCTCCACAACAACCAGCAATTTGAATTCGATCGAAAATTATGAATGCAGAAATGTTTTGTATTCAATCCCAGAGCTACACAAGAATTCTTGTTACTATATTAAATCATTTAAGATCAATGATCAGGTTAAAATTTTGGAAATTTTACTTAGGAATGGTGAGTTTTCTTCTAGATGACACTGCATAACAACTTGGTGTTGTCGGTGCTCATTGACTCCTACCTAGCACCGCAGTAGCATATGCGCAGCGGACCGCGAAGGAGATTGTTACAGAGGTGTTATCAAAGAGGGGAGAAGCGTGAAGCTGAACGGCGAATCCGCCTCGGACAAGCTATAGCCCACACTTTGCCAACTTCTTGGATATTCCATAAGGTCGATCGGTTCTCGAGGACCAGGTTCATAACTCAGGGCCCTCAGCCGAACGTCTCGGGGTCCTCATCAACATAAGAAAGGCGACAACTAGGAGAACTGGCTGTTCCACCTGCAGGTCCAGTTCGAAATTTCTCTTCGTGTACCGTCGC
Organism: Leptopterna dolabrata; assembly: GCA_954871275.1. Classification (NCBI taxonomy): domain Eukaryota; kingdom Metazoa; phylum Arthropoda; class Insecta; order Hemiptera; family Miridae; genus Leptopterna; species Leptopterna dolabrata. Next base: position 10,821,926 of record OX940975.1, on the reverse strand, counting down.
AAATTTTTTTCGACTCAACGCGGTACAGCGCGGCTTCATACAACATCGACCCCAAGTCCCTTGATAATCCGTGAAAATATGGCCTTTATATTCCGGAAGTACGAGGGCCAGCTTGTCGAAAATATCACTGAGGACAAGAAAACAGCTATACTTGTGAAAGCAGCTCTACTGGGGGAATAGCAATGAACATCCACAATATGGACATCCTTGAAAATCAAAAGTCCAACATACGCCAACGTCCTCACAACGCTCAGTACACAACGCTACATGTAGGTTATCCTACTCAAATCTTCCCTATACTGATTTCGATGACGTCACGTAGATACCTAATATTTCAAGGTTGTTATCAAGATTCGGACTCACGTAACCTGACAGTAGGTATAAATGAGAAACAATGTGACATCATTGTTTCTATCTCATAATTTGAATGTGATTGTAGTACCTAAATCGCGGAAGCGAAGCCTTGGATTCTGTAATTATGGTGCAGATTCGGCGATGGTTTTGGAGTCCTTATCATAAAAGGAGAAGGTTCAATTCAGTGAGACCGGTTTCGGCGTATTAGGCCATCGTCAGGGGTTCATCTCACGGGTTTGACTTCCAGATAAATGAGATTTTCCTTTTATGACATATTTTGGCTGGAACCCTATTCTACGCAACCAATATTGTCATGTTTCGCTCCTCGGGCAATAATGACCATCCTCCGTCTCGAGAACTCCGTGACATCATGGAGACTTTCTACGGTAATTTGAGCAGTTTTCTTTTGTCTCGAGAACATTTCTGCTTGCTTCCGGGGTGACCCGAAAAATTCAGGACGCCTTAGAGAAATCCGCATCAGTCTTCTGTAAGGTACTTATTATTGATGCACGAAATAGCCTACAATGCCATCCCTGGAAACTATGGGTAAATCCTGGGGTCTGTTGATAATCAAAGAAAGATTACCTGCATTCTCCGCGCGAGAACTTCTAAATTAGGTTTAACGTTCCTCCTGTTTCTTGGTCAAACTGAACAAAATTTGAGCAACATTATAGGTTTCAACAGCGCTGAACCCTATTTAGAAAATGAAATATCAAAATTTTTAAATTTGGACAAGGCCCTACAAGTTTCCCGTTCAATTTTTTTTAGTCAATCTACAAGCTAAAATCAATCCGATGATAAGACACTGAACCACTGTAAAGAACCTGAGTTAATTTATGACCAAATATCAATATTAATTCATGCCCTATAAATTTTAGATAGCCGTGAATGGAATTTGTGTTATATCCGGGCGTTTCAGCTCTTATTGTTGAGATTCTTCATTAATTATTTGGGCACCCAAGAACGCCAAGTTTAACGAATGTTCCATATTTTAATGTTTTTCAATAAAGTCTTTTGCACGAATCACGATATCAAGGTTTATTAAATCTCGCTCTGCAGCTTTAAGTACCTCTACACAAGGTGCATCTATACTTATCACATAATGTACTGTAGGATCAATTTCGTACTTTCAGGGTTTGACTCACTGAAATCAATTGTTGACTCGTTTGATCCCATAGCCCCGAAATGGAAGGAGTGCCGCTCTCTAGTGCAGAAAAGCCCATTACCATTCTTAGATTATCACGTCATGGCCAAAGTGTAGGCCGTTGAGAACGTCTAGAACGATTCCTAAAGTCAAAAATACTCCTAGAAACCGATAAATCCTCGGAAAATCAATTCCTCAAGTACCTACATCACCACAAAACGACGGCATTTTGACCGAAGCTCCCCACAGCAGAAGGGTGATAAATTCCAAGGTATTCCCCCTCCACCCGCCACACCTTTGTCCGCTTGTCCGTCCGATGAAGCTTGCGCTGAAGATAACAGATCGCCCCTGCGGAAGATGATATATATCGTCTCTCATACGCCTCAATTTCCCAGGGCGCTAACTCATCTGGACTCCGCCCACAGGAAGTGAACCCCCTGCCTCACCGCAATCAACGAAACGGTGCCTCGATTGATCGATTGTTCCAATTAGTCAATTTGAAAATTAATTAACAGATAAGGGCCTTCGAGGTAACCCAACATACATGTACAGGAAACTGAAAAAAAGAACACAGAACTAAACCCGCTGTAGGTTTTAAATAATTAACAAAACGTTGCTTAGTGAGCTCCCAGTTTTATATTTGTTGATATCTGACAACGATTTCAAGCTCAACGGGTCTTTTGAGGTTTTGTGATACCTTACGAGGAGAACTTACTATAGATCTTCGTTACGCAGATTCTTAATCCCAAACCTAGGATCGCGATGTTGTGTATCTTGAAGATGTTTTTTTAATGCAATCTCCTTTCAATTCACTTACTATGGTAACTCATCCTTCACACTCCTATCAACCATTAGAATACTGGATGGTGCTAAAAACACTTCACGATGAAGTTTTCTCGCACTTTTTGTTTTGTTCACCGAAAATTTTGAACTGTTTTTTTGTTTTTTTTTGGTGCAGATATTGGTTTTGAGTTACATGCATAATATGATCACTTAATTAACTCAAAAGTAAAGAACTATTACCTACTTATTCTAGCGCTCGATAATAGTCATTCATATAATTATTAGATGTCAGAATATAACAGTTTCGCTTTAATTTCACCTGTTGGGCAAAAACAAAAATCGGTACTTAGGTATTATACGGAGGCCACTAGTTTTGAGGGGGTATATACCTAAGTATAGGTATACAATGTAGGTACACCTAATATCCCTAAGTAGGTATTACTAGACCTACCGGTGGCTCACCAGAAATCAATAATATTTTTGCTAGTATTGGTTAGTAAATATGGTTCTTTTCGGTTATACCCCCCCCCCCCCCCCCCCCAGTCAAGAGCCCACCGTCCCAGCTCTACTTGTCTTGTTTTCTGGTATTTTATACCTAACATTACATTCCACTAATCTATTCAGAAGTCCCAAACAACCTGCTCATTCACGGGATAGTTTCTGGGATTGTTTATCTTTTTTGAGATGCGAGCGCTAGCGAGCATCCAGATCGCTTGACAATGCGAGCGGCAGCGAGCAGTAGGTACTTTTCGGTAGATACTTTTCGGTTAGTGGAATGTAATGGAACGCTCGACTCACAACAATACTAGAATAGTTCTACTACAACATCTATAACAATTTAACCTTCTGTAAGTGCCGCGGCGCGTTTCGTAATGGTGGCCTCCGTTTAATACTCAAGTACCCAAAAATCTGCCCAAATAATAATTTGGGTTATTTATTTATTTCCAACCATGTATTCTTTCTGTTTTCAGATCGTACTTAACTCCATGCATAGATATCAACCCAGAATCCACTTAGTGAAATGGAGGGACCACGGAGGCCCCATCACAGATCTCGAGCAGGAGCAGTTCAGAACGCATATTTTCCCCGAAACCGTCTTCACGGCAGTTACTGCCTACCAAAACCAACTGGTAAGAATCTAATGCATGTCGATAACTTGAGTGGATAAGAAAACGAATGTTATTTTTTGTAATCTGTTGCCCATCCAGCGCTCCATTTTAGGGATGAATAATTCATATTATTCACGTACTTACAAAAATGTCGAACCTGTAGATTTTACATTTTAGAAGTAATTCGGAATGAATGAAGATATTCAGAATGAACAAGTAGGTAGGCCATATTCCATTACTTCAAGAGGACTAGGAAATGGGTATACAAATCATGTTTTACGTGTGATTTCCACGATTAACAGCTGCAACAGTGGTTCTTGAGATAACGTTACATAGTGATAACAGAGTTCAGGAAGTGTCTATGTATATTAGAAATTTATTAACAGCTCCTCGCTTGAGTGTGTTCATAAACTGGTGGGTGAAAGTACCAAGAAGTCAGTGAGGTTCATGACCTAGTTTACTGTCTCCTATACTGTTGAATCTAGGTGGGACAATGAATACTCTCACATACTAACAAGATCAACTATTTGATCTCATAATTTATCACCTCCACCTTACACCGCTCACAGGAACGTATCACATGCACCAATGGAAAGTGTGTTTACGACGCTATTACGAGTATAGTGTTACAAGATGACAATTTTTGCCTCGATCGGCAAGGAGAGAGGGTTCATTGTTAAAATTGTATATCTCTCATGATAATTAGAAATTATCCGCGTTATCAAAGCAATGGGGAAGTACCGGAAGGGACTCATTCGCAGTTCGCTATTTGTCAGATTATCCACGTATCATTTCAGCGGATGTTTCCATAATTTTTGGGATGAGATGTTGGTCGGGTGGGTTCATTGAGATGGCAACTGGGGTCAGAGAAGTCGTCCGTTCGAATCCCAGCGGCCTCTCGTCCTAACCCAGGGGCGGTGAAGTAATGGGTAGCCTTAATAACATGATCGGAACAAATTAACTAGCTGTAAAACTCTTGTGAGTTTATTAGGTACGTACCTAATGTTTTTTTATTGTTTTTGTGTTACAGATAACGAAACTAAAAATAGATAGCAACCCGTTCGCCAAAGGATTCCGAGACTCGTCGAGACTAACGGACTTCGATAGGTGAGCGCAACAAGAATTTTCTTTTTGACTAAAATCAGCCGCTTGCGCTGTACAAAAATATTTCCGGCACTGAAGCACGAACATGCGCTCATTAAACCCCGACTTTACAGTCAGATATCGAAAAGCTTCTTCGCGATTGTGATCTCATCCCGGGACGGAAGGTCAGGGCACGTCTGAGACCGACATTACGACCCTTTTCACCCAGTTTATTTTCCTTCAACGTTTGTGACTCGTTGGTATGGGAATCGGCCGCGGTATTGGATGACGGCGGGGGTTCTCGCGTTCCAAACGACGGACGGAGTGTTTTGACGCGCTTAGAGGGGAAAAAACTTTCTAAATGCCGTATTAATTCTGATTATTAATCTGAGGATCGAGGAATGAAAATTATCTTGTTGATATTCCTTGGCATTCTTGACTGGGACGGTTTCATGGTGGCATAGGCTCTCAGTAACATCCACCCCTTCCCGCCCGTCTACAACTCCGGTCAGTTATAATATGCGCCGTGGGCTAGTTTGAAGTTCCAAGCAATTTTATGCTTGTCACAATAAATTATTCGAACCATTTTTTCTACAAAAGAAAAGTTGTCGAGAATTTAAAAGTTGATAAACACCAATCATTACAAAATTTCCTACGAACGATACCTGAATTATCAGAACAAAACAACAAAACATGATAATGAACTAGAATCGCCTTTTGTAGCATTCTGCACCGTCTGTAATGAGGTTGACTCAACTGTGACTCAAGCGATTCGTCGTTATCGAGTACCGATTTCAAGGTGAAGCTTCAATTTTGATTTGTTTAGTGTCACTTGTAGCTCTTTACCTGTTAACATGTATCATGTTTTACCGCTGGGTTGTGTGCTCGAAAATTAAGCAAAATTAAGCGCGAGCCGCCATCAAGTACTCATTTGAAAAAACTACAGGATAAAAATAAAATAGTCTATTTACACGTACACTAGCAAACTGTAGACCGCTTTCGGTTGTTACACCATCGTCAGTACACTATAGAATCACCCTCTATAGTGTACTGACGATGGTGTAACAACCGAAACCGGTCTACAGTTTGCTAGTGTACGTGGAAATAGACTATTTTATTTTTATCCTGTAGTTTTGGTTTATTATTTTCAATAATGAACCATTGGAATCGAGCATGAAAAAAAAAAAAATCTTACCCCCCCCTCAAAATTTGATGGTTTACGTTTCAAGGTATGTAGAATCCAAAACTGCAATAAAAATTTTTCTGTCTGTCCGCCGTAAGCCGTACGGGCCACTTTTCTTAGTTACCATGAAACAAAATTGATGAAATTCGGGTTATAGGTTCCGTTCGGGGTCTAGTTGGTCCTCGAAGCTCGACGTTACTGTCAGTCATCTCTAAGGGGTTCAAAATAGGGTTTGAAATTTTCAAAACGCCTATATACCCTTTTTTTACGTGAATATTTTTACGGTTTTAAATAGTTCTTGAACTTGCGAGTTTTTTAAGACCACCCGGAGCATCGTACGTCCAGCCGTTCGTTCACAGTAAGGCCCCGAAGTTTGCACCGACAGGCATTTTCGATTCCAGGGTGAATGAAATTGTATACATTCAGACCAAATCTCATTACCAGGGACGCGCCGACAATAGGAAATTGGCCGGAGATAAAATCATTGCTAGGGGCCACCTGATTATATTGGAGGAGTATGAAGTCGAGTTGGTTGTTCTGTGATAATTATTTCATTTGAAAAATGAAATAATATCACATCTCTTATCTCTGCTCTCTTGGAGTTTGTTGATAGGTAGTGAAACTTGAACAAACGTTGAAGTATTATTGATGGGTAAATTATTACTATACGATGGTAAATCATTACTCAAGGGTAAATTATTACACAACGGTTCATTATACCATCTACGAAGAAGGGGCTGGAGTTTGTTGGTAGGTACTTTTGCAACTTTTTTCACCCCTCATCAACAATTTCTTTTCAGAACTTCATTATGTGTTGTTTCTTTTTGTTAGGTACTGTTTGTCATCGGCAGAATTATTTTAGCAACATTTAACTCGTGATTTAGGTAGGTACCTAGTAACGAGTACGGGGTTAGGTACTAACCTACGGAGGGTCTGCGATCTACTATTATATAGTACATATTATATTATAATATAGACGGGTTATCTATACAGAGAGTTGTGATCTGTAACAGAAGGGTATTCTGTACAAAATAATAAACCGTTGTGCAGGGATTTGCAGCGTTTTTGCTATGGATTTCCACTATTCCGCCGCGAGTGATTTAAGTTATATATTTATGTACTCATTTTCTTCGCTCCTACAGCTAATTTACACTTCGAAGCTGTAATTTAGTTTGTAGACTCCTTATGACTTTTACAGCTTCGGAGTGTAAATCCGAATTGCTATATGCCGGAAATCAGCAAGATTTAAAAAATGTGTATTTACCATTAGACACAAAAGTTCATCCATCACCTACTCGGTTATTATAATAATAGTAATTGCCAAATGATTCTCCATATTACAGAACATCTGATCGATTGATCACTGTTGACACCCCAGTTTCACGTAGTGAAACAATCAGCGGTTGTGATTCCGACACAAACTAAAAATACTTGAAATAATAATTTATGAAATACCGAAAGTTGAATATTGTCAGCAAAGTGATATTTCTGCATATTGGAAAGACACCACGGTAAGAGGTCATTATCTATTACAACCAGATTACATGAAATGATATCTTTCAATCACACCTTTCCATAATTCGTTCAACCACATTTCGTACAGGCACCCATACTACAGATCAAAAATCGTACAGATCACATCGCCGTTACATTCAGTACTTACATTACGACGTGAGAAAACATGATACATGATTTTTATTTAATGGTTGCAACAGGAAATTTTTTTAATTTTTATTTCTCATGCCTTCTTTTTAACATCTTAGGTGCGGCATACAGAGTTGGCTGAATTGATAATTCAATGGACGATGAAACCGCTGATTCTTATATCTCTGGGATTCATTCGCTTTCCTTCTAATCAGTGCTCCGCGTGTCTAGATGCTCCACTTACCACCGGCTAACGTTGCATTTTGATTAATTAGACGATCAGAATGCAACGTTAGCCGGAGGTAAGTGCAAGTTAGCACGAATAATAATTTTATTCGTGCGATAATCCCTGTGAGAAGACGGTAATAAATTGCGCTTTATCACCCCATTGTGCGGAAGGCGCCCAAACGAAACGTAGCGAATCAGGATTTCACGAGATCTGTTGCCTCGGAACAGTTATACGACGGGACTCATTATCTTTATCCAACCTGCACATCCTGAATCTTGTATACCATTTACATAGGTGCTCACATGGGTAATATTCATTTTTTATAACCTCGAAGTTATTTACTTTGAGAAAAATGAAAAATAAAAGTGTGTTCGACAGAAAGCAGAATTGTGCAGTAATTCCGTATATTGTTGGCAGCATATCGAGCTAGAATAGCATCTTTCTCTCAGGTAAGCTGCAGAACCAAACTTCATCGCATTTAGGCATCATATTTTTACTCATATTCTTTTGGGTCTGAGAACAAGACGTTTGGTATTGAAAGTATGAGACGCTGTGGAAAACTGAGGAAATATAAGATCCAGTCATGCAGCCATGAACTTATGAGCGAATTTCCGGAAGTATCGTTCAAACTCAATCTTCCCTTCGATTTACTTGTTACCTACATTATCTCTTCATTTCCCAATGATTAATTTATTGGCCTCTAAACGGCTTTGTTTTTCAAATGAGTGTTTACTGTAAAAACCTGCCTTATTCTATTGATTTTATGGAACACTCAGATTATGAGCAAGTAAGCAGAATCTGGTCATGTAATTATACAGGTACCTACTTTTAGTGCGACAACATTTTTTGTTCTGGACACCTTTCAATGCCTCGAGTCACCAAGTCACCATCCTATTACCCATTAGAATGGTCACCAAGTTTGGTGATGTTATAGCGAGTTTTGGTTGTTGTGTGAAAATGTTAAGACTGATTTATGACCCAACGGAACTTAAATTTGGCCCACTTTTTGTTTTCCGAAAATTCGCACATAGCTATGCGAACTCATACTTTTGTTTATATCTAATCATACTAAACATTTAGGCAAAGTTTATCGTTTGCTTTCGAAAATGTGGCAGGTAGCTAAGCCGCCTAAGCGGATTCGAACAAAAACAAATGTCTAGGATTCTAAAGCTGACTTTTTGCTTCCTCACTACCGAAGGGTAGGGAGGCCTTGGATTCGTGATTGTGAAGGGAAAAAAGTATGTCCTCCAAAATTAAAATGTCTACTACCATTTTGCGTTTCAGACATCAAAGAACATTTCTGGTTCCGTGTCTGTCTGTCTGTCCGTCCGTCTGTTTGTCTGTCTGTCTGTGGTGACCTTGTGACGCCCTTAACAACCCGAAATAATGGTCGAAATGGGCTGACATTTGGAGGGTGGGTCACAGATGGTCCCATACCAAAATCACAGAAAAAGTAATAACTTCAGTCTGCGCATGCGGAAACGTGAAATACTAGAAACGCCCATAACTACCTCAAATGTCGTCGAAATGAGTCCAAACTTGGAAGGTCGATCAGGAATAATACTTTGGTGGTTCCCTGTGAATTTCATTGGAATTGTACAGTAACTTCCATCTCCGCGTGCGCGAACATGAAACGTTGACCGTTTCCTTGTAACGCTTTTAACTATGCGAAAAATAGTCGTAGGGAGCTGAAATTTCTAGGGTACATGCGGGTTAGACCACAGATGGTCCCACATTAAAATCATTGAAATCGTTCCGTAACTTTCGTCTGCGCATGCGTAAGCGTCAGCTCTTCGTAGCGCCCATAACTCCCCTCAAATCATCGTAAAGCAGTGAAATTTTGAAGACAGATGGTGGTGAGGTGATGGGCTAACTAATTCTGTTAGTCCATGTGACCTGAGTCGTTAAGTCGTTAACCCATGCATGGATACTCCACCTGTCCACTGAATGAACCAACCCATCACCACAACCCGTTCATGTGATTCAAGTGAGGAAGCTGCCTACTCGAAGTGGCAGACCGTTTTTTAAATGCACTAGAAACTATCTTCCGTAAAATGGGGGAAGTGGACATTGCCGACGCTGCGCCTCAGTGTCTAGGAAATGTGAAGTTGATGACTATAATTGGAATGAGCGTCTTTGGCTGACGTCACGTCGAGTGTTGAATGGAAGAGTTTGGTACCTGCACTCGGGTGAAAACCTTATTCGATTCCAACCGATCTCACCGGCTTAATAATAGTTTTCCATTGCCTAATCCCGATGATAGAACGCGTGATGATCCTCAGCCGAGGCCGGGGGTGATATAAAAAAAAGAAAAAAATATGAAAAGAAGAAAATAAAAAAAGGAACGGGATAGGTGGCTTATTATTTCCAAGCCGCGGGGGACCTGTACGATCGCCGACTAATTTCCGGATGGACGTAATAGGTTTCAAGTTCCAGTAGCATTCTTCACATCAAATCACGCACTCGATTTGCCGTCCCTCCGCTCCGGAGCGACCGGGGAACCTCTCGGGAGGAACCTCAGGAGTCCATTACCGTTTGACTGATGATTCTTCGTCCTGTGAGGTCCCGCGAAATCTCGCGTCGGCGTCCTTCTTTGTTTCAATCCCTCCCCCTTCTTCGACTCCTTCTTCAACTTCATAGGAAGAGAAAGACCCGACAAATTGAAAAATTAAACCCCGCGCCGCTTCTCATTAAGGCGCCTCCTTCGGCAATCAAAATTTCATTAGCGACTCCCCCGTTTGAGGTCGGGGCCTCTGAGGACCAGCGCTTTGCTTTCGTCTCGCGTAATTCCACCGAGGGCATTACGGGGTTAAGGCATTATGTGTGATTTCACTTGTCGACCATCTCTCGGTGAGATTGAGCGGGTGGAGGCGGACCGATTACAGGCCGTTTAACCCCTGGAACTCACTGAAAAGGTCTGTGAGATCTTTCCAAACTCCTGAGGGTATTTAAATTCCAATCATGAACAGAGTTTTGCCAGATTTCATAGGAGAAAAAACGTGGGCTCCTCTCTAAATTGTTTCAACGTCTTCACTTGAAGATTTCCTGATCTGTTTTTCCCCCTTTTGGTTTATTATTTTCAATAATGAACCATTGGAATCGAGCATGAAAAAAAAATTTAACCCCCCCTCAAAATTTGATGGTTTACGTTTCAAGGTATGTAGAATCCAAAACTGCAATAAAAAATTTCTGTCTGTCCGCCGTACGCCGTTCTGGCCACTTTTCTTAGTTACCATGAAAAAAAATTGATGAAATTCGGGTTATAGGTTCCGTTCGGGGTCTAGTTGGTCCTCGAAGCTCTACGTTACTGTCAGTCATTTCTAAGGGGTTCAAAATAGGGGTTGAAATTTTCAGAATGCCGTAGCTCGAAAACTTTCGATAGAAGGGTTGGTTTTCTTTACGTTATTAAATTTGTCTTGAGCTAAAAAAAATTTTGAGACCACCTGGAGCATTGTACGTCCAGCCGTTCGTGTGCACCAAAAAGCTTCGTCAACACGATCGTGAATCAAACGGTATAAATCCGGCCCAGATAATCATCACTATGGAGCACCTGATTGTACTCAAGCATGGCTGTATGAAGGCGAGTTGGTTGTTCTGCGATATTATTAATTTCATTTGATAAGTGATGGACTATTGGATTTTGTTGGTAGGTACTTCTGAAACTTGAACAAACGTTGAATTACTATTGATGGGCAAATTATTACACAATGGCAAATTATTAAATAACGGTAAATTATTACACAACGGTAAATTATTTCATAACGGTAAATTATTACACAACGGTAAATTATTACACAACGGTTCATGTACCAACAAGGGGCTGGATTTTGTTGATCGGTACATTTGCAACTTGAACAAACGTTGAAGTATTGTTGATGGGTAAATTATTACACAACGGCAAATTAATACACAACGGCAAATTATTACACAACGGAAAATTATTACATAACGGTAAATTATTACATAACGGTAAATTATTACACAACGGTTCATCAACCAAGAAGGGGCTGGATTTTGTTGATCGGACTTGAACAACCGTTGAAGTATTATTATTGATGGGCAAGTTATTACACAACGGTTCATTATACTTGACCTCGAAGGTAGGTATTGACCACAGAAAACAGTGATCTACGCAGAAGGGGCATCTATTTCACTCCACATCAACAATTTTCCTTCAGAACTTCATCATTTTCGTTTTTTTTTCCCTTTTTAGTTACTGCTTGTCATCGACAGAATTATTTTAGCAACATTTAACTCGTGATTTAGATAAGTACCTAGTAACGAGTACGGGCTTAGGTACTAACCTACCTACGGTTTCGTTCTTGTTTCAATTAATTATTCGTTTTTTTCTCATTTCAATTTTTTGTTGACTCTGAGACTTGATAATATAGCTTTTCCAAATGAAAATAAACATTTTCCAAATTGAATGTAACGTTTTCCAAATTAAAGCTAACATTTTCCAAATACATTGAAACATTTTCCAAATACATTGAAACATTTTACAAATTGAAATAAACATTTTCCAAATAGACTAAAACATTTTCCAAATAGAAATAAACATTAACCGTATACGTTTGAACTTTTGAAAAATCGCCAAAAAAAGTAAAATTAACGAACAGTCGATTACAAAACTAGGTACTTGGGCATCATGTGATGATGTTATAAACATAACGGTCCATACTCAGTGAAGAGGTAGACCTGCAGCTGCCTTTGGCAGAAGGAGGAAAATGTTCATGACGTAGTTGCTGCAGTCTGAAGATGTGATGGCACCAACACCTCTTGTGATTGCTTCATCCAGTAGGTGGTCTCTTACTTCGCTGAGGAGGCCCCGATATACGGATTTTATGTTAGAGAAGGCAAGTTCTTCCGGACTGAGCATAGGGGTGTAAGGTGGAAGAGACATGATGTTTATTTCTATTTGTAAATTGTTTATTTCTATTTCGAAAATGTTTCAATCTATTTGGAAAATGTTCATTTCAATGTGTAAAATGTTTATTTTAACTTGGAAAAGCTATATATAAGGTAAATGGCTACCCTACCGCTCGACCTGTGAACTGACGTGCTACTTCCCCCTCAACACCGAATAAAGCTCGACTGAGTGGGATAGTTCCAGTAAAGATTTATTTTAAAAGGAAATTTAACTTATTGTATTCATTTTCGTTGTTGAATTATGTTGTTCGGTGGAATAAACTCAATTTTCATTTCAGTTCAGTTCAATTGATGCAGATCACAGAAATTTTGGATCCACTGCAATAACCAACCGCCTTTTCTTCGAAAATCAGCGAAAATTATATACCTACCAATGCTAGATTGTACTGATGCTTGATCCCATCCCACAAATTTATTCGGTACCTAGCATATTATATGCCCCCTCCCCCCTCTCACGTGGTTCCCGACGTACACCCCATGCTGTAACGCATTTACGTCATTCGACATCAGGTTTTTTTTCTTCCGATAACAAAAGCAGCCTTCTGGGGGCCTATTCACTAAAATAGATAGTGGAAAGAGATTATCTATTTTGAAAATCTCCCGCGAGAGATAGCCTCCCCTGGGAGACAGTCTCTTCCAATGTCTCCCGGGTTCGTCTATTTTACTGAATAGCTCCAGAGACCTTGAGAAAGAGATATGGATCCTAATACACGAAAATGCCATAGTATCCATGAAGTGCGAGATGTTTGTGCCAGGAGTTCAATTCCTTAATAATGAACGTATTTCTTAGTAATACCATTCAATGGGTACCTACCTACCGCAATCCATACTTGGACGTTTTTACTCACGAATAGGATAAACGTTTAAATGAAATTGAAAAAAGTCTCAATTATAAACAGAAAAAGTCGAATTAGGGGGCTTGATGCTTGTATTATATCTACACCTAATGAACGGCCACTCTTAGGTGGGTAGGTACCTACCTCAACCCGTACTTGGACGTTTTTACTCATGAATCAATAATTATGTATATATTTTTAATTAAAATTGAAATGAAAAATTTAATCTTTATGAAATGAAAAACTTTATGAAATGAAAAAAATACACGATCAAAATTACCGATGTGGTTGCGGATGAACGAGGATATTACACGATCACTGTGAAACAAACGAGAAATAGACTCTCTCTTTCGAGGAAAGACACCTAATTAGCTGTCTCTCTGAAAGAGAGCGAGAATGCCAAGATGGCCGCCAACTCTCTCTTTTAAAAGTTACTGAATAACCCTGTCATGGATACTATAAAAATCTATTTTGCCAAAAGAGAGAGTCGGACCTGAAAGAGATGTCTCTTTGGCTTAGTGAATAGGCCCCCCTGTTATGCGTCTGTCTGTTTCTCGTAAGGATGTCTATCAATATCGATATGAATACCGTTCAGTTTGAATATTATATACTAACCAATCATATTTTTAAGGTAATCGCGATCTATCATCGCAATTTCTTTGGACGGCTTCCCCTATAAATTACATAGAAAGGTTTTGCAGGCCAGATAATTTTGGGTTTCAGACATGTGTTTTTCCGCCTACAAGGCGAAGTGTGAGTTACAGCAGCCCCGAAAATTGACGCTTGGAGGGTTAGACATAATTCGATAATTGACCACCCCTCAGAAAGACACCTAATTTTTTGATGGCGTAAGACACACCCTTCGATATAATTTCTTCTGTCGTTCCATCAGAGGGGAAAAATTGCGTTCACCTGGAAAGTAGACGAGAGCAGATGCGAGTTGCGCCTAGAGAAATTCTTTCGTACGTATAATCCTGTTGGATGGAACGAAATCCTCCATACTTGGTGTTGAAGAAGTAATGTTTTTACAGCTCCACAGACCCGCACAACTCCGCATGAAGTTTGCGGGTTACGGATCATCTAAGATTCAAGTACCTACAGAAGATCATCGAAAACTGACAGCATTCTAGTAGGCTCAGTTTCGCTAGAGGTGGTTTTGACATATCTGTCTCCATGTTAAGGGTACGTCAAAAATTAAATCAGCAACCTGCACAGCGGTTTTAATAAACATAGTTCTCATGCTTCTTTCTCATTGCACCCTGACAAAAACATGTTCCCCACCTGAAAGAAGAAAAAAAACGGAGTTATTGAAAAAATAGTCTATTTCCACTAATACACGAAAAAACGCGAAAAACACTGTTATACCGGTTTCGGTGATCAAACCATCGTCAGTAACAAACAATAACTGAAGGCGCATTGGAGAGGTGACCTTATAAATAGTCAAAAAGTGAAATGTGGTCGATTGGGATTGGTTGTGAAGAAGAATGGTTAAGGTTCAGGGAACAAAGGAAGGGGGGTCGATTCTGATTGGCCTAGGAAGAGAATGCCAAAAAGTGAAAGGAACGTAATGTGAAAGGGGGGGGGGGGGACTTGGTTCGTATCATGCAAAAATTAATAACGTAGATCCATTCATTAACTTCACCTTAGAATTCGGATGTTATCACCTAAATTTTCTTGATCTTTCCATTTCGTTGAATAATGGAAAACATGAGTTTTACATATATAGGAAAGATACTTATAGCGATATTACCATTCATAGTACTTCATTTCATCCAGTAGCCCACAAACAACTGAGGAAAATATTTCGATCAGTAGGTATACCGTATTACGGAAAAATTTCGGATAAAATTGGTAAGAGGTAAAATTAACTTCTAAAGGGTTCAAAGTAGGATATAAAACCAAAACTAATCAGATATTCATTAATTTCAGTTAAAGATAAAATTAATGTTCAAGATAAAAGTGGTGTTTATTAATTAAAGTGTTACTGTGGACTTGACTATTGTGGTCAAACCGGTAGGAAGTTTAGAGAAAGAATAAAGGAACATGAAAAAGATTTCAGGGATAATACGGGTGATTCGGCCTTTGCACGTCACTTGAATGAATCGAGTCATAGCTTGAATTTTGATCTTACAGGCAGACAGTTTGTTGAATATCTTCATTTCTGCCCAAACGGAACAACTTGTACTTGAAAAATTCGAAATATAAGTGATAGGTTGGGTAAATCTTTGAATGATGTAATTCCTTTAGGTTTTTCTCCATTATTGCGTTCAATTCTGTAACAGCTTGGTTCCTCACCTCCCCTTCTCACCCTTTTCTCCTTACGATTATTTCACTTTTTGGCATTCTGTTCCTAGGCCAATCAGAATCGACCCCCCTTCCTTTGTTCCCTTCACCATTCTTCTTCACAACCAATCCTAATCGACCACATTTCACTTTTTGACTATTTATAAGGTCACCTCTCCGATGTGCCTTCAGTTATTGTTTGTTACTCACGATGGTTTGGTCACCGAAACCGGTATAACAGTGTTTTTCGAGTTTTTTCTTGTATTAGTGGAAATAGACTATTTTTTCAATATCCACATCAGCCACATATGAATCCAAAGAGCAAGCCACTAGAAACCGTGAATGTCATAAATGATAAACGGGCTACTAGTTGAAATTCTCAGAATTTAGAAGACTGATAAATTTAAGGATGAGTTTGGTAAGCCGATGAAGTGGCAAACTACATGATTTATATGACTATTTTGCTCCTAATCCCCCCCCCAACCAACCCCCCCCCCACCAAAATCACACCATAAATCTCCCGTGAGGTCAATCGGGCGGAAACGCTCAGCTAAATAACGCCGTTCTCCGACCACACCGAAAAAACGCTGCAAAGTCCTTATCACTGGGTTTATTATTCTCCTGGACATAACTACGGAAATGTTGGCTGTTCATTTATTGTTTCTTTCATGCGTAACAATCGAAATAGCTATTACCGATGGTTTCCATTAATTTTGGCCCCTAAAACACAAATTAGGTACGATCCGTTTTTTTATATTTTTATTATATTTTAATAACTATCTTTGGTCATTGGTAATGCCATTTAATCGTATTGCTCCACGTGTTGACACTTCTTCTAGTGTTATTATACAAATTGATGGTGATTTCAGACGATTTCCCACGTTTTTCACTCATAAAAAAATCAATTTTGGGAGGTGAATATTTGGTAGAACTCAATTTTCCACTCTTTGGTCAAAATCGACTTCATATTCGGTCTCCTCGTCCCCAAAAACATGGAAAACGATATCCCAGAAGCTCATGTTACTAACATGTTGCTAAAACGCAAAACGTACCTATTTTACACACATTTTCACTCATAACTCCCCTGGGTGTATTCCGATCGGGCTGAAGAGTTTCGGGACACAACTAGGGCCCAAATGGAGCATGTGTGCGAAAGAACGAATTTTTTAGACCGAAAATGAAGCCGGTACACGTGATACGCCGTACGGACATTGCATTTTTGGAATCTACGCACCTGGAAACGGAAAAGAAAAAAGTTTGAGGGGCTGTTATAAAAATATTTTGCTGAGCGAATACATAGGTGTATTTATTCACAGAATAATAAACCAAAACTCAAATGTCCTGTGACTATTTTGTTTGTGGATTTGTTTTTATTTTTAATCCGCTCGTCCCTGTTTTGGTTTATTATTCTGTGAATAATACACCTATGTATTCGCTCAGCAAAAAATTTTTTCTTTTACGTTCAAGGTGCGTAGATACAGAAAATGCAATGTCCGTCCGCAGTATTATCATACCGGCTTCATTATTGGTCTACTCTAAAAGATCCGTTCTTTCGCACAGATGGTCCAGTTGGGCCCTAGCTCTGCCCCGAAGCTTTGCAGCCCGATCGGAATATACCTAGGGGTGTTATGAGCGAAAATGGATATAAAAACAGGTATTTTTTGTGTTTTAGTAACAAGAGCTTTTGAGGTATCGTTTTCCATGTTTTTTAGGACGAGAAGACCGAATATGAAGTCGGTTTAACCAAAGAATGGAAAATTGAGGTTCTAACGAAGTTTCAGCCTTAATTTACGTTAAATTTTGGTATAAAATCGTCGTTCTTCCGCACACAGTTTGGGTTCACATTTGGGACCATATTTGGCTCCAAGTTGTGCTCCGAAGCTCGACAGCCCGATCGGCATACACCCAGGGGTGTTATGGGAGAAAAATGGGTGTAAAAATAGGGATTTTTGAGTTTTTAGTAAACATGAGCTTGTGAGGTATAGTTTTCCGTGATTTTCAGGGCGAGAAGACCGAATATGAAGTCGATTTTGACCGAAGGGTGAAGATATGAGCTTGTAACGAAGGATAAGCTCCCGAAATTCATTTTTTATGATCAGAAACATGGAAAATTGTCTGAAATTACCATAGTAACAGTAGAAGTAGTAGCAACAGGTGAATTAAGACAATTAAATCGTACTATCAATGATCAAAGATAATCTGTTTAAAAAAACCGAGCCTAATTCGTGTTTTTGGCGGCCAAATTGGTGGAAACCACCTACAATACCTATTTCAATAATTGCACATGAAATAAACAATAAATGAACAGCCAACATTTCTGTAGGCATGTCCAGTAGAATAATAAACCAATGTGACAAGGACTTTGCAGATTTTTTGTTGTTGTTGCTTCAAGTAATTTTCAAGTTAAAGTTGTTCGTGAATTCTGAAAGAACTCGTTTCACATTACGGAGGCTTCATTTAGGAATGTTGCATTTAGTGGCTGAGAAAACTGCGCCCAACAATGAATAATAACACGCCTGTTGGCAGAGCCTCCAGATAAATGTCATCCCTTCCCAACCTCATGAAGCTGTGACTGGTAATTTATAGTGAAAGTCATATCGGGTTTTGTGTTATTACCGCCCGCTCTGAGAGCGTTGAGGAAATAACGGAAAGTGATTTAGTGAGTGTAGTTGTGGTATGGGGCGTCACACCCCGCACTTCCCCTCTGGGCCGCTTTTTCATAGGAGTGTGATTCAATTATGGTCGGTGCCCGAACAAAGGCGAAGGGAGGGCCGAGGCGCGAAAGCAATTACACGCCGTTTACTGGTCTCTAATCTCGGTGGGCCCACCACTTCGGCCCCCACCCTGAATTTACCCTGAATTGAGTACCCTCAGCTACGCCCTGCATCTATTGTTCTTGAGTCTTTCGAGTTCCTTCTTTCGAGTCTCTCGTCGGCCATTAGAGCGTCAAACGTAATTACGAAATGAGCTTTATTAGTGGGGCTTCCCCCAATGAAAACGACCCTCCTTCTGGAATGTCTTATAAATATTCCGAGAGCTGAGAGTGGTTTTTCCCCTTCTCAATGTTGAGGGTGAGAAAATTACATCCGATGAACAAATAAAATTAGATACATCAGCAGAGCTGGGAGCAGGCTTCAACATCGACTTCTACTCATTTCCCAGCCTGATGACGACATCACGTTTTGGTTTATTATTCTGTGAATAATACACCTATGTAATCGCTCAGCAAACAATTTTTATAACACCCCCTCAAAATTTTTTATTTCCCGTTTCAACATGCGTAGATTCCAAAAATGCAATGTCCGTCCGCCGTCCGCCGTATCACGTGTACCGGCTTCATTTTCGGTCTAAAAAATTCGTTCTTTCGCACACATGCTCCATTTGGGCCCTAGTTGTGTCCCGAAACTTTTCAGCCCGATCGGAATATATCCAGGGGTGTTGTGAGTGAAAATGTGAATATAAATAGGTACTTTTTGTGCATTAATTAGTAACATGTTAGTAAAATGAGCTTTTGAGGTACCGTTTTCCATGTTTTTGGGGACGGGAAGACCGAATATGAAGTCGATTTTGACCAAGGAGTGGAAAACTGAGGTTCTACCAGATGTACAGCTCCCAAAATTGATTTTTTATGAATCAAAAACCTGGGAAATCGTCTGAAATCACCATCAGTTTCTAGAATAACACTAGAAAAAGTGTCAACACGTGGATCGAGACGATTAAATGGTACTATCAATGATCAAAGATAATTGAAAAAATAAAGAAAAAAGGAGCCTACCTAATTCGTGTTTTGGGGGCCAAAATTGGTGGAAACCACCAGAAATAGCTATTTCAATAAATTATTTTACATGAAAAAGCCAATAAATAAACAGCCACATTTCTGTAAGAAATTCCTGTTCCAATAGAATGATAAACCCATGTGACAAGGACTCTGCAGCGTTTTTTGCATCTGGTGGGATGCATCGATGTTGATGGGAAATATTATTACTCGTACCACAGTTATTATATTTATCATCGTAGATAGCACAACAGGATTGTTACTGCAAGTAGTATAAAATTACTTGAGTTCATATTCATATATGGCTTGGAATCTCTGCCTTGGTGCACTTTTGTACTGTTTAACGGGACTTGTAACTAACCGCCAACTCTTCAGTACCAGAAGTATTCAAACATTAGGTAGGAATATGATCGCGTAAAGTAAGGTTGGTCCAGTCGAATTTCTCTGTGCTCTTGAGGGCAGTCCAACTGGTAGGAAACTCAAACTAGCTAACACTAAAGCTGTCCAGCCGTCACTCCCTCAGCCCTGGCCAGACGTCAAGTTACTAGTGATGGGTTTCTGATTGCATAATCAGGCTTGGAATCTCTCAAGAATAGTTTGAACCCATGTACCAATTCATTTGGGTGGTATTACTGGGAGTAGTTCTGTGCCAAACCCTCATCAAAACTACATTTGTCCCCGCTTTCAGTCTTGGACTCTGAACATTTCCCTGCTATAATATTCATTCAGTGACTGTGTGGCTACCAGTTAATAATTAGCGTACTTCTCAAAACTGTCCACGGGGTTTCAAGTAGAGCACATTAATTTGTTGATTGTTCGTTGCTTGTCTCGGCTTTTGATCACGGACTACTCCAAACCGCCATGTTTTGACTTTCTGGGCCATTTGAGAGCACCATGAATAATTCAATACAATACAATACGCTGCGCTGGTTCTTCCAACATGGACATATAGTAGGCATCCTTGAGCGGTGCAGGACAAAAGCGCCAATGGCACATGAAAATTGCCCTGAAGCGCCACAGTGTCTTTCCCAAAAGCGCCAATGGCTTATCCATATGCGCCAAAAAAACACTCCCAAATGCGCCACAGTATATTTATGCTTCAAAATCAATATTCCCAGATGCGCCAACAAGTTCGTCCTGAATCAAGGCTTAGTAGGTACTACGTTTGAAAAGAAGTAGGTTATGTGAAATTGACTACCGTTTATTATTGAATTAGACAAATTAGACAGTTGAAACGGACAAAAAATTGAAAATCTCACTTTAGGTATCTCAGATTAGGTATTTTTCGCAGGCTTTTTCGTCACCGGTTTCATCAAGCCCACTCGTCTCAAGTATTCAACACGTGTGATTTTTGAAGCACTGTACTTTTCCCACAAAGACGAAAGAATGTTGTTCTTTTTTTGTTGCTTCTTGCGAACGGTTGGTCCACATGACAGCTCGTTCAATTTTAGGTAGGTCTCTGCTTCATGTTTCATTAGGGCCTCCACAACCACATGAACTGAGAGATGTGGCGCAGTGAACTGGTCTTTGAAGTGACGGTGAAATGATTCTGCACCATTCGTAGTGCTTGGTGTGGTGTTTGGACAGTCTGCCCACAAGTGGACAGACGCTGCGATTTGACCTTGTTCTTGTTGTCCACCTGAATATTGATATGAGTTGTTGATGAAAGTCACTCTTTGCTCATTAATCTTGTTTATATTTACCTATCAGTTTGACACAGTCTGGCGCTTATGAACCTTTCAGTTTGGAATTTCATTTGGCGCTTTTGGGAGTGTTGGAACTATTGTTCACTGAACATCTATTAATTCAGCTCTGGCGCTTTTGGACAGTGAAATTTCAAGGATTGGTGCATATGGGCTGCAGCCTCCTTGAGTCCTTCTGACGCAGCCAGTTGTTTAGAGTAGCAGCTGATGCCACTGCCTGTGAATCATCTGGATGGTTTAATAGCCTTGCTTGTAATCTGACTCACAGATTTTCTAAGCTTGAGTTCCTACCAGACGGAGATTACATTTGCAAAGTGGTGTCCACTTCTATGCCTATCTCCCACCAAACTTCCGTCCCATCCAGGATCAAGCTCTGTAATGTATTGCTGCGTTGTTTTCCTTCGACTATCGTAGTTTGTAACCACTTCACATCAGTGCTGTTGACCCTAAAATTCAGCTGCTTCGCATTTTATCCATGCCCTGTCTTCTATTCTCTTGCTACGACTGCCTCTAGGTTCGCTATATCCGGTCCCTGCTGGCCGAAACAAGACTCAGGCCGATGGGCATCCCTCGCTCGAGTTCTCGATTTTCAAAGACGACCGAAGCTAATTCGCCACGTAGCCCGTCCACCCCCTTCGTAATTCCTCCGGCCACCGCTAGACGTCGGGCCTGAAATTACAGGGGCGGGCGCGGGTTGTGGCGCGGAGTCCGCAGACCCCTGGAAGCCTAATACCCCTCATTAGCCAGCCCGACAAAACCTCATACCCCCGCATTATAACACCTCTAGGATTAGAAAATTAATTGTGGGGCCCCCTCTTGGCAACTCGACACCTGCGTACCTCCCTTCAAAACGAATATTTTTCTCTCATTATGCTCATTTACTTCTCAGATCGGAACCTCAGTCAATCCGTGAGATTCCTCGATCCTCATTCCTGTCGATCGTTTCAAAACTGAGTAGTTTTCACCCAAACGTTTAATAAAAATTTTCATCGATTCTCACGTCGTACATAAATACAGTACGTATTAAAACTGGTGCCGATCAGCCAACATTTTGATTAGTTTAAAATAATATTTCATATCTCAGTTGAACCTGCAGAAACCGTTTATAACGACTTCGCGACAAAGGTATAAACTCAGGAATGTAGTTTTTCACATTATAACAATCGAATTTCTATGCATTGCAAGTAGTATATATATAGAACACTATGCACAATTAAAAAAGTAATTAATACAAATTTGGAAAAACTAATTTGAATTTTTTATTTAAAATAAGTAGGTAATCTGTTATAAAACAGAACTCTGTTGTTCTCTTGAATACATTTTTTGTCACAAACTCATTGTTTCTCTTGGCTCTTTATGTGACTGGGTCGGTTTTTACGACTACCTACGCAAAGATTTATACCTACTTACATAATAGAGGCTTATACTTAGCCAGCTGTCGCGACAACGTATTGAAAAAAGATATGGCAATGATCCGTCGTTATAGCCGGTCGGTCGTTACAAGCGATGTCATTATGAACGATTATTCTCGTTCATACTCGATTTTAAATGCTCCACAGTTAGTGTGGATGAAAATACGTTTATGTAGGTGATTACCGGTAGGAGGAACAATAATATTTACGTACGACCGAGAGTTCGTAAGTCTTCTCTTCACTTCTTCAGTAGATTTTCATCTCAACCACTTGTCTGTGTCAGGTGTTCTTCCAATTTGATTATTTAATTGCAAACCATGTTACTTGGCTTCCTGAGTTATAACAGCAGCTTACATAATAAAATTATCCTCGACTTCTTGTGGCAGGTCTGGTCATTTTCTAGCACGATAACGGTTCTGCGATAGAATGTCAGAGATTCTAGGAGAACGAACATAAAGTGAAAAAGTTTAGTGGAACGGGCCATATTTACATCGGTATAGTTTGATTGTAGTACCTAATGCGTACGCAATAAAGGTTCCAAGTCATGTACAAAATGCAAATAACGGTACCTGCCAAAGTGAAAACGAAAGCCCTCATGCCCGCGGTTATGATTATTATTGTTATTATTATTATTATTATTATTATTCATTTTTTCCATCCTTCGCCAAGCCTAGCCCAGTTATGACAATCTGGGTTTCACATCTTGTCACGGATGAGTCGCGGAATTTCCTTATCTGGACGGGGCGGAACGTGTTTTTATAATACGCACTTAGATATGCTAACTGCTGTAACTCACTCGTTTAGTTATGCTTAACTGGGTAACCGAGTCAGTGAACTTGATGGATGGATCCCCTATAGGTACATACGTAAAAAAGACGTTGGAAGGATTCGGGAGGTAGGTAATTGTTCCCCAAGGAGCCGAAAGCTGACTTGTAAATTGGTTTTGATGATTTAAAAAAAAATAAACGTTGTACTAATGTTAGGAGGTGTTGGGAGGTACTAATGCTGTTCAAACATATTTCATTATTTTACCTACGTATTGATTACAAGAAATATTATTTTGTATATAATTTTAGGAGCCCGGTACCACACGATGTACAAAAATTAATATATTATGTACCTGTAATGTTAATAGTGCAGAGAAAGAAACCGACATTTCCAACTAAATCTAATGAAAGGCGAAGAAAAGTTTATTGCTTTTCACGTTATACATAATCATTACTGGAAGATGAACCATTATTAGGAAACCGTTCCAACTTCAGGCTCACTGGAAACCCTTCCCACAGAAAATTTACGTATAACAGCCATTTCAGCCAGGGGCAGACGTGATCAGCTGTCCTCTTATGAGGATCAGAATTCGACCCGAATATTTCGTACTCACCGGCTCGCCCCCTTGTGTGGAGAGTGGTTCGCCCAACAGCTACATGGGTCATACATGGACGTGTCACCACTTGTCACGTCGCGGCGGTCACCCATCCAAGTACTAACCACGCTCGAGGTATCTTAACTTCGTTGATCTCACAGGAACCGGTTTATTTCACCAGAAAAGCCCGTTGGGCACCTGGAGAGAATGTATACTGGCAACAAGCAAACTGATCGATCCAGCAAATTTTTAAGATAAAAAACTGAAATATCTACTAGTCAACCCGAAAAAACAAATCAGGCCAATTGAGAGTTTTGCAGGAGGTACGCCGAGAAGGGCGCCGTTATGCGACTGGGAAACCCTTACGAATAGAACCAGTTGGGCATGCACTCCGAACTCGTCATGATTTTGACTATTAGTTGCCGATAAAGTAGAATGAGGAACTCGATGGGTCGGAATTTTGCGTTGTTTACCTCAATATCGGTTAAAGCGCCATGGAAACCCATGCAATCCACTCAGCATAACGTTCTATCTGATAAGCCGTGATACAAGTGGAAAGAAAGCGCGTGAAGTAGCAGACACCACGCTTCACGACACATTTTCAGACGTTTCCGCTAATCTGATGCCTTTCACGTTTCACCTTACTGTACACTCTCACCAAGAACACTCACAAAAATGTAAAATATCCATACAAGCTCCGCTTTGAGCTAGTCGTTGACGAAACGCAGAGAACGGTACGTATTAACCCGCTGATCGAGTCGTGCTTCCATTCGTACTACGAGTCAGATGTACGACTCGGCAGATGTGTGACAAAAACTGTCTGATTCCAAAGATGTAGATCCATTTCCATTCAAAACCTAATTCCTCTCAAACTGGTTTTGGGATCTATTCGATGACTGACACTTCAGATGAACGGTCAGCGCCAGGCCAGAAGTTTCTGGTATGGGGGGGGGGGGGGGGGGGGGCACGACGATTTCTCACCTCTCAGGAACTAACTCGATGAGGAGTCCGGTGGGAAGAGGAATAAGAAAAACAAGAAGAAGAAGAGGAAGATGAGGGGGTGGTGGCTGTGTTTCGAGGCGCGAGAGAAGGTTTGAGAGCGCAGGTGGCAGCTACCTCAGCCCAGTATCTCTTACCCTGTGATTACGAGCCGCTGGACCGACTCATTAGGTCCGCCTTGGGACCCCAGCCAGCCGCCTGGGCTACACTTCTCCCTCCAAACATCCCCAAACACCTATTTATTTTTTATGTTTTTACCCCCTCCCACCCTCGGCCGTCAAAGGGGCCCAGCGCCTCGACCAGGGAAAGACTTGGTCGGTCTTTTTGAAGTCCACCTCTGAAGGAACCTTCGGGATCCTCCTTACAAATAGAAAACAACTTGACGATTTCATTTTGACACCGCCGGGGCGAGGGGGGTCATTAAAAGTGATTTCTCCTGTCTTCACCAGGTACTCAATTTGTGTTCGACTAGTTGACTTCACGCCTGAATGGTCCACAGACCGACCGGGGGCGTCATTATTTTTTTGTATACCTATTTCTTCTTGATGTTATTTTATTTGAGCATTCACACGGTTCATTTCATTCCGAATACAGCCTTCTCATGAGAAAAGGAGTGAAAACAGCCGCCCATACAGCGTAGTTTCCCCTTCCCTCAGAGCTCAATAAAGGTATAGTGAGGACTGTGACTTATTCCCCAAGATAACGCAGTGCTTGCAGAAGTTGACGGTTCGCTTTCGCGAACACAAAAAACAAAAATTCGCTGCGTGCACAAAAAATCGAGAACCCTCGTATAACGTCATAGCCTACGATACTGGATTCTCACGCCCATTTGAGGAATCCTCTTAAACCACACTGAAAACGAACCTGCAACGAGTGCACCTTTTAGTACCAACGAACACCTTCAAGTCTGAATCCAGTTACGAACATGGGGCTTCCAGAACCAATTTGGTGTCTGGGGCAACATCAGCTGCGGCGGAGATCCCTTCTACTTTTAGTATGGACTTTATGAACATAATCTACTCCATTTCATATTACCTTTTATTACTGCTGCAATAGAAATAATCCATCTACTATTTCTCCACCAAACAGGTTCAAATAACCCTATAATAGGCATTAATAGAAATTATGATAAAATCCCCTTTCATCCTTACTTTAGAATTAAGGACTAGGTATATAGGAATAATAATCACTTTCGTTCGAGTTGTTTTATTAACATTCTAGACGTGGCAATGCACACGTCATTGTCGTTAAAATTGTACCAGTAAGTGAAGGAAAGCACCACGACACCAAGTAGGCAAACTTTCAACAGAAAAAAACCTACAAGTCTTGACTATTATGAAATAGCCAATTTTCACTCTTCATTTTCACAACAGGCTGTAGTTACATTCGGCCTGACATTATACTTAGTAGGCACCTGCAATCAGTTTGTTATCTATGACCTACCAGTGTTCCAGTAGCCCTTCAGAACATGGTCCCGTCCATTGATTCATGAGGACATGACGTGAGTGACCTAAGCCAAGAAGTACTACGCCTCTTCGATTAATTATACTCGTAAATTTATGTACTTGCCTACTTCTGCAAGGCCATTATAGGTAATAACTGTAGATCCATAAATCACTCGGGAGAGGATGCAAATGAAAACCCGAGCCGACAAGCAGGGTTGTAATACGCGTGAGCCCAACGTGTGCATCCAATGTGACCAACCGCCCATAATATTGATCTATGCTAATGGAGATCCGTGTTCAACAAATGATGGCCCATCTAATTGGTAAGTTGAACGTCAATCAGCGGGCCAACTATTAAAATTTAAAAAAAAAAAATGCGCGACCGCTCCGCACGGCAGGTTTCAGGTCACTAATTCCAATTTGTAAGAGTTAACCGCGCTTACTTTGATATTAGCCGGCGCTGGAAATCATTCATTCCCAGGTAGCGATTGTTCTGATAAGATCGAAACGGTGAGTGGCATTAGCAGGAAAAGCGTGTCAGGAATTAAAAAAACTTAATTGGGAAAATTATTAGATTGCGATGATCTAGTACGGTGTAATAGTGGTGAGGTTCACTAATATATGGACGTTTCACTTCGGCCATTGTCCATACGGTACCGTAATTTTTTTTCAAATGTTACGAACGAACCAGGTTAATTGAAGACGCCTGTTCTTAGCAAAAACGTAATTAATGAATAATAAGAAACTACGAGGCTAGTTCGGTCGTAAACTTTCGCGATGATCTAGAGAGGATCACGCGATGGAATTACTCGAGTCGAGTTGTTAGACGCAATGATCATTCACGATGCAAATGAATACAAAAGTGCTCGATTGAAACAACTGAGAAGTGGTTTCATCTCGAGACACGCATCTTCCAGGACAAAACTAACCAGTGCATAGAAAAAAATTCGAGATCCTCCTCATTCTCTCTGATGGTTATGAGATACCAACTGTGGAATGGATTCGTGAGAACGCCAACTTTTTGAAGATCGCTGACGTTTATTTGCCGTTAGGTACTTTGGTGCTGTGAGGCTAACGCCTGCGAGGCAATAGCGACCTGGGAGGACGATAACCTTCTCATAACACTCCTGCATATAAATGGATTGCCGTTCCTTTAATATTTTTCCTGATTTCTTTCGGAATCACTAGTTTTCTGTAATTGCCTCACCTATACCGCATCCTCTAGGTACAACCTTTCAAATTTGCCTAGGTTCTGCCTCCCTCCCTCCCCCCAACCATTTAAATTGCATCACAAAACTGCAGCCCCTCAGAAAAAAATCATATTTTCCGTCCCTATCCAGTGGTTTCTTCAGATGCAAACAGACCTCGGCTGCAAATCGCATTGATAGCGCATTCATTACAGAACCTCCTCAGCGACCCAACACGCTCTCATGGCAGCTACAAACGATTAACGATGGTCTTTTTATCCTTAGCGCTTATTTGCTGGTTGAGTCGCACGTTACGAAACCCATTAGGAGGCCCGATGAAAAGGTGTCCCACAAGCTGAAGCTGCTCAAGCGGGTTCTCTTTCAGTTTATTGCCGTACATTCACACCTTCTTGAATCCACAGTTTTGCTTCTCCCTGTTTATTTCTCATGCTTTCTTCTTAATTGTCACTTCGTCCGAAGACTCTCTTCGCTATAAATCGGGTCTTTTCATTGTGCGTCGCCTGGTACAGGAATAAAACGGTGTACCGTATAAAGTTTCAAGCTGCAACTGAGGCTTGCTCGCTATTGCAAAGGTTTTGCTATTGTTGGTTCTCTCCTGAACCGAGCATATATCAGTGGAATAATGTTTCAGTGGAAATGGCTGGAACGCACAAAAGGCCGATGATCCCTCAACGCAGATGAAAGCAACTTCGTTTCAATTAAAAACGCTCACCTACATTCAAACGGTACCTAGTTATCCCACAACTCCTTCATTGAATCGGAATAAACTCAAACCAAGTAAATCAGTTATAATCGGGATCATGGTGAATGATCCTTTGATAGTTTAGAAATTCTTTTCAATATGAGCACATGCGTAACGGTGCAGCGCGTTCAGGAACTGAATGGAAGTCTGAAGCGCGATCTGTGTGGAGACCACCATGAGTGCTCATGGAAAGCAACGCATCATCACCACAGATTCTCACTGAGGAAAAATTCATTGTTACCAAATGTGATGGCACCTGCAAAGCTGAAATCGAAAGAAGATTCTGAGAAGGTAAGGCCAGGAAAATGCCGGCAGAAGCAACAGCTTAGCCCTTGTCTAGAGCAATAACATGTCTTCATGGTTGAGTATAACCCGATGTCCCGGTATGTGAATATAGAAAATAAATCATTTCTGATAGAGACAGAAAATTAAGGACTGAATCAAAAGCGTTGCATACGTTGCAGCGAACTAGTGAGAGGGGCTTTTGGACCTGTGTTGAGTAAGTAGAGGGAAAAGCCCTGGCTGTGGAGCCGACGGTCGAAATGAAGGGTTGTTCCCCTATTGTAGCAGTCCGTTTTTGGGGGGTGGTTCGGTAACAGATTCCCATTCCGATTTAGGCCTCACTGTTCTCTATTTCCCTTTTCTCTCTTTCTAACCCAGTAGAGTACCACCACCAGTGCTCATGGAGGAAAACACAGTAACTGCTGCCAACAAAGATTGAAAAACTCCCTGCGAAACAGGGGGGGGGGGGGGGGTCTACAAATATACCAAGTATCCGGTGGTATGTCCTCTGTATGTATTTTCCGTGATTCTTCAATTTCGCCAAACCCGGACTCAACTTGATGCAATAGCAAAGTGACGAATGTTCAGCTTTAGCTGCCCTTCGCGGTATCGCGGTGGCAAAATCGAGGCAGTGCCACCATAAACCTCTCCATTCTCATACCCTGTATCCACCACCTCTGGTCTGGAGCAGCTACTTCCGTCCCTCATTCACGTTTCTCTTGTATAACTTCATTTCCTGCTGTAACCTCACAAACTAACTGGAGCAAAATAATTGAAGTTGCTCCTTATTGAAGGGAAAATACAGGAGGAGGCAACGTGTAAAATGGAGCGGTTTTGAAAAGGGGCAGTACTCAAGTCGGTTCCGAACAACGTGTTATGAAAAGTGTTTCAGCGCCTTCGGACCCGCTCAGCCGTCCGTGAAGGAATTACGCTGTAAAACCCTCGCCCCAGGAAACAATTTTCTCCGAGTAAAACATAAATTCAGAGAGTCGAGAGCCTAACTCCAATTTCCAGGGGGGACTTTTAGGTGAATCGCCTCGAGGGAGTCATTAGCCGTCATTGTTTCTTACGATATTTTTTCCCCCAGTTGAGAAGGTTAATTGACAATGAAAAAATTGTAATAATAATATGGGAGCTTCCGCTGGTGTGAAGGGGGCGACGCGGGTAATAATTGTTACAAACTGTCACACACCTGACAGGCGTTGTGGGGTGACCGCTCGCTCTCCACAGGACTCGAGCGATTGATATCTGCCTGCTGTGAGTAGCGTACGTTGAGCCGAAACATGAACCATTTAGTGACGTTGAAAGGGAAAATGAGAAAAATTCTTGTTCGTGTTGCTCAAGAACCACTCGCCTGTTGTAATCAGTGAGCCTTACTACGGAATCATGAAAGCTAATTCTCCACGATCCACCCACAACCTTGAACACTCATTCTCCAGCTCGGCAACCCCGAGAGTCGAAGCATATTCTATCCAGGCATTCAGTGAACTATCAATAAAAATAGCAAATGGGCCAAAATTGTTCGATGCAAATGTGTACCAGGGCATTTCAACAGTTCAGTTAATAGGTTTGTATATGTTTCAGGCGATAGGTACTTGACCTTGGCTACAAAACTATCACACTCGTCGTCAAATTTTTTTTATGGCAAAAAATACGTTTGAAGATGAGGCAGTTGAAAGAAAAAAGGAATAAGTAGGTCAAATTTGGGTTTTTGTGGGTCAAAATCATTGAAAATTGACGAAGTTAGCTTAGATGAAAAATATTAAAAACTATGTACAGCACAATTCACTAAAATATTAGGTGACTCTGGATCTATAATTTGATATACTGACTCTGGTGAGAAAAAAATAGACAGCCTAGCTGAAAAAAATTGCACGAATTTTTACTTACTGTGGGAAGGAGACTCAATATATTTATGTAGGTACGAAGAATTCTGTATATTAAAAGATTGTAAAAATTTGTGATGAAATCCACTGAAAATGTTTGATAGATCAAGTTGGGAACCAGCGTGAAATAGTGGCAGATTCCAACGACACTTTTTGGAAGTTGCGACAATTTTGACGTTATTTCGTAAGTGCATCAACCCTGATGAATTCACAGTAAATATGAGTTGCAGCGGGAGGGACTGCGTAGGAATTTTGTTTACACTTAAATTTACCCGTTCATTTGCGTGTCTACTGTAACTGTAAGGTTTTACGGATCATTAACATAGCGGATTATTAGGCTGACATCAATTCAGCTGATAATGGGTAGCTCGACTTGTCAGGTTAATTCCGGGGTGCAACGACTTGTCTATGAGGTTCATCCTACCGGTCTTCCTGGTCGGGATGCAGTTCCTCGCGCTTCTCTTTCGTTTCGAACCGTTTCCAGCACAGGTCCCACGAAACTCGACAACCTTCATTTACAAACCGCGGGCTGCTTACAACTGCCCCGGAAACCGCGTTATGATGTAGGTGACTCTAATCGCGATATTAAGTTTTTTTCCTTTTTTTTAAACCCGCCTGAGGGACGAAGCGAATGCTGATGAGGTGGGCATTTTCTTCTTTTTACCATCCGAACTCGGGGAAGGACCGCGGGAGGATTTTCGCCTGAGGCACCCGCCACCTGCTCACACATTATGTTAACACGTCTCCCGTATCAGGACGGATTATCAGGATATCAAACCGCGTTTACTCGATATCGGCGCGTTTCTTAACAGGTGAGCCTTGTTCGCGACTTCTCCGTCGTGAGATCCTCCGGTGGATTTCTTTTATGGACATTACCCGCAGATGAGAGTCGGCTTCAGCCTCGAGGCTGTTTGTTTCATAGAAAAACTTGAGATGGTTGCGATTGAGTTGTTCGGTCGTCCCGTATCTGATCATCTACAACCCTGCAAGACTTTGAGGTTCAACAGGATCTGCCGTTCTGTTTTTTGTGCTCGATTCATAGGTAATATCGCCCTTGCAAACACAAACTAATCAAACATCGGACTTGGTTCTTGTTATGTAATTATTTTGACGACCAAGGACAGGTAAACAAAAAGTTCCCGTTGTGCAGCACGACCCAGTGAGCGAATGGGGAATACCGACGCTTTTTGTTTTATTATTCTGTGAATAATACACCTATCATGTATTCGCTCAGCAAAAAATTTTTATAACACCCCCTCAGAATTTGTTCTTTTCCGTTTCAAGGTGCGTAGATTCCAAAAATGCAATGTCCGTTCGCCGTCCGCCGTATCACGTGTACCGGCTTCATTTTCGATCTAAAAAAGTCGTTCTTTCGCACACATACTCCATTTCGGTCCTAGTTGTGTCCCGAAAATTTTCAGCCCGATCGGAATATAACCAGGGGTGTTATGAGTGAAAATGTGTATAAAAATAGGTACTTTTTGTGTTTTAGTAACATGAGCTTTTGAGGTATCTTTTTCCATGTTTTGGGGGAAGATAAGACCGAACATGAAGTCGATTTTGACCAAAGAGCGGAAAATTGAGGTTCTAACGAGTTTCAGCCTTAAATTTACGTTAAATTTTGGTCTAAAATTGTCGTTTTTCCGCACACAGTTGGGGTCCCCATTTGGGAGCACATTTGGGTCCTAGTTGCTCTCCGAAGCACGACAGCCCGATCGGAATACACCCAGGGGTGATATGGGAGAAAAGCGAGTGTAAAAATAGGGGTTTTCGAGGGATTTTTGCGGTTTTAGTTAACATGAGCTTGTGATATACCGTTTTCCATGTTTTTTAGGGCGAGAAGACCGAATATTTGGTTGATTTTGACCGAAGAGTGAAGAACTGAGGTTGTAACGACAGTTAAGCTCCCGAAATGCATTTTTTATGAGTCAAAACATGGGAAATTGTCTTAGATCACCATCAATTTGTATAGTAACACTAGAAGTAGTATCAACAGGTGAACCTAGACAAATGAATGGTACTGTCAATGATCAAAGGTAATCTGTTGAAAGGAAAAGCCGAGCCTAAGTCGTGTTTTTGGGGGCCAAAACTGGTGGAAACCATCAAAAATAGCCATTTCAATAATTGCACATGAAAGAAACAATAAATGAACAGCCAAAATTTCTGTACGTATGTATGTCCAATAGAATAATAAACCCATGTGGCAAGGACTTTGCAGCGTTTTTTCCTTTTCTTTTTTCTTTTATTATTATTTGAAAGTAGACACCGAGGTGAGATCGTGCATATTTCTCATTTGAACGAGACGTGACTAGTTGATTTTGGTTTATTATTTTCAATAATGAACCATTGGAATCGAGCATGAAAAAAAAAATTCTTACCCCCCCTCAAAATTTGATGGTTTACGTTTCAAGGTATGTAGAATCCAAAACTGCAATAAAAATATTTCTGTCTGTCCGCCGTTCGCCGTACGCCGTACACCGTACGCCGTACGCCGTACGGGCCACTTTTCTTAGTTACCATGAAAAAAAATTGATGAAATTCGGGTTATAGGTTCCGTTCGGCGTCTAGTTGGTCCTCGAAGATCGACGTTACTGTGAGTCATCTCTAAGGGGTTCAAAATAGGGGTTGAAATTTTCAAAACGCCTATACCATTTTTTTACGTAAATATTTTTACGGTTTTAAATAGTTCTTGAACTTGCGAGTTTTTTAAGACCATCCGGAGCATCGTACGTCCAGCCGTTCGTTCACAGTAAGGCCCCGAAGTTTGCACCGACAGGCATTTTCGACTCCAGTGTGAATGAAATTGTATACAATTCAAACCAAATCTCGTAACCAGAGACGCGCCCACAATAGGAAATTTGGCGGAGATGAAATCATTGCTAGGGATCACCTGATTATACTGGCGGAGTATGAAGTCGAGTTGGTTGTTCTGTGATATTATTTAATTTGAAAAATGATGGCTCTTTTGGAGTTTGTTGGTAGGTAGTGAAAGTTGAACAAACGTTGAAGTATTATTGATGGGTAAATTATTACTACGGTAAATCATTAGGTACTCAACGGTAAATTATTACACAACGGTTCATTATACCATCTACGTAGAAGGGGCTGGAGTTTGTTGGTAGGTACTTTTGCAACTTTTTTCACTCCTCATCAACAATTTCTTTTCAGAACTTCATTATGTGTGTTTCTTTTTGTTAGGTACTGTTTGTCATCGGCAGAATTATTTTAGCAACATTTAACTCGTGATTTAGGTAGGTACCTAGTAACGAGTACGGGGTTAGGTACTAACCTACGGAGGGTCTGCGATCTACATAATTATGCATAGAATAGTACATATTATATTATATAGACGGGTTATCTATACATAGAGCTGTGATCTGTAACAGAAGGGTATTCTATACAAAATAATAAACCGTTGTGCAGGGATTTGCAGCGTTTTTAATTAAAGGTGGAAGTTTTGATGGCGTCATTGCCGCCTTTATATGGATACAGCTTGTTTTATACAATCCACGACGTTGAGGTGAGCTGTGACATAGATACCACTGCCCGAGAAGCCGCGGTATCAGTTCTGGTTTGCTGTAGCATGGAGGAAGACGTAGCGGCAATGACGTCATTGAAAGATGGTTATTTCGGACACTGATGAACAGACAACACAAAAAGCAAATCTAGAGAAAAATCAGCAACTCCAGAACCATGAGATATCCCCATTTCAAAAATAACCTGTATAGCTATTAATTTATATTATAGGCACCATTCAACTAACTACATAATTAAACCTTCTCGTTGGCCGTCGTACGAAGTGAAAGTTTAAAAATGGGTGACCATTGTGCGGTTTTATATTTTCTTTATGAAACTAAGCTTGATTTTCTTTGAAAATTAACTGAAGCTTGTTATGACGCTCAATATTATCCATACATTTTACTGTAAATTTGAGGCAATGAGGTGTTGCAGTAAGTTTGAGGAGAAATTTCGATGGACTGTTTGACTGTCTGTCTTGAAGTTGTGAGTTATGGGAGGTAAGCAAATGTACGTAGTTTGCTGTAAGTAAATAATTTTCACCAGATTTCACTAATTCTTTCGTCACAGTTTCTCTCTATGTATGCAACAAATTCCGGCAGAATTGTCCGAGTAACCGTGAATGTATGAAGTATACTAAACGACGTGCTAGTTTTTATTCTTTTAATCACACTATAAAACTCCATCTTTATTGTATTTTTTAAATTCAAATTACGTAAGAAGTAGATAGTCCATTCAAACGCGTAGAATTCTTGACTGTTTTTGCAAAGACTGGGGTGACAGTATCAGACAGCGTAGCCTGAACGAAAAACACCAGAATGAAGAAAACCATTCCTCTTCCAAGCACGTATTCTCTCAAATTTCCGATTGGTTCACGTATTCAGTCCAGTTCTATACGATATAACTATCAATCCAGTTATGTACATCAGAAAGAAGCGATATAATAGGTCCTCTCTCTTGTTAACTTTCACAGTTTTCACCCGTACTTTCATAGTTTACCTACTTATTCAAGTATTCCGCTGAATAAAAGAACTTTCTCAATTCTTAAATTAGCATTTTTGCAGTTTCTTTCTTCTTTTGAAACAAGACGATGGAGGAAGGGGATTGCATAGGCATGTCCTTTCTAGGCATTTATATTATTTTTCCCTCCCACGCCACCCTAATGGTCGGACCGGGCTCAAACTTCGTACCTTTCCTTCCTAAGCCAAGCCCCATTCACCCCCAAAATTTCGACCTTTTCTCAGCCCTTGAAGGGCCTGAGGTTGACATACCCAAGTCCTTTTTCTCCCTACTCCCGGACTTCACCTTTTACTGACACTCTATGATTGCCCAGGCTTCAGATGGCGAGAAACTTAATTGGAGGTTGAGGGATTAATTCCCGGCTGATTGTGAATGTTCATTGTGTAGGTTTTGGATTCAAGGAATACCACCGTTAGCAGCCAAAGTTGTTTATTAGTCGGCGACGTTTCAATCCCCAAGTAGTGGGATCCTAATCATGCCTATAATGATAATTACTAGGTTAAAATACATGGGGGAGAAGACCGTAAAAGACATACACTAGACGTACACTGATAATGGTAACGAAAGTCTTGGAGGGGCTTACTTTATTGCTAGAGTGGAGTATTATCTATTGCACGTTCTTAATTAATATATTTACACTATTTACAATATATGTATTTACAGTTTCTGGTTGATGAGCAGGTTTGGAAGAATTATTGAGAAGATGGTAACATGGTGATAACGGTGTATGATAAGACCATGGATTGTGTGTATCTATGGAGTGAAAGGTTGCTGTTGCTGTGGAGGAAGGCTAACTGTGGCAATTTAGAAGTGACTAGAATGAGACTGGAATGGAATGAACTAGGAATGAATGGGTTATGGTTTTAGAAGGCTATGATAGATCAGGTTTAAACCTTTCAGGTCCTGTTTATAATTAATGACTTTGTCTTTGTTGAGTGCTATGTGTGACATTTCTTTAAATTTTCGTTTGAAGGTGTTGGGTTCTTTTGATTTGATGGACCATTTATCAAATTGGGGGTTATGATTGGTTTCAGCAACATGTTTAGCCAGTGCTGATTTGTATAAATCTCGTGGTAGTCAGGGCATCCCACGAGATTTATACAAATCAGCACTGGCTAAACATGTTGCTGAAACCGATCATAACCCCCAATTTGATAAATGGTCCATCAAATCAAAAGAACCCAACACCTTCAAACGAAAATTTAAAGATATGTCACACATAGCACTCAACAAAGACAAAGTCATTAAAATTATAAACAGGACCTGAAAGGTTTAAACCTGATCTATCATAGCCTTCTAAAACCATAACCCATTCATTCCTAGTTCATTCCATTCCAGTCTCATTCTAGTCACTTCTAAATTGCCACAGTTAGCCTTCCTCCACAGCAACAGCAACCTTTCACTCCATAGATACACACAATCCATGGTCTTATCATACACCGTTATCATCATGTTACCATCTTCTCAATAATTCTTCCAAACCTGCTCATCAACCAGAAACTGTAAATACATACTTATTGTAAATAGTGTAAATATATTAATTAAGAACGTGCAATAGATAATACTCCACTCTAGCAATAAGGTAAGCCCCTCCAAGACTTTCGTTACCATTATCAGTGTACGTCTAGTGTATGTCTTTTACGGTCTTCTCCCCCATGTATTTTAACCTAGTAATTATCATTATAGGCATGATTAGGATCCCACTACTTGGGGATTGAAACGTCGCCGACTAATAAACAACTTTGGCTGCTATAAGGTGGTATTCCGTGAATCCAAAACCTACACGAGAAACTCAATGTCCGCTCCGTGTAGAGTGATTGTATGGTTTCACCGGTGCGTTGCAAATAGGTATGTGGCGGACGAGCGTCGTTTATCCATTTCAAGCTTAATAACAGGGAGCAAGTGAGCAACGAATTTCCCCATTGTTTTGAGAACCTTCAGATGCGCAGGACGCATCTGAATCGAAAATCATGCGTACAAAACACACCTGTGATACAAATCCCCGTCCAGATTAATATTTAATGAATCGCCCCGACTTTCGAAGATAAAAACTGTTTTGGGCCCATTGCCGTAACTAAAAGCCGTCCCACGTCCGTGCCATTGTTTGAATCACCATTTGTCCACACAGGGAAGTAATGGGTCACGCGAAATACGGATTCAAGACCAACAATGGAATGGTAAGAAGAGGAAAAGGATGTACAGTGAGCTGACAGGGGGGGGGGGGGGGGCGCTGAAAAGGTTTTTTTTAAAAGCTCAATTAGCTGCCCCGCCTTGGTGAGACAATAGTGAATTACCGTCGATGCGCTTGGCAGTTTATTGTCTCGAGCTGATTACTAAGGTAACGCGAACGAGGTTCCTCTCCTGTGCACGGGAAACGGCTCGTTTGGCACGTCAGTCACTCGCTAACAAAGACCTCAGTGCAGATTGGGAATGCAACAAAAAGTAGTTTAATGACGGATATTCATTACACGGCAATGAGTCATTATAACACGAAAATCCTTTTTAATTAACTAATAGGTAAAACTTGAGGCAGTGATGAGCAGTGAATTGTATGGACAATTACAGAAAAAGCTCACATATCCGCTTTTAAGCATATTTTGGTTTATTATTCTGTGCATAATATGTATTCGCTCAGCAAAAAATTTGTATAACACCCCCACAAAATTTTTTCTTTTCCGTTTCAAGGTGCGTAGATTCCAAAAATGTAATGTCCGTCCGCCGTATCACGTGTACAGGCTTCATTTTCGGTCTAAAAAATTCGTTCTTTCGCACACATGCTCCATTTGGGCTCTAGTTGTGTCCCGATAAATTTCAGCCCGATCTGAATAAACCCAGGGGTGTTATGAGTGAAAATGGGTATACAAATAGGTACTTTTTGTGTTTTAGTAACATGTTAGTAAAATGAGCTCTTGAGGTATCGTTTTTCTTGTTTTTGGGGACGAAAAGACCGAATATGAAGTCCATTTTGACCAAACAGTGGAAAATTGAGGTTGTACCAGATGTTCAGCTCTCGAAATTGAATTTTTATGAGTCAAAAACCTGGGAAATCGTCTGAAATCACCATCAGTTTGTATAATAACACTGTAAAAAGTGTCAACACGTGGATCAAGACGATTAAATGGCACTACCAATGATCAAAGATAGTTTAAAAAAAAAAGGAGCGTACCTAATTTGCGTTTTAGGGGCCAAAATTAATGGAAACCATCAGAAATAGCTATTTCGATTATAATGCATGAAAGAAACAATAAATGAACAGCCAACATTTCTGTAGGTATGTCCAGTAGAATAATAAACCCATGTGACAAGGACTTTGCAGCGTTTTTGATACTACTGTAGAAGTTGCTTATGGTGATCGAATTGGGACCGACTGGAAACAATCACTATACGCGACCAATCTCTATAAGCGACTTCTACTGTATAATATACTAGGTGGTGATTTTAGCAATTTTTACCGATATTGGCGAAAAGTGACCCCCAGAATGACCTAATTTTGCAATGTGGAATAAACAAAAAATAAACCTTTAGCTTACAACCAATTTATTTAACACAAAGCTTTTCGCTAAACTTCTGAGCATCATCAGGTAGACATAAACACAGATCAATCACACAGATCTGTGTTTACCTACCTGATGATGCTCAGAAGTTGAGCGAAAAGCTTTGTGTTAAATAAATTGGTGGTAAGCTAAAGGTTTATTTTTTGTTTATTCCACATTGCAAGATAGCTTACCACGTGAGGTGTCAAATAAAATTCGACGAATTGATGACCTAATTTTGATTTAAGCGCATATTTTTTTGAGGAAATCTTCAATAAAACCGACAGCTATCTTCTGCTTCGGATCATCGTTCAGTGCGTACCACTTTTGGTGAAGACGTACCATTATTGGGACATTTCAGCCATTTTTACCTATTTTGCCGACTTTTAACACCCAAAAACTAATCACTATAACAGGCCAATTCCCTGTGTGTTTATATACAACCGATCGAGACCTGATTTTTTATCTCCTTATATCCGGCGTATTACTTTAACCGCCTTTCTACTTAGCGATTCCTACTATTTGTAAGTCGAATGAATTATAGCGGATTGGGACTTGAGAGAGGTAATAAAAATATGATGCATTTTAGTGGCCCGAAGCACAATAATTTTTGTTCGATTTTTGTGAATTCTGAAAATGAGTCGGAAAATTGGAGATGTTGAGGAAAAGGGTTATTGTGATTTATGGTAATTATGTAGGATTTCATTC
This sequence comes from Leptopterna dolabrata, assembly GCA_954871275.1. Classification (NCBI taxonomy): domain Eukaryota; kingdom Metazoa; phylum Arthropoda; class Insecta; order Hemiptera; family Miridae; genus Leptopterna; species Leptopterna dolabrata. Next base: position 10,782,757 of record OX940975.1, on the reverse strand, counting down.
GTTTAGCGTTAATTTAGGCACTTCGGCTGGCGGGGATTAAGGGGTAGTTTTACGAGGGGTTGTTTCTCTGGCGGAAACTGAGAGAGACTTATTGTTTAAAATAAGTTGGGGGAAGTGAGGATTAAGCGGTGGTGTGGGGATTAAGTGGAGAGGGGGGGCCGGCATTAACTCTTGGATTAGCACGGCAGGCTGGCAGGAGGGGAAGGTCGGGCTTCCGGAGGGGAGGGGGGATCGATGGGGGAGGATCTCCTGTTTCCTCCTCCTGTTTGTAGCGGTGGAACGGCTAAGGGTGAGAGCGATGGTGAGGGGGGACCGAGGAGCCCAAATTGAGGGATTACAACAGGAAACGCCGCCTCCCTCGGTAACTTGCCGCCCCCACTCGGTCATGGATGGGCGGGGAGGGGGGGGGGGAGAATAGCAAATTAGCGATTCTCTCTCTCCGTAGGAGCGGTTAATCCCCGTCCCGTCACCCCCTCCGCCACTTAACTACGCCCCTCCACAACCCACCAACGGATCCCCTCCGAGAATTAAGTCTTGAGCCCCCCCCCCCCCCCTACAATTCACCCAATACTCGACTTATTATGTGTTACTAAAGAGATCAACTGGAGTTTTACGTTCTTCCAGCCAATTATTTAGTCCTTTGGCGTTGTGTCTCTTTTATCTTCATTTCCAAACCCTCCGATGGAATCCATTCATTGATTTGCGATTTACTGCACTCTGCAGCCACCGCTGCAATATTTATGAGTTGCATCCGACCCGAAACAGTTCCAAAAACGCTGCAAAGTCCTTGTCACATGGGTTTATTATTCTACTGGACACACCTACAGAAATGTTGGCTGTTCATTTATTGTTCATTTCAGGTGAAATAATTGAAATACCTAGCTATTTTTGATGGTTTCCACAATTTTTGGCCCCTAAAACACGAATCAGGTACGCTCCTTTTTTTGTTTTCAATTTATCTTTGATCACTGGTAGTGCCATTTAATTGTCTTGATCCACGTGTTGATACTACTTACAGTGTTATTATACACATTGATGGTGTTTTCAGACGATTTACCAGGTTTTTCACTAATAAAAAATCAATTTTGGGAGCTGAACATTTTGTAGAACCTCGATTTTCCACTCTTTGGTCAAAATCGACTTCATATTCGGTCTTCTCGTCCCCAAAAACATGGAAAACGATACCTCAAAAGCTCATGTTACTAAAACACAAAAAGTACCTATTTTTACACACATTTTCACTCATAAAAGACCTGGGTATATTCCGATCGGGCTGAAAAGTTTCGGGACACAACTAGGGCCCAAATGGAGCATGTGTGCGAAAGAACGACTTTTTTAGACCGAAAATGAAGCCTGTACACGTGATACGGCGTACTGCGTACGGCGTACGGTGGACTGCGGACGGACATTGCATTTTTGGAATCTACGCACCTTAAAACGTAAAAGAAAAAATTTTGGGGGGGGTGTTATAAAAAATTTTTTGCTGAGCGATAACATAGGTGTATTATTCACAGAATAATTAACCAAAATGGCCACTACGTTGTGCTTCAAAGTGAGCTAATTTTAATTTTTTTTTCTTTCATTCTTTTATTGAAAAAAATACAAGGAAAACATTGTGGTAAATATTAAGAACTAGAGACAGTAATCACAGTAATGCCCTACACTGCAGCTTACGAATGAATTACTTGTTACTTTCCCAAAATCAATTTTCCATTCTGAAAACCAATTTTCACCTTGAAAACGGCTATGCATTCGGAAGGTCCATGGATTGAAGCTCACTGTCGTTTTTATTTTAGAATTTAAATCTAGAAATTTTGTTTTTGAATTTCGTATTTTAAAAATTTGTTTTTCATATTTTGGTTTATTATTTTCAATAATGAACCTTTTAAATCGAGCATTAAACAAAACTTTTTAACCCCCCCCCCCCCCCCCTCCCACCACAAAATGTTATGGAGTCTTTTTCAAGGTACGTAGAATCCCAAAATGGAAAAAAAAAATTTCTGACCGTCCGCCGTACTTCGCACTTTCCTTACTTACCACGAACCAAAATTAATGAAATTTGGTTTGTAGGTTTGGGGTCTAGCTGGTCCGCGAAGCTCGGCGTTATATCAGTCATCTCTAAGGAGTGAAAAATAGGTGGTTGAAACTTCCAGGACGCCGTTATGTCGAGTTTTTTTTAACGTGTTTAAATAGTTCTCGAACTTGGGAGTTTTTTGAGACCAAAGAAAAACGGATTTATTGAAAAAAATAGTCTATTTCCACTAATACACGAAAAAACGCAAAAAACGCAAAAGAAGAATCAAATGGTTTTTGAGACCACCCGGAGCATTGTACGTCCAGCCGTTCGTTCAAACTTGTTTGAAAAACTGGTAAAAAATTCACATTGTTGAAACTTGCACCGACAGGCTTCGTCAACAGGAGGATGAAACAAAATGGTATCGGTGACATGTAGAAGCGCCACTGCTCGCGAAAAACCAATGGTATACATTCAGCCCAGATATCATTGCTAGGGACGCTGCAACAATGTGGTCCCCAAAATGGCTAATGGGGTTTAATGCCCCCGTTATTGGGCCTCCAATATTGGGGGTGTTTAGGTCCCCAACATTCCCGAAAGTTCCCTTTGTGAATAAATTGCTGTGAATTTCAAAACTCTTGGATCACTACTGCGCATCAGCAGACTCAAAATTTTGATTGGCCTTTCGAATACCTCGGATTTCGCTTTTTTTATCAGCGGAACGTTTCTTCTATCCGATTCCCAACCTCATCCGCCATTCCACTGAACGGCTACATTTTCCAAGTGGTTACTCGATTTTGGGGCTTTCCTGGGAGGAGCACGGTGGTAGGTATTGACCACAGAAAACAGTGATCTACGCAGAACGGGAAACTATACTGAAAATAATAAACCCTTCCGTAATAATTTGCTGCATTTTTGGTTCAACAACCGAACTAGGCGTTGTACTGAGTAGAGAACTTTTTTCAAAATCAAAATCGGATTGATAGAACGGTCGTAACCCTTTGAGAGAGCTGAGCCAATCAGAGAGCAGCTCATTACGCCTTTGAGACATCCGGCCCCCAGGGGATCAAAGTCGAAAGCCTTCCCTCTCAGACGGTTGCTGCTGAGGTCAATCCTTCAAATCACACCGGAGCTCAAAAGCTCACCTACAAATCAATCCATAAGAGAATAATAAATTGTAAATAAGTACCTAATATTATCATAATACTATTATTATATATTATACTATTATAATAGTATATGACTGAGAGTGAAGCATTATTTTATAATATACGTATAAAAAACGCTGCAAATCCCTGCTGAACGGTTTATTATTTTGTACAGAATACCCTTCTGTTACAGATCACAGCTCTCTGTATAGATAACCCGTCTATATAATATAATATGTACTAGTCTACACATATTATGTAGATCGCAGACCCTCCGTAGGTTAGTACCTAACCCCGTACTCGTTACTAGGTGCCTACCTAAATCACGAGTTAAATGTTGCTGAAATAATTCTGTCGATGACAAGCAGTAACTAAAACGGCAAAAAGAAACGCAAATAATGAAGTTCTGAAGGAAAATTGTTGGTGTGGAATGAAGCAGATGCCCCTTCTGCGTAGATCACTGTTTTCTGTGGTCAGTACCTACCCTCGTGGTCAAGTATAATGAACCGTAGTGTAAAAACTTGGCCATCAATAATACTTCAACAGTTGTTCAAGTTGCAAAAGTACCGATCAACAAAATCCAGCCCCTTCTTGGTAGATGAACAGTTGTGTGATAATTTACCGTTATGAAATAATTTACCCTTGTGTAATAATTTACCGTTGTGTAATAATTTGCCGTTGTTTAATAATTTACCATTGTGTAGTAATTTACCCATCAATAATACTTCAACGTTTGTTCAAGTTTCACAAGTACCTACCAACAAAATCCGATAGTCCATCACTTATCAAATGAACTAATATCGCAGAACAACCAACTCGACTTCATACAGCCATCCTTGATTATAATCAGGTGCTCCCTAGTGATGATATCCGGGGCTGTATTTATAACGTTTGATTCACGATCGTGTTGACCAAGTTTTTGGTGCACACGAACGGCTGGACGTACGATGCTCCGAGTGGTCTCAAAAAATTGTTTAGTTCAAGACAAATTTAATAACGTAAAAAAAAACCATACCCTTCTATCGAAAGTTTTCAAGCTACAGCGTTCTGAAAATTTCAACCCCTTAGAGATGACTTACAGTAACGTCGAGCTTCGAGGACCAACTAGACCCCGAACGGAACCTATAACCCGAATTTCACCAATTTTGTTTCATGGTAACAAAGAAAAATGGCCAGTACGGCGTACGGCGGACAGACGAAAATATTTTCATTGCATTTTCGGATTCTGCATACCTTGAAACGTAAACCATCAAATTTTGAGGGGGGTTAAATTTTTTTTTCATGCTCGATTCCAATGGTTCATTATTGATAATAATAAACCGAAAATTAACCTTTTTGCAATTCTTTGCAGCGTTTTTTATTTTAATCCAAAAAATATGCAGTCATGTTCATGAACGAAAAATCTGAGCCTAAATTATGCATATGTATGTAAAATAGCGGGTGCTTTCTCGCAACCTTCTCCCTGAGAACCTTTGGCTCTTTCAATTATTCGTTCAGTGAACAATTTGTTATTGCGCAAATCCGAGCCGTAAAAGTAAGACCCACCCAACCGAAATGCGAGACCGCAAAACGTTCAAGAAGCCAATTTGTCAATCGTGTGCCCGCTGAGTACGAGAGGCTAAAAAAAAAGTTGTATTTGTGGCTTTAAGGCAACGAAACGACAGGGGACGACCAAAACGAAAACGCTGTTTTTTACGGTCACGGAAATACGAGGGATCGCTCATATCTTCTGAGTGGTCCGAGGGGGGCTGAGCTGTCACAGCGACTCACGCAACCGAGAGGGTTACGACGGGCCATCTGGCTCCCGGACAATGAGAGGGAAAACACGAGAGATGACTTCAGGAAATGACCCTTGATCGTCGATATTCCACTGTTCTCACTGAAGGGGGGAAGTCCCACTTTGAACTTATATCATCTCATTATCCGGTTTTAGTAGTAGCGGTGCGTGGGCTCTGAAAATGGTGGGCCATCAAACCGGAACACAAAACCAACAGATTTGTCTACAAAATACCTGTAAATGTTTTCCAACAGAAAAAAGAGAAGAAATCGGTGAGAAATGGGTGGATTTTAATCAAACTCAGCTCTTAGCAAGTGAGAATGTAAGCACAGTGTTCACAGTAGTTCTGACTAATACTCAGCAAAGGCCTATCTCTTCCTAAACTTTTAATCATCACTCTATCTATCCCCGTAGGAAAACGTCGAAAATTTCGACTGTAAGTCAGCCACCGAATTCATGTGATACAAAAATACAGAAGCAAATAAACTAAACAACAACTAAAAACAACGAACTAGACTAAAATACAAGGAAGTAATGACCCGCCGGCCAGTACCTACTTGGATGGAGAATCAGACTAGAAGCTAATAGGTACTTATCTGTGTATGTTGACGTCGATCAATCCACAATACCACAGACAGGACACAACGCACTTAATTATCGCAAATCCAAATCTGTCCTGGGAACTCGAATGGGAACATACAAAATTCGAAACGTAAGCAGAAAACTGAACACTCAACATAGGAACAGAATGGCAAAAGTGATAAGAATTTTTAGGGGAGGACAGATCGAAGGACAAGCATCTCCTATCGAGATGGCAAGATGAATTGAAACAATCCAATCGATTGTGAACACAAACGATTTTTGGATGGAAATGTGGGCCCCGGGCCCAAAAGGGGCGTGGATAATCAAATTTTTACTCGACTGAGCTTGAGCGGACGGGCCACTTTTCTCGGTTACCATGGCGACACCAGGACCCAGGACCTGTCAGTTTCAGAAGCGTAGGTTTCGACTTCGATTACAAGACATCGATTAGTGTAGCTATATTCCGATAAAATGCTCGAATATCATAGCCTGAGAACTCTGTCGAGTCGCTGTTGAACTTCGTGAAAAATGCTAGGCTAGGTACAGTGTACGGAGGGAAATTCGAATGCCAACTGAACAAATGGTTGGCAGTTTTTTGGAGTTTTTGGTTTATTATTTTCAATAATGAACCATTGGAATCGAGCATGAAAAAAAAAATTCTTACCCCCCCTCAAAATTTGATGGTTTACGTTTCAAGGTATGTAGAATCCAAAACTGCAATAAAAATATTTCTGTCTGTCCGCCGTACGCCGTACGGGCCACTTTTCTTAGTTACCATGAAAGAAAATTGATGAAATTCGGGTTATAGGTTCCGTTCGGGGTCTAGTTGGTCCTCGAAGCTCGACGTTACTGTCAGTCATCTCTAAGGTGTTCAAAATAGGGGATGAAATTTTCAAAACGTCTATACCATTGTTTTACGTGAATATTTTTACGGTTTTAAATAGTTCTTGAACTTGCGAGTTTTTTAAGACCATCCGGAGCGTCGTACGTCCAGCCGTTCGTTCACAGTAAGGCCCCGAAGTTTGCACCGACAGGCATTTTCGACTCCAGTGTGAATGAAATTGTATACAATTCAAACCAAATCTCGTAACCAGAGACGCGCCCACAATAGGAAATTTGGCGGATATGAAATCATTATAGGGATCACCTGATTATATTGGCGGAGTATGAAGTCGAGTTGGTTGTTCTGTGATATTATTTCATTTGAAAAATGATGGCTCTTTTGGAGTTTGTTGGTAGGTAGTGAAACTTGAACAAACGTTGAAGTATTATTGATGGGTAAATTATTACTACGGTAAATCATTACTCAACGGTAAATTATTACACAACGGTTCATTATACCATCTACGTAGAAGGGGCTGGAGTTTGTTGGTAGGTACTTTTGCAACTTTTGTGCTTTTCTTTTTGTGTTTGTGGGTGCCGGGGCAGTGGCCCAAGTGGCCTTATGGACGCAACGCCCCTGGGTTTTAGCAGTTTCAACCATCAAACATCCTCATGACGTATGGAGCGGGCCTTGTTCCCAGAGCACCACGCGCAATGGGCCCAAATGGACATTTTCCGGGGGGGGAAAAAAATTGAGCTTCAATCCATATTTACATGAAATTCGTGTACCTAAAATACTTATTAGTTGCCTGATCATCAAAAAACCTCGAAAATTCGTGATTTGGTTTATTATTCTGTGAATAATACACCTGTGTATCCGCTCAGTAAAAAATTTTTATAGCCCCCCCTCAAAATTTTTTCTTTTCTGTTTCAAGGTGCGTAGATTTCCAAAAATGCGATGTCCGTCCGGTGTCCGCCGTATCACGTGTACCGGCTTCTTTTTTGGTAAAAAAAAATTCGTTGTTTCGCACATATGCTCCAGTTGGGCCCTAGTTGTGTCCCGAAACTTTGCAGCCCGATCGGAATATACCCAGGGGTGTTATGAGTGCAAATGGGTATAAAAAAAACAATCAGTCATGCAGCATGACTTAATGAGCGAATTTTCAAAGAAATATTCGAATTAATGGCTATGGTTTTGAATAAAGGAAAACTTCGGTCTAAAATTTGGTTTTCTATGTATATTCTCTTCGTATTTATTTTAATTTGTACGTTTTGTCCATCCTGATTTGTTTATTACGTAATTGTACTAAGTGCTTATTTATTTGATCGCTGTGGGTAAATTCAAGGAGTTGTACTAATCGTTTGCCTCCCCCTTTTTTGCTTCGAACTCTCGTCTTCAATTAATACTTCTCACATATTTCAATCTGACCACTCTAAGGGGGTGGGGGTGGGGGGGGGGGGGTAAGAGTTTAAAGATTATCCTAGTTTTGGGTAATTTTTGCGCACTTTAAATGCTCTAATTTAAGAACGGATTTAGATATCTAAAATCCGATTTCACCATCGTGTTCAGCGTGCAAAAACCTTTAAAATGAGGGGTCACTTGTTAGAAAATAACATTTTGGGGATTTTTGGGTAATTTTTGCGCACTTTAAATGCTCTAATTTGAGAACGGATCAAGATATCTAAAATCCGATTCCACCATCGTGTTCAGCCTGCAAAAACCTTTAAAATGAGGGGTCACTTGTTGGAAAATAACATTTTGGGGATTTTTGGGTAATTTTTGCGCACTTTAAATGCTCTAATTTGAGAACGGATCAAGATATCTAAAATCCGATTCCACCATCGTGTTCAGCGTGCAAAAACCTTTAAAATGAGGGGTCACTTGTTAGAAAATAACATTTTGGGGATTTTTGGGTAATTATTGCGCACTTTAAATGCTCTAATTTGAGAACGGATCAAGATATCTAAAATCCGATTCCACCATCGTGTTCAGCGTGCAAAAACCTTTAAAATGAGGGGTCACTTGTTGGAAAATAACATTTTGGGGATTTTTGGGTAATTTTTGCGCACTTTAAATGCGCCAGAACCCTCCTTAGAGTAGGCCAATTTCGCCCATCTTCGAACTTAGCCTTTCGATTGCCAAGATAGATTTTTTGTGCAAATTTGAGCTGTTTATCTCAATTCTATCGAGAGTTATCGTCTGGAGTGACACATATATAAATAAATAAATATATATATAAATATATATATATATACATATAAAAAAGTGTTAAATTTCAGGAATCGTTTTAGAATGGTCTGAAACGGATTTCTATGAAGAAAATTTCCAAAAATTTATATTATTTAAATTTCGAAGCCATTGCAATAGCTTCATTTTCTTTGAAAATTCGCTAAAATAGGTACTTTTTGTGTTTTCGTAACATGTTAGTAAGGGGTTTTGAGGTATCGTTTTCCATGTTTTTGTGGACGGGAAGACCGAATATGAAGTCGATTTTAACCCAAGTGTGGAAAATTGAGGTTCTACCAAATATTCAGCTCCCAAAATTGATTTTTATCAGTCAAAAACCTTGGAAATCGTCTGAAATCACAATTAATTTGTATAATAACACTAGAAAAAATGTGGACACGTGGATCAAGACGATTAAATGGCACTACCAATGATCAAAGATAATTTGAAAAAAAAAGAAAAAAAAGGAGCCGTACCTTATTTGTGTTTTAGGGGCCAAAATTAATGGAAACCATCAGAAATAGCTATTTCGATTATTACGCATGAAAGAAACGATAAATGAACAGCCAACATTTCTGTAGGTATGTCCAGTAGAATAATAAACCCATGTGACAAGGACTTTGCAGCGTTTTGTGTTTTAGTAACATGTTAGTAAAATGAGCTTTTGAGGTATCGTTTTCCATGATTTCGGGGACGAGAAGACCGAATATGAAGTCGATTTTGACCAAGGATTGGAAAATTGAGGTTGTACCAGATGTTCAGCTCCCGAAATTGATTTTTTATGAGTCATTTGAGGAAACGTGTCAACACGTGGACCAAGACGATTAAATGACAATACTAATGATCAAAAATAATTTGAAAAAAAAAGGAGCGTACTTTATTCAAGTTTTGGGGGCCAAAATTGGTGGAAACCACCAGAACAACAACATAAAAGCAACAATAAATGAACAGCCATTATTTCTGTACGTATGTCCAATAGAATAATAAACCCGTGTGACAAGTACTTTGCAGCGTTTTTTTCTCAGTGAGGACTTTGCAGCGTTTTATACGATGGGTTCGCAATAAATTCTACAGCAATGGATTCTGTTCAGAATTTCGCCGTCCTCTGTGTCAAATTTCGTGAGAGGGAATCATCTGCATTGTGGACACGTATACTGATGATTTGGTGTTGCTTGGACGCACCTGATAGAACCTCCGTTGGTCACTCGACCTTGCGTGGCGGCCTTGTGGTGGTGTCTTGGTGTGCCGATGGGAGGGGGGGGGGGGGGGGCCTAGGCTCCTCACATTCGTTTTTTTTTTTTTTTAAACAGGATAATCAGTAATCGAAACTGACAAACGGCTAATGGATGTCTAACGACTCTCAAATTAGATCCCTCCAGAACCTCTAAAGTGAACTAACTTCATTATTTCGAGAGCGCGAAGTGGTTTCTCCAGAGAGGCGAAGCGGAGGGGCCTCCTTTGATTTCTCGTGGGCGGTCAAGAAGAGAGAGAAAATGGAAGGGACCCGCGGGGCACACAACGAGCCTGTCATTAGAAATGCGGTCTCGGATCAAAGGAAACACTCGAAACACCTTTGGGCCAATCAGGTACAATCAATTACGTGGGTTTCTAAGAGGGGAAGGGTGGGGGGGGGGGGGTATCATAATCTCCGGGTGTCACCCCGGGGAAGTGTTGTGTCCCTTGTGATGCCCCACAACAGAGCTCCTTTCACAACAGATCGTTTGATAGCCTTTCAGGCGCTTCTGGGCATCGATACGTTTTTTTTTTTGTTTTTTAATTTATTGAGACCATTTAGGAATTAAATATACCTCATTGACAAAGGGTTCACGCTGGATTTATAAACACACGTACTTTTTGGCATGGAAAAAGTACTTAAATAACAATTTGGTCAAACAGAAAAACTACCTTTTAAAACAACACTTCACATTTCAATCATGTTCAAAATATGGCGAGGCCGTTGCAGCCTTGGATTGAGAGGTTGGATGAAGCCTTCATTTGCTATAGTCCGTGCACTAGAATAATGCCCTCCGACCCTGCCATCTGACGGAGAACGTGGAAATCATTTTTAACACGGAATTCCCCGTTTTTTTGTTTTTCCCCTGTCCAATGGCAACACTTTCCCCCTGTAATCCTTTTTCAAGCTGAGTGTGAACCGTCATAAAAACTTAACTTTTTTCGTTATAAAAAATGATACTTACTGTCATAAAAGCCATAGTGAATGAACGTAGCATTTTCCCGATTTTTGTAAAATCGGACCCCTGAGCGTGACTCCTTTGAGCTGACAGACAAACTCGTGTGTAACAGGATTTTTCTATGAAATGTTTTCTTGAAAATTAGGAGTACTTTTTTGAAAAGGTACAATGAGGTAAATAAGGAAATTTTTTTTGAAGGTCGGTAGGTATAAAAGGAAAGATTGGAAACAAATGTTATTTTATTATTTATTTATTTAGTACATATTATTATTCATTTATTTAGTACTTACGTAATTTAACTGTGGTACATAAAACTTCTAATAAGAAAAATCCGAATCCTCATCAGATCTGCTATATCAGTATCAGAAGCCCCCCAACATTAATGATGAAACTATCGATCTCCGATTCGACTAAGTGATCTTTTTGACGGCAGTCGTCCTCAATTTTTGGTTTATTATTCTGTGAATAATACACCTATGTAATCGCTCAGCAAAAAATTTTTATAACACCCCCTCAAAATTTTTTCTTTTCCGTTTCAAGGTACGTAGATTCCAAAAATGCAATGTCCGTCCGCCGTACGCCGTCCGCCGTACGCCGTCCGCCGTATCACGTGTACAGGCTTCATTTTCGGTCTAAAAAATTCGTTCTTTCGCACACATGCTCCATTTGGGCCCTAGTTGTGTCCCGAAACTTTTCAGCCCGATCGGAATATACCCAGGGGTGTTAAGAGTGAAAATGTGTATAAAAATAGGTACTTTTTGCGTTTTAGCAACATGTTGGTAACATGAGCTTTTAAGGTATCGTTTTTCATGTTTTTGGGGACGAGAAGACCGAATATGAAGTCGATTTTGACCAAAGAATAGAAAATTGAGGTTCTACCAGATGTTCAGCTCCCGAAATTGATTTTTTATGAGTCAATAACCTGGGAAATCGTTTGAAATCACCATCAATTTGTATAATAACACTGGAAAAAGTGTCAACAGGTGGATCAAGACGATTAAATGGTGCTATCAATGATCAGAGATAATTTATTTTAAAAAAAGGAGCGTACTTTATTCGAGTTTTCGGGGCCAAAATTGGTGGAAACCACCAGAGATAGCTATTTCAATTATTTTATATGAAAGAAACAATAAATAAACAGCCAACATCTCTGTAGGTATGTCCAATGGAATAATAAACCCATGTGACAAGGACTTTGCAGCGTTTTTCGGTTGGACTGACATTTCTTCCACCTGAAACCGCTACTAACCAGTCGTTTCCGAAGGTAACTTCTACCACACTCGAGAGCTCCGTCACTCGCCAATTCCGCACAGTGTTTTCAATGAAGGGCACTCTTTCCGAACAATGTAGAATTCACGTATCTTGTTTCGAACAGCAGCATCGGTGAATTCATCAGCATCGATGACCTTGTGCGGTATGGACTTGGTTGGCGTAAGAAACAAAGGTCTCGCCCGATCTGATGTTTGGTTTCCAGCTTCCTTCATAATGTTGCCGACTGTTCTCGCAGAGACGCCCGTCGCTGCACTAGTCACATCGCGAACGTTGTATTTCGCGTCATCCTTTCTTCTTCCTCGTAAAATACTGGCACACATTGTACACAATTTCCCTTGCCTGACTCCTTAGAGCCTCTTGCGATAGCAGGTTTCCGGTTTCTTACTGACGATGAATGTTGATGTTCCATCGCGAGATCTGTGTAGGCGACACACGGAAACTGACGGGTACGGGGGATTGTGATGATACTCAGTTCAAAAATAGGATGACGGGGATTGTGATGATACTCACAGTTAAAATAAGAAGGGTTAATACGATGATAATATATAGGTAGGATGGTGAAACGAAAAGCAAGATGCAAACAAGGAAAACACGATATGGGAACGGAATGAGCTGTTGAGCTGGCTTGGAATGGCAGCACGGCTGCCAACATAACAGAGTAAAAGTCCCAACATTGCATCCCACTCAGGCTGCCGAGCCCTCAGCTTCTCCCATCCTCCTATAGAGTGCAGGGTCGGAGGGCATTATTCTCGTGCACGACCTATAGATGGTTGTAATGCTCAGCATTGTGAGTGACGAATCTTCGCATTGAAGCTTCACGGCATTCCTGCGGGGTTTCGAGCTTGAAGTCGTGATATATAATTGAATTCCTGACGAAGGGTGGAGCATGTATAATTTTCTTCTGTATTAATCGATTTTGTTGCTGTTCCAATCGTCGCAACTGCGAGGAGGAACATGTACCCCATATCGGTAAAGCATAAGTCCAGAGAGGCTTGATGAAAACTTTGTATATTAGTATTTTATTTTCAATTGGCAGGTCTTTATTATCTAGCAGGTATTTCAACTGGGATGTTCTAAGGGTACATCGCTGCAAAAGATCAGAAATGTGTCCAGCAAAAGTCAGCTTTCTGTCCAGTGTGACTCCCAAATATTTGTGGGATTCAACTGACGGAATTGTTTCCCCCCTAAAAGTGAGAGGCACGTCAACATATTATCTTCTTTTGTAAGTAAAGGAAATAGCGCATGACTTCGCTGGATTTATTTTCAGTCGCCAACGATTGCACCAATGTCCAAGTTGGGTGATGAATGTTTGCAGTTTATTGGCTGCCACATCACAATCAATATCTCTTAGTGCATAAATGAGGTCATCAGCAAATAGCCCGGAGAAGTCTGGTGTGGATGGAAGGGGGAGATCATGACAGTAAAATATGTACAAGTACGGTCCCAGCACACTACCCTGCGGTACTTCGGCTTTGACTTCGCGCTGAGTTGATAGTTCATTTTGGAAAGTCACCTCGAACGTCCTATTATCAATGTACTGACGGAGAATGCCAAAAAGGTTGTTAGGGAGATGCGGTTGGATCTTCTGAACGATACGTCTCAACGATACGTCCCTTGCTTCTAGTGGTGAGTGAGAGTAGTTCATTTGAGGGACTCAAGTTCAGTTAGTTCACTCTTAAAAAAGGATTAGTTCTTTTAAGTTAGCTCAGTAGTTCATTCCAGTTACATTTCGTTTCCGATAACATGACAAACACTGAACTTGAACGAAGATATAAAAATACCAACTTAGTTTCTGAACGATACCAACTTAGATCCTTATTCCTTTTGAACTGTCGTTCCGTGATAGTATAAACACCTTGTGCAGTAGCCAATCCATCTGAGCTGACTTCTGATGAACTAACTAACTCCTATCTCAATAACTACTAATGAACTAAAGAAACTATCGTTCTGTGAATACAATAAACTCCTCAACTAGTATAAATTCACCTCATCTGAATCTCCTAATGAACTAAAGGGGCTATATCGTTCAATGGATACTATCAACTCCTCATGTAGTAAAGGAACTATCGTTCTGTGGATACTATAAACTCCTCAGTATAAATTCACCCCATCTGAATCTCCTAATGAACTAAAGGGGCTATGTCGTTCAGTGGATACTATCAACTCCTCATGTAGTAAAGGAACTATCGTTCTGTGGATACTATAAACTCCTCAGTACAAATTCACCCCATCCGAATCTCTTAATGAACTAAAGGAACTATCGTTCAGTGGATACAACGAGCTCCTCATGTAGTAAAGGAACTATCGTTCTGTGGATACTATAAACTCCTCAAGTACTATTAATTCACCTCAACGGAATAATGCTAAGGAACTAAATGAACTCATTCAGTGGACACTATCAACTCTTCATGTAGTAAAAGAACTATCGTTCTGTGGATACTATAAACTCCTCAAGTACTATCAGTGGACACTATCAACTCTTCATGTAGTAAAAGAACTATCGTTCTGTGGATACTATAAACTCCTCAAGCCTTATAAATTCACCTCATCGGAATGATGCTAATGAACTAAAGGAACTCATTCAGTGGACACTATCAACTCTTCATGTAGTAAAGGAACTATCGTTCTGTAGATACTATAAACTCCTCAGTATAAATTTACCCCATCCGAATCTCCTAATGAACTAAAGGAACTATCGTTCAGTGGATACAACCAACTCCTCATGTAGTAAAGGAACTATCGTTCTGTGGATACTATAAACTCCTCAAGTAGGTACTATTAATTCACCTCATCGGAATGATGCTAATGAACTAAAGGAACTCATTCAGTGGACACTATCAACTCTTCATGTAGTAAAGGAACTATCGTTCTGGGGATACTATAAACTCCTCAAGTACTATTAATTCACCTCATCGGAATGATGCTAATGAACTAAAGGAACTCATTCAGTGGACACTATCAACTCTTCATGTAGTAAAGGAACTATCGTTCTGTAGATACTATAAACTCCTCAGTATAAATTTACCCCATCCGAATCTCCTAATGAACTAAAGGAACTATCGTTCAGTGGATACAACCAACTCCTCATGTAGTATCCACCGTCCCTAAGAACTAAAGAACTTACTCAGTAGCCTTGTGAGTGAGTGAGTTACTAGTTCTTCAGTTCTTAGTTCATAGTGCACAGAACGTTAGTTCTTTAGTTCCCCCTTCCTACATCCAATATCCATCTCTCGACACTGGGTCCTTGATTCTATTACTCCGTGGTCCTAGTGAACGGACGTTCAGTGAAGTGAACTAAGTCGAGGAGTAGATCATTTGACGGAGTTAGTTCTTCAGGAGTATTGTTCAGTAAGGAACTATACTCCTCAGCTTGCTTCATTCTTCATCCAAACTGACCGTAATATTAGCTATAGCTATTGAATGTTCAAAGTTCACTTTCAAGAATTACGGTTGAAGATTGGTAGGTAATTTTCTACAAAAAACCCCAGTAAGCGACAATATCAAGTAACAGAATGAAATCTCGAGATAAAATCATGGAAACCTGATTCCAAAAAATAAAATAAAATAAATAAATAAAAATGTTCCAGTCAAGCAGCATGGCGAGCGAATTTTCAAAGAGATACTCGTGCTATAGTGTAAAAAGATTATACAGGGAGAAACTCGCGTTTAAATACCTATGGAAAATCGGAAGAAAAAAAAAAATGTTGGGATTTAACAAATAGGTATGGTAGGTTGTTTAGTCAATAAAACTTTACTTGTTATCGGAAATCTTCAATGGCGTGCAACGGAACGGCAATTTGATCAAATCCCCCAATACAACTTTTCGCGACCTTATTACAATAATTTCACTTTCGCGGTTTTAGTCATTTTTACCGTTTTTTGACCTGTATACTACAATTTGACCCATATTATATCAAAAATACTTTCATTATTGAAATAGCCCCTGGGGCTTTCAGTGTCTCACCACCTTTCCATACCACATTTCGTACAATTATATAATTTTTTTCGTGGGTGAACTTTAACCGACTGTTGACCCTTATAAAGTCAAATTTGACCCACTCTTTTTTGAGAAAAATATGTTTATAATCGAAATAGTCAATCTTTCTGTCGTAGATCACCATCCCACACAACGTCAGGTGAATTAAAAATATTGAGCTCGTTTGAAGGCGATCCCAATTTACAAGTCCCAGTAGTTGTTCCATCCCAACGATGGAGGTTGATCACTTACCTAGAGGTTGCCCAGATGAGCACAATTCACTGGAGAACAACCTCTGACAACATTTTTTTCTCCGCCAATACCCTAATGTAGGAGCTCTGTTCTCCACCAGTAAATTATTGAGGTAGTACCATCACGATGGAAGTTAGTCACCTTATAGTTCGTAGAAATTTCCTGATTTGAACTGAAAATTCCGTATTTTGAATGGAAACATCCTTAATTGAAAACTGGGGGGGACTTAATATAAATACCTCATTGAAGGTATTTATCAAATCCAAAAAAAACACATTGCAAATGGTATTCAAGTTACCCACAAGATTTTCCACCAGTAAACGAGACGAATCTGAAGTTCGGCGAGACGAATCTGATGGCACAAGAGTAAGAAGAGTAAGAAGAAATGAGCGCTATATAATAAAACTACCGAAAGTTGAGCACTCTTTCGCTCAAATGTCAACAAGATATAGAGGGAAATCAATCATAAATAAAGATCTTAATAAGATATATAACTTACTTGTAGAAACAACAAACACTAAATTTAGAAAGGAAATCAAAAAGCATATATATAATTAATAAAACATACCGTCACTTCACTTCGCAAAATTGATAAGAATAACACATTTAAAAAATAAATAAATTAGAAACAATATGCTTAACCGTAAAACAGTATCATAGGAAATGAGACACAAATAAAATAATCCAATCGAATCACGACATGGTTGACCAACTCCACACTGGGCCACAGCTCAGGTTATCCAGTGTGATCCCACAGTTACTTCATTTATTTTTAGAGTAAAAGTTTGTGTTATGACCTATTAGAAAGATTGTGCTAATATTTTTGAAAAACTACATGGGAAATGAAATTCCATTTCATTTCATTTCAAAACGGAAAATTCCTAATTTGGTTTGGAAACTATTTCACTCGTGACGTGTACCACATTTTTGTTTCCAACATTTGTACTGAAGTATCAAATACTTGTTTTTTACTACTTATGCATACATTGTTGTAAATTACATGTATGTATGCATACATTTAAAAATATAAATTAAAAAAATACATAAAGATAAAAAAGTTCCCAATTTGGTTTAGAAAAATCCTAATTTGGTTTGGAAAAATCCTATTTTGGTGTGGAAAATTCATAATTTGACTTGGAAAACCTATGTACAACTCCCAGCGATTTTCGTCCTTCAACGCCGAAATCAAGCATTTAGGAGTTTGGGTAGAGTTGGTCTCAAATCATTTTGGTTAAAAATTGGTCAGTCCTTGATCGGGATTAACTGATTTTTTCAGCTGAGGTTCACGTTTGTGCATTTTGTGTTGTTGTGCTGGGCTTTATGTGAAAACCTGAGTTTTAATAGGCGGATGTATTTTGTTGTTGCAGGGATCCGATGGACATGATGTTGATGGAGCATCACTTCCTCCGCTCTCCGCTTCGCCTGTACTCCGAGCTGGACGCGGAAAACAACAACAGCAACCCTCTCCTGTCAGCGGCGATGATCGAGAAGGCGCGTGCGCTGTGGGGCGCCGCCGGCGCCTTGCCCGGCCACCCGATCCTCGTCCCGTCGCGGATGCCGCTGTGGGGCGGTCACTGGCCGCCGCCTCCGGGTCTCCTGGGGCCTCCCGTACCGCGGCCTCCGCAGCTGACGCCGCCCCCCGCGTCGACGCCGTCGTCGTCCGGATCCCCGTCACCGCGCCCCGTCACCCACCGGTACAGCCCGTACCACGTTCAGGCGTCGCCGGCCCGGAACTGAGTGTTACTGAACGTGGACAATCCTGACCCTTCGGTCCACCCGCAGTATTACTGGTCGTGAACCGGCTCGGCTGACGATTTCTGGGTCTGAACTGAAATCACAGTGACACAGCCACAACACCGATCTACAACCACACCGGAGATTCCCCACATAATCCTCATAGTTTTCTCTCTCATACAGCAAAGGTAGTGTGCAAGTTATAATATGGTCGAGCAATGAAACCATATTCGGCCATTATCTGACGTTTCGCCATATCACCGACCACCTCATCAGAGCTTCTGCGTACAAATTCGGATTCTCTGCCTGATAGCTGCCGAAGTAAAACGCTGCAAAGCCACATGGGTTTATTATTCTATTGGACATACCTACAAAAATGCTGTCTGTCCATTTATTGTTTCTTTCATGTGCAATAATTCAAATAGCTATTTTTGATGATTTCCACCAATTTTGGCCCCCAAAAAACTCGAAATAGTCTCTTATTTTTGACAAATTATCTTTGATCATTGATAGTGCCACTAAAATGTCTTGATTCGCCCGTTAATACTAATTCCAGTGTTATTTTACAAATTTATGGTGATTTCAAACAATTTCCCAGGATTTTGACTTATAAAAAATGAATTTTGGTAGCTGAAACTTCGCTAGAAACTCAATTTTCAACTCTTTGGTAAAACATCAACTTCATATTCGATTCGCGCTTAAAAATAAAAATTAAAAAATTAAAAAACATGGAAAACGACACCTCACAAGCTAAGTTACTAGAACACCAAAAAACCCTATTTTTACACCCATTTTTCACCCATAATTGGGTATATTCAAATCGGGCTGCAAAGTTTCGGGACACAACTAGGATCCAAATGGAGCCTGTGTGCGAAAGAACGAATTTTGTATACCGAAAATAAAGGTAGTTATGGGTGATGAACGGAAAAGAAAAAATTTTGAGGGGGTGTTCCAGAACTCCTTTGCTGAGCGAATACATAAGTGTATTATTCACGGAATAATAAATCAACAGACGATCGATCCAATAATTAGAATGCCACAACCGATGCTCTGATGTAGCCACCGCTGATACGGCGAAACGACAGTGACTATGACTATAAACATTATTATCATTATCACAGCTCAACCACAAAATCATCCACCCCAAACGTTCACAGGTACGCTAATTCATTGCGCAGGCGCAGAGAAAATTATAATCTCACATTATACCTACAAGTCTCGGCTATGTGAAGAACCAACTAAGAACAACTGAAGAAATGTTTGAAACAATTAAATTAACATGTCGTTTATTTGATCCATAAATTATTGTATGTATGATGTTATTGTAAATTATCGCTGCTAATTTTTCAATCGTCTGTGCAAAAATGCAAAAACAAAAATCAAACTGCAGGTACCTTTCGAACGTTTAACGTAAAATTAATTTACCGTATCCCAGTATTAATTTATTGTACCAGTGATTTGTTTATCAAATAAATATAACCAACAAAATTATTTTGAGAAGAACTGATTTCACTAATGATCCTAGTGTTATAACTGTCCTGAATTGTTTCGTCGTGATTGAACTTGCCGACGTTTTACGTTCTGGAAACATCGTTAATCAATGATTTGATATGATTAACTTTTGTTTCCAAATCCTCAATAATTTGACGGGTACATGGACACCGGAGTGACACTGTGATGTCAGTACTTATTGGTGACTATTAGTGATTATTTACCTATGTGATTTTTTAGACCCTTTGAAAAGGGTTGAAATTATGTTCATTTTACATCGTGTTGATTAATATGAAACGTACTAGGTACATATTGATGGCCATCCTCCCAGTTTAGCTAAATGCAATTAACTTGTAGTTGGAATGTGTGGACAAGTTGTTGAAGTCCTTCACACAAAATACCAAGCCACCCTTACTAAACTCAACTTCATCGGTTTTTACACACTTCAATAATTAATTCGTACATTTAGAGATCTGCCAAGCAATTTTGTATGTATTTTATACATTCTTGACTTCTAAAGACTATACGTAGGTTCCTTGTACCTTGAGACACTGTAACCTTCTCAAACGTTTTTGTTGTTGTATATTTCAAAAAATTCGTTAATATTTAGGTACCTACCTACTATTCAACCTGTTTTTAAACATTTTCCTATTGTGTGTATTTGAGAAATGTTCAAAATAATTTATACCACTACCACGGAAACGTATTTTACGAATAATTCAATAAATTGTTCTCAGGTACGAACCTGTGGCACGGTGGTCTGTATATTGAAACAGGTGATCTGAGTGCCTGGGAACAGTAGAAAGATGTTGTGAAAACAATATTAATTATAACATTTCAAAAAAATGCATATTTATTTATGAATTAGCTTATCGAATGGCGAGCTAGCCTCGTCACTGATTCAATATCAAATTTAATTCAGTAATTACCAGACATTATTTTACAAAATGAAACGAAGTTCAAATAGCTTCGTCAGCATCCTTCATCTATCTTCTCTCGACGGATCAAAAATGAATTGAAGATTGAGTTTATTTGAATTATTTACACCGTCACCGTTTAGCTATGAAAATGTGTCGCAAGGTACAAAGAAGGCGCGTTTTTGCTTCCTCGTGGTGACAAGAAAAATCAGAATATATCACACAGAAAACGCCAGAACTCTAATATTAAGGTACAAAATGAGTAGAAGACAGTTGAATGTAACCCCCCTCCCCTCCACCATAAGGATATTCAAGGGGTCAGAATTCACCGATAGCGATGCAGCTCACATTATTAGTTAGTTATAGGAATAGCGTTCAAGTACCTATAATTAATTTCAAGTTTGATAATTAATTATTATTTTACTTCATTCCCCAATGAGACGAATACTTAGCTACCTACTAGACGAAGAGAAAATGTGATCGCGATGGTCTCAAATGAACCAACGCTGATGTTATAACCAAGAAGTGTTGATCTAGTCTGATGGTATAAGGTGGATTCACCTTCAGCGAAACTATACAGAAAGTCCCCTGAAACTTCGGTTTAGAGAACTTATCACATTGTGATTGGATGACTTTTACTATTCAATGAATTATAGTTCATGCTGTAAAAATTTACAAACCGAACATGATAGTTTTGTGAATTATTCCAAAATGGAAAAATTACGAACGTTTTCAGTCAAAATCATCCTATTATGGGGTGATGAAAATGACCATATCGAAGGTCAGAATGAGAACGAACCCAGTGCAATTTTTATTCATAGATTACAAAATGTAATTAGATTTATATGTGTTTGTGTGTACATATATGTGTTCCGGGGCAGCATGTTTCGTGTTTAGGTCCAAAAACCAAAGAATTGTTTCTTGTATATATATCAGTGATTGGAATTGTAGATATCCTAAACTAGCTCCATTCCAAGGAGTAGAGTAGCGGTGTTAATTTATTCATAATATATTCAGCCTCGTCGATTTTGAAGTAGTATTAAAAATTGTTATTAAAAAAATAAGCACAACAGTAATTTAATAATGGTGACATTCTCATAATATTAGACGAGTACAAGTTTATTATTATTGTCAGTGAATTGTATATTTGGAGAAGAGTGTCAATGGGGGAGGCTGATATTTAGGAGGAAAGAACCAGTGATTTGCTAATTTATTTGTAAATCCGTAATTTTCAGGCATCTTGTACATGTGTTCGATATTATAGAGAGCTTGTATGTATATATTGAGTGTGGTGTATATATAATCGTCCTGGATGTTTCCCTAATGTATTTATCTATCGAAATATAATTATCTGAAATAGGTGGACCCCTGAGTAATTATGTTACCATCTAATACCTCTTGCGACCCAAATTACTGACGTCACTTTGAGTAATTTACGTATTCTAACATGAAAACACCGTTGGCTGGAGTTTTTAAGTTAGATACTGTGATCATAAATATAAATACAAACTTGATTACCGGTAAGAATTGAACCCTTGAGGAACCGATGGTTGGTAGGCGTATGAAATGGGGGTTCTAAACCGCAATTAAAATAGGTATTGCAATTTAGATTCAAGCGATAGATCAAATTCGCGGTTTGAGAGAAAAAATCGTAGATATTATTCACACAATATTATTCATGAAATACCAAATATTGTGTAAGTAGTGAGTATATGACCAAACATGAAATAATGGATCCCTGCTCAAAAACCTATAAATAATATTTTAGTTTATACTTTAATATAGAAATAAAATAGGTAGGTAGGTAACCACGTGAAATTTGCAACAGTTACATAAGGTAAGTAATCCGTTCTTACAGTGAAGTCTGAAGGGCGAAATATCCCACAAATCTGGATAAACGGTTCAGAAATCAAAATGAAAAGGGGTTGGAGTTTTACTCTGATTTTAGGTTATTATGAAAATTTGCTCATTAGGTCATGCTGCATGATTTGGCACTTTTATTTTTTGGCGCGTTATTTGAGCTGCTATCAGTGGTATGACGAACTTTCAATGGACCGCAGATAAGTAAGTAGACTTCAAGTAAATAGATAAAGTAAATACAACGGTTGAAAACAAAGAGGTAGCTGAGCTGAACCAGGCCAATTTCATTCGGAAACACGCATCATTAAGCCTATACATATTCAGTGGCAATGAGTCACTAGAATCGAGCCCGAAAACAATTTGAACCATCAAATTTTGAGGAAGGAGGGGTCAATTTTTTTGTTTTTTTCATGCTCGATTCCAAAGGTTCATTATTGAAAATAATTAACCAAAAAAAGTGGAAATTTCAGAAAACTAGAAGAGTGTACCGGATGAAATATGAAAATAGAGAGAGGAAAGACAGAGGAGAAAAATCTAATAGTGGGCTGTATAATATAATTTCTTAGGTACTAGGATCCGTCCTGCTACATAATTGTGGGGTGAGAAATGAATACCAACCAGAGAAAGGGACTCCAATATCTTGTGAAAGAAAAATTCAGGTACTGATGGAGTCACCACGACAAGCAGGAAGGCACGTACAACAGATGATATTATTATATGTGCATAAAAGAAAAGGGAAAAGCGGTACTTGGATCGAGGTTGGGAAGACAGATCCTCGATGTACAGAAAATGTTCGCGGATGGAGCTCCAGCAGCCTATCACGTGCACCAAGAATCAGGGAGTCGACTAAAGGTTTAGCAAGCACAGTATACGCGAAAACTGTATGCCTAGGTGATTATAGTCAAGTCCGGAGATGTCGAATTGTGTACCAGGAAAACAATAAATCGAGTACCGAAGCCGGTCAGGCAGTTGCGGTTTCAAAAAATATGCGGTGGATTCAAGAATTCTATCGTATATAAATATTATTTGTTGTTATGCAATGCATAATACGCATATTATTTTGTTCAAGTTACAAAAGCACCTATCAACAAAATCCAAAATAACCGTTCATTCTTCAAATGAAATATTAATACGGAACAACCGTATCTATTTCATTCAGCCATGAGCGACTGTAATCGGTGTTCCCTAGCATTGATATCTGGGGTGGATTTATACCGTCTGATTCGCCTTCATGTCAACGAAGTTAGAGTTTAGGGTCTTCCTGTGAAAAAACGGCTGGACGTACAGTGCTCCGGGTCGTCTCCAAAACGCCACAAGTTCGATATAAATTTAAAAAAGTAAAAAGAAACATAACCTTCTATTGAAAGTTTTCGAGATAACGGCATTCTGGAAATTACAACATCTATTTTTCGCCCCTTAGAGATGGCTGACAGTAACGCCGAGCTTCTCGGACCAACTAGGCCCCGAATGTGACCTACAAACCAAATTTAATTAATTTTGGTTCATGGTAACTGTAATCGTTGCTCGTTGAATTCTACCTATTGTGACGTGGATGGATGGCGAGCTAAGGCAGAAATTTTCAGGGAGAATCGTACAAGTACATTACCTGAAGTTCGTAGGTTGGCAAGCGGTCCCGCAGTCAGCGTTGCACAGGTTCTGACTTTGGGTGCAGGTTATGGTAAGGCTGTAAATTCCTAATAGAAAAGCTAAGAAATTTGGAGGCCTGATGGCAGTTCGAATGGTGACTCTACAGGTATCAATAAGGAGACTAAAGAAGCTAAATACGTAAAAGAGACTGCATTTATTAATCGAATGGAACAATATAAAGATGGGGTCGCGGTTGCGCAATAGAGAAACAGTATAAAATTGTGAAGCTAATTACACGCGTTATGCGGAAAGTTAAATGCAAAGGGGATAATTACAATGAGATAATGTGATATCAATAGTATGCACGAAATGTTGTGTGAGTGGCACCAGAGTCGTGGGTGCAGACGTTGGGTTCAAGAGGTTCTTCGATACTGGGATATGGGACGTTTCGGGGCCAAAAGATGTGTTGAAAGTTCTGGAACAGACGGGACAAGACCCTTTGTAACTCTCTTCTAGACAGTGTGATGCACAGAGGCCTGAGGGGCGCTATTATGCGATTGATATCGCTTAAGTACAACAAGTGGAAATAAGGGATGATGGGTCCTACCTTCTCTGGAGCGGTGGTCCGTTCGGTCCAGGGATGGTCCTTTCCGGGCTTCTGGTCCAAGGAGGATTCCTGGGGCTCCGGTCCTGTGTTGCTTGGCAGCTGATGTTCCAGCAACAATATATTCCACGGCAGTACGGGGTAACACGTCTGGGTTCAGACGTGCCTTTCTGGTGGGTTCGCCTCTCCTCTCTTGCTCGACTGATATTTCGTGGGTCAATCGCAGGGAATATAAAAGAATCTTGCCTCTCCCGCAACACTACTTCTCAACCAACTAACTCAACTCTAATTCACTTCTCAAACTATCACTATACTATACTGTTTATCGCAGGTTCTGGTCTCAGGTAGATCTCCGGGCAGAGTGTGTCATGGCGGCGGGAGCGGGGATATTTATACGGTTCCCCTCTCTTGCGCGTAGAAGAGGCGCAGAAGGGCCTGGCTCCTTCTCCTCCAACCGCCCGAGTCAACGGGGGAATACTGCCCGAATCAAATTGGGGTGGAAGCCTTTTTGGAGGTGACCAATTTGACTACATTACTATAAAAAAAAGTGCAAAGTGTGATGGACGGTATACCGCGGACGGACAGCATTTTTTGGTTTATTATTTTCAGTAATAAACCTTTGGAATCGACCACGAAAAAAAAGTCAACCCCACCTCATAATTCGATGGTTTACGTCATATTCGTATGGCATACGAATATCGAATTTAAACAAAATTCCGTCCGTCAGTACGCGGTTTTTCCTTAGATACCATGTACCAAAATTCACGAAATTTGGTATACGGGTCCCTTTTGGGTTCCAGTTGGTCCTCGAAGCTCAGCGTCACTGTCACCCAAATCTAAGGGTTGAAAAATAGGGGTTGGATTGCCCAGAGTATCCCTATCTCGGAAAACCGTATTTTGAGGCGTGCGTTTTCTCGCATTTTATGTAGTATGATTTTTTTCTGATTTTTTGAGACCATCCGGAACATTCTACGATGTTGCCATAAAATTACCTATACAATTTGCCGTAAAGAGCAGGTTGTACGCAGGCATCAACCTGTGTTGAGAGCGCAAATCACTGGTCTCCTGGTAGCTGGACGGTATCCTGGACGGAGATCGAAGCCCGACCGGGACTGACAATTTTTTCATTCCATATCAACAATTTCCCTACAGAACTTCATTATTCATGTTTCTTTATGCCACTTAGCCTTAGTTACTGTTTGTGATCGAGAGAATTATTTTACTAACATTTAACACTTGATTTAGGTAGGTACCTAGTAAAGAGTACGGGGTTACGTACTAACCTACGGAGGGTCTGCGGTCTACATAATATGTACAGACTAGTAGTACATCTATTATATAGAAGGGTTATCTGTACAGAGAGCTGTGATCTTAACGGAAGGGTACAAAATAATGAACCGTCGTGTAGGGATTTGCAGCGTTTTGGTTTATTATTCTGTGAATAATACACCTATGTAATCGCTCAGCAAAAAATTTTTATAACACCCCCTCAAACTTTTTCTTTTCCGTTTCAAGGTGTGTAGATTCAAAAAATGCAATGTCCGTCCGCCGTCAGCCGTCCGCCGTATCACGTGTACAGGCTTCATTTTCGATCTAAAAAAGTCGTTCTTTCGCACACATGCTCCATTTGGGCCCTAGTTGTGTCCCGAAACTTTTCAGCCCGATCGGAATATACCCAGGGGTGTTATGAGTGAAAATGTGTGTGAAAATAGGTACTTTTGCGTTTTAGCAACATGTTGGTAACATGAGCTTTTGAGGTATCGTTTTCCATGTTTTTGGGGACGAGAAGATCGAATATGAAGTCGATTTTGGCCAAGGAGTGGAAAATTGAGGTTGTACCAGATGTTCAGCTCCCAAAATTGATTTTTTATGAGTCAAATACCTGCGAAATCACCATCAATTTGTAGAATAACACTAGAAAAAGTGTCAACACGTGGATCAAGACGATTATATGGCACTACCAATGATCAAAGATAATTTGAAAAAAAAAAAAAGATCGTACCTACCTAATTTGTGTTTTGGGGGCCAAAATTGGTGGAAACCATCAGAAATAGCTATTTCAATTATTTCACATGAAACAAACAATAAATTTACAGCCAACATTTCTGTAGAATAATAAACCCCATGTGACAAGGACTTTGCAGCGTTTTTTCTTCCAGTTTCGGATTCGACCAACTACAATTTTTGTTGTTTTTCATGTCCGATTCCACAGGTTCGTCGCTGAAAACAATGAGCCAAAAAGCGCAGTTCGAACCGATTTACATCTTGATGCCCGAAAATGATGTTCGAAAACCCGTCTGCCGCACACCGTAAAGGTCACCTCAATACGACAATACGACCATAATAGTGGTTGTTGTAGGTCTCTCTAAAAATTACAATAATAAAAATTATAAAAATCATTATATTTGTTGTATAAGGTTTTTGTTGAATAAAAATAAAAACGCTGCAAATCCCTGCACAACGGTTTATTATTTTGTATAGAATACCCTTCCGTTACAGATCACAGCTCTATGTATAGATAACCCGTCTATATAATTTATGATATGTACTATTCTATACATATAATGTAGATCGCAGACCCTCCGTAGGTTAGTACCTAACCCCGTACACGTTACTAGGTACCTACCTAAATCACGAGTTAAATGTTGCTAAAATAATTCTGCCGATGACAAACAGTACCTAACAAAAAGAAACACACATAATGAAGTTCTGAAAAGAAATTGTTGATGAGGAGGGAAAAAAGTTGCGAAAGTACCTCCCCTTCTACGTAGATGGTATAATGAACCGTTGTGTAATAATTTACCGTTGAGTAATGATTTACCGTAGTAATAATTTACCCATCAATAATACTTCAACGTTTGTTCAAGTTTCACTACCTACCAACAAACTCCAAAAGAGCCAACATTTTTCAAATGAAATAATATCACAGAACAACCAACTCGACTTCATACTCCGCCAATATAATCAGGTGATCCCTAGCAATGATTTCATCTCCGCCAAATTTCCTATTGTGGGCGCGTCTCTGGTTACGAGATTTGGTTTGAATTGTATCAATTTCATTCACACTGGAGTCGAAAATGCCCGTCGGTGCAAACTTCGGGGCCTTAACTGTGAACGAACGGCTGGACGTACGACGCTCCGGATGGTCTTAAAAAACTCGCAAGTTCAAGAACTATTTAAAACCGTAAAAATATTCACGTAAAAAAATGGTATAGGCGTTTTGAAATTTTCAACCCCTATTTTGAACCCCTTACAGATGACTCACAGTAACGTCAAGCTTCGAGGACCAACTAGACCCCGAACGGAACCTATAACCCGAATTTCATCAATTTTCTTTCATGGTAACTAAGAAAAGTGGCCCGTACGGCGTACGGCGTACGGCGGACAGACAGAAATATTTTTATTGCAGTTTTGGATTCTACGTATACCTTGAAACGTAAACCATCAAATTTTGAGGGGGGGTAAGAATTTTTTTTTCATGCTCGATTCTAATGGTTCATTATTGAAAATAATAAACCAAAAGGTACCTTGTCCGTTTTCAGTTAGTTTATTTATATTTATTCTGTTTTATTGATTAGATACAAATAATGATATTGTTTATAAGTAAAACGTTATGACTGAAGTTAATAAAAGCATAATAGCAGAGGCCCTTGTACGTCTTGAAGTGTTTCCCGATGTCTACTTATTGACCCGCTCGGAAGAACAATAGTAACAGGCTGTACCATGATATTTCGTTCTTACTGCCTTAGTAAGGACTGCGATGGGACGAGATTTATTGATTACCTAGTTTACCTAATGGGCTCCTGTATTTTTATTATTATTTTTTTTTTTTTAAGTGAAAGCAGGTTCCGTTCTAATAATTTTGAGACCCTACGACGAATAGTTCTTTTAGCGAATTTTCAAAGAAAATGAAGCTATTGCAATGGCTTCGAAATTTAAATAATATAAATTTTTGGAAATTTTCTTCATAGAAATCCGTTTCAGACCATTCTAAAACGATTCCTGAAATTTAACACTTTTTTATATGTATATATATATATTTATATATATATGTGTCACTCCAGACGATAACTCTCGATAGAATTGAGATAAACAGCTCAAATTTGCACAAAAAATCTATCTTGGCAATCGAAAGGCTAAGTTCGAAGATGGGCGAAATTGGCCTACTCTAAGGAGGGTTTTGGCGCATTTAAAGTGCGCAAAAATTACCCAAAAATCCCCAAAATGTTATTTTCCAACAAGTGACCCCTCATTTTAAAGGTTTTTGCAGGCTGAACACGATGGTGGAATCGGATTTTAGATATCTTGATCCGTTCTCAAATTAGAGCATTTAAAGTGCGCAAAAATTACCCAAAAATCCCCAAAATGTTATTTTCTAACAAGTGACCCCTCATTTTAAAGGTTTTTGCACGCTGAACACGATGGTGAAATCGGATTTTAGATATCTAAATCCGTTCTTAAATTAGAGCATTTAAAGTGCGCAAAAATTACCCAAAACTAGGATAATCTTTAAACTCTTACCCCCCCCCCCCCCCCACCCCCTTAGAGTGGTCAGATTGAAAAATGTGAGAAGTATTAATTGAAGACGAGAGTTCGAAGCAAAAAAGGGGGAGGCAAACGATTAGATTAGATAGATAGACAAGTACCGGCCCACGTATTACTAGAAGGAAGACGAAAGAAAAAATCTATTTCAAATTATTCAATTTAGGTACTAACAGTAGGAGGAAGAAGTTTTCCTTTATTCAAAACCATAGCCATTAATTCGAATATTTCTTTGAAAATTCGCTCATTAAGTCATGCTGCATGACTGGTTTTTTTTTCTTCAAAGATTCCACTACGTCCTACTGTTGGGGGGGGGGGGTCCCCGCACAGGCGAGAGGGGTGCAATGACGTAGGAAGTGCTGGAATCTTTGAGAAATCACAGAAAAATAACTACTCGTCGTCGGAGAGTGCGGTTGGTCTCAAAATTCACAAAATGGAACCTACTTTCATTCAAAAATAATATAAACTGCTTTTGTCACCCATGCGCATACACCATAGTTGTTTATCAAGGTGCGCCTGTCTGTTTGCACAGTGCACCTGTCTGTTTGCAAGGTGTGAATGCACAGTCAAATAAAACAATTCAATTAAGGAGAGCATCGAGGGGAAGATCACTCCTGGTTCTCTCTATGATTACAAAGGAAGCCGCGTAAATAAGCAATGTAACGTTAGAAAAACAATAAATCCACCCAAGAGCGTGCCGTGATTATCAAACGAGAGACTGCAACCGTATGCAAATGGGAAGAGGTTTTTCCTCCCCACCTGCTTTTGTAACCAACTGTGAAATACTACCTTATTAAAGGGAGGCCCAAGGGACACATTTCAAAACCCATTTATAATATTTTTCGTCAGGATATTTAAAGCTTCCGTTCTCTAGGTAGGTGCGACGACTAAAAACCTACAGAGGAAGAAAGGGACCTTCGAAAATACTTTTTGTGGGGGAGAACCCACGAAAACGCGGTCTGATCGGTTGACAAGGGACCATTGTGCACACACCACTAAACTAGATAATATACTGCTGGGGATCTGTCCCGCGCAGATTATGTTTGGAGTTTTTAATCCTCTTTACAAAGAGAGGGAACCAAAAAAGTTGTTGGAAAAAAAAAAATCAAGAGTGAAAAAATTATTCCTTTTCTTAGTCTTTTTAGAATGAACCTAACCATGAGTCGTTCTTATGGAAAAGGGTGCGGGGACTTTTTTTTGTCCGGCTTTGTTGACTCTAACAGCGACAATGTTTACGATCGGAGATGTTACCGAATGGTGTTGAAGGGATCGGATTCTTAGCGTAAAGTATTAACAGAATAAAATGACGGATAAATGGGTGTATAACGAGGCATTCGAGGCAGCGGTTGCTCAGAGCGTGGATGGGGTGACGTGCTATATTACGCTTAATACTGTGTAAGAATCGCCACGCAGCACTTTATTATTACGCTTCCAATATTGCATCATCTCACTGTGCAACTAGCCAAGTCAGCAGATATGGAAGAAGGTAAGTGCATCACGATAAAATATTCGTTGGTTAGAAACATGATGGTGATTTTGATTCACCATTCGAACAGTTGATAAATAACAGCCATAATTTAATTCCCTTAGCGGTGTGAGAAGAATTTTGTGACGCAGGAACTATAGCCTCCATATGACATTGCACTTTCCGGTCCAATGAAACATTGTTCAAAAATATTATTATGTCCTATGCTAAAAACAAATTAAACCATTTCATTTTTATTTGGCTGAAACATTTTTATTTTGCTCGAAAATGCTATAATCATGAGTACCAGAGAAGGAATTGGCTTCATAGAAGAGGATGATGCAGACCAGAGGTCGGGCCCAAAAACCCGATTCGCGAATTTCAAGAGAGCAAGTTATAAATTTGATTTTCAATTCAATTTCAAAGATGGCTCAACTGATAAATCACTCATTGGCTCGACCGAGCTGTGACGTCACTGTTCACTTCTTTGGTCCAAGCTCCTACGGTTACGGATATATTCAAATTTACCATCTTTCCTTTAAAATTTATCAGTTGTAATAAACCTATCATGAACCTATCACCAGTATTCGTAATACGAATCGTACAACCAATGGACAATGGCTGTGTACACCTCATGAATACCTACCTCCATAAGACCTCACCTCAGCAACTCATTTTCTACTTCACCTGCTACCCTTATAATGCAATGGCCCCAACCATGGCCTGTTGTTCCTGTATAGCGCCTTCCTCTCTACGATCCTCTGACATCCTCTGCTAGGTTCACATGGAGACGCAATTCCGGACGGCAATCCGGCACGGCAACGCGTTTGCCGTAATTTTTGCCGCAGAGGAAATCACATGGCAGCGGAATCATAACAAAACGCAAACGCAAAAACAAACAATTGCTCGAACTCGAAACCGCAAAATCAACCACAAATTTCGAATTTCAATGTGGCTGAACAACCAAACAGGTGAGGTGTGCGCAGTAACCTCTGCCCAGATACGGCAACCGATCCGACAGCGTAAAATATCGGGAGATTTTGATACAGTATCCAAGACATTGCGTTGCAATAACCCATTTTGCGTTGGCCAGTAGCATTGCAGAACGCGTAGCCGTGCCGGACTGCCGATGCCGTCCGGAATTGCGTCTCCATGTGAACCTAGCTCAAGTGTTCATGGCAAAAAAAAGTCCAGTTACAAAAATCCATAAAAAGCACAAGAGCTTTTCTCTTCGAACTCGTTTTAATAAATCACCGCTGCCACCTTGTAGAACAATAAAACGTAGAAATATAAATTCCCATAATTGGACATTTATAATTATATCAGATACATTAGGGTAAAACCGCCTATTGTTGACACTGTTAGAGAGACAAATCAGTTCAAACCGCCTTGAACGCAAGTGTTCAAGAAATTAAAACTTTTGGGTAGTTATTAT
This sequence comes from Leptopterna dolabrata, assembly GCA_954871275.1. Classification (NCBI taxonomy): domain Eukaryota; kingdom Metazoa; phylum Arthropoda; class Insecta; order Hemiptera; family Miridae; genus Leptopterna; species Leptopterna dolabrata. The sequence continues at coordinate 10,750,860 of OX940975.1, read as the reverse complement.
GAATTGTGAGTTCCTTGTGAACAGTTTGCTCGTATTAAATTCCCCTAAATACCTTTGTTGATTATCATAAACGAGTTTTTTCAAAAGTGGATTTTTGTCCCTAATGTTGACACATTTCCTCTCAGAAATTCCAATTGTTGACACTTGCTGGTCTTAATGTTGACACCTATACGTTTTATTTACCCTTCGTTTTCCTGAGGTCCTACCTAACTACCAAAGGTACCTAGACGGACAAAAGAGGCTTTAAAACCATTTAGGTAAAATTTAATTCACGAAAGGCTTCAAAATTAATATAAACGTACAATTAAAACACATGAGAACGAGTTCTGTAGGATTTCAGAATCGTACCTAAACTACGAAAGAGAAGGGAAGATTTCGACATAGGTAGGTAGGTAATCTTATAGAGGAACAGGAATCGAAACCGGGAATTGAAATTTCCCTGTATTTCTTCCGTAGCGACTGGGCTTGGGCAATTTGCAAATTACGTTTTCGACTGACAGGAAACGATTTCCTTCGGTAGTTGGCCTAAATACCGTCCTCAGTCTGTTGCAGGGTAGCTGTACCTAACAGTATTGAAGAGGTGGGAGGGTGGGTATAACAACAAAAAGATCAAGTTTAGTTATATGTCAACTTTAGGAACCGAATGTCAACATTGGGAACAGGCGATGTCAACCTAAGATTCCACTTCGTTAAATGAAAAAAAATGCAAGGCTCTCGATATTCTACGAAATTATTTCAACCCAAATATCACCTTAGCAACTCAACAGTTTTCCCTAATGTTGACAGTGTGTCAACATTAGGACACAAACATATTTCATGAAACCTAATGTTGACACTTAACATAACCACGTTTTTCTATTGAAATTAAAGGTTTTGATGCGTACGTATTCTTCCTTATGTTATTCATAGAGCAGACGATGCGAAAATTTAATTTTTACACACAATAATTGACTTGAAGAGTCTAAATTTGTAGACTTAGCTCACTAGCACGAGACACAGGATATCCGCCGCTGGCGTGACTGATACAGCTGTCATCGGTTTCAAATCACCCAGACAATTTCTACAACGTTATTATAACCACTGTAGTTGGTCAACCTGAATACTTACATTCTTATCTGTAGAATAACGCCACTTTCGAGTACAGTTCAATTTAAAAATGAAAAAAAAAACCATACCCCTCCATTGAAAGTTTTCAAACTACGGCGTTCCGAAAAGTTCAACCCCTATTTTTCACCCCTTGGAGATGACTGACGGTAACGCCGAGCTTCGAGGACCAACTATACCCTAAACGGGACCTGCAAACCAAATTTCATTAATTTTGGTTCATGGTTACTAAGAAAAGTGCTAAGTACGGCATACGGCGGACAGAAAGATATTATTTTATAGCATTTTCGGATTATAACATACCTTGAAACGTAAACCATAAACTTTGAGGAGGGGGTTTATTTTTTTTTTCCCCATGCTCGATTCCAAAGGTTCATTATTGAAAATAATAAACCAAAAATAAGTATACAAGGTTGGAAAAATTACCACCTTCACTGTTCACATGGAATGACTTCTTGGAATCGAAATAACTATTATAAGAATCTACCAATCATTATAAACATGTTAGGTTCAAATATGGGAACCGGTTTATAATAGAAAATTAAGTGATGAAACGTAGTTGCCAGGATTTAGACCTTCTCGATGAATTTGTAATGCAACCTAATTTCCCCAGATTTGGGCCGTATAAGATGTGGGACAGCTCTTTCAATTAATGAAAATCGAAATGACGGGACATTTAAAAAAAAGCAATTTGAAAGAGAGCGGGTACATAATAAATTTATATCTAATTTATAGCCTGAGCGGCGTCCTATAGATGTAAATTGTTATTGATGTTTAAACCACGGCAATCTGAAGGGAGAATGCAAATCAGCTGCCTCAAGGAATCTGATGTGATCCCGCCGGTATGGTGGGGTTCTCCCAGATATATTAGCCACGAACAAGTTTTTAAAAGGTAATTAACTTCTTTATAATTAACTTCTTTATAATCTTGATAGCGACATCGAAACTGCCTCTTGGAACACAATATATTATGGGAGTTGTTCTCATCGAAGGTCCCATACAACAGGTCGTTGCTTGCAGAATCGCTGTCACTAAAGTTCGGGCCGACTTGGTGGGACTGGTGAATATTCCAACCAAAATTGTGGGTTTGGTGACTATCATCGTTATACTGGACGCGATATATTGGAATAAGATTCGAGTCAACTAGTCAAAAATGTTGGATCATTATCAGATCAGAGCATTAGCGTATTATCTGAAAAATTCTGCAAAATTTAGCTTTGTAATTATGTAAAAACCACTTTATTTTCGGAATTGTTGGTTTATTTTTTTCAATAATGAACATTTGGAGTCCAGCACGGAAAATTGTCAACCCCTCCTCAAACTTTGATGGTTTGCGTTTCAAGGGACGTAGAATCCGAAAATGGAATAATAATATCCAGAGTATTAATTTAAAGATATTTTACAATTCTTCTCCTTATCCATTAATGTTCACCATCCAGATGAACTTGATAACAAACCCCACCTCCTCCGACCCTCCAAACCGCTCAAACAAACGGAATTTCCGTAATAGGTACCTAAAAGATTCCTCGGGATCGGTGGCTTCAGAAAGGTTTTCAATTGTTTCGTCTCAACCTGTGTGACAAGGAGACGGAACCTAATGATACACGTATCCATTAAGAAGGCAGAAACTGCTCACCGTACAGAGAGCCGTGTACGACGAGCGGTAATGGGCCATTTATTACTCGAAGCACTTCCGGTCAAAAAAGTTTCGCCGAGACCGGGGCGTACATTTCATAGTGGCGATGAGTGAACGAAACGCCGGAGTTGTAGAGCCGTCACAACAAGAACAAGGGAATGCTTTTTGGAGGTTGAGGACACGGGTGGCAGGATGGGACCAAGGCCTCCAATTATAAAAACTTGTTGAAAGTCTATAATAACGCCTCGGTATGAGTTTTAGTCCTACGAATCATAATAATTAGAGAGTTGTCGCAACCATTTTCCGAAAAACGCAACTGCAAAACGTAACTCTGTTCTAGGGTGACAAATTCGGATGCTAACTATCTAACGTACGTTCCATGAGAAAGCTACGTGTCTACGTAACTCCGGACATGTTTTGAAGTGACGTTAACGTAATAATTTGTCAATGATATATAATTTGTCTGTCAAGTTAACCTCTTTATTCTCAAACTAGCTCGTAACATAATTATTCAGTAATAGTTTCTATGAGTTTTGAACAATTTCCAGAAGAACGATCGTGCCCTTTTACTGTAAAAAAACCGTACTCACGGCACCGTGAGACCTTGGGTCCTTCGTATAATTTTACATACCCGCAATACTTGCTAATTACAGGGCACTCACTTACCGTGCTCATGGCTTTCGGATGGCAATGCTCAAGATGAATAGGTACACGAACCACATGAAGTTCAAGCTTCCAAATATACCTAAAGAGAAACCAAAATAAAGACAACGCAAACGGCGGAAAACCTTCCCGGGGCCAGCTCCTCCTGTCTTTCTATAAAATTCGAGGTGACGCGATAGGGTAGCCATGGAAATCGAATTTGGTTATCCGCGAAGAAGTTCACTTATCAAGTTACGTAGTACGTAGCTTTGAGATGCGTGACACGCATCTTTCCAATAGTTACGTGGTGCTGGGCAACGCAAGTCTTGAAAACGCCAAAACTTACGTCTCGAACGTAGCACTTGCGTTTACGTTCTCTCTCCCGATCGTCAATTTTTGGTTGCGACAACTCTCTATTGTTGTCATCAACGAACGCATGTGTCCTCCCCCCCCCCCCCCCCCCCCCGCCAACAGGTAGACAAAATGACTCACTGATCACGTATATTAATAAATCTGTACAGATTTTAGGACTCGTGGCCCACTTTTACAATATGCATCGGCAGACTTTGTACATTCTATAATAAATAAACAAAAGATTCTATAGGTACTGAATAAACGAAAGACACAAACATAAATTGATCACTCATTATACCTATATAAATTGATGCATGCTCTTCTGGTTTGGTGGATACAAAGGAAAAAAAAGCTATTCCAATTTTATCTTGCTGGTAGGTATAAGAATTATTGTGTGCACCTGTCTCGCATGAGTTACTCAACAATACTATCAGTTATAGTACTTGGGTGCCCAGGTAGGTACTATACCATGCTTCCAGTAATTATACTTTATATGTGTAGGATAGCTCAGATGGAAAAATAGCGGGGAAAATTTGACTCAAAATTAAATTAGACTTATAGGGTAAAGGCACCAGTTACTAACACTACCTTAATTATTTACACTTGCGTCTTCAGTGTTAAAAAACGCTGCAAATCCCTGCACAACGGTTTATTATTTTGTACAGAATACCTTCTGTTACAGATCACAGCTCTCTGTATAGATAACCCGTCTATATAATATATAATATCCACTATTCTATACATATTATGTGGATCGCAGATCCTCCGTAGGTTAGTACTTAACCCCGTACTCGTTACCTAAATCACGAGTTAAATGTTGCTAAAATAATTCTGTCGATGACAAGCGTAACTAAAACGGCAAATATAACGCAAATAATGAAGTTCTGAAGGAAAATTGTTGATGCGGAGTGAAATAGCCCCTTCTGCGTAGATTACTGTTTTCTGTGGTCAATACCTGTAATGAATCGTTGTGTAATAAGTTGCCCATCAATAATACTTCAACGGTTGTTCAAGTTGCAAATGTACCGATCAACAAAATCCAGCCCCTTCTAGGTAGATGAACCGTTGTGTAATAATGTGCCGTTGTGTAATAATTTACCATTGTGTAATAATTTACCCATCAATGATACTTCAAAGTTTGTTCAAGTTTCACAAGTACCTACCAACTAAATCCAATAGTCCATCACTTATCAAATGAAATAATATCGCAGAACAACCAACTCTACTTCATACAGCCATCCTTGATTATAATCAGGTGCTACCTAGTGATGATATCCGGGGCCGGATTTATACAGTTTGATTCACGATCGTGTTGACGAAACTTTTTGGTGCACACGAACGGCTGGACGTACAATGCTCCGGGTGGTCTCAAAAAATTGTTTAGCTCAAGACAAATTTAATAACGTAAAAAACCCATACCCTTCTATCGAAAGTTTTGGAGCTACGGCGTTTGAAAATTTCAACCCCTATTTTGAACCCCTTAGAGATGACTGACAGTAACGTCGAGCTTCGAGTACCAACTAGACCCCGAACGGAACCTATATCCCGAATTTCATCAATTTTTTTTTCATGGTAACTAAGAAAAGTTGCAAGAACGACGTACGGCGGACAGACAGAAATTTTTTTATTGCATTTTCGGATTCTACATATATCTTGAAACGTAAACCATCAAATTTGGGGGGGGGGGGGGGGTCGCTTTTTTTTCCCATGCTCGATTCTAATGGTTCATTATAGAAAATAATAAACCAAAATAAGCGTTTGAGGCCACCTAGTACTTCAAAATTGGCGCCAAATCTAAGCCTAACTGATAGCCACAGTTTCCCACCACGATCTAGCCACCCTTTAGTGACAGAGGAGCGCGGGACCGAAGGATTTCTAATCACTCTCTCGCACCTCTCACTGCACTAACGATATCGCTAAGGAGGTGATTTACGATTTTGCCTTTAATCTTATTCCTTTTATGTTCCTTCACTTGCAGTTTTTTAAAAATATACTTCGTTGCTAATGCTAGGTAATGAGAATACAGTCTGCAAATGTAAATTTCAATAAAAACAACAACTTGTAGGGGTGTCAGTAATAAGATATCCAAAACATCAGTTTACCCAGTTATCGACACCCCTGTCAATAACCTATGATTTCCACAGAACTTCGTTTCTAACGTTTATTTAGACGATTTTTTCATTTGGAACACACTCTTGCTTCCCTTTTGGTTTATTATTAATACACCTATGTATTCGCTCAGCAAAAAATTGTATAACTCCCCCTCAAAATTTTTTCCTTTACGTTTCAGGGTGCGTAGATTCCAAAAATGCAATGTCCGTCCGCCGTATCATCCATATATCTACTTTAATTTCGGTCTTAAAAATTCGTTCTTTTGCAAACAGGCTCCATTTGGGATCTAGTTGTGTCCCGAATTTTTTGCAGCCCGATCAGAATATATTCAAGGGTGTTATGGGTGAAAAATGGGGGTAAAAATGTAGTTTTTGGTGTTTTAGTAGCAAGAGCTTGTGAGGTATCGTTTTCCATGTTTTTTCGATCGAGGAGACCGAATATGAAGTCGATTTTGACCAACGAGTGGAAAGTTGAGGTTCTAACTAAGTTTCAGCCTTAAATTTACGTTAAAATTTGGTCTAAAATCGTCGTTCTTCCGCACGCAGTTTGGTTCCCCATTTGGGAACACGGTTGGTCCGAGTTGTGCTCCGAAGCTCGGCAGCCCGATCAAAATACACCCAGTGATGTTATGGGTAAAAACGCTGCAAAGTCCTTGTCACATGGGTTTATTATTCTATTGGACATACCTACAGAAACTTTGGCTGTTCATTTATTGTTTCTTTCATATAAAATAATTGAAATAGCTATTTCTGGTGGTTTCCACCAATTTTGGCCCCCAAAACGCGAATTAGGTACGCTCCTTTTTTTTTTTCAAATTATCTTTGATCATTGATAGTACCATTTAATCGTCTTGATCCACCTGTTGATACTTTTTCTAGTGTTATTCTACAAATTGATGGTGATTTCAGACGGTTTCCCAGGTTTTTGACTCATACAAAATCAATTTTGGGAGCTGAACATCTGATACAACCTCAATTTTCCACTCTTTATCAAAATCGACTTCATATTCGGTCTTCTCGTCCCTAAAAACATGAAAAACGATACCTCAAAAGCTCATTTTACTAACATGTTACTAAAACACAAAAAGTACCTATTTTTATATACATTTTCACTCATAACTCCCCTGGGTATATTCCGATCGGGCTGAAAAGTTTCGGGACACAACTAGGGCCCAAATGGAGCATGTGTGCGAAAGAACGAATTTTTTAGACCGAAAATGAAGCCTGTACACGTGATACGGCGGACGGCGTACGGCGTACGGCGGACGGCGCACGGCGGACGGACATTGCATTTTTAGAATCTACGCACCTTGAAACGGAAAAGAAAAAATTTTGAGGGGGTGTTATAAAAATTGTTTGGTGAGCGAATACATAGGTGTATTATTCACAGAATAATAAACCAAAACGCTGCAAAGTCCTTGTCACATGGGTTTATTATTCTATTGGAGTTCTAGAGATTTTTGTTGGCTGTTAAATGTATTGTTTCTTTCATGTGGAATGATTGAAATAGCTATTTCTGATGATTTCCGCCAATTTTGGCCCCCAAAACATGAAATAGGTACTGTGATGAATTTAAAATTCTCATCACGGTGGCGTGGATGGAAGGTGAGTGAGTGAATTTAGGTAAAGGAGAGAAAAGGAGGAAAAGTCGCAGGCGGCTGTAATTAACCGAGCATCTACGACTTTTGGAGGAGAGAGAGGTGGTGTGGAAGGAAGGAGAGGAAAAATCGCAGGCGGCTGTAGTCAACCGAACATCTACGACTTTGGAGGAGAGAGAGGTGGATGAGGGAATTTTACCTAGGCGGCTGTAGTCAACCGTTCATCTAGGTAAAGGAAAGGAGAGGAGAGGTCCCTTGTCTAGGCGGCTGTATTCAACCGATCATCTAGACAAGGAGGAGGAGAGAGGAGGTGAAATTCCCAGGCGGCTGTAGTCAACCGATCATCTGGGAGGTAAGGTAAGAGAGAGAAGAGAGAGCTGGTTAGAGGAAGTGTCGAATGAAGCTTGAGCGCCAGGATCCGGGGTTTTATAGTACTTGGGGGCCTCTCCCTCCAGCTCCTTGCTGGGAGCTGGTAGTGGGGCCCCAGGTTGAGTAACCCTGGGTTCTGTCGCCTGTCCCCACTCATATCTTTATTTACGGAGCTTTAGTTTGGCGTTTGGATATTGGTGAGAACTTAATATGATAGGAGTGTTCCCGGGAGGGACTCACGACAGAGGTCCCCCCAGTTTGAACCAATATTGGTGCTGAAGGCGCAAGATGACAGGAGCTGAGGGCTACGGCAAACAAGAGGTGGTCGCTGAAGGCGCAAATTGACAGGAGCTGAGGGCTACGGCAAACAGGAGGAGGAGCTGAAGGCGCAAAGTGACAGGGGCTGAGGGCCGATGCAAACAGAGGTTGAGCTGAAGGCGGTCCTTAAATCTAGTAGTAACATTTATAAGTAGGTAGATGATAAGTAGGTAGAACATAAGGTAGGTAACATGAGGTAGAATATAAGGTAGATGATAAGTAGGTAGAATATAAGGTAGGTAATATAAGGTAGAATATAAGGTAGAATAAGTAGGATGAGATGGCGAGAGTATATACAGTATGATGGGAGCAGTGGTCAGGATCCGTAAACATGTGGCATTTATGGAGGTGATCGGCAAGGTCGAGATGAGGAGGATGAACAATATTTACAATTACAATATTTACAAGGTGAAAGTGAGTGGCAAGGGCGAGATGAGGAGGGTGAACAATATTTACAATAACGATATTTACAAGGGGAAAGTGAGCGGCAAGGGCGAGATGAGGAGGATGAACAATATTTACAACCTTCGTGCAAATTCGGGGAACAAAGCGGAACGGGGTGACGGGAATCCGCCGATTCCTGGGTGCGTGTAGGGTGTGGTTTGTGACAGTGAGTGTGTGAGTGAGGTGTGTGTGCAGTGTGAGGGGAGGTGTGCGATGGGGAAGATGGGTGCCACCCTCTAACAGTCTTCACGTTGGTGAAGACTGATAGAGGGGTCCCTTCACTGCCAGTGTGGCGGTGAAGGGGGATAGCTGTTGGGAGCCGGTACCCGGGACGTCGCGGAGCGAGGCGACGACGTCGGGGTCCGTCGGGTGAGACGGAGGTGATGTGTGTTGTGTGTGGTGTGGGGGTGGGCGGGGGATTGGTGTGGTGTGATTGGTCGGGGAGGACTGGGGCTGGTTTGCACCGTGCCAATGGCACGGTGTGGGGTTTTCCGTCAATCAACAGGGTAGCGGTGGATGGTGTCGAGCGGATGACCTGAAAGGGCCCGGCATACAGGGGTTGAAAAGTTTTATGCATGCCGGGCTCTTTCAGGTACATGTGTGTGGCGGTGAAGAAGCGTTTGGGGTAAGAGGTGTCGTTTGTGGGTGTTGTGGAGTGTAGCGGTTCCCTGTTAATTGACGGCGTGTGATGTGGGGTGAAAATGTCGGCTGGTAGACGTAACGGGTCTTTAAATGCGTTTTGTGCGGGGCTGGTTTGGTCTGAAGGACGGGCTGAAGTGCGTAGGCTGAGTAAAATGTAGGGGAGGGATTTAGTCCAGGAAGGGGAATTTGTTGAAGTAGAAATGGCCTGTTTCAGGACCGAGTGCCACCGCTCTATTTTCCCGTTGGATTGGGGATGGTATGGGGTAGTGTGGATTTTGTGGATGCCGAGGGAACGTAGTAAATCGGAAAAGTGGGCGGACTCAAACTGCCTCCCTTGATCGACCGTGACTGTTCGCGGACAACCGTAACGGCTAACCCATTGAGAGAGGAAAGCCGTTGCGACGGTGTCCGCGGTGATATTTGAGAGTGGGATGCATTCCACCCAGTTGGTGGCACGGTCGATCATCGTGAGGCAGTATTTTTTCCCCTCGGACGGGGGAAGGGGGCCCACTAAATCCAGATGAACATGTTCCCACGGTAGGGAGTCGGGAATGGTTTGAGGTGGGACATGGGGGTGGGCCGAGACCTTAAACCGCTGGCACTTCTGGCACCCCAGGACCCAGTTACGAATAGCTGTGTTCATGTGGGGCCAGAAGTACCGCGTCTTGATAAGGTCCCGGCTAGCCCGAATGCCAGGATGGTGAAGGGAGTGATAGTGGAGGAACAACTGCCGCCTCAGCTCCGGTGGGACGTAAGGGCGCGGTGTATCGGCCGTTACGTCACACCAGAGGTCGAGGGGCGGCAGCTGTTCCAATTTGGAGGCGGAAATGAGATTGGAGAGGGCGGGGTCGGAATGTGGAGTTTGCTTTGATTTTAGGATTTGTGGTGAAGGGAAGGGCAGTAACTCCGCCACCGGCGCGGGGGTAGGGGTGGGTCGGGATAGCGCGTCCGCCACGCAGTTGTCGGCCCCCGGCAAGTATCGGATATCGGACGTAAATTGCCCGATAAACTCGAGTTGCCGGAGGCGACGCGGGGAGGCGGATTTGCGGTTCTGTAGGAGGGCGTGGGTCAGGGGCTTATGATCAGTGACGACAGAGAACTGCCTGCCCTCCACGAAGTCACGAAAGTGCTTGATGGCTTCGTGGATGGCGAGGAGTTCTCTGTCGAACGTGGAGTAATTTTTTTGGGTGGGGGATAGCGTTTTGGAAAAGAAGCCTAGGGGTTGGGGGGTGGCGCCGGTGTGCTGATGGAGCACTGCCCCGATGGCCCAGTCGGACGCATCGGTGGTGATGGATAAGGGGGCGTGAGGATCGGGATGGGCCAATAGAGCGGCGTCTACTAGGTCCTGTTTGCAAATTTTGAAGGAGGAGATGAGTTGGGGGGTCCAGGTAATGGGGCGGTTGTCATTTTTTTTGGAGGGTTGGGGAATGGCGTGTATGAGTGGCTGTTGATGTTGTGCTGCGTGTTTGATGTGTCTGCGGTAAAAGTTTAACATACCCAGGAAGCGGCGGAGTTCCGTCACGGTGCGGGGTTGCGGGAAGTCACTAATGGCGTGGACTTTGTCTGCGAGGGGTTTGATGCCCTCGGATGAAACGTGGTGGCCGAGGCAGCGGACGGAGGGTTGGCCGAGAACGCACTTGTCTGTGTTGACCAGGAGGCCTTCGGAGGAGAAGATGTCAAGGATCTGTTGGAGATGGCGGAGGTGTTCTTCCGGCGTCCTGGAGGCCACCAGGACGTCGTCGAGGAAGCAAAAGACGAACGGTAGGCCTCGCAGGATGCTGTCCATATAGCGCTGCCAAGTCTGTGCAGCGTTCCTTAACCCGAAGCCCATCTTAACATACTCGAAAAGTCCGAACGGGGTAATGATGGCGGTTTTCTGGACGTCGGGGGGGTGAATGTTGATGTGGTGGAACGCCCGTGAAATGTCGAGGGTAGAGAAGATATTAGCGCCATGGAGGTGCGACGAGAAGTCCCGTAGGTGGGGAACATTATAAAGGTCCGGCGTGGTTTTCGAATTGAGTCGCCGGTAGTCCCCGCAGGGGCGGATATCCCCATTGGGCTTCTGCACGATGTGGAGTGGAGAAGCCCAAGGGGATTTTGAGGGGCGGACGATGCCGTCGGCTATGAGTTTATTAAAATGTTGCCGGGCTTTAGATAGTTGCAGGGGGTGGAGTCGTCGGGCTTTTGCTGTGATGGGGGGGCCGGAAGTCTCGATGTGGTGTTGAATGGTGGAGATGTGGGCAGAGGGGCGGCGCTGGGGGCGGTAGTTGAGGAGGAGGCGTTCAAATTGCGTAGGGGGGTGGTTGATGGCATGTATGAATCCGGGTATGGGTGTTTTTGTGGCGGGGTCAATCAGGCGCGCGTTCCGGACGTCGACCTGGAGACCGAAATATGCGAGAAAATCGGCCCCCAGGATCGCCTTCTCCACGTCCGCCACGGTAAACTCCCACTCGTACGCGAGCCCGCTCATATAAACAGAGGAGCGGTACGTCCCGTACGAGGGGATGGTGGTACCGTTGGCGGCGTAGAGAAGCTGCCGGTAGCAGCGCGCCTGACGACGGAGGATGTTGTTGGGAAATATTGATAGCGCCGCCCCTGTGTCCACCAAGAAAGGTACATTGGTTTTCCTGCAGCGCAGGAAAAGTCGCTGGTGGGTCGGGAGGGCGTTGGGTATAATTGCGGAGGTAGGTACGTGTGTCGGCGTTGGCTGGTCCGCCGCGAAGGAGACGTGAGGCGGTTTCTTGTCGTTCCGGAGGGGGGGAACGGTGGAGTCTGCAGGGGGGCTGGCCAGTTTGGTAGGAGGAGGTTTCGCCTTGTTCTGGGGAGGGGGAACGGTAGTGGCGGGCTGTGTGGTGGCCGGAGGGGGTTGTGCCCTGGAGGCGGGCGTGGAGGTTCCGTTCCGTGGTGGGGGAACGGACGCGGCGGCGTGAGTGGCGGCCGGGAGGTTGTCTGCCCTGTTGACGGGCGTGGAGGGGCCGTTCCGGGGTGGGGGAACGGGAGCGGCGGCGTGAGTGGCGGTCGGAAGGTTGGTTGCCCTGGTGGCGGGCGGGGAGGGGTTGTTCCGTTTGTGGTGGGGTGAGGGATTCGGCGGCGCTGCAGGCGCGGCCGGGAGGTTGGCAGCCGTGGCGGCGGCGTAGGAGGGGTAGCGTGGCTTGGCGGTGGTGGCTGTGTGAATGCGGGCGGGGGGGGTATGTGCATGGTCCCCCCCGTGTCGGCGAGGAGGGGGGCCCGCCGGATTTACCGGCGGGCGTCTGCGTTTCCCTGCTTAGGGGCGAAGGAGCAGGGGGGTTGGCACTTGCGGGCCTCCCCACCGAAGTTTACGTGATAGAAACAACGGTTGGGGTGGTCCGCAGGTAGGTAGGCGGAGTTGGCGGGGCGGGCTGAGTTGGATGCGCGCGCAGCTGCTGGGGATCGACCTCTGCGCTGGCGGGGAGGGGATGCGTTGCGGCGCTCGGGTGAGCGCTGGCGGCGGCGGTCGGCGGACGAGTCGCGTCGGCGATCCGCCGAAAGTGGTCGACGGCCGTCGAGGGAGGGTGCCCGGCCGCGTTCCCGGGATTTTGTGCGGTCCCGGAAAGGCGGGGGGTGGCGCGGCGTACGCACCTCACTGACGGCGGCCGCAGCGGCCAAGTCATGCACGGTGTCCGCGAGGCGCAGGAGGGGCTCGTCGGGACCGTCGAGATGGCTGGCCAGGGCCATCTGGATGGGGTGGGGAAGGGCACGTAACCAGAACGTGCGTGCGATGTCGGCGGTCATAATCCCCTGCAGCTGGTGTCGCAGCCGCCGGTAGAGGTGGGAGGGCTTCTGGTCGCCGAGGTGTTGAGGTTGGGAGAGGGCGGCGACTCGGGCGATTTTCGACGGCTGGTAGGTGTTGATGAGGCGGCTGCGGAGGTCGTCGTACGCAGCGGCGGCGTCGGGGGAGATATCAGAGGTCTGCAGCAGGATCTCGTAGGGCAGTAACGAAATGATCCGGGAATATCGAGTTTTCTGGCTGCGGATGTTGGCGGCCGAAAACGCTGCGTCTACTTGGAAAAACCAAAGCGCCGGGTCGTGCGTGTAGAAGGGGGGCAGCGACAGAGGGAACGCAGCGGACGCCGTCATGACGTTGGCGGCGGCTGCGGCCGTAGCGGCGGCGGCGGCGGCGGCGGTATCCGATGACGCAGAGGTCGGCGGGGAGAGCGTGGAGAAAGGGTTGTCGGCCAATGCGTCGGATGTCGCAGCGGCGGGCGGCTGCAGTGTGGCTGGTCGCAGGAGCAGCGGCGTCGGTGAGTTCGGGTCCATTTCTGTAACTAAAATTCAAAAATTTGACGTGGTTTTGAATTTTAAAATTCGCAATCGGCGGGAGCGGTGGTGCGTTGAGTTGAGAGTTGAGCGGTGAGGTGTGGGCCAAGAATTGCGAATTTACACTGACTGGTTGAAATTTTGAATTTAAAATTAGGGACACCGAACTATTTGACTGGGGCGACACATGAGGTGGGAAGGTGGGAAGGAAGAAGGTTGAGTGAACGTCGGGTTCACCACTGTGATGAATTTAAAATTCTCATCACGGTGGCGTGGATGGAAGGTGAGTGAGTGAATTTAGGTAAAGGAGAGAAAAGGAGGAAAAGTCGCAGGCGGCTGTAATCAACCGAGCATCTACGACTTTTGGAGGAGAGAGAGGTGGTGTGGAAGGAAGGAGAGGAAAAATCGCAGGCGGCTGTAGTCAACCGAACATCTACGACTTTGGAGGAGAGAGAGGTGGATGAGGGAATTTTACCTAGGCGGCTGTAGTCAACCGTTCATCTAGGTAAAGGAAAGGAGAGGAGAGGTCCCTTGTCTAGGCGGCTGTATTCAACCGATCATCTAGACAAGGAGGAGGAGAGAGGAGGTGAAATTCCCAGGCGGCTGTAGTCAACCGATCATCTGGGAGGTAAGGTAAGAGAGAGAAGAGAGAGCTGGTTAGAGGAAGTGTCGAATGAAGCTTGAGCGCCAGGATCCGGGGTTTTATAGTACTTGGCGGCCTCTCCCTCCAGCTCCTTGCTGGGAGCTGGTAGTGGGGCCCCAGGTTGAGTAACCCTGGGTTCTGTCGCCTGTCCCCACTCATATCTTTATTTACGGAGCTTTAGTTTGGCGTTTGGATATTGGTGAGAACTTAATATGATAGGAGTGTTCCCGGGAGGGACTCACGACAGGTACGCTTTTTTTTCTCTTTTTTTTAGATCATCTTTGATCATTGGTAGTGGCATTTAATGGTCTTGATTCACCTGTTTACACTTTTTCCAATGTTATTGTACATGTTACGGTGAAAGCTCGAAATCGGTCAAAGCTGAGAATCACCGGTGATTGTTGATAATCACCAAGGTAGATAACGTGACCCCTGGCGAAAGTCCGGATTCCGGGCTTTTGCCGGTCATTGTTGACATTCTCCGGCAGCGAGCGGTGTAAGTTCGATTTTAGACCTATCTAATGACTCGCAGCCAGTAGTCTTCTATGCTTATCACGACGAACTTTATGAACTAGGAACAGTTCACGGTACCCTGAAGCAGTTATATGCGAGAAACCAGTTTAATATATATGTCCAGAACGCCTAGTGGCTATTGACGATGTTCGCACCGATAAACAAATAACTCTTCGCGAAGTTGTGACTTTGGAATCGAAGTGTGGGGGCCAGGGGTACACTCGATGCTACTGCAAAATGAAATGCAGTACTAATAAATGTAAATGCAAATCCAATGGCGTTCTTTGCAACAGCAAATGCCATGGGAGTGACAGTTGCTTGAACAAATGAACAATATTGTTATTGACCATGACGAGCCCGAATGGGCGACATTTTGACGATTTTGAGAGCAATTGTTAACCCCTATTAATATACCACTTGTAACTTATGTTATTACATTGTATTCCCACTCAAAGATGAAGATTTTCGTTGGCTCCATATTCAACTTCGCACATTCACCAACTAGCCTTGGTCATTATTAGCATTCACCGGTGAAAGCCCGACAAACATTGTTGCTTCGGGCTTTCACCAAAAGCAGCGGTGATTGTTGACAATTACCGGCGAATGTCGGACATTCACCGGGCACCGAGCTTTCACCGTAACATACACATTGATGGTGATTTCAGACAGTTTTCAAGGTTTTTGACTCATAAAAAACCAATTTTGGGAGCTGAACCTTTGGTAAAACCTCAATTTCCGCGTCTTTGGTCAAAATCGACATCATATTCGGTCTTCTCGTCCCCAAAAACATGGAAAAAGATACCTCAAAAGCTCATTTTACTAACATGTTGCTAAAACGCAAAAAGTACCTATTTTTACACACATTTTCACTCATAACATCCCTGGGTATATTCCGATCGGGCTGAAAAGTTTCGGGACACAACTAGGGCCCAAATGGAGCATGTGTGCGAAAGAACGATCGATTTTTAGATCGAAAATGAAGCCTGTACACGTGATACGGCGTACGGCGGACGGCGGACGGACATTGCATTTTTGGAATCTACGCACCTTGAAACGGAAAAGAAAAAATTTTGAGGGGGTGTTATAAAAATTTTTTGCTGAGCGAATACATAGGTGTATTATTCACAGAATAATAAACCAAAATGGGATGTAAAAATAGGGTTTTTCGAGTTTTTTTTTAGGTTTTAGTAATATGAGCTTGTCAGGTATCGTTTTCCATGTTTTTTAGGGCGAGAAGACCGAATATGAAGTTGATTTTGACGAAGAGTGAAGAACTGAGGTTGTAACGGAGTTGTTTTTATGAGTTAATAAACTGGGAAATTGTCTGAAATCACCATACATTTGTATAATAACACTATAAGCAGTGAATCAGGACAATAAAAGGGCGCTATCAAAAATAGCTATTTCAATTGTTGCCCATGAAAGAAACAATAAATGTACATCCAGCATTCTGTAGGTAGGTATTTCCAATAGAATAATAAACCCATGTGACAAGGACTTCTCAGCGTTTTTCAAAAATAGTGAAGGGATCCAATTTCTGACGGGGGTGTCAATAACAGGTTCACGTAGGTGTCAACAGTTGAAATGCTGCACACTAATTATTGACAGCTATAGTATGTCAGGGTTATTGACACCCTCCTTCCATGACAAAAGTAAGGTACCTAGGTAGGCAGTTGAGGAACGTCAATGAGTTTATTCATTGGGGATCACGTGATATTCTGCTTGCTTATTAATGTGTGCAATGTTTATAATATCGCCCCCCCCCCCCCCTTATAATTACGAATGGCTGTATGAAGTCGAGTTCGGTTTGTGATATTATTGTAATACTGTGATATAATTTCACTTGAAAATGACAGATCTTTTAGATTTTGTTGATAGGTACTTTGCAACTTGTACAAACGTTGAATTATTGGGTAAATTATTACACAACGGTTCATTATACTATCTAAGCAGAAGGGGCATCTATACAGGTAAATTATTACACAACGGTTTATTATTTACCTTATGCTTCGTGAATAACTACAAATAATTAACTATTGAATTATAGAATCCCGCGCATTTGTATGAAACTTTTAATTCCCGGGCCGGCTCCAGTACTCCATTTAGGGCTTTCCTGGGCGGAGTTCGAAGGTATTGACCACAGAAAACAGTGATCTACGCAGATGGGGCATCTATACAGGTAAATAATAAACAGTTGTGTAATAATTTGCAGCGTTTTTCAATTGCATTTGCGGATTCTACGTACCTTGAAACGTAAACCATCAAATTTTGATGGAGGGGGGGGGGGGGGTTAAAATGTATTTA
The DNA here is from genome assembly GCA_954871275.1 of Leptopterna dolabrata. NCBI lineage: Eukaryota > Metazoa > Arthropoda > Insecta > Hemiptera > Miridae > Leptopterna > Leptopterna dolabrata. Next base: position 10,733,904 of record OX940975.1, on the reverse strand, counting down.
TTTTCATGCTCGATTCCAGTGGTTCATTATTGAAAATAATAAACCAAAAATGTTATCTACAGGTTCGTAGAGTCCAGGGAAAGGTTAGAGTTATACTGCTTGAAAAGTGGGAACTTTTCAACAAAGCAAAAGTGAAATAACAAAGCTTTGACATATAACATCGACAAACAATAGTTGAGGAGACCATTTACACTTTTGCGTTTAAATTTAATCATCCCTATGATATAGCAGTCGGTGGATTGTGAGGATCGATGTACGGACAGCTAGAAATACTCAGGTATATTCGGAAAAAAGAATGCCCAGGTAGGTATGGGTAAGTCGGAAAAAGCTGCCTACGTACAAACATTTTAGTGAATGTTACCTGTATTTTGACTAAAGGCACTTTGGAACGGTAGCGCAGCACTTCCTGTACCGGCAACATCTACCCCTCGGAGCGAAACCGCTTAAAGAAATTCTTAAGAATATAGCCACATTTTGGCCACCAGAATGGCAAGTTACCTACTGTAACTTAGCATAAAACAAGTGTACGAGTCCGGGGGGGGGGGGGTGTACAAAACATATCGAGGTTTCTATGAAGTTCGGAACATCCTCATCAGAATTCAACGGAACAAAGGTCAATAAATCGGCGATGGTCATAAAAATGTTGTGGCATTTGAAAAAAGGGGAAAATTTTTGAAAAAACGCACGATGTCACCCCGTGTAGTTTAGAGATTTTTTTTCGGTGGAGTGGAGTGGTGGGCGGTGAGAAAGAAACGTGCTTGGCCAGTAACGAGGTCTGAACAGGCGGACATTACATGGAATCGAGGTAAAATAGCAGCTGGGGAGTAAAAACGCTGCGTAAAATGTGTGGCTTGGGAGAGAAACGCCCGAAGTATAAGCTTTTACCGGGGGAAAAACTCGGAATACGGTCGTTTTTGGTGGTTCAGCAGCGATTCTGCTTCGTACCACCGTGTGGAAAATAATCACCGGTATTAGGGCGCCTGTCCGCTCCTGCACCTCCACCAGTTTCTCTCTTCACCGCCACTTTGACCGAATCCCACATTCGCCCTTCACCGAAAAATGCTCGCGCTTTTTACTGGTAGCATTTTGCATATTAATGCGTCCACGTTGCTCCAACCCACTGAAACCGTCGAGTACGAAAAACTACGAGTTTTTTTCCCTCCGTTTTTACGGCGCAGATCGAGATAAATGAATAAAGAGCGGTGGTAAAGGGCGGCTACCGATCAGCTCCCGAAACGGTTCACAACCAGGCAGCGTTGATTTATTATACATTCACGAAACGGGTTAATCAATCGCTTAAGGGATTTTTTCAGCGGTGATTCTAATTTTATACTCTCCCCGCCACTCCTGCTCACCGACCAACCATAGTTAACAGAGAGATTTCCTCGACAAATTCACAAACAAAAAACAAAACAAAAAAACCAACAGATAACTGGTGGATTTCGGTTGTTCGAGGGAGAATAACATTTTCCAATTTACCGAGAGCTTAAGCCAAATTTACATACTTTGCATAAATGCTTTTCGTTATGGGTTTTCTGTTCCAGAATATATTCGTGCAGCTGATACGAGAGGATCAAATGTATTATATGCGTTCAGGGAGAACATTTTTTGGTTCCAGGACATATCTCAACACCAGGCAAGTAAGGCCTGAAGACCAATTATATCGATCCATCTTGAACGATTTTTGATAATCGGTCCGTAACTTGGTATTATTTTCAATAATCAGTTCAATTATATACCTACAACAGTATTCAGTTCAAACCTACGGCTTGAAAGTAAACAAACGTAACTGAACATGACAACGGAAACGTAATAGGTAGTTTCCATAATATTACAACAATGAAACACATAATACAGATAACACATAATATAATACGGATCTAGTATCAACTGACTCTCGTAGGCAACCGCTGCCAACTGGCTGATGGGCCAGCTAGCCAACGATAGGAGCCGAACGAGTAGCAAGCAATATGAATACGGAATCACCACCGTCGCCACCGGCGAAAAAATTTTAAACTTCCACGTAAATCAAATCCCCACTTTTAATTTTAATGATAATTACCATTGGTGATTCTAATGTTTTGAAAAATATCCGTTTACAGTGTCCTAATATACTCTTTACTGCACGCAAAAGCTGGACAAATTACATTATAGATCAAGCAGTTACGTCCATCGTCGCGAGAATACTTGAATCTTATAAAGATTTTATTTCGCCTATACAGTATAATAGCCCCTCCTTGTACATGTACGAAAACCAGGCGCGTTGCGTCCATAAGGCCACCTTTTTGGGCCACTGCCCCGGCACCAAAAAACACTAGGAGTAAAAAAACTCCAACCATGTGTTCAGTTGGCATTTGAATTTCGCTCCATACTGTACCTATATTATATCTCGCTAGATTTATCTGGCTATGTATATTCTAATAGAACACCCATGGCGGTTCATGTTAGCTGCAGTTCGGCTGTCTAGCTCCGTAGACCAAACATGTTATCGGAGTATAGCGACAGTAATCGATGTCCGACAATCGAAATCGAAACAAAGGCTCCTGAAACTGGCAGGCGCTGGGACCTTGTGTTCCTATGGCAACTGAAAAAGTGGCCCGTCCGCGCATGCTCAGTCGATTAAAAATGTAGTTCGCCACGCCCACTTTGGGCCTGTCCCCAGAATATGATTTCCACTCAAAAATCGTTCCTGTTCATGATCGATCAATTCCTTCGATTCAACTTGTCATCTCGATACGAAATGCTTATTTTCTTGTTTTTGTACATAGTGTGAACACAGTGTGTATAGAAAACTTATATATTGTACAAGAAGTGGGTCTTAATGCCCTATATTGTTTAAACTGCCAATAAATAAACTGAAATTGAATTAGGTCTTTCGATTTGTAGTCTCGTGAATAAACTTTTCTTTTTTTCTTTTTTTTGCGTAGAATTTTGTCCGTTCACGTTCGGTCCGATTCCGGTGGCAGATTTGTATTTGTGGTAGGTACCTACGTGCGTTTTGTCCTGTATGCTGTTTGCGGATTGATCGGCGTCGTAGCACACAGATAAGTAGGTAGGTACCTAGGTACACAGTGTAGGTAGTCAACACTGTCAGCAGCTTCTCCATTAAGTAGGTACCGGCCGACGGGTTACTGTTTCGCTGTATTTTAGTTTACTATATTTATGTACCAATGAATTCGGCGGCTAATTTATTAGCGTCGACAATTTCGCACAACGATAAGAGTTTTGATTAAAAGTTAAGGAAGAGATTAGCCTTTGCTGAATGTCACTCAATCAGTAAATAAAGGGAAGTGTGTTGTTACCTTGAGGAATTTCAATGTTGACCTGTATAACAAAGGTGAGTGGCCCACAGGATGTCCCATTAAAAATGTATTCTTTTGCTTTCGTTATTATTGGGTGGTGAACAGGCATGGATGGTTAAGGGTGTAACTGATTTGAAACATCTGCCAAAAAAACCAAGGTATTTTGTAGAAAAATCTGTTGGTTTTCGGTTCTGGTTTGGTGCCCCACCGTTTTCAGAGCCCCACGCACCGCTACTGCCTATACTTTTTTGCTTGGATCCCGCTAGCCGATTTTGAAACAGTTCTTGTTCTCGAAACAGGCACAAATTTTCCACCAGTGACAACATAGCTTAAGCACATTTCGGCTAGAGGCAATTCAAAACGAAGAGATTTGGCAGCAGTCCGACAAGGTAGGTACATTTTGGCAGCGGACAGCATGGAGGAGGTTCGTGAATGCCCCTGTAGGAGTCCAAGGATCTGGTAGTGGTATAAAGGTCTGGGAGCTATTAAATAATAGTATTCTGGGTTCAGTTCGAAATACCTTTCACTCAACAAGTCGTCCGCAGGGTTGGGACTGTCATCACAAACAGGAACCCCATTTCGAATACACCGAGAGAAAAATGTGGCGCACCATGCCCGCTAGGAACACTCGGAATTGATTTCCCGATAGGGAACCTAGCGGGTGTGCCTAATCCCAAGCGGGTAGGGTGAAAATCGTATCGGGTGATGTTAAAAATCTATCGGGAAGACGTAACTCCAATCGGGTACGACATAAATTTCTATCGGGCTGCCATAAAAATCTATCGGGCTGTTAGATTAGCCCCTCCTATCGGGTATGGTTCGGATATTTTTGTATCGGGCATTCGTAAAAACAAGCGGGTTTTGGTAATTCCTAACGGGTATTCGTCAAAATCGTATCGGGTGGCGACTTAACCCTAACGGGCTTTTATAAATGGGAACTACACCCGTTAAGAAATCAATCGGGTCTGTTGGTTGTCTATCGGGTTTCATAACAAATTCCTATCGGGTCCATGAAACCCAAGCGAGCATGCAAATATTCCAAAAAAATACCCGTTAGCGCACTATCGGGTCATCTGAACATTTACGTCTCCCGTTTGATGATCTATCGGGTTTTTTTCAAAATTCCTAGCGGGTGTATGAAAAACGATCTAGCTAGCAAATGTTGAAAAAAATACCCGTTAGCACACTATCGGGTCATCTGAGCATTTACGTCTCCCGTTTGATAACCTATCGGGTTTATGCAAAATTCCTATCGGGTGTATGAAAAACGATCTAGCTAGCAAATGTTGAAAAAAAATACCCGTTAGCACACTATCCGGTCATCTGAGCATTTACGTCTCCCGTTTGATAACCTATCGGGTTTTATGCAAACCTCCTATCGGGTGTACGAAAAACAATCGAGCATGGAAATGTTCAAAAAAATACCTGTTAGCTGACTGTCGGGTCATCTGAGCATTAAGATCTCCCGATTGATAATCTATCGGGTTTATACAAAATTCCTATCGGGTAGAAATAAAATTAATCGAGCTGGGAAATATGCATAAAATACCCGTTAGCGCCTATCGGGTGAAATAATTGTCAAGAGCTCCCCCTTAATAATCTATCGGGTTACATCACACATCGCTATCGGGCCTATGAAAGCCAATCGAGCAGGGAAATAGTGAACAAAAATACCCGTTAGTCTTCCTATCGGGTGATGTTTGTTGCTAACAACACCCGATTGAAGATCTACCATTTCCATTGAGTGATCCCTATCGGGTAGAGAAAAATCGATCGAGCTGAGAAATATTCATAAAATACCCGTTAGCCACCAATCGGGTGATATAATTGTTAACAGCTCCCGCTTAATAATCAACCGGGTTGCATCGACCAACATCTATCGGGTTGAACAATGCAATCGAGCAGGGAAATGCCGAACAAAATACCCGTTAGTAGCTCTATCGGGTGGATGTAATTGATAACAACACCCGAGTGAACATCTATCCGGTTGCACAGACGAGTCTCTATCGGGTTTTGGAAAATCAATGGAGCAGGAAAATATTGAAAAAATACCCGTTGGCTGCCTATCGGGTGATATAATTGTTAACAGCTCCCGCTTAGTAATCAATCGGGTTGTCCAATGATTCCCTATCGAGTAGGCAACATTTCTATCGGGTGTCAATTAGGTCCCGCCACAATTTGAACTTGGTCGAAGGGGCATTGGCTCCGGAGATGGATTCACAAATTTTTTCCCAGGTTCCGAGTGAGCGTTGAAGGGTTTTACAATTTGAACTTGGTCAAAGGGGCATTGGCTCTGGAGACGGATTCACAAATATTTTCCCAGGTTCCGAGTGACCGTTGAAAGGTTTTATGTGAGGATTTAGATGCGTACAATTCTCACACAAAAGCCTGCAACGGTGAATGAAGAGTTGGGAAAATATTTGTGGTTTAATGATAGCTCAGGTAGCCCGAATCCCTGTGAGGAGGTATAGGAAGCGAAGCCTGCAGTCACCATTTCTAAAGGATAACTGTTTTTGGGGAGTGGTGAGAATTTGAGAATAACAACTCTTTCCCTTCACCTCCCGTAAATATGGACGTTTGGAGGACATGTACTTGTTACCATGGGAGGGTTCACGCGAAGAAATATGGTAAAGTTGAGGGAATTGTGAAGGACATGATACTGGACCTGAAAATTAAAAACGCTGCAAAGTCCTTGTCACGCATGGGTTTATTATTATTCTATATGCAGAAATGGTGGCTGTTCATTTATTGTTGCTTTCATGTAAAATAATTATTGAAATAGTTATTTCCGGTGGTTCCCACAAATTTTGGCCCCCAAAACTTGAATTAGGTATACCTACGCTTTTTTTTCTTTTTTATTTCAAATTATCTTTGATCATTGCCCAACCCACCCGCCCATTTACCCGCAGGGTGGCTGTCCACAAGCATAATCCAATTGACATGTTGTCGTCCTTCACCAGTTTTCGAGTTTTATATATATTATCAACAGATTTATGCTGAGCACCCCCACCTGAGAGAATTATGACTCCGTATTTTTTTTTGTACTGATGAGTCCTCAGTATAGTCGAGAGTCAGTTAGACTTGGTTTTCATTGAATTTTTACCTCCCCTCCCAACGAGTATTTCTCTCTGGTGCGGGGGGTGCTCGACCTCGTTGAAATACCCGTTAGTAGCTCTATCGGGTGGATGTAATAGATAACAACACCCGATTGAACATCTATCCGGTTGCACATACGAGTCCCTATCGGGTTTTGGAAAACCAATCGAGCAGGAAAATATTCAAAAAATACCCGTTGGCTGCCTATCGGGTGATATAATTGTTAACAGCTCCCGCTTAGTAATCAATCGGGTTGTCCAATGATTCCCTATCGAGTAGGCAACAAGTCTATCGGGTATTAATTAGTTCCAGCCACAATTTGAACTTGGTCGAAGGGGCATTGGCTCTGAAGACGGATTCACAAATATTTTCCGAGGTTCCGAGTGAGCGTTGAAGGGTTTTACATTTTGAACTTGGTCAAAGGGGCATTGGCTCTGGAGACGGTTTCACAAATATTTTCCCAGGTTCCGAGTGACCATTGAAAGGTTTTATGTGAGGATTTAGATGCGTACAATTCTCACACAAAAGCCTGCAACGGTGAATGAAGAGTTGGGAAAATATTTGTGGTTTAATGATAGCTCAGGTAGCCCGAATCCCTGTGAGGAGGTATAGGAAGCGAAGCCTGCAGTCACCATTTCTAAAGGATAACTGTTTTTGGGGAGTGGTGAGAATACGAGAATAACAACTGTTTCCCTTCACCTCCCGTAAATAAGGACGTTTGGAGGACATGTACTTGTTACCATGGGAGGGTTCACGCGAAGAAATATGGTAAAGTTGAGGGAATTGTGAAGGACAGATACTGGACGTGAAAATTAAAAACGGAAACAACAAAATGAATATGTAATGGATGTTGCCTCTCATTAGGCGAATTTTAGGATATATTTTCCGAAAAATTTTCCAGGATTAAATGATGTCTATCGGGTTGTAATGAGAAATCGCTATCGGGCCCATGAAAGCCAATTGAGCAGGGAGATATTCAAAAGATATCCGTTAGCATCGTAACGGTTCATCTCATAGCTCCCGATACATAATCAACCGGGTTGCATCGACCAACGTCTATCGGGTTGAACAATGCAATCGAGCAGGGAAATGCCGAACAAAATACCCGTTAGTAGCTCTATCGGGTGGATGTAATTGAACAACACCCGATTGAACATCTATCGGGTTGAACAGACAAGTCCCTATCGGGTTTTGGAAAACCAATCGAGCAGGAAAAAATTCGAAAAAATCCCCGTTGGCTGCCTATCGGGTGATATAATTGTTAACAGCTCCCGCTTAGTAAACAATCGGGTTGTCCAATGATTCCCTATCGAGTAGGCAACATTTCTATCGGGTATTAATTAGTTCCCGCCACAATTTGAACTTGGTCGAAGGGGCATTGGCTCTGAAGACGGATTCACAAATATTTTCCCAGTTTCCGAGTGACCGTTGAAGGGTTTCATGTGAGGATTTTTAATGATATGTTTAATAGGTAATATGTCGTAACGTATAAGTGATCAGGAATTTGAGTAACAGCAAGGAATTTGAATTTGAAGCGCATACTTTTCAATGCAAGTAAATTAGGTGTATATAAGTATACCACATAAAAACGTATTGTACACGCATGTATAAAACACGTTTGTAGGACATCCGATTGTTACCATGCAAAGGATATGGAGAAATACTGAACTTGGCAGAATCGTCATGGTTCGGATTCAGCAGAAATAACTGAAAATTGGGAACAACAATTAAACAGTATTTTGGAAAACGGTTGTTGAGCGCATGATGACCTATAATAATAATAATATATTCGTGGGCGAGAAGTAATTTGGCATGAGCCAAATTGAGTAGTTTGGCGGGTCATTTTCACCCGAGCTATACTCATTGTGTGACCATCTCTGTGAATGAAGTGTAATATAATATTATATTGTATTGCATACAGTTTTGATAAAAACGACAGCATTTACAAAGTGATGTGCGTCGCTTTTGCAACTTTTCATGTGTCATTCAATGCCGGAAGGAATCTGAGGGCAGTAAGTACCTATACGTCATTTATTTCTAAGTCCATTACATGTTGTAAGTTGTTATGTTGAGCATGTACATGCTTAAATTATCAATTAAATTGAATTATCAATGGAAAGAGTCGTTAATGACTCGGGGTATTTGCGATGGGGATTTTTTAATGTTTTTTCCCAGTAGGCACAGGTACCTATATACTAATGGTAGGCACGTAGGAGTTTCTGGCAGAAATGTTAGAAAAACCGTACACTTGTTAGCAAGTGAGTGAAAACCCGATACGAATTGAAAAAAAAAAAAACCACAGTCATGCAGCGTGGCTATAAGAGCGAATTTTCGAAGAAATAAGTGATTTTATGTAAAATGTGATGTTTGGGATATCCCATTCAAATATGGGCAATCTTAAACTTATTGGGTAATTATAGGTATTCCAGTATGACGCTATTCGGTTAATTCGGTATGCATGAAATATGGGCATACGTTACAAATTTTTTGTTCCATTTTTTGCCGAGTAACACCTCGTTTTATAGATTTTCCAACCCTGAACACGATGGTGAAGTCAGAATTGCGATATCCCATTCCGTTATCAGATTAGAGCAAACGAACCAGGAAGAACATCTCAAGAAATAACCACGTTCCTTCATCTTCAAAGTGCTCCAGTTTGAGAAAGGAATGAGATATCGCAATTATGATTTCACCATCGTGTTCAGCTTACAAAAACCTTTAAAATGAGGTGTCACTTGTCAGACTGCTTCATTTTGGGAATTTATGGGTAATTTTTCTCCCCTAAAACTCCCCAAAATTCCCCCTTAGAGTGACCCGATTCTGCCCATCTACGAACTTAGCCTGTCGATTGCCAAGACAGATTTTTCGTGCAAATTTGAACTTTTTATCTCAATTCTTTCGAGAGTTATCGTCTGGAATGACACATACATATATATATTAACCCAGTGAGTCTTTAACCAAGAACATGTCTTTCGGCAGTGAATTCAGGATGGTCTGAAACGGATTTTGGTATAAAAATCTTTCGGAAATTCGAGTTTTAAACATTTTGGACCGAGAACAATAGCTTCCTTTTCTTCGAAAATTCCCTAAAACCCGTTACGAGTTTCAAACTACCCGTTAGGAAGTTGTGAAAAACCCGATAGGCGTAACAGAAACTCGATGGGAATCGGAAAACCGTTTGAAATCGGGAAACCCGACACGATTGAAAGAAAAACCCGATTGGGAGGTAAAAAGACGTTACGACATTCGTAAACCCGATAGGAGTTGAAAAAGACGTTACGGCATTCGGGAACCCGATGGGAGACAGAAAACACCCGATAGGAATATGAATTTGGATACCCGATGGAAATCTCAACACCCGATAGGGGATTTGAAAAAGTCGCTAGAAACATTCAGACACCCGATAGAAGGTAAAAAACACCCGATAGGAGCCAACGCCTGCCCGCTTGGAGCAGGGAAACCCGTTACCAGGTGGGTCATGGTGGGGAGACCTCTATATAACCCCAACGTCCCCTTATGGCGACAACCACTTCTCCCCGATCAGTCGCGTCCTCACGTTCACGTGTTCTACATACTTCCCTGTGCTTATTCTTTATTCAGTCTGTGTGTTGCGGTCGTGTTTCAAATCAGTTGTGTTTCAAATCAGCTGTGTTTCAAATTAGTTGTGTTTCTAGTTTGTTGTGCTTCAATTATTAACGTTCACCCGTCACCAAACAACATTCGGTCCCTGGTACGTTGTACTACGCAATTCGTTTTAATTGCAATGGCGGACCAACGCTTGACTGATGTTCTACAGTCTTGGAAATTGGATGCAAGAATCGTTACTGCATTTGAAGGTTAGCAAAAATTTGTTTTACTATTTTTCTATAATATTCCGATTTCATGATAATCACATATACCCTATAACTTCCAAATCCAAACTGACATTTCAGTTTGAATTTCATTTTGTGTTGTTGAGCATTACTTATCATTTCCTTTTGCCAACGTATTTACCAATGCTAATTTTTTTTGTATAAAATTCCGATTTCAAGATGTACACGTAGCTATGACTTACGCACCCAAACTGACAAATTGAATTTGAATTTTTTTTTCTTGAGTATATTTCCTTTTGCCAACGTATTTACCAAATGAAAGTTTTTGTAGTATAACAGTCTGCTTTCAATATAATTAATCACATCACTTCCAAATCCAAACTGACATTTCAATTTGAATTTCATTTTGTGTTGTTGAGCATTACTTATCATTTCCTTTTGCCAACGTATTTACCAATGCTAATTTTTTATGTATAATATTCCGATTTCAAGATGTACACGTAGCTATGACTTACGCACCCAAACTGACAATTTGAATTTGAATTTTTTTTCTTGAGTATATTTCCTTTTGCCAACGTATTTACCAAATGAAAGTTTTTGTAGTATAACAGTCTGCTTTCAATATAATTAATCACATCACTTCCAAATCCAAACTGACATTTCAATTTGAATTTCATTTTGTGTTGTTGAGCATTACTTATCATTTCCTTTTGCCAACGTATTTACCAATGCTAATTTTTGTTGTATAAAATTCCGATTTCAAGATGTACACGTAGCTATGACTTACGCAGCCAAACTGACAAATTGAATTTGAATTTTTTTTTCTTGAGTATATTTCCTTTTGCCAACGTATTTACCAAATGAAAGTTTTTGTAGTATAACAGTCTGCTTTCAATATAATTAATCACATCACTTCCAAATCCAAACTGACATTTCAATTTGAATTTCATTTTGTGTTGTTGAGCATTACTTATCATTTCCTTTTGCCAACGTATTTACCAATGCTAATTTTTGTTGTATAAAATTCCGATTTCAAGATGTACACGTAGCTATGACTTACGCAGCCAAACTGACAAATTGAATTTGAATTTTTTTTTCTTGAGTATATTTCCTTTTGCCAACGTATTTACCAAATGAAAGTTTTTGTAGTATAACAGTCTGCTTTCAATATAATTAATCACATCACTTCCAAATCCAAACTGACATTTCAATTTGAATTTCATTTTGTGTTGTTGAGCATTACTTATCATTTCCTTTTGCCAACGTATTTACCAATGCTAATTTTTGTTGTATAAAATTCCGATTTCAAGATGTACACGTAGCTATGACTTACGCAGCCAAACTGACAATTTGAATTTGAATTTTTTTTCTTGAGTATATTTCCTTTTGCCAACGTATTTACCAAATGAAAGTTTTTGTAGTATAACAGTCTGCTTTCAATATAATTAATCACATCACTTCCAAATCCAAACTGACATTTCAATTTGAATTTCATTTTGTGTTGTTGAGCATTACTTATCATTTCCTTTTGCCAACGTATTTACCAATGCTAATTTTTGTTGTATAATATTCCGATTTCATGATGATCTTGGTTTGAGTTGCATTGTTACGGTATCGGGAAATTGCTAAGTGTGTTAGTGCCCGTTAGTAATTCAATCGGGTATTATTAGACGTGAAATACTTGCACCAACTTGTTTCCGTTGTCCCTTCTATACATAACGGGTGTTTGAGGGTATGGGTACCCGTTAGTAATCCAATCGGGTATTGTTGTACTTTAAAATATTTTCAACAAACTGTTTTGCCTTGCCGCTTGTAGTTGTATCGGGTGTTCACTTCGTTCCAAACGGGTTCATCCGGACTTTGCCAAATATTCGTAAACATTCGTAACGGGTGTTTGAGGGTATGGGTACCCGTTAGTAATCCAATCGGGTATTGTTGTACTTTAAAATATTTTCAACAAACTGTTTTGCCTTGCCGCTTGTAGTTGTATCGGGTGTTCACTTCGTTCCAAACGGGTTCATCTGGACTTTGCCAAATATTCGTAAACATTCGTAACGGGTGTTTGTGGTTGTGAGTACCCGTTAGTAATCCAATCGGGTATTGTTGTACTTTAAAATATTTTCAACAAACGGTTTTGCCTTGCCGCTTGTAGTTGTATCGGGTGTTCACTTCGTTCCAAACGGGTTCATCCGGACTTTGCTAAATATTCGTAAACATTCGTAACGGGTGTTTGTGGTTGTGAGTACCCGTTAGTAATCCAATCGGGTATTGTTGTACTTTAAAATATTTTCAACAAACTGTTTTGCCTTGCCGCTTGTAGTTGTATCGGGTGTTCACTTCGTTCCAAACGGGTTCATCCGGACTTTGCCAAATATTCGTAAACATTCGTAACGGGTGTTTGTGGTTGTGAGTACCCGTTAGTAATCCAATCGGGTATTGTTGTACTTTAAAATATTTTCAACAAACTGTTTTGCCTTGCCGCTTGTAGTTGTATCGGGTGTTCACTTCGTTCCAAACGGGTTCATCCGGACTTTGCTAAATATTCGTAAACATTCGTAACGGGTGTTTGTGGTTGTGAGTACCCGTTAGTAATCCAATCGGGTAGTGTTGTACTTTAAAATATTTTCAACAAACTGCTTTGCCTTGCCGCTTGTAGTCGTATCGGGTGTTCACTTGGTCTCATGGCTGACTTTTTTTTTCCCCTGCACAGATGCCGGATTCGAAACTGACGAATTACGCAACCTAGAACCAGACAATATCCTCTGGGAAGCAGTAGCACCAGGACTGTGGACTCAGACAGACAAGATGCGATACACAGCAGGGTGGAAGACGAATTTCGGTCCACTCTCCTCTCCCAGTTGTTCTTCGACATCTCTTGCTAGACCCCTATCAAGTGACGACTCCACGCGAACACTTCCTACCCAGGTGAGTGTTGCCAATTACAATTACAGACGACAGGCAGACAGAAACAGTGTTCATGTTTGACAATAACTTCCTGCATATAATATGTATTGTTACGAGGTGAACGGTGTTGTTGTTGCAGTTTTACTCCTCGACGCCTCGCCTTAGAGACTCGTTGCCGAGTGAACTACAGCTCAGCGAGGAATCGTCTGACGATGACGACGAATCCGCCGCCACAACCGACGACGACCCCCAATTCGCCAGTTACAAGGGAGTCGATAAGACTGCTTTCATCAGCACTTCAGATGAGGTAATGTGCATCACACCATCCGTGGGTGAAATAGTATCACGTACTCATAGTCAAACCTAGGGTTTTTATATTAAATTTACATCTCTTCCTCTCTCCCCAACAGATCACAGCAATACTACAACAGTCAGAGAAGGGGCGGAGGTGCATGGAGCTAGCAAGGCCCGAGAATACCAAGGCAGTCAGCCCATCCGACAGGAAGGCGGTAGCGGATGTTGTCATAAACCACCTTCACCGACAAGCCACCCCCGCGGGTGCGAACGTCATCCCCCATTTCTCTTACAAAGAATTGAAGTGAGTGACACCTTGAAATTTGTGATTACGCATTGTTTGTTAGTATACATGTTGGGTACTCTTATCTTAACATTCCTCTGCATAAAGACATAATAATCACGTCTTTGAATTGTTGTGTACGTTTCAGTTTCATAGCTGCTCAGTTGGCGAGATATTTCCGGGATCCCCCCTCGCTGTGGTTTACTTTATCAGCATCGACACGGGGGGGCTCGTCACACAGCAGTGACAGCACGCCGACGAAAAAACCAAGGAAGTACCCCTACGGGCACTTGTGGAGCAAAGTAAACAACCTCAAGGACTCCTGGAGGAAGGCCAATAAAGAAAAGTACGATAAAATAAAGGAGGCCAAGAAGGCAAGTGAAGCAAGGAAACGGAAGGGAGGCAAACAGAAGAGGGCCTACACGAAGAAGCCGAAGCAGCCAACCACCTCCCCTCCGCCCGTACGGAAAACTCTGACAGGTGAGTCTACTCTCTATTCATCTCTTTTCCTCCTACCACCCTCCTTGTCTGCCGTTTCTGTGTTATTTATTGTGAGGAGTCGTAACCGTTGATGTTATTTTCCTAGAGTGGAAAGAGGAACTCGAAAAACATCACTCCATCCAAACCATCAGGGGAGGTGATTGGTTGGACCGAGCGTCGATCCCCGAAGAGATACAAGAGGCGTTACGGAGGACAGCGAAGCTGCGGCACGACTACCTATGCTGTGAAGACAACAGCCTCTCCGACTACTTCGACTACTTCCCGTTCTTCAAGTCGTCCGCCCACGCAGCGAAAGTGGTGAGTTCATAATTTGAACGTATTTCATGTGCTCTGTTTATATACTTGTGCCTGCTGTTGTTTAAAGCGAGGAATATTTTTTAGTAATCGCTAATGATAGTTGTTGTTTTCTGTTACAGATAGAATCTGATTTCAAGGAGCTCTATACCATCCCGGAGGGGAGGCTGTATGAAAAGCTGAGAGAACTCCACCCGGCCATAGTCCAAGAGGCTAGCAGGTCTTCCAGAAGCGTGGAAGGGTGGGACACGATCGTCGAGTCGTTACTGTCGTACTACGAAAAAAATACCGGTGAGAAATAATTGTGATTAGCCTACTCTGTGTTCAAATTGACTAGGAATCGTTTTTTCAACTTTAATATTTTGTTGTTATACCAGGGATTCTTCTTCTTCACGCTTTGTAAACAAATGATTTGTTGAAATTGCTTTATTTGACCATGAGGTGGTTGTAATGACTGAATCGTACTGTACGAACGTGTTGCTAATGTGCTCCGTGATATTTCAGAGGAGGACAAGAGAACGACTGCAGCTCTCGTCGCCCTCCCGTTCGCTATGGGGACTCACCGGTTGAAGAAGAGGGCAGGACTTAGAGCTCCGGTTCAGATCTCGAAGAAGGAGTCGGCAGATCACTTCGTCAAATTCCTGGACTCAGAGTCTGAGGTGGACAACCTCCACGCCAAACGCCTGGAGGAAGCGGAACACGGAACATTGCAACCGTATGTCATAGCAATAGGAAAATTAGGTTCCGTCAGCCATTGTCTAGTCAAATACTTCAGTTTTAGCCTTAGAACTGACACCATACTCCAGGCAGTCGATCTTTGTTTTAAATTAATAATCGTGCTGAACTGCGAGTACCCACCTCAGTGTACACACATCTGGCAAACTCTAGAATGGGTGTGCTATGATTTAAAGGTTTCTAAAAACTACCTCCACTCTGTCGTGACTATCGCTTCCACCTGTGCTCACTTCCTACGTTACCACGTTACACCCACCCCTGCTGCTCCTGCTGATGGTAGCTCCAGTGATGAAAAATCACTTGTACGAGTGTTGATACAAAAATACGACATTATAGAGGGTCAATGTGTATGCTTTGTTGAGAGTCTCAGAACAGGTGAATTGGTAACTTTCTTAAACTTAACTGGGGACAACATAATACAGTCTAACATTCTTGGTGATTCGGAACTGTTACTTTATGGTACTTGTACAAAAGCGTTTGCAGAACAACACGGATTGATTGCTTACAGTATAGATCCCACCACAACCGAAATACTTGGTGCCCTTCACATAACAGATAGTCCTGCTTCAGTATCATTACCTTTGCCGTCAACTCCGGGTGTTGAGTCACATTTGCCATCAACTTCAGGGGGTGTTGAGTCACATTTGCCATTCACTTCAAGTTCCAAATCACTTTTTGACCCATCTGAGGAGGTACATCTACCATCAGCAACAGCAGTTCCTCCTGAGGCAAGCCCTGCCCTTTCAGGTGTATCTGAACCACCTCCCCTTCTGTCTCCTACATGGCCAAGAACTCCCCTTAAGGAAGCTGGATTCTACAAAGAGAGTAGGACTCCGAAAAGATTGACCCCGTCTAAAACAACCCCGTCTAAAACAACCCCGTCTAAAACAACCCCGTCTAAAACAACCCCGTCTAAAACAACCCCGTCTAAAACAACCCCGTCTAAAACAACCCCGTCTAAAACAACCCCGTCTAAAACAACCCCGTCTAAAACAACACCATGTAAAACCACCCCATCTAAACTAACCACTGCAACAGCCACTCCTGAGTCTGATACCAGCACTCTGCCCGTGTCCCCACCTCCACACTTCAGCAGCTCCCCTGCATCATCCAGCGATCCGGGCAGTACTCCCAAGTCCTTGCAGGATTTGGTCGAACGCCAGAAACTGGCGGTACGTGGCAGTAAGAGTAAAAAATAGCTAACATACCCATCACGTCCTCACCACTGATTGCTTTACAACGTGTCTACACTGAGGTGGTGCTAGTTAGTTACCATTTGTGCATCAACTGTTCCTTGATGACCATTCTGAATAATATGTAAATAACATTCTATAATAATATATATTCTAAATAAAATTTTTTTGAAGT
This sequence comes from Leptopterna dolabrata, assembly GCA_954871275.1. Classification (NCBI taxonomy): domain Eukaryota; kingdom Metazoa; phylum Arthropoda; class Insecta; order Hemiptera; family Miridae; genus Leptopterna; species Leptopterna dolabrata. The sequence goes on along the minus strand of OX940975.1, from coordinate 10,717,315 downwards.
CGACCATATTTCATTGGGTATAATATATACATCACTGTTCCAACATGAGTGGTACAGAACATTACAAATTTCACTACTGTCCCTTAACATTCAGAGAAGTTGAATTTCATTCATTTTAAAAACTGTCAAACCGCCGATATACTTTCCCAAATACGTTGTAGTTAAAGCTCTAGACTATACGTATTAGTGCGAAACAACCTGTGATTAAACATAAACATAGACAATTATATATATATATATATATATATATATATATATATATGCATACGTTATCAAATATTGTTGCATATAACGAGTCCAATAAACTGTGATACTGTTAATGTACTTAGTTAAGAAACAAATTGCTATAAACAATCTGCGTACGAAAACAAATTATTTAGACTATACGTATCTATACGCTCTAGACTATACGTATTAGTGCGAAACAACCTGTAATTAAACATAAACATAGACAATTTTATATACCTATATATAATAATATGCATACGTTATCAAATATTGTTGCATATAACGAGTCCAATAAACTGTGATACTGTTAAACTGTTTATTTTGTTGTTGTACTTAGTTAAGAAACAAATTGCTATAAACAATCTGCGTACGAAAACAAATTATTTATTTCCGATTTTTATTGTGAATTTGAACTTTGACTTATGAATAAATTGATGACCTAAACACTTGTGTTAACTCTCCTTTGCCCAAGCTGTGTTCACCTTTAGAAATAAGAATTACTTATTGCAACTATTTACATTTCTATACATTTATAACTTTCATTTCTTTGTTCAACTGTTTGTTCAACACTTTTGATTTCAATGAGTATTTCGATTTCAATTTCATGAGTATGTTTCACGCAGGTTCCTCACCAGGCTTCGAAATCCTCCTTCTCCCTACTCCTTAGGATTCCTCCTAATCCCAATCCATCGCTACCCTTTTGCATCTCCCTACGCTCTACTAATAATTACCTGATTGGTAGAGCCATTGGAGAATGCAAACGGTTAGGGTGGAAATGGGCTCATTAGGAATCCAATGGGGTAGTGAGAAGTAGGCTCGATAGAATCCTATCGGGTTCTACGAGTGGACGCTCGATAGAATCCTAGCGGGTTCTACGAGTGGACGCTCGATAGAATCCTAGCGGGTTCTACGAGTGGACGCTCGATAGAATCCTAGCGGGTTCTACGAGTGGACGCTCGATAGAATCCTAGCGGGTTCTACGAGTGGACGCCCGGTAGAATACTATCGGGCGTCCACTCGTGGAACCCGCTAGGATTCTATCGGGCGTCCACTCGTCGAACCCGCTAGGATTCTATCGGGCGTCCACTCGTAGAACCCGCTAGGATTCTATCGGGCGTCCACTCGTAGAACCCGCTAGGATTCTATCGGGCGTCCACTCGTAGAACCCCCTAGGATTCTATCGGGCGTCCACTCGTAGAACCCGATAGATCCCAAGCGGGCGTTAGGTGGTAGACCCGATAGAACCCAAGCGGGTGTTAGGTGGTAGACCCGATAGAACCCAAGCGGGTGTTAGGTGGTAGACCCGATAGCAATCAAACGGGTGTTAGGTGGTAGACCCGATTGCAATCAAACGGGTGTTAGGTGGTAGACCCGATTGCAATCAAACGGGTGTTAGGTGGTAGACCCGATTGCAATCAAACGGGTGTTAGGTGGTAGACCCGATTGCAATCAAACGGGTGTTAGGTGGTAGACCCGATTGCAATCAAACGGGTGTTAGGTGGTAGACCCGATCGCAATCAAACGGGTGTTAGGTGGTAGACCCGATTGCAATCAAACGGGTGTTAGGTGGTAGACCCGCTAGGAACAGCATGGACGTGCAAGGATTACCCGATTGTTTTCAATTTTTTGCCCGATTGGAAACCAAACGGGTGTTTCTTTACAGCACGTTCGGCTGCTATCGGGTATCCCAGCACGTACGTGCTGTGATTACCCGATAGGGTCTTATCAGTAGATTCCTATCGGGCATTTCCTGCACAAATTACCCGATAGGAGCTGCACTAAAAACCCGTTTGCAGGGATGATCTTGTGGGTACCCGATAGAATTTTTTCTTAACGGGTTTGTTTTTCATTCCTATCGGGTACCCCTAATCCCTATCGGGTTTTTTTCAAAGTTTTCACCGGCCTGCGAGCACCACGAGGTGGTAAAACAATGCGTTTTTTCTCTCGGTGTAACTGCGCGAGAATGACATTCGCGAACAGTAAGATCTACTGCAAATGATAATAACCCGACCAAGGATACAACTCTGCGAGCATTGCCGCTGACCAAACGCTATCTCGCCACCCAAATTATAAAACTACAAACGGTTTTACACTTCCTAATTACATCCACCGAACCATCGACCGGAGCCAGCTCATAATAGACTTCACGCAATTATGCAAATACGGGAGAGACGTTGAGGTATAATAAGGTTCAAAAATACTACTTTCAGTATCGAGAATTTATGTAAATCCCAACGTTTTAAAGGGGCATTGTGTAGTTTCTCTCCTCGTGAAGAAGGAATCACGGATAATTATAACGAAGAGAAAAAAAATTAATTACAAGCAAATAATTTCAAGAATTTTATACAAGCTGTACACATCAGGTGTGGGTATGGAGTGAGAGGTAGTAAGAACTGATCTGCATAATTTTCCCGGTCATAATTATCAGCTTGAGGATCTGGGACTAACGCTGAATACGACAGTTTGTGATTATCAGTCGAAGTTTCTGGAGGCCTCAGGGTTTATTATGCCTACATACGTCCACCGCCTACTCTTTATGTTTTCCCCCTTTTTTTCCTTTTTATGGAAGGCGAGTGGGTTAATTCAAAGAATGTGTAGACACGTTATATTTCCTCGTGAAACGCCATTGGCACCTTATCATTAGAGCGCTCGTTCCGCAGACCACTCATCAGCCCGGCTGGCTGAGGGAACCCGTTGGATTCACATTTCCGCAGGGGATTTTAATTGCGAGCGATTTGTAACTAACTGGCTGAGAAGCTGTTGATGTTGTTTTCAACTAAACACGAATTCCTTCTAATAAAAACATTTATGATAACCCAGGAAAAATAATTGTTATAGGACTACCTGATTCCAAAAATTCAGTTTGGATATTTTAAGGTCAAATACTAAATTTTCAGTTGGCTTCAACATAGCTTACATAGCAGCATAGCTTAGATGAAAACGATTTTGTTTTGATTGATGACGTTGTGACGCCATTGCGCCACACTGGGATCGAGAAAAAAACGCTGCAAAACGCTGTATTATACGACGGTTTATTATAGATGCCTGTATATTGCGAGAATGGGGTTCTTGAGAATCGGTCAGATGAAACAGGGTTTCATAAAAAGTAATAGGTACATATATTATACATGTCAGTGGTAACCAAGTTTTTGAATGCGTCCAATATAACATTCTTCTGAATTTCTACCTTCCTGATTCCCCAGATACAGAACGTGATTTCAATAGATTAAACCCTTCTTGAATTTATTGCAACAACTTCTATCTCATTCTTAAAAGGATGACTAGAATTAAGGAGGGAGAAGGTACGTTTGATGTGATCTAATATATGTGAAGGAAAAATCTTTGTTTGCATCGGATCAAGAGCAAGTGATCGTACTTCTTGTGTGCTTGTTTCCGATACAGAATAGCGATGTAATGAGCCAGTTTGGTACCTTCAGTTCCGTAGAGAGAGCGGAGTTTGCAAAAAAGAGGCTGTTGTTGATGATGATGTTGCGGAGAATGGTTTGCTGCATTCAATGAGGATAGACAGTAGGGCAGTGGTTTTCAAATTGTTTTGGTTCGCGCCCCCCTTGCGCGTATCGAGGCATCTTGGCGCCCCCCTTCCATCAATCCTCCTCCAAAATTCCCAAAACCAAGGTATTTGTGTTAACAAATAGGAGAAAATATCGTTGCCTAGAAATTTATATAGTTTTTACTCAATTTCATCTTATATATACAAACAAAATTATTATTAAAAATAAACTTCTGAATTTATTTTACAAAATAAGAACGACGGACGTACGAAAACTAGTGTGATGGATGGTAGCGGCTCATCTGAGAGTTTTTCGTTGTACCGCTGGAACCCTCCGGTACTATCAAGCCTCATGTTATTCAAGCTGGTTTTTTTCGATACGAAAAACGCCTTGGGCTACTGCCTGGTTTTTTGATCCGACGAATTTGACATGGCCTCGAAAATCGAAATACCGACGAACTGAATAGGCAACGCGCAACGACCAAAAGAGTGGCTGTGAGCTGTGACGCGATCCCGAATGTCTCGTGGCAACGAACTGGATACAATAATAACTAAAAGCAGGATTGTTGGCGAGTCCGAAGGTCAAATAAGCCAAACATCGATCGAAGGTCTGTCACATACACAGACTATTGAAAACACTGGATGTGAGTTTAAATTCGAGTCTCAATAAACTTCATCTAAACTGAGGTCTCCCCCCCCCCCCCCTTCCGAAAATCTCTCGCGCCCCCAAATTTGAAAACCACTGCAGTAGGGAGTGGTTTTGAACCACTGTCAGATGCCTGTATAGGTGCTGTTTCGCGTAGGTTTCTGAATTTCTGAATTTATATTAGCGTTAGACCCTGAATTAGTAGGGTCGTTTTTTGCAGTGGATACCTACATACCCACGCACGCACACACACGGACACAAATGGTTTTTTGTTCTCATTTCCGTTATGGTTGGGTATTTTGATGTGAAATTTGTAGCACATCATTTATATGGCATCTTAAAGATCCAGTGTGGAGATTGCCACACAGTTGAATAATAGTATAGATAAAAAATAAAAACGGAGTTATTGAAAAAATAGTATATTTCTACTAATACACGAAAACGTCAGTAACAAACAATATTATTGTTTGGTGATCAAAAACCATCGTCAGTAACAAACGGTTTGATAACCGAAACCGGTATAACTGTGTTTTTCGCGTATTTTCGTGTATTAGTGGAAATAGACTATTTTTTCAATACCTCCGTTTTTCTTTGAAATGGGTTTCCACGATTTCGCCGCGAGTGATTTAGTTCGTAATAGTATAGATACAATTCTGGCGGCAGGGGCCGCCCATTTCTGTCAAAATCCGTAAACTTGCATTGAAATCTCACTTTCAACATCTCGTCGTTGAGCTAGCAAACCTAGAAAATGTTGGACCCTTTGACATATTTTTTGCTGTCAATTAGCCAAATCAAAAGCGATTGAGCTCAAAATCAATAGGCATGATCTAGACATCCTAAATGAAATTTTGATAGCAAAAGATTTATTTTATGAGGAATGCATCCGGTTGGTACTACTGAGTTCCTATCAATTCCCAGAGCGCAGCATCAGAAGGATGACCACCATGCGCGAGGTTACTCCTTTTCCCGAGCACAAACTTTTAATTGCAGTAGCCAGAAAGAGGGCTCTAGCTTCGCGGCCTCAGAACCATTACAGTAATAGTCGTGTTGGGCTACTTGATTCATTGCCCCCCAGGCCCACACCACCAACTCTTAGCCTCTAATAGCTTTCACCACTGCCAATTAGATAATAAATTTCCAAGACACCTCGAGGGGGCTTGGGATCTTCTGAGAGGCCGCCCCACTAATATACCTCGGCCCCATCATGAATTTCAGATTTATGGCTCTTCCTACCTCCCATCCCCATCGTCTTGGGCGGACTCTTGTCTTCTTCGACCCATCCTGGACTGGATGCGTCTCTCGCTTTCAGTAAAAATTACAGTAAAGGGGGCCCCGCGCGGATCATTACAGGCCAAGAAGGGCAGTAAATCAATCGGACCGGCCTGCTCCTGCACTTGCAATCCTCACCACCTCCCCAACTGGCATTACGAAGAGTATCCTTGCGTGGACCGTGTAAAAAGACCAAATCCTCGCCACATCCCTCCACAACGGGAGTCTCGCCTGACGTTCCATCGCTTCAACCCTCTGCGGTATTCCGGACCATCCTTTTTTTTTCTCATTTACGCAGTTCAAACTGTTACTGTATCGGTCTGCCCCATATAAAAAATCTCATTTCATTTCACTCCAGGGTTATATCGGCGGAGCTCATTTACCGCCCGACCATTTACAGTGCACTAAAAGTATATTGAATCCACTACTTTTGACTGGTGAACACCATCCGTTAATCACCGGTAAGATTAACAACTTGTAACTAACTTTAATTACTACCCCACGAACCCTATTCCTATTAAAGAATCTTCAATATAACACTGAGGAGACCGCACATTGCACCTTCCACCACCAGATTTCCCAAGGGTGGGAACGTAGACTTCTTACTGAATAAATCATTCGCAAGCTATTAGCAATAAAATATTCCAAACGCACTTCTTCATTACGCATACACACACACACACCTTCAACACACACTTACATCAGGTGCGTGCTCCTGGTTGATATCTATGTTTTCTGAAGAGGTTCTGATGACGACAGTAAGGAACTGAAGATATACTTGGATCAAGAAAAATCAGAGAAATCATTTAAATCACTGTAAATGTGTTTATTATTTTCAATAATGAACCATTGGAATCGAGCATAAAAAAATTCTAACCCTCCCACCCCTCAAAATTTGATGGTTTACGTTTCAAGGTATGTAGAATCCGAAAATGCAATAAAAAATTTCTGTCTGTCCGCCGTACGCCGGTCCGCACTGGCCACTTTTCTTAGTTACCATGAAAAAAAATTGATGAAATTCGGTTTATAGGTTCCGTTCGGGGTCTAGTTGGTCCTCAAAGCTCGGCGTTACTGTCAGTCATCTCTAAGGGGTTCAAAATAAGGGTTGAAATGTTCAGAACGCCGTATCTCGAAAACTTTCGACAGAAGGGTATTGTTTTTTTTTACGTTATTAAAATTTGTCTTGAGCTAAACAATTTTTTGGGACCACCCGGAGCATTGTACGTCCAGCCGTTCGTGTGCACCAAAAAGCCTCGTCAACACGATTGTGAATCAAACGGTATAAATCCGGCCCGGATATCATCGCTAGGGAGCATCTGATTATATAATCAAGGATGGCTGTATGAAGTGTGGCGGTATATGGGAATCCCGTCCATCTTGGATGCGGGCTCTTCCCGATCTTTTTGACACGCGGCTGAAGGGGCGGTCGATTCGCGGAAACGAATCTTCAACTCCTGGAGGCATCGCGTTATAATCTAACCAGTGTCTCCGGGGGCAGCTGTCACACTGCCTCCCTACCTTTCTAGAGGATGGAGAGGGGGAAACTACGCTGTATGGGCGGCCTTGTTAAACCCCTCATCCATTACATGGTAGCAGAGCATGGTTGGTGGGTATGCGCTGGATTTTATCCTCGGTACCCCCTCCACTTTTTGAGAGCTTTTCCAGAAGGAATAGCTCTGAGGTTTCCCAGAAGGAATCCTCTTTTTAATAACCCTTTGTTTAGCAATATACACTTCGGCCATTCAATTTTCTTTTTCATCAAATCACTCATTATTGTTATTATTATTATTATTATTATTATCAAACTTATTATTATTCTTAAGGCGCTCAATACCTGGCGTTCAATGCCAATTTTTTCTCTTTTTTTAGTTGTTCCATCTTATGATGGGGGTTAGTCACCCAGAGGTTGTTCAGATGAACTTTCCTGAACCAGAACCTCTGACAACGACTTTTCTCCTTTTATTCTGTGTCCAAGCCCGCCAAGTGATATTGATAAGGAGCTAAGTTCTCCACCAGTAACAATTCTCAGTAGTAACATTACGATGGAAGCTATCAGCTTTGGAGTTTTTCAGATGAACCTTCCTGAATCAGAACTCCATACTACTTTCAGTCCCGTGTCTATTAACTTCACATACTTCTTCTTCAAAGAAGTATGTTTTTAAGGGGAGGAGTGTGACGGTATATGGGAATCCCGTCCATCTTGGATGCGGGCTCTTCCCGATCTTTTTGACACGCGGCTGAAGGGGCGGAAACGAATCGTCAACTCCTGGAGGCATCGCGTTATAATCTAACCAGTGTCTCCGGGGGCAGCTGTCACACTGCCTCCCTACCTTTCCAGAGGATGGAGAGGGGGAAACTACGCTGTATGGGCGGCGTAGTTAAACCCCTCATCCATTACAGAAGTCGAGTTGGTTGTTCTGCGATATTATTTCATTTGATAAGTGATGGACTATTGGATTTTGTTGATCGGTACTTTTGCAACTTGGTAAATTATTACACAACGGCAAATTATTACACAACGGTTCATCTACCAAGAAGGGGCTGGATTTTGTTGATCGGTACTTTTGCAACTTGAACAACCGTTGAAGTATTATTGATGGGGAAGTTATTACACAACGGTTCATTATCTTGACCACGAGGGTAGGTATTGACCACAGAAAACAGTGATCTACGCAGAAGGGGCATCTATTTCACTCCACATCAACAATTTTCCTTCAGAATTTCATTATTTGCGTTTCTTTTTGCCCTTTTAATTGCTGTTTGTCATCGACAGAATTATTTTAGCAACATTTAACTCGTTATTTAGGTAGGTACCTCGTAATGAGTACCTACGGAGTTAGGTACTACCCTACGGAGGGTCTGCGATCTATATAAATATGTATAGAATAGTACGTATTATAATTGTATAGACGGGTTATCTATACAGAGGGCTGTGGTCTGTAACAGAGGGTATTTTGTACAAAATAATAAACCGTTATGCAGGGATTTGCAGCTTTTTTAATCCTCAATAGGCAAAGACAAAATTTCAAACAACATTAGGATATATCAAATGCATCAAATTTCGTTTAACCTAACATAATTTAGAATATAATTTATAGAATGCATCTAATCAGAATCCCTAACAACACCTGATTCAAACGGAACATAGTTTTTATCTATGTCAGTATAGCGTTGTCCAAGAGTTTCAGGACAATGCTGAAGTTTCAGCAGTACCTGATACACCAGGAGCGACATCTAAATAACTTCACCGAATACCTAATCACCATCTGTGGTGTTTATAACTTACATCCTACACTTCATTTGTGTTGATTTCACGCCAGATTCCAGCTGAATAGTGAGGTTTTATTGATAGATTAGTGGCACCTTAGTGAATTCAATTCAATAGGCAGTTAATATTGTAGTACCTACTTGATTAATAATAACTAACCCATTGTAAAATACGTCCTAATTTTGTACATGAGACCCTTATCAAGAGAGCGAATGTCGGGGTGATACCTGATTTATTGTTGGCACCAAACCCAGAGTCCAGCTCCCAGCAGCAAAGCGAATTCCCCAACGGCCTTACGGCGGCCCAGGAAAACATGGTCAGCGCGATTGTGGAGTCCAGGGTCCGCGAGGAGCTACGACGCCGGGCCATCGCACCCCCACCGCCACCAACAAGAGGCCGCGGACGTGGGCGTCGACGTGGCCGGGGACGTGGACGAGGTTATACCTACCCCCTTCCATGTCGATGCTCTTCGAGCACTGAGAGAAATATTGAGGGCCCGGCCACGCCAAGGCCCCTACATACCCAGCTCTCGGTACACATGGAAAAGGAAATACACTGCCAAGGTGATGGCACAGGAGCTTCCTCGTCACAATCAGAGTGACCCATTATAAAATAGTACAGACTCGGAAGCAAAATAACATAACATTACATTACATAACATTACATTACATAACATTACATTACATAACATTACATTACATAACATTACATTACATAACATTACATTACATAACATTACATTACATAACATTACATAACATTACATAACGTGAAATATACATATTACATAACATTACATTACATGAAATATACATACTACATAACATTACGTCCATAATACATTACGTCCATTATACATAATTGCGAAAGTTATGCGTGTTTGAAGAATTTCACGTTAGCGCATGCGCAGGGCGAACCGCTGGCTCTATCATGTTGAAATTTATATGGGACCTCAATGGGCCCTACCCGCTTAATCCCTGAGAATTACATTGAAATTGGGTGAAATCTTTGGTTACTACGGCTGTAACAAGGAAATTGAATCTATTTCACGCCAGCGCATGCGCAGAGCGCACCGAGGGTCCGATCATGCTGAAATTCATAATGGAACTCACTAGGCCTTCTTCAAACAACCCTTGAAAATTTGAGCGAAATTGAATCAAAATTGTGAAAGTTATGCGTGTTTGTTGAATTTAACGTTAGCGCATGCGCAGGGCGTACCGCTGGATCAATCATGTTGAAATTTGTATGGGATCTCAAGGGGCCTTATCCGCGCCACCCCTCAAAATTTGAGCTGAATCAATTCAAAATCGTGGAAGTTATGGCTGTAACAATGAAATGCGGACAGACAGACCCACAGACACGGAACCAAATTTGTTCAGTAGGCTTTGAAACGCAAAATGCAAGTGGAAATTTTGATTTCTGAAGACAAAAATTTTTTGGCTCACGAAAGTGAACACAAGGCTTCCGCTGCTTCGCAGACTCGGAAGCAAAATTAAAAACAGATAAAAAACAAAGTTTAATTGGGTTGAACAATGAAATTCTCAGTTTTTCTTCCCTCCTCTGAAAGCTGAAAGGTAACTTGTAACGTACCTATTAATTACCCACCCTGTATTATGGAATATTAATCACTGTTATAGCCCACACTATTGTTAAACCTCCGAATTATTTAACCCAAATCATCCTAATCAGCTTCCTAATTCACCTTAGTGAATTAAATTCAATAGGCAGTTATTATTGTAGTACCTAGTTGATTATTAATAACTAACCCATTGTAAAATGCGTGCTAATTTTGTACATGAGACCCTTATCAAGAGAACGAATTTTGGCACCAACTCGAATCCCTCATGTTTGGTGCATATCAGTGAGATGTGTTGAGCGGATATCCCGAGTTCCTGAGCAATGAAGGCCAACGATGGGCCCGTCATGCCAAGCCGGTGCACGTAAATGATAGGCCGACTGATGGCATCGTCCTAGGGCCCACAGAACTTCAAACCGAGTCAAGACCCATGGAGGAGGCGTGGCACCGGGTGATACCTGATTTATTGTCGGCTAATGCAATCGACAACGGGTGATTAGGGGGTAAACCTTGAGAGATGTACTTCGTGCTCCGGGAAGACCTGGCAAGCCCCTTCTCCACATCCCAAGGGCCGAGGCATTCAATTGGCTGTTGGATCCCCATAGCACCGACGTCGTATTTGCACATTTTATTTAGTGATGACTCACTTGAGTCACTACAGATATTATTCGTGAGAACACAAACTTTAAGAACACAAATTCCTGAGCACCGGTTCGTACCTGTATGAGTGCAATTTAGATAAGTAGGTTCAAAACAATTATACAGCCACGATCTGATCGAGGCTTGTTAATTCTAATTTGTGTCTAAATTTTCAGGCCAAAAGAATAACGTAATTACCAAGTGAATATAACACCTTTAGCAATACAAAACACCTGTATCAATTTTATTATATCCAATCAACAGGAATCATTAGAACACCCAGAAAACGTCTGCCGATTCGAGTAGGCAGTATAGTAGAGCTTGCTCACTTGAATCGCATGAACGTATAGAGTAGTTGGGTAGGTTTGTTATGATACGGGACCATTTGCGATCTAACCCACGTGTACCCTCAAAATTTCAGCTCTCTACGACTATTTTTCGCGTAGTTAGAAGCGCTACAAGGAAACGATCAACATTTCATGTTCGCGCATGCGCAGAAGAATGAAATTTATATGAAATTATCAAAGTATTATGACTGATCGACCCTCCAAATCGGAACTCATTTCATCGATATTTAAGGTAGTTACGGGCGTTTCAAGTATTTCACGTTTGCGCATGTGCAGACGAGACGATTTCCATGATTTTGAAATGGGACCATCAGCAATCAAACCCGCGTATACCCTCAAAATTTCAACTCTCTACACTATTTTTCGCGCAGTTAGAAGCGTTACAAAGAAATGGTCAACATTTCATGTTCGCGCATGCGCAGACGAAACTTACAATTCCAATGATATTCATTTGGAACTATCAAAGTATTATTCCTGATCGATTCCAAGTTTGAACTCATTTCAACGATATTTAGGGTTGTTATGGGCGTTTCTAGTATTTCACGTTTGCGCATGCGCAGACGAAAGTTGCAGTATTTTTTCAATGATCATTGTGCGACCCACACCTACCCTCCAAATTTCAGCCCATTTCGACTATCATTATTTCGGGTAGTTATGGGCGTTACAAGGAATTACCACAGACAGACAGACAGACGCGGAACCAAAAACGTTCCTCGATGTCTGAAACGCAAAATGGTGTTGGAAATTTTCATTTTGGAGGACATAATTTTTTTTTACTCATTCACGAATTCCCGGCTCATTGACGGCTTCCCTACTTTCGGTAGTGAGGAAGCAAAAGAGGATATTTAAGGATTTCAACATTCGATAAAATATTGAGAACAAGGTGCACATGAATACACCTTTTCCTATGTATGTCAATTTGTACGAAATCAACTTTACTTTTCTGTTCTCTCGCTTCAAGTACAAATTATTTTCTTAACTTGTTCACAAGTGACTACAAAATCTTTGACTAGATAATCCTTCCTAAACATTTTCGGTATTGTAATTTGTAAGTGATTGTAAAAAATATTCACACTTGTGTCATAATCGTAGTGTAAATAAATTATCTGAACTTCATCACTGGTGCTTTATTTGATATCCTGGTCCAAACAGAGTTAAACTAGGCTAGAACCTAATTTATCACTAGATGGTAGGTATAATTTATTTCATTAAGGTACTGAATTTTATTATAAGTTTTATGTTGTACAATATTTATATTTGGTTCCATTCTATGGTGATTAAGAGCCACCTTTTGAAAAGCCTGAGTTTCCCGCGTCGGGGAAGCGTTGAATGAACTCTTAGTAGGCGAGTAGACCAGCCTCCTCTGATTGCGTCAGGACTATTATCCCGAATGTAATAACTAAGCGTGGACGAAGATGGAAACTGGCAAGAACACGAGAAAGAAAAATATAGATTGTCAGCGCCTGACGTCGGGAAAAGGAGTTGTTAGGTAGGTATTTGTTTTGATGACAGTCGAGGGGAAGCGAACTCGTATTCGATAATGATTGTGATTAGTCTCACTTCTGAAAGCGGGAGCCGATGATTGCTCCAAGTTTTCGAGTTTTGGCTCGCTGAGCGAAAAGAAATTTACGTTCTGAGGGACTGGTTTTCATCGACGGGTGATCACGTGGCATGAGGAGCGTCACGAGATCGCCTGCAGTCAAAATTCTACTCGCATTTACAACGGCCTACTTATAACAAACCTCATGGCACAGGGGTACGTTCAGAGCGGTGAATTTTGTCGTGAGTCCCTCCCGGGAACACTCCTCTAACTTAAGTTCTCACCAATATCCAAACGCTGAAATTAGTTTCCGTCAATAAACGAACGAGTGGGGAGACAAGCCACAGAACCCAGGGTGCACAACCTGAGGCCTCTCCCTCCAACCCCCTGTTAGGGGTTGGTGGTGGGGCCCCAGGTTGTGCACCCTGGGTTCTGTGGCTTGTCTCCCCACTCATTCGTTTATTGACGGAAACTAATTTCAGCGTTTGGATATTGGTGAGAACTTAAGTTAGAGGAGTGTTCCCGGGAGGGACTCACGACAGAGGTCCCCCCAGTTTGAACCAAGATTCGTTGAGCTGAAGGCGCAAGTTGACAGGGCTGAGGGCCAAGGCAAACATAAGTGGGGCTGAAGGCCGAAGATGATAACGAAACAAAAATTGGGGGGGCTGAAGGCGCAAGGTGACAGGAGCTGAGGGCTAGGGCAAACATAAATGGGGCGGAAGGCCAAAGGTGACAAGGGCTGAGGGCACGGCAAACATGAATGGGGGCGGAAGGCCTCGTTCTTAAAGCTAGTTGTATGTGTATGTGTGTTAAGGCTACGTAAGACTACGACTAAGAGTGTTTACATGGGTGAGTGGTGCATGAATAATTACAGATGGGTGGATGAGAGACGATGAGGAAAGATATGGAGTTACAATGGTGTATAAGACATAGTTACAATGGCGTATAAGATATAGGAAGTATTGACGGTGGCGTATAAGATACAGAAAGTATTTACAATGGTGTAGAAGATTTATAAGTATTTACAAGTAAGTATTTACAATGGTGTATAAGATATAGGAAGTATTTACAATGGTGTATAAGATATAGTAAGATGGTGGGTGGTATGTAAAAAATTTACAAAGTTACAAATTTACAAAATGTACAATGGTCGTGGCGTTGGGGTTGGGGTATAATAAAAGGGTGCGGAAATCCGCCGTTCCCTGGGTATGGATAGGGTGTGGGGTGTGTATGGGAGTAGGTGTGGTGTGTGTGCAGTGTGTGGGGAGGTGGGTGATGGGTGAGAGGGGTGCCTCCCTCTAACAGTCTTTACGTCGGTGAAGACTGATAGAGGGGTCCCTTCACTGCCAGGGTGGCGGTGAAGGGGGTGAGGGGGTGGGAGCAGGTACCAGGGACGTCGCGGAGAGGGGCGGCGACGTCGGGGTCCGGTGGGCGAAATGGAGGCGATGTGTGGTGTTTGTGGTGTGGGGGTGGGCGGGGGAGCGGTGTGGCGAGATTGGTCGGGGAGGACTGGAGCTGGTTTGCACCGTGCCAGTGGCACGGTGTGGGGCTTCCCGTCAATTAACAGGGTAGCGGTGGATTGTGTTGAGCGGATGACCTGAAAGGGCCCGGCGTAAAGAGGTTGAAATGTTTTGTGTATGCCGGGCTCTTTCAGGTACATGTGGGTGGCGGTGTAAAATCGTTTGGGATAAGTTGTGCCGTTTTCTGGGTATGTTGAACTTTTACCGCAGACACATCAAACACGCCGCACAACACCAACAACCCGACGTTCACCCAACCTTCCTCCTTTTCCCTTCTCATGTGTCAAAACCCCAGTCTCAAGTTCAGTTCGGTCCTATAATTTCAAATTCAACCAGTCAGTTTAAATTCGCAATTTTCGTCCGCCACTCACCCAACCACCCGGAGATCGCAACCCTCTCACATCTCCGCTCAGCCACACGCACCTCCGCTCCCGATTTTTGCGAATTTTGAATTTGAAATTTAAAATTTGAATTTTTTCAAATTACAGACTCAACCATGGACCCGCACTCGACCCGCCGCCACGACAACGGACGCAACGACCGCTGTCGCCAACCCGTTCTCCACCCTTTCGCCACCCGGCTCCGCCTCTTCACCTGCGCCCGCCGCCGCCGCCGCCGCCGCTGCAGCCGCAGCCACCGCCGCCGCCGCCGACGTCATGACCGCCTCTGCGTCATTTCCCCTCACATTACCACCCTTTTATTCACATGACCCCGCATTGTGGTTTTTTCAGGTGGACGCAGCATTCTCGGCCGCAGGGATCCGCAGCCAAAAGACACGCTACTCCCGCATCATCTCCCTTTTGTCATTCGACACTTCCTCTAACCAGCTCTCTCTTCTCTCCTCTACCTTGCTCTCTCTCCTCCTCTCTTGAAAGATCCTAGATGTCGGTGGATATCCGCCGCCTAGGCAAAACCTCCTCCTCCAAAAGATTCCAGATGTCGGTGGTGATTCGCTCATAACCGCCTGGACACCTCTCCTTCAAAAGATCCTAGATGTCGGTGGTGATTCGCTCATAACCGCCTAGGCAAATTCTACCACTCACCTCTCATCTCTCTCTCTCTCAAAAGATCCCAGATGTCGGTGGAGATCCGCCGCCTGGGCAAATTCTATCACTCACCTCCACCTTTTCACTCTCCCAAAAGATCGTAGATGTCGGTGGTGATCCGCTCATAACCGCCTGCGCACTTCCTCACGCCACCGTGATGAACCAATTTTAAATTCATCACAGTGGTGATGAATTCATTTTAAATTCACCTACGCGCTGCGAGGCGCGGCCGTAAGGTTGGTGGCCTTGGTGGCGGTTGTGGAGGGGCCGTTCCGGGGTGGGGGAACGGTAGATGGTTGGGAGAGGGGTTTGGCGGCTCAGCGAGGCGCGGTCGGGAGGTTGGCGGCGGCGTAGGAGGGGTAAGATCGTTTGGTGGTGGTGGTAGAGTGAATTCGGGCCGGGGGGGGGGGGGGGGGGGCTGGTGGGGGTCCCCCCCGTGTTGGCGAGGAGGGGGGCCCGCCGGCTATACCGGCGGGCGTCGGCGTTTCCCTGCCCGGAGGAGAAGGAGCAGGGGGGTTGGCACTTGAGGGCCTCCCCACCGAAGTTCACATGGTAGAAGCATCGGTGGGGGGGGGGTCGGCGGGGAGGTACGCCGTCTTGGCGGGGCGGGGCGTGTTGGAGGGGGTCGTGGTGGCCGGCGATCTCCCTCTTCGTTGCTCCCGAGGAGGGGTGGGGCGTCGCTCGGGGGAAAGCTGGCGCCGGCGGTCCGTGGAGGGGGTTCGGCGGCGTTCCGTGGAGTGGGGTCGGCGCCTGTCAGTGGAGGGGGGTCGACTGCGCTCGCGTGATGCGTTGCGTTCTTAATTCAATAAACGAATGAGTGGGGAGACAAGCCACAGAACCCAGGGTGCACAACCTGGGGCCCCACCACCAACCCCTAACAGGGGGTTGGAGGGAGAGGCCTCCTTTTCCTATAAAACCCTGGATCCTGCGACTTTAACTTCATTCGACACTTCCTCTAACCAGCTCTCTCTTCTCTCCTCTACCTTGCTCTCTCTCCTCCTCTCTTAAAAGATCCTAGATGTCGGTGGATATCCGCCGCCTAGGCAAAACCTCCTCCTCCAAAAGATTCCAGATGTCGGTGGTGATTCGCTCATAACCGCCTGGACACCTCTCCTTCAAAAGATCCTAGATGTCGGTGGTGATTCGCTCATAACCGCCTAGGCAAATTCTACCACTCACCTCTCATCTCTCTCTCTCTCAAAAGATCCCAGATGTCAGTGGAGATCCGCCGCCTGGGCAAATTCTATCACTCACCTCCACCTTTTCACTCTCCCAAAAGATCGTAGATGTCGGTGGTGATCCGCTCATAACCGCCTGCGCACTTCCTCACGCCACCGTGATGAACCAATTTTAAATTCATCACAAATTTGATCGGGCGAAAACTCCAACGCGGGAGCAATAGACGTCTACCGGTCTATCGATGATAATTATTATGATCCCGCTTCCCATTCGTCCAACCTGGACTCACAACTCAAGCTTTTCTGTCTCCACAACAAATACTTAAGGTCTACTGTCGTAAGCCGGTGTGTTGTGCTAACGACATTGGTGGCGGGGGGGGGGGGGGGGGTTTTGATGACGATGAAATTGAGAGGTTGGATGAAGGCGGATGAAGAAGGACGTGCTCTGTACGAGTCTTTTTACTAACGCCCCGCGGTTTTCACCTCAGCAGGCGCTTGAGGTAGTGGCTCCCCGCGGTTTTCACCACAGCAGGCGCCTGGATGATTTAGGCTAGCACCCCGCGGTTTTCACCACAGTAGGTGCCACAGAAGAAGGAGGTATCCCGCGGTTTTCACCACAGCAGATACCAGGAAAGAGAAGAGCGCCCCTCAGTGCTCACCACAGTGAGTGCAAGAGAAGGTAGAAGAATGAGGTCGTGAGAGAGGGTCGAGAGAGAAGTCACAAGTCGAGGGCAGGTCGGTCGAATGACAAGCTGGGCCAAAAGGTCTGCTTATATAGGCCCGTTTCCACCCGTCCCTCATCCACAATCGGCCGTTATGACCGTTGAGGAGCAATGGCGGTTGATGGAAGGAACCCTTCCCCCTTGGCGCTACCCTGCTCGTCGTTTCCTTTGTTTATTTGGTAAAATCTTTCTATATTACATAGCAGTGGTTAGAGTAGAGATTCGAGGGGATCCACGACATCTACATACAAAGGAAACTCAAATTTTCAGTCCCAAGACCGATAATTAGCTGTTTTGAGCAGATAATTTAAAGAAGCGCTGTAAATTCACACTTCGCTTTACTATACTTTCCTGCTGGGATAACCCTTCTACGTAGATCACTGAATTCCTATTAGCGCAAGACCCGGATATAGTGAGGTCGTTTTTTTGTGGTAGATACCTAGGTACCTTCTCACGCACGCACACACTCAAACACGATTTAAAAAAAGCCAACCGATTCGAAATATAAGCTCCTTAACGTCGGCAAAATTGCTTTTCATAAATATGCAATTTTCCACCGCCACCATCTCCTGTAACGCGCAATTTCGGCCCTAAGAACCCCCCGCCGGTAATTTTTACAATTCTGATGGTCGCTGAACCACAGTAGGTCCCTCGACAACTATCTTTCTTCAAATGAAAAAATAATATCAAAGACAGGTGATTATAATCACCTGTTCCCTAGCAATGATAGTCTTGGCTGGAATTATGCATACCGTATGATTCACACTAATGCTCAATTCCAAAGGTTCATTAGGTACTGAAAATAATAAGCCAATAAATAAATAAATTGATTTACGCAGAAGGGTGTATGATGTTACCGCTGCCGGCGCCATGGTGTAGCTTCTTACAACCGGCGTGGCACCAAAAAATCTGATTCTGGTCGTTTAGCTAACGAGTATACTCAAAATGTTCTCCTAAAACCCATTCGAAGGTCGTTTTTCGCGTATATAGCAGTTTAATGTAAACAATCACGATTAAATGCTAATTAAATAATGATCGATGCGCCGCGATACTGGAAATTTCTCTTCTTCATAAAGCGTGTTATCGACTCATAAACACTTCCGTTATTAGCCCTCCTTAAGGGGAAATAGCCCGACGACTAGTTCCAAAAGCCGCCACCACGTGGCAGCACCAAAATGAGCTAAATTAATATTCGCTCTCAGCTCGTTAATAATTGACCGATTTTCAATCTGTAAATTGCATTGGATTCAGAATCAGCGTTGAATTTCTGGAAATTGGTTCTGGTGTTCAAAATTTCAAAATTTGTACATTTGGATCACCGCCGTTCGAATTTGGCTACTTTTTCGGAAATCCCAATTACCCAAATTCTAGAGGGTTGTGTCCTGATTACGATGGTTTTTTCAAATTTAAAATTGGACCACTAAAACCCCATCAATTCTTGTCCAGTAGGTGATTGGCGGGGGGGGGGGGGGGGAGGAAGGCGGCTTCCCAGACCCCTTCGGAGGGGCTTTGCCGCCCAAGCAGCTTTGGATACCTGTCATTTCCGTGAACAGTTTTTGCCCACCCATTCAAGAGTTTTAGATTTCTTCCTCCCTGTTCGAGGTTTGCTATGAAACTGTTTGGGCCCATCCATGAACAAGTGCCAAACCACCACGAAAATATGAGCTATTTTTTATGCGTCAGTCATGGATGAGTCGTGAAATTCATAGTCAGTGCAACTGGTCAACGAAATTGATAATATAAATAATAAAAAATAATAAAATAAATGATACAAGGATCTTGAGTTATTTTATAATTTACTTTTACTTCTTAACATTATTATTACCTATTTTAAGAAATCTAATTTATTTTTATTTGTTTAGTGTATAGAATCTTACCTAGGTAGGTACACCAAAATTAAACTAAGCAGCTCTCCCCACCTCCTAATCCAACTCATCGCATTTGAATCCAATTATAAGCCCAAATTGGACGATCGATTGAATACACGATTTCCTAGACTAAAATTAGTGACTTTGAGGTCGGACGCCTGAAACTGAATTCAAAGTTCAACGCCAGTTGGACCTCCCAATTAATGGTTGTTTGGTAGGGTATAATACATTAGGGACGAGTACTGGGTACCTCTGTTTTCACCTCCAAATCCGTATATTCTCTGAAGCAACCAAGTACCTACCTACGCACTTTCAAAAAATGGACACCCACGGTTATCTCGAATCAAGACGAAATCTGTGGAAGGTATATATATTATGCTTTCCAGTTGATTTGTAAACTAGTCCATACCCACTTGGATCATATAACCTAGTTGACCGAAGTTCACATATAAATTATTAGCATCGTTATATTTATTTGACCTGTTGAGTACTAATTGGTTATTTGGCCGTTTGAAATTATCATTTCAAATCTTATTGTACCCTTATCTGTTCAACGAGTTACAAGCGTCTGTACATGACATTATACACCACATATATACGCCACATTATACACCACATTCATACATTACATACACTACACTTCATACACCACATTCCTACTCTTTATACATCGATCATTTTCAGATCACCTACCTGCTTTAAAAACCAATCTATTGGCGTGTTGCTGTAAACAACAGGTAGGTACTTGATAATTAGGACGTTACAGTAGTGCCTGCGCAATCGTGAATTTTTTATTTTTTTTAAATCGACGTTATTTCAGGACGATCGGACCTAAAATTCTCAAATTTGAAAGACACTTGGAATAATTTGGTAGGTAGTTCATACATAATGTTCTAATAAATCGATAACGTATGATAGAGCAAACGTGGGATTTGCTAAGGAAGGGGTACGAACGTAGCAACGAAATTGTTCCAATTTTCAGTTTATTAATAATAACTTTTTTGGTTCTTCGGAAATAAGTAACAAAGGTAACAATATCAACTGAGTAATAAAAACTCATCAAAAGAGACTTCTGGCTCCCGAATTTGGCTGCTTCTCGTCAATCTTGAATCTACCTACTCATGGAGCAGAGTGTGATGGTAAAAGTAAATAAGTTTTTTCTCCATCTTTTGATTCCATAACTCATCGTCGATTTGAATTTCTTCGATGTGCAAGTCTTTGCCCGTGTACACTACGAAATTACATTTAGCTGCTTCTGCAATACGCGTTTACCCTTGGACTTGAAAGTAATAATTTCAAATCTTTGTGAGATATGAAGAATGATTTGTTTTTTGGACGCTTCTACATGGACACTTCTTTTTGGATTCTACATACCTACCTTGAAACGGAAACCATCACATTTGGTTGGGGGAGGGGGGAATTTTTCATGCTCGATTTCAAAGGTTCATTATTGAAAATGATAAATGGAAAATTGACTGTTTTGGTAGACACAATAAATTATGGTTACTTAGTTGGGTAGAAACGAATCTTGAGAGAGAATTAAAAGGCAGGTACCTGAGCGCCAGGGGGCCCCGGGTCCGCCTGGGAAGCCGCCTATCCCCATTCAAGAGCCGCCTTCGTCCCCCCCCCCCCCCCCCCGCCCATCACCTTCTGGACAATAATTGATGGGGTTTTAAGGGTCCAATTTTAAATTTGAAAAAACTATCGTAATCAGGACACAACCCCCTAGAATTTGGGTAATTGGGATTTCCGAAAAAATTAGCCAAATTCGAACGCCAGTGATCCAAATGTACAAATTTTGAAATTTTGAACACCAGAACCTATTTCCGGAAATTCTATGCTGATACTGAATCCAATGCAATTTACAGATTGAAAATCGATCAATTATTATTGAACTAAGAGCGAATATTAATTTGCCCTCGACGGTGTTGCCATCTGTTGAATATTCTTACAAGTTTTTTTCGGGCTATTTCCCCTTAATGTCGCCACATAAATCAGTACGACGACATTTCCAGTAATGTCACAGTCTTTCTTTTGCCTCCCAGTCAATCCTTTTCTTTATATAGTAATTTCCACTTCCTTCAGCGACCATACGGATTGCAGAGGTAATGGGTTGCTTCAATAACAGCCTCGCCAAGGTAGGTCCGCCAGGTAAATGAATGGAGAATATAAAGAAACGAAGAAAGGAACATGTGAAACAGCAAATCACGTGCAATAAAAGTTTCTTTTCCACCTTCGATTCAAAACCGCTTGGGCCTATGAACGTAGGCCATTAGGTTTTTGCTTCGTGGACCTCTCCAGCGGATGTGAATTTACGACAATAATAATCACGAAACTGTATGTGGGACCTCCCTTCTAGGCTGATAGTACGATATTTACAGGGGATAGTACCTTTTTTCGACATTCATTCCCTTTTGTAACTTAATGGAACAGGCCTTTTTGGATTTTTCATTGAAAAATACCCTGCGCCGTCTCCGGGGCTCCCCATTCATGCAGTATAATTTCCGTTTTCGCCGGCTTTTTATCATTTTACATTTCGCTTTTTATGAGCGCGAAAGAGTTTTCGAGTGGATCGCAAAAAGTATTCATCTGCCGTTTTTCTATCGTATTTCCGTCTCCCGTTGCAGATTTGGGATACTTTTATCGTTGTCCAGTTTCATATTAATCGCTCGCACGTACTTGATACCCACTAACCTCTGAAACTCACCAGGAGGGAACAGCCGGAGAAAGCAACAATTTTTTAATTTCACCCTTATATTCTTAGGTACCTACGTACTAGTAGGCATCTACACAGTTGAAACTGCTGTTCATCATTTTCTGCTCGAGGACGTGGCCAAAGTAGTTGGCTGTTGATGGAATGCACCGACTGTGAAATTGTAATAATATTTCTAACTGCTCACCATCGCGTTATGTTTGAGGTACCTAACTGATAATGGTTGGGCTGCGATTCCAAGACGAATTTCACAGAGTTGCTCTTCAACTTATAATTACTAGCACGCACTTTCCAGCAAACTACATTTTCTATAGTTCTATGTGCTTTTGAAGAATACTAGGTCCATTATTATACTCTTGGAACGTTTTCGTGGCTAGTTTGTCACTACTATTAAATGCAGAGACCGGTATTTTGCATCGTTGGTTTCCTGAGATCTAAACGCTCGACGATCTAAAACACTTCTGCGTCGAAAGAAGTGATTGTAAATATAATTAATAGCTTTCGACTGCAATTCAGGACAACTTCCACTTATGATAGACTTTACCAACTTCAAATTAGCGTTTTTCCAACTGCAAATAGTACAGCATATTTAAATGACAAAGTTTCATCCGAAATTAAGAAAGTTTCATTTAAAATTAAACCGGTAAATAATTATTATGATAATGTGCAAGATACTGATAAGTGCCTGTGGGCACTACATCACTGTATAAAATCACAATTCAAAGCGTACGTCTACCATGATTACTCTCCCTTTACCAGCCTCAGCCAAAGGTTACCTTTCATCAAATGAGGTCATAGTTTCAACGGTATATTATGTTCATAAAATGCGAGTTCATCAATAATTGATGGGCTATAGCCTTCAGATGAAAGGCTACAATTATTGTAACCTTTCATCTGAAAGTTTCCTTTAGATTTTCCTGAGGGAAACTCATAAGAATATAAAAATGACCCATAACAGGATCCAATATCATTGGTCACACATTCGTCGTGGAATATTATTTATAGTAGGCCTTTTTGGAGCAGCTTCAGTTCGTTGGTCGCCTTAAAGGTCAACAATTGGATTCTATCGTCACCTGACACTGTAATGACTCAATAACACAGAATCGTCCAGAATCCACATCTCTAACGGAAAATGACGCCATCTCAGTGCCCTTTCGCCCGGAATTATAACGTTGAATCCAGAATCTTGCGAACCGAAGACCGCTCGGGTCTCACGGTGGCGGAAACAAAGGTGGCGAAGACAGGAATTACGTGGGACCAGATGCTCAAGTTCTTAGCTCGGGTTTGTCACAAGGCGCTCCATCTGCCACGTCTTAAATCCTGCGGCTCGAAGACCGCTTGCCATCTGACCTTCCCGTTAAGGAGCATCAATTTAATTATCTGAGCAATGTAGGGCAAAGCTGAACGGATTATGAAGATTAGGGATGGGCAACCATGGGAACGGTCGGTGTCGATACCGTACAAAGAGGCAACGTCTGTCGGCTAAGTACCAATAGGTAAATAGCTATAGTTACCTACTGCTCAGGCTAAATGAGAATAATCTTCAAATAATTCCTGGTAGTTGTGAAATTAGGAGGTGGGTATCTCCATGTTAAGCCGCATATTTCTCACGATACTGCAACGTATGTTGTGCATTGTTGTACGAGTTCTAGGCTTCAGATTAATTTGGTGGCTCTGTCTGAGATTCATATAATTAAAGAGCCAAATTATCCTTCAGAATGGCAGCACTGGGAAGTTATTATTATGAATGTTCAAGCTAATTAGTACTTCAAGAAGAAAATTCTCGAGTTCTCTGGTCAGAGTGCTGCATTGATCAACAATACCTCCGTACTCCTCCGGCCGTTCCATAGGCCGCCCACTATTTGTTTGCATGATCAAAACAACGACAATATCAAGAATTAGGTATGCAGAAGGAGAAAATAATTTTCTCATGGTTACTTCTTACATATAATTGTTATCGTCTTTTGGGATCCCGCTGCCAGAGCCATTCTACAGTCACTACAAGCCGTAATACACGGACTTGAGTTGTGGTTATTTATTATTAATTACTATGTCATTCGATTTCCTCGAGATTATATTATGTAGTTCGATATGAATATCAATAGTACAGAAAATACCTCCCATCGGAGCCACACCCCTCCCACAGCTTGCTACCTACCAGGTTAGGTTACGCCAACCACCGAGTATTCACCAAAGAATCTTCATAATCCCCCTTTTTTTAACCCCTACCCCCTTCTGTTTGTGATACATTTGGATTCTACATAAAACCACATGGAGAAATCCCACATTACCATCCTTATAACTCCTTCAAAGTGCGCACAGCGTATAATGTTCTTGTGAGACGGGAAAAACTATTTCAATAGCCTAAAAATAGTTTGCATCGAAAATGGATCCAAAATGAGGACTTTTTTTCAATATTAAAAATCCCCAACATCTCAATACTAATTCTGTCAACTCGACAAGAAAATAAGGTGGCCCTATAGTAATCCATTAGTTGATTAACACAAAGCGTCTAGAGGGCAATATAAATAGTTAAATCTGTATCTGATTAAGCAGTTATAAAACGATGGAAAATGTATGCTAATTCAAGTATTAGGTACCTAACTGATGAATCGACGTTACCTAACTGAAATTTGCTCGTACGGTATGCTGGTTGCTGGATCTCTTTGATTCGTGTATTTGGCTGATTAGGTAGAGAATTCGGCTAAATAAACATGTCATTGAATTTGAGTGTTTGAATTTTTAATCAAATTTTCATTTTAAATGGATTCAAATATTACAGCGGATTTAACCATTGTACACTCAAGGACCTCAAGGTACTTTAAATAAATGCAGGATAAGTTATATAGGTACCTTTGAAACTCTTGAAATATTGTAATCTTTTACATGTCAATAATAAATTAGTAGGTAGCTACCTATTCTCACGATTGTCTAATGAAAAGTACCACGTTCGTCATAAAAATAGATCTCGCTCAAAATCCTTAACGAGATAACTGCGATTGAACTATACAGATTAAAATGGTGATTCTTCCGTTTCGTCATTTACGATCGCGAGAAGTTCATCACGAGAAGAGCCGGAAAGCATCATGAATAGTGCATGACTTAATTCACGATTTGATATCCGCCTGAATCAAAACTTCTTTCCGTCGAAGCCGTTTCAATTCTTTAATAGCTCGACATGTCTTTTTACATTGAGACTAACATAATAACTCTCGGAGCAAATTGACTTCCCACGCTTTATTACGGAATGTGAGGTTTTTTCCTGTTTCATACTCACAATTCCTTTTGTCATGCACTTCCTTGGAAAGCTCTTCCATTTGAATGGAACGATTCATACTTCTTTGATGGAGGTTCTCATAAAGCGAAACCAAGTGTCATTATTTACTCTATTAATTATTGAAGTATTCAAGAATCATTATTGATTTGTTCCATTTTCTCTTCTGGAACACGATACCGTGAGATTTTATTGTAGACAATCAAGATCACCTAGTATTCGGTCTTGAACTCAGGATTTATGATATAGTAAACATTTCAAGTAGTGAGCTTACAAGCCACCAAGAATATTCTGATCATGATTAGGGTGAAGTGTGACGTGAGCACACAACGAGCCTTTCTTCTGATGGGTTTTCCAACGTGAGGGCCTTGAGTATTGCAAAAAACTCGGCAGTGAATATGGAGCAGGATGCTGGCAAAGAGAACCTGTAGACTCCGGAGTTCATATACAGTGCACAGCCAACTCCATTTGAGCCTTTTGAGCCATCGCAATATATTATGGAACAAGGAGACAGACTTGCGATAATTTCATAGAATGCTGACCGCAGTTCTTGCGGCCCGGATATTTATCATCGCTAGGGAGCAGCTGATTATAATCAAGGCTGTATGAAGTCGAGTTCGTTGTTCTGCGATATTATTTCATTTGACAAGTGATGGACTATTGGATTTTGTTGGTAGGTACTTGTGAAACTTGAACAAACGTTGAAGTATTATTGATGGGTAAATTATTACACAATGGTAAATTATTGCACAACGGCAAATTATTACACAACGGTGAATCATTACACAACGGTAAATTATTTCATTACGGTAAATTATTACACAACGTTTCATCTACCAAGAAGGGCCTGGATTTTGTTGATCGGTACTTTTGCAACTTGAACAATAATGTTGAAGTATTGTTCATGGATAAATTATTACACAATGGTTCATTATACTTGACCATGAGGGTAGGTATTGACCACAGAATACAGTGATCTACTGAGAAGGGGCACCTATTTCACTCCACATCAACCATTTTCCTTCAGAACTTCATTATTTGCGTTTCTTTTTGCCACTTTAGTTAGTGCTTGTCATTGACAGAATCATTTTAGCAATATTTAACTCGTGATTTAGGTAGGCACCTAGTAACGAGGAAGGGGTTAGGTACTAACCTACGGAGGGTCTGCGATCTACATACTATGTATATAATAGTACATATTGTATTATATAGACGGGTTATCTAAACAGAGAGCTGTGATCTGTAACAGAAGGGAGAGAGATAAAATAATTAACCGTTGTCAGGGATTTGCAGCGTTTTTATTAAGTACCTATATTTTAAAAAACTTCAAAAATCGATTTCTCTACTAATTTACGATGTTTGGAACCCTGTGTTCCGGCATTCTTTTCCGTTTGATGTGAAGATTCACTCAGTTAGTTTTTTCGGATTTATCAGGGTTTGCAACTGATCACAGTAGTCCACTTATACGGTTTGATCAATCGCGGGAGGATGATGCACAATCCCAGATCTTACACTCAATCTCTCTCTGAGCTCCACCATACATTTCAGCCTCACACGTAGGTAAGAAAAACATAAAGTCCGGAGAATTTGTTCGAACTCGAATGGCGGATGACTTGGGGGTCCTGATAGGGTTTTTCCTTCTCTATATTTTCACCCTGACAAGCTCTTTCCCGGAGCCTTCACTGAACGGATTTTACGACGAGGGTTACAGCTACTGCGCTGCTCCCCTTATCAATTACAAGGCGAGGCCTAGAAGAGAGCCGGCCATGCTCAAGGCGGATTGTTTCGAAAATTGTTCCCTTTGATCCGCAGCCGCAGCGCCTCCTCCGGGCAAACGCGGTACCCGTCGTCAGCGACATGTTTATATCCGCGCCGCACTTTCCGTTCCGTCATTAGAATCGCTTTAGCGTTTTATTTCGAGCGATTCTTTATAGACCTCGAGCCTCTCCCTAATGTCGTGTCGTCATGAATCACCGTGCTGCGGATTCCAACATTCTTACCGTGGTACAGTGGCGTAGCCAGGATTGTTGAATGGGGGGGGGTTATCGGAAACAGAAAAATTTCCTGTCATGCAGCATGTCTATAAGAGCGAATTTTCAAACAAATAATCCTGCTATTGTGTAAAAAGATGATATAGCGAGAAACCATACCAATTTTCTAATTTTTCGTGATTTTAGCCATTTTTACCGATGTTTGACCCTAATAAAGTCAAATTTGACCCACTTGTTTATAGAATACCTAATAGTTTTATCATCGAGATAGTCCCTCCATCCTGATTAATCATCCCACACAACGCCAGGTTAATTGATATTGATTTTAGCCATTAATACCAATGTTTTACCCCCAAAAGTCAAAATCTGACCCCTATTCTGTGTGAAAAACAACTGGAGTGGTGTTTTTCTGTCTTTACTCACCCTTCTATACCACTTCCAGTGTTTTAAATAAATATTATTCGCAGTTTTAGCAGTTTTTACCGACTTTTGACCCCTAAAAGCTCCAATTTGAGCCCTTTTGAATTTTTGAAAATTGCTCATCTTCGAATTCATCCTACTGTTTGGCAATACAAACGTTTTGGAGAAATTTGGAATTTTTATCATGAACCCAAGGACAGATATCATCTGGACTGGCACATAAATATACATAATATATAAATTTTTGTTAAAATCTAGGGATGAATGAGGATGCTCTGAAACGGATTTGCTTATAAAAATATTTCAAAAACTCGTGTTCTGAAAATTTTACCCTCTACAATAGCTTCTTTTTCTTTGAAAATTCGCTAATAAGGTTTGAAATTACTAACAAAGATGAATTTAAATTAAATTTAACAAAGCACTAAATGTTACAGGCAACGTTAGGTAAGATAAACTGATGAAATAAAACATTTATTCGGCAACAATGTTCGCGAATTTGTAGGTAAGATAAACTGATGAAATAAAACATTTATTTGGCAACAATGTTCGCGAATTTGTTATGAAAGGTTAGCATCTGACTTCGGTCGCCGTATCCGCCATTTCCGTTTCGGTGTCGTTTTCCATTTCGTTTTTGCGTGAGGGTGCTGCATAAACTCTCTATTATCTGCATAATTTACCCTACTTTTTCTCAACTTCCTACTAACAATAAGTATCACGTAGGTTACGTACCTGCGTTACACAAGGAGGGGCAATTGTGCTATGCTACCCGTTATGAAAATAAACGTTTATTTAGTGCCTATTCTGACTCTAGTAACGCTAATTCTGGTTCTCTCTCTCTTTATCCAAATAGGTAAATACTGACGAAATAATATCTTAGTTTGAAATACAAGTTTAATAACGGAGCAACGGATCGAACACGCGTCGAAAGTCGAAATGAAGCGTAACCATAACCTCGGAATAACAAAAATGTAACAGAATAGCGGAACAGAAACGGATGATGAAGTACAGAAAATAGCAGATAAAGACAGTGATGCCAAGCCTGAACAAATAAAATTATGGTAGAGCGGTGGATCATGACAAAAAGAGAAAAAAAAACATGGGATTTTGTATTTTGTATGACCTGTATTTGTACCACATTTAAAATCTGTGGATCTACAGAAAAAATCGTCGACTAGCAACCTTGGTAACAGAATGAAGATAGCGTTTTACTTCGATGTCACTCACAGACATTTAAATTGACAGCAAAATTAAATGTTCAAGACGCTTCATTGGGTTCATGGATATTTTACTATCTAGTAAAATATATACATGTTCATTCATTTGTTTTTTTAAATGCTATTTTATGGACTGAGTAACGACGATTTCGTTATTTTCGAATAGCATGTTATTTGTTACTGTTACTCGTTTTTCGACCCATCCCTAGCTAGTGATTGTGCACGATATCTCGTATGTTACCGTACTTAACAAAAATAACCGTGATTAGGTTATTAGATTATGTTTAGATTAGTGTAGTTTAGTTCATTCCTATTTTATTCGAGGTGTTTTGGGCCCACAGAGCAAAAAGCGCTAAGAAAAAAAGCTATCTCACCTTAGTGTACTCACCTATTACACAAAATGTGAAGCCTTATTTTAGCATGGAACATGCTCTGGCCTTGACCTACCAGCCCGAAACCGACAGTTGCGAAACAGCGATACGAAATCATGTCACGAAATCAGCGCGGCGGTTTCTATTCTTTCCTACCCACGATGCTGAAATTTGAAACTTTGGAACTGCTGGGTAGCAATGGCAAGGTGTGGAGCAACCCGTACCAGCTGAGTGAGCTCTGAGGCTAATTTATTTTCTGTTTAATCCACGACGCTGAGCCAAAATTCTCAAAACAACCTAAAACTGCTACCGAACAAAATAAAGAAAGCTGATTGTGCAACGACCTTGATAGTAACGAAATGCCAGTATCAAACCATCAAAACTAATGCTGAAACGTGCAAAGAAAGCCAAATTCGTAACAAACTCGACAAACAATTAAAAATCAGTGCCTGCAAAAATGAAGACGTACCTATCAAAATACCGAAACTAATTACGCTCTTGCTGATTACGACTTTGACCGTCGTTTTCGACTAAATCCGTTGGGCCCCATTTGCAAATTTTGTGATAGAATCACGGATGAATAATGAATTCGAATGAATAATTTTATTTTTGTGAAACGTTGCCTAATAATTTCACAATTAGGTATATCGACACAGAAAGTAGTGATCCACGCAGAACGGGCATCTATACAGGTAAATAATATACCGTTGTGTAATAATCTGCAGCGTTTTTATGACTTTGGGTTTATTATTTTCAATAATGAAGCCTTGGAATCGAGCATAAAAAAAGCACCCCCCCATCAAAGTTTCATGGTTTCCTTTTCAAGGTATGTAGAATCCGACAATGCAGTAATAAAAAAAATTCTGTCTGTCCGCTATACGCTGTACTTCGCACTTTTCTTTAGTTACCATGAACAAAAATTGATGAAATTTGGTTTGCAGGTCCCGTTTGGGGTCTAGTTGGTCCTCGAAGCTCGGCGTTACTGTCAGTCATCTCTAAGGGGTTCAAAATGGGGGTTGAAATTTTCAGAACGCCGTATCTCGAAAACTTTCAATAGAAGGGTATGGTTTTTTTACGTTTTTTACATTGAACTAAAAACTTTTTTTTAAATCAAGCCGGAGTATTGTGCGACCACCGTTTGCACCGAAAAGCTTCGTCAACATGATCGTGAATCAAACGGTATGAATACGGCCCAGATATCATTGCTAGGGAGGAGGTGATTATAATCACGGATGGCTGTATGAAGTCGAGTTGGTTATTCTGTGATATTATTTCATTAAATGAAATAATTTATCAAATTTTGATAAATTATGGATCTTTTGGTTTTTGTTGATAGGTACTTTTGCAAATTGAACAAACGTTGAAGTATTATTGGGTAAATTATTACACATCGGTAAACTATTACACAAAGGTTAATCATTACACAACGGTCAATTATTACACAGCGGTCAATTATTGCAAAACGGTTTATTATACTATCAACGCAGAAGAGGCATCTATACAGGAAAAATTATTACACAACGGTTTATTATTTACTTTATGCTTCATGAATAACTACAAATAGTGACTGAATTATTGAATCCCGCGCATTTGTATGAAACTTTAATTCCCGGGCCGGCTCCAGTACTCCATTTAAGGCTTTCCTTGAGGGGGGGGGGGGGGGAGGGCTCGGGGGTACTGACAGAAAACTGTCATCTATGCAGAAGGGGCATCTATACAGGTATATAATAAACCGTTGTGTAATAATTTGCAGCGTTTTTAAATTTAATCCAAACATGAGGATTTTTGGAGCCATTGAACGTCTTAGCAAGTTTAACCTATAAATTGAACTCGCTTTTGGTGATGATTCATTCTTTTTTTTGGCAAATTTAGTTTTGGAAGTTTTATAGTCATTCTCTGTTACGATGCTCCCATTCTATAACCACGTTTGGTGCTTGGTAGCAGATTGTACCGATTTTTACCCGTTTTTGAACCACCGAAACTCAAATTTGACCCACTTTCCATTACAAAAAACGCTGCAAATCCCTGCACAACGGTTTATTATTTTGTACAGAATACCCTTCCGTTACAGATCACAGCTGTATAGATAACCCGTCTATATAATATGATATGTACTATTCTATACATATAATGTAGATCGCAGACCCTCCGTAGGTTAGTACCTAACCCCGTACACGTTACTAGGTACCTACCTAAATCATGAGTTAAATGTTGCTAAAATAATTCTGCCGATGACAAACAGTACCTAAAAAAAGAAACACAAATAATGCAGTTCTGAAAAGAAATTGTTGATGAGGAGTGAAAAAAGTTGCGAAAGTACCTACCAACAAACTCCAGCCCCTTCTACGTAGATGGTATAATGAACCGTTGTGTAATAATTTACCGTTGAGTAATGATTTACCGTAGTAATAATTTACCCATCAATAATACTTCAACGTTTGTTCAAGTTTCACTACCTACCAACAAACTCCAAAAGAGCCATCATTTTTCAAATGAAATAATATCACAGAACAGAATAATATCAGGTGATCCCTAGCAATGATTTCATCTCCGCCAAATTTCCAATTGTTGGCGCGTCTCTGGTTACGAGATTTGGTTTGAATTGTATACAATTTCATTCACACTGGAGTCGAAAATGCCTGTCGGTGCAAACTTCGGGGCCTTACTGTGAACGAACGGCTGGACGTACGACGCTCCGGATGGTCTTAAAAAACTCGCAAGTTCAAGAACTATTTAAAACCGTAAAAATATTCACGTAAAAAAATGGTATAGGCGTTTTGAAAATTTCAACCCCTATTTTGAACCCCTTACAGATGACTCACAGTAACGTCAAGCTTCGAGGACCAACTAGACACCGAACGGAACCTATAACCCGAATTTCATCAATTTTCTTTCATGGTAACTAAGAAAAGTGGCCCGTACGGCGTACGGCGTACGGCGGACAGACAGAAATATTTTGGTTTATTATTTTCAATAATGAACCATTGGAATCGAGCATGAAAAAAAAAATTCTTACCCCCCCTCAAAATTTGATGGTTTACGTTTCAAGGTATGTAGAATCCAAAACTGCAATAAAAATATTTCTGTCTGTCCGCCGTACGCCGTACGCCGTACGCCGTACGCCGTACACCGTACGCCGTACGCCGTACGGGCCACTTTTCTTAGTTACCATGAAAAAAAATTGATGAAATTCGGGTTATAGGTTCCGTTCGGCGTCTAGTTGGTCCTCGAAGCTCGACGTTACTGTGAGTCATCTCTAAGGGGTTCAAAATAGGGGTTGAAATTTTCAAAACGCCTATACCATTTTTTTACGTAAATATTTTTACGGTTTTAAATAATTCTTGAACTTGCGAGTTTTTTAAGACCATCCGGAGGATCGTACGTCCAGCCGTTCGTTCACAGTAAGGCCCCGAAGTTTGCACCGACAGGCATTTTCGACTCCAGTGTGAATGAAATTGTATACAATTCAAACCAATTCTCGTAACCAGAGACGCGCCCACAATAGGAATTTGTGAATACGGCCAATCATTGGTAGGGATCACCTGATTATATTGGCGGAGTATGAAGTCGAGTTGGTTGTTCTGTGATATTATTTAATTTAAAAAATGATGGCTCTTTTGGAGTTTGTTGGTAGGTAGTGAAACTTGAACAAACGTTGAAGTATTATTGATGGGTAAATTATTACTACGGTAAATCATTACTCAACGGTAAATTATTACACAACGGTTCATTATACCATCTACGTAGAAGGGGCTGGAGTTTGTTGGTAGGTACTTTTGCAACTTTTTTCACTCCTCATCAACGATTTCTTTTCAGAACTTCATTATGTGTGTTTCTTTTTGTTAGGTACTGTTTGTCATCGGCAGAATTATTTTAGCAACATTTAACTCGTGATTTAGGTAGGTACCTAGTAACGAGTACGGGGTTAGGTACTAACCTACGGAGGGTCTGCGATCTACATAATTATGCATAGAATAGTACATATTATATTATATAGACGGGTTATCTATACATAGAGCTGTAATCTGTAACAGAAGGGTATTCTATACAAAATAATAAACCGTTGTGCAGGGATTTGCAGCGTTTTTATTGCAGTTTTGGATTCTACATACCTTGAAACGTAAACCATCAAATTTTGAGGGGGGGTAAGAAATTTTTTTTTTTTTTCATGCTCGATTCCAATGGTTCATTATTGAAAATAATAAACCAAAACAGAGACAGAGAGACAACACTCTCCTTTGTTTACCATTACGAACATTTTGGCATTTCGAGTTGTTTACTTTGTAGCCAAAAGGTACCTGTACCTACGCTATCGTCTGGAATGACACATGTTTAGATACACTCATTGCATGACTATTTAGGTGAGCGAATTTTCGGGGTGCCATTCTATAAATTTTAGGCTACTTAGAAAGTAATTTTATTGTGATTTTTAGAAAATTATTTAAATACTGAAGTTTCCATAAAATATTGCAGATCGATAAGGCTCCAGCCACTTTGAGGGGCCGAGCGCTAAGTCTAAAAACGTTCCAAATTTTTGAACGCTTTCTGACTGTGACTTTATTGTGAGATTTGAGGGAAATTGTTTCGGTGGAAACCGGCAGGGGGAAGGTGCTTTGGAAGGTGAATCCTGGTCTATAAGAGAGGCGGCGCGGCGGTAGATTTTAACGGCGCCCTCGCAGCGCCCGCCCCCAGCGCCTGAAACCCACATCTAAAAGTCTCGATAAGGGGAGGCAATCGCGATTCTATTTTCCGGACATTGGGCAGAGAAAATGTGAAACTGTGGGGAAACGAAGGGGGAGAGGGCGAGAAAACGTAGTTTTTAGCGAGAGAAAGCGTCGTATGGAGGGAGAAATCCGAAGACGCCTTTTCCCTCGATTGAGTGTCTGGGTGCAGCGCGGCCTTATCGCCTTCTGTTTTCACGGAGGGTTGAGGCTGAGTCCAATTTTCTCGCCGAGACCTTCTAAATCCCTTTGATCCACGAGCCGTTTCCATTTACACTCTCATCCAGTTCGTCTCCATTCGTCATCATTGCAAACGCAGGTTTTCAGCAAACGATACAATGGCGACATCGCAGTATGGTGAATTTGTAATCAGAATGAGTACAACCGGCGGATCGGAAATTGGCCAATTTTGTTCAAGAACTCTACAGCTGATTGTGAAGCGGACTGCGTGTTCAAATCACGTCGGGGTCACCACTGTGATGGAGGCATAGGTGAAGGGGCGAGGTAGGTAGACATGTATGATGCCCCGGTTAACACCTTGAAGGTGTCCACCATTGGTAGCGTCAGGAGGACCTAACGCCCACGGTTAATATCCAAACGATATCCACCGCTGGTTAATACCCGAAGGATATCCACCATTTAAGGTTAATATCCGAGGGTATCCACCACTGGAGGCGTTAGGAGGAGTTTTGCCCAGTTGGTTACGGCCTGGAAGGCTGACACCACTATGGGATCTTTTATGAGGAGGAGAGCAAGAGGAGGAGCGAGGTGAGAGATAAGTCAGCGACTTGATGTGAGCGTAGAATGAGTTGGAAGGCGAAGGAGTCGAGTTTTTATAGTCCTGGGACTATCCTCCCTCCATCCTCCATACTGGTGGAGGATGGTGGGGATCCCCTCCAGGTCTCTGGGGCCTCCTGCGTCTGCCACTTCATTCCCTGGTTTATTTGTGAGATCTTAATAATAAGGAGGGGGGTTCTGGGAGGATATCACGACAGCCTTTATGAAAGTAAATGCACAAGTAACAGCCATAGGCTGGGGCTCCGTTCAACCGGACTGCTCGCATCATGACGTATCAGCTGTCAGGTGGATCAGAATTTGATCCGATCCTTCCACGGCTGCCTATCGCCTCGATGCCCCGGGTTGGGACACTATCTTTATTAAATTAAGGAGGACTCGACCACACGTTGATCTGTGTCTCTTCCGCCCATTGCAAGCAAGTCCATCCACATCGCCCTCCTCTAGGGGGACGTCGAGGGGGCCTGAATGACTTCCAGCCATGGAGCCCCCATGGGGAATGGTAAACCATTCCCCTAGGGGTACCTGTTCGCCCTGGAGCACCTCTGGTTGAGGCCGAGTGTTCTAGCTCCACTCTGCCAACTTAGCACGTTGGTACCCGAGTTCGTAACAGAACTCACATGCCAGGATACATCCTCAGGGAACGGATCCCCTGAGCATGAGATCCCTCTCTCTAACGTCCCAGTGAGTCAAAATGAACTCCCTGGGTGAGGTACACGCAACCACGACCACCACGAATCCAACCTCAACTGAGGGGGCAGACCGGTGATGCTGTGCTGGGCGAACCATACAGTGCATCTGTGGCCTGGGGCTCCCCCTCGCCCGTGGTACTGATTGGATGCCGCACCTTCCAGTGAACTGGCAGTGCAGACTATCCCCAGATGCCAGATCAGATCACAGGCCTGGGACAGAGAAGGGTTCTCTGTCCCTCCTGCTTTACCACCAACTTCTCAGCCCAAACTGGCAGCCTGAACATTACAGGGGTTTGGCGGAGGGAGGCAAGGGAGAGTTTGGCTCGTGCCATCCTCTTGTCCCCTTGCACAACAGTCCCCTTGGTGGGGAGGGGGGGAGGGGGGACGGTTTTTGGAGGATACCTGTGATGGGACGGGGGCCAATCTCAACTGCCAGTTGACAGAACGTGAAACCGCCCTCCGCCACCGACTCAGACCTAGAAATGGCCACTATTAACTTAACTTAACTTATCGACATCAAACTATGAATATGTGAACCAAAAGCCCTGCAAATTATTACACAAGGGTCTATTATTTGATGCCTATATGTAGCCTTCCTTTAGTCGCATGTTTCTGTGAGGTGCATAGTGAAACATTTTCTTCTCCCACGTCCTAATGAGTGATGGGAGGGGGACCCGCTTCTAGGTAGCTTCCTAACTTCCGTTCCCGCTTGGGTAAGTGTGCGCTTGGTTGCTGGCCCACGCAGCCCTTGGCTGTGGCAGCACTGTTTCACCCGAGAGGTGCATGCGACCAATCGTGTAAGTAAATTTGTTTTTATACCTTTAGCTAATTTTTGCTGGAAACTTTATGTTTTATTACGATTTAGTCGTGTTTTCACTTTTATCTGTGTTATTTGATTTGTATAATTCTTTACCTCTTCTCGAAAAACATAATTTTCACCTGTGAGGTGCATGCGACAAGTGGCGCATTTTTTTCCTTCTTCGGGTTATATGCTGCTATGTAAGTACAATATTTATACAATACAATATAATTATACAATCATTTTCATTCCAGAATGATTGCATCCAGGAAATACTCTTGCCAAGATCGTCGAGAATGCCTGTGCTTGGAACATGTTTATGTGTTGTGTATGTGTCAAAAACCCGCCAGTGATACTGATGAATCCTGACGTGCCTAGTTATCTTTTATGTACCTGCATACATTTATGTCTAACTGTTTATGTGTTCGGGTAAATTAGTTCTATTGCCCCGTTTTTTCAGTGATTTCTGAGAGGTTGATGATGCAAACGTTCATCACTTACAGTTTTACCATGAGAGTGATAATTCTAGTCTTTTATACCTGTGAGACTGGTCTTCTTTATTATTCTTTGCAATTCTTCCCAGTGACTGTGATGGATGACACCCAGTAAAAAATAAATTAGACTAGTAGGAAAGAGATAGACGTCATGGCATTATTACAAATGTGTTTGGATACTATTTTTGTTATTATACGTAGCAAATTATTCAAAGACTTTGTACACGAGTAATAAATCAATGTTAAATGCTCCTTATTCGGAAAAATGAAATGAGCAATACCTGATAGGGTATGCACCTGTGAGGTGCATGCGACTATTGGTGCCAGAAAAACACATGCGACTAACGGAAGGACAACACATGCCCCTTCTGCGTAGATCACTGTTATCTGTGGTCAACACTTAACCCCCCAGGAAAGCCCTAAATCGAGTACTAGATCCGGCCGGGCAATTACTGTTTCATAAATATGCGGTGGATTCAAGAATTCTATCATTAAATATTTGTTATAATCAAAGATTCATTATTGAAAATAATACACCAAAATATGAGGTGGATCCGACATTATTGTTTTATTCATGAATAATGAACTATAACATTTGTTCGAAGATCATAAGTATCCATCAACAAAATCTGAAACAACCATAAAATAATATCACAAAACAAACAACTCGATTTCAGTCACACGTGGTTATAACCAACCGTTTCCCAGCAAGATTACTGGGTTGGATGTATAGGTACCGTTTCATTCACACTCATGTTGACGAAGCTTTTCGGTGCAAACCTCAAACCGGCTGGGCGTACAATGCTGCGGGTGGTCTCAAAAAATCCCCAAGTTCGCGTTCAATTTAAAAACGATACCAACAATCCCCTTCCACTGAAAGTTTTCGAGCTACGGCGTTCTGGAAATGTTAACCCTCAAATTAGGTACAGCACAAATAGCTAAAAAAAAATCGCTGTCTTCAAAGCTGCCGACCAAGAGAGCTATTGGACTAGTGGGTCTGGTGTGCCAATTTTTCTGGTGAACCGACAAGCTGAGGAAAATAGCAGGGTACGACAGAAGCAAACAAAACCCCAGAAACGATCAACAGGGATGTTCATGGCTGTAAGTACAAATGGAACATTCAAGAGTCAATGCACTCACAATCAACGAACATCTGTTGCCTTGCCCTATCAGGAAGCCTCTGGTTACTAATTCTTCCAAAACAACGAACCTCAGGTTAGGCCAGACATCGATATTCTAAAACAAAAAGAAAGTTGACACTGCTAGACGTGTGAATGCTGAACCAGTCAACTGAGAGAGACACTGGGAACCAAATCCAAAAATAACTGCTTGGTACAGCATGCGGATTTTTGAACACGTAATGGAAAACCCATTGATGTACACTGTTCACTCAAATATACAGAAAACTGTAGCAATAAAGTCCACCTACCGATTGCAACGTGAAAACTCCTGCTCTGGGCAGTGTAGATACCTACAAGCTGTCTGTCACCAACTTACAGTAGGACTAGTCCAGGTAATAGCAATGATTATTTGGATCCAGGCAGGGGAAGTGATGAAATTGATAGGAAATGGATGAGAGGAGGACGGAATACCAAAAGCCGTTTAAGCGGTAAGCCGTGGACTTTGGCTGAAGGACAACAAGGTTAGGTACTCAGCCGAGCGATACCACCCATTCTTGTCTGCCGCCTGTTAATATTTCTTCTTTTTTTTAAACTTGTACTTCCTCACATCTAACAGCAACCTGTCACAAATCAAGTCTACCTTGTCACGTTGTCACTGAATCAATTATTACCAGTTTTTCAACTTTTTGCCCAACATCAATGCCCAGCATCAACGTTAACTGTAATCACCATAGTGACTTATCTATACATATAATAAAACAGTGTCTGTCTGTTTGTTTGTTTGTTTGTTTGTCTCGGCATCAATTGAGAACGGCTGAACGTAGAAAGTTGCGGCTGGTACCATCTGACGCAGAATTTATCTGGGAAGGTTTATTAAAAATCCGCATTTGAATCTGTCCATCCGTTGAAACGCTATGAATGAAATACTACTAAAAAACGTGTTATAATCACTTCTATGAGGACGTTTATGCTTATGATAACTTTGAACGGTTGGACGTAAATCCGATTGTAGAAAGTTGCGGCTGGTACCATCTGACGCAGAATTTATCTGGGAAGGTTTATTAAAAATCCGCATCTGAATCTGTCCATCCGTTGAAACGCTATGAATGAAATAATACTAAAAAACGTGTTATAATCACTTCTATGAGGACGTTTATGCTTATAATAACTTTGAACGGTTGGACGTAAATCCGATTGTAATTAGATTCTGGATTCAGCTCGACGAGTACATTCAAGTGGTACTTCAATCAGGATGTTAGTGGGAGGGGGGTACAGGTTATGAGAGGGGGGGTCTACAGAAATTTCAAAACTACTTGACCAATTGGAGTGCAACTTTGGGAATTTGTTTTGTGAACATTGAGGAATGTTTCTAACCAGGTAGGGAGGGTTCATAGGATACGGGGGGGGGGGGGGGGTTAAAGGCAGTTAGGGTTGGCATTGGGGAAGGTTTCTGATCAGTTGAGGAGGGGAGTATACAGGGGGTGTCTGTTCTACCGTTGCGAAGCGCGGGTACACAGCTAGTGATCTATATAGTTCACCCACCCCCACAACAGTTTTCAGCCCTGAAGATGGCAAATACATTTGCCGAAACGACGGTGTAGAAACAAGTTTATATTCTGACCGCCTTCCAAGATCCTGTAACCTGGTATATTCAGAATTCGGTCAAGAACTCACCCCTCACAAAGTTAATATTTCTCTTGACAGCGTGGCTGCGTCGTCTCGAACGTTTGGTGAGTTTCTACAGTCAGCTGAAAGTCAAAACATCTCAGCTGTTGTTTTCAAGACGGAGTATTCCAGCTGGAACTCCCACACCCCCCATTCTCTCTTTACCTTCCTGCACACTGCACAGTCCAGCTTCTCCTCCGTCATCTGCCAAAATAATAACAATTTTAGATACCATTGCGCAGCCGCAATCCCCACCTAATCACGAAAATTAGGATTGCCTTCTCTTCGTTCTGTTCCTCGATTTTAGAGGCCCCAGTGTCCTTACCAAATGTCCACACTCTAAAAAAATAAAAAGGAGTTTACTGAAAGGTTGCCTATTTCCACTAATAAACGAAAAATACACTGTTATACCGGTTTGGGTATCGAACCACCCTCAGTAACAAACAATAACTTACTGTAAGTTATTGTTTGTAATTGACGGTGGTTTGACCACCGAAACCGGTACAATACTGTATTTTTCGTGCATTAGTGGAAATGAACAATCTTTCAGTAACTCCGTTTTTATTTTTTGAAATGGGTTTCCGCGATTCTATCGCGAGTGATTTAGTTGGATATCCAAGATATCCTCTCTTCACGAATCGGACGAGCCATACAGGATGTCTGGGTCCCTGCGTCCCTTCAATCGCCATTGTCATCTCTGCATCACCAACCGACCACATTCCTGGCTATAATGATCTATTCAGTGGGTTATTTATTATTTTAATTTCGTTGAAAATACAAATATAGGTACTCTCTTCAGGTGAGTATACTACTAACAGGGAAGGAGGGTTCCTATTGTGAAATTGAAGAAGAAACAATGCAAAATAAAAATTCACCTTAGGAAAAAATCAGTCAATTTCAGACCCATAGGTACTCATCATCATGAACAACAGGGATATTATGAATGAGTACCTACTATGATGTGCCAAGTCACAATTTGTAACTTTTTTAACAAGAACATGTCTAACAGTTGAAATTAAAACAGATTGAAAGTTGATATAGCTGTTTTTCCGGCTTACGATTTATAATTGTATGGTCACTGCTTGAACCTCGTAAAATTTGTCCACTGCTACCCAAATTGACCCTTCTTGTCATATCACAAATTGAAAATCAAATTACCTATCAAGTTCAATACAATTTAAATAACAATCTCCTCGTCATTATATCAAATAAAGCTTGAATGTCGTGGCTCCATGAACTTTTACTTGGTCGTAGTTTTCTTTAACGACGGATTAAAAGTAAACGAGAACCCTTTTAAAAAAATGCTAAAATATAACGCCGCGGCAAAAATGAAGTCAGAGGCGATATTTCAATGGGCCTCTTAGCGACACCTTTCAAGCTATGGTTTTTTCACTCACGTAGTCCTGAGAAGTTGAACTGTTACGGAGGAGCGAGAAAAAAGTCTTTCCTTACGGAGTTGCGTGTTTTCTTGCCCTGCTATGTCAGATTTATATATTTTTCTCTTATGTGATCGCCTAATAAAAATAGAAAGCCCCTTGTGAGGGGTGTTCGTGAGTTGGAACACACGTTAACAGCAAGATAAGGAGTGATAAGGGGTGATAAGGGGCGCTGGCGGTGGGGCACGCTGCAGCAGGAGGGGCGGAACACAGATTAGGCCGAGTTAACAGTTTTGAGAAAAACGAATGAAAAAAAAAAGACCAGTGGCGTGACCCCAAAAGGTTTTTGTCGTACGAGTCAATCCTCCGGCTGAGGGCGGTTATGTGTATCGCGCGTTTTAATCGGACGTTCGAAAGCCCTTCGGGGATTTAGCTGTGTGTAATTAAACGCATTAGCGGCTACACGGTCGTGGAGAATTAGAGAGCAGAAGGCCCCAACTCGAGTTATGTGATTGTACGATAAAGATTAGAAGCTGCAGAGTGGAAACTTGGGCATTCCTTTATCTGAGGCACCTTATAGGTTCCAAACCAGAAAGTATAATATTATAATTTCAGAAAATGCAATAAAGATAATTTCAGACTACAATCGGTCGGAATAAAATTGAGATTACATTTTAAGG
The DNA here is from genome assembly GCA_954871275.1 of Leptopterna dolabrata. NCBI lineage: Eukaryota > Metazoa > Arthropoda > Insecta > Hemiptera > Miridae > Leptopterna > Leptopterna dolabrata. Next base: position 10,675,631 of record OX940975.1, on the reverse strand, counting down.
CCCACTCAAACAATCGAAATCTGTGACAAAATTATTATGTACTTAGTTATTACTATTAACTATTATTATTCCGGATTATTCACTCCGGATATACTGCTCCCTTAGGAGAAGCAGCTCAGAAAATATGGAGTCAATCCTCCTAACATCCGGCTAGCCCATCCAAGCAAAATTCCGCAAACTGAAAAAAAAGGAGACGAAAAGGAAAAGGAAAGTTGAAACAGAACAACACCAACTGCGGCTTTTTAGGACTGTTATACCTCGATTTTATACCTGCTCTGTGTATGATTTGTTGTCGGTATGTTTTCATGGGTCTCTTGTGTACCTGGCATCAGTATAAAGCTATAAATAATTTCGGCAGCACTAGAATTTACTTGAACAATTATTTGATGATGATCACGTACTGTATACGTGTGCAAAACTATGTACAGACATTTCGTTGAAGCTCTTTTATGTACCTACCTATTGGATATATTTTATGAACTGGCCTCTTTGTAATACCTTCATGGTCTATTTACAAAAAAAGTCTGCCAATTCGAGTAGGCAGTATAGCTTCCCCACTTCAATCACATGAATGTATGGAATAGTTGGGTACGTTCGTTTTGATAAGGTACGATCTGCGATCCAACCCGTCTGTACCCTCAAAATGTCAGCTCTCTACGACTATTTTTCGCGTTGTTAGAAGCGTTACAAAGAAATGGTCAACACTTCATGTTAGCGCATGCGCAGACGAAAGTTACGGTACGATTCCAATGAAATTCATATGGAACTATCAAAGTATTATTCCTGATCGGTCCTCCAAGTTTGAACTCATTTCAACGATATTAAAGGTAGTTATGGGCGTTTCAAATATTTCACGTTTGCGCATGCGCAGACAAAACGATTTCCGTGATTTTGAAAATGGACTACCCGCGATCCAACCCGCGTGTACCCTCAAAATGTCAGCTCTGTACGACTATTCTTCGCGTAGTTAGAATCGTTACAAAGAAATGGTCAACATTTCATGTTCACGCATTTGCAAACGAAAGTTACATTACGATTTAAATGAAATTGATAAGGACTATCAAAGTATTATTCCTGATCGACCCTCCAACCTGAACTCGACTCAACGATAATTAAGGTAGTTGTGGGCGTTTCAGGTATTTCACGTTTGCGCATGCGCGAACAATACGATTTCCATGATTTTGAAAGGGGGCCATCTGTGATCCCACCCGCGTGTACCCTCAAAATTTCAGCTCTGTACGACTATTTTTCGCGTAGTTAGAAGCGTTACAAGGAAATGGTCAACATTTCATGTTCGCGCATGCGCAGACAAAAGTTACATTACAATTCCAACGAAATTCATTTGGATCTATCGAAGTATCATTCCTGATCGAACGTCCAAGTTTCAACTCATTTCAACGATATTTAGGGCAGTTATGGGCGCTCCAAATATTTCACGTTTGCGCATGCGCAGACGAAAGTTACAGTAATTTGTCAATGATTTTGAACTCGGACCATCTGTGACCCAACCCGCACCTACCCTTCTAATTTCAGCCCATTTCAACCATTATTTTGGGTAGTAATGGGCATTACAAGAAATTACCACAGGCAGACAGGCAGGCACGGAACCGAAAATGTTCCCTGATGTCGGAAACGCAAAATCGTAGCGTAAATGTTCATTTTGGAGGACAAATTTCTTTTACTCAATCACGAATCCAAGGCTTCCCTAACTTCAGTAGCGAGGAAGCGAAAAAAGAAATTAAAATTTCTCCTCAGGATTTTCATATCAACACTAAATATGACTGGAGACTCAACTCTGTGAAGCTCAGTCATCTTCTCAGTATCTTGATCCAGAAACCGATCACCACCGTGCATTCGTCTGATTAGTACATACATATCCACAGAGCCTGATGATCAGCATCTACTGAGCCTAGAATAACCGGTAACTTCTCATTGACACCTATAGATGGGCAGCTGCGTATTCGGAGCAGGTGTCGGGGCTGCCAGGCGCAATCATTATCATGAGCACCTCAACTCGCCTCTTACACTTATTTCTCACCTGTCATCTCCATCGAAAATATGATGTGCGCATTAGCCCGTCCATTCATCATGCAATTAGCCCATAAAAACCCTTCGCGTCAACGCTCTTCCTGTTGTTTTCCCAAACATTTTTTTTTGCCTCCCATTCAATTTTCAAACGTTGACCTCATCAATAACAGAAATACTGAAGCGATGTGAGGCCTCGGATCTTAATTTTAGATCTTATCCTCCTTCCGGTTATCGCAACAAGTATAATCGATATCAAGTCATTGGATGACAAATTGCATGTCACCAATGAGCCAGTGTTGCTGAAAGGCACTGGAGTGGGGATGCTCAGGAGTCGTATCCATGAAGTACATACATAGGAAGTTCCAGTCATGCAGCATGAGCATAATCATGATCGAATTTTCCTGGCTGAAGCTATTTTGATAATTCTCAGCCATTTTCGACCCGCATAAACTCAATTTTGACCTCTTTTTAGTGAAAAATAATTTGCAAAAATCCAGTTTGGTGAATTACTACCAATCATGGCAATTTTGGTCATTTCTACCGATTTTTGAACCAAGAAAGTTAAGATTTGACACAGGGGTTAATTACAGAGATTTCTCACCTTCAAACTCATCCATTCGTTTGCCGTTACCAATATTATGGCGAAACCTGGAATTTTTACTTCCTCACTACCGAAGGTAGGGAAGCCTTGGATGCGTGGTTGAGCAAAAAAAAGAAAAAAAAGTGTCTTCCAAAATGAAAATTTCCACTTCCATTTTGCGTTTCAGACATCGAGGAACATTTTTGGCTCCGTGTCTGTCCGTCTGTCTGTGGTAATTCCTTGTAACGCCCATAACTACACGAAATAATGGTTGAAATGAGCTGGAATTTGGATGGTAGGTGCGGGTTGGGTCACAGACGGTCCCATACCAAAATCATTGAAAAAGTACCGTAACTTTCGGCTGCGCATGCGCAAACGTAAAATACTTGAAAAGCTCATAACTACCTCAAATATCGTTGAAATGAGTTCAAACTTAGAGGGTCGATCAGGAATAATACTTTGGTAGTTCCATATGAATTTCATTGGAATCGTACCGTAACTTTCGTTTGCGCATGCGCTAACATGAAGTGTTGACCATTTCTCTGTCACGCTTCTAACAACGCGAAAAATAGTTGTAGAGAGCTGAAATTTTGAGGGTAAACGCGGGTTGGATCGTAGATTGTCCCGTATCAAAACGAAACTACCCAACTATTCTTATACGTTCGTGAGATTGAGGTGAGGAAGCTATACTGCCTACTCGAACTGGCTGGCGTTTCATCTCTTAGCCAAGATCAGATTTCCTATGGCGTGACACAGTGACATGAAGATCTATTATATGCTACGGGCCAAACACAAAATCCGGCCGTTTCGAATACTGCCAACAGTCTAATAGAGGGAGTGGACTGGTCCCAGAGTCCCAGAGTCTTTAGACTCGGTCGCAGGGCAACGCTCCGCACAACAACCCTAGGTTTAACGTTGCGGGGGGGGGGGGGGGGTACTCTCCTGTCCCTGAAATTAATCTAATCTAATCCAAAATCAGAACTTGGGATTAATTTAAAATTATTAGCATATGTAGAAGTGGTGGTGACATGTTTTTCGTCTGTCTTTTGCAGGTAGGAACTATACACTTTTGCATGAATTTCAACTCCAGCTATCAACTAGATAGTATCACTTTTATGAACGTAAAACAGTAGGAAGTTTTGAATGTAACTGTAACCCTACCTATTAAAACATATTAGGTAATTAGGTTAATTTACGTATCTTTAAAAATAGCATCAATCTGAGGACATAGAATGGAATCAATACAAATTTGCCACTTGGCTGCTGTCGGTTGTCAGTGTTTGTACATGAAACCTGGTTGCATAAGTGTATTTTGTATCTTCCTGCCATATGGAACAAAAAAGTCACACGGATGTACAGTGATAACAGGATACGGGGCAAATGGGCAAGGATCGGGACGGAACTCTTTACGACTGACAGCATCTCCGCATGCTACACCTACCATCGAGGGAGGTGATCACAATTCAGACAGAAAACCGGAGTTATCAACGGCATGCGAGGAAAGAGCAATCGACGGAACGGCTAGAGGTGAGCGGCTGACGTGAACTTATCATAACGCCCCGTACACCAGCTATCCATATCGCCATTCCGCCTGTCACTACACGTTGACTGACGTTCACGGGATCGCACCAAGATGTGAGAACTGCCGTCCGTCGGTGCTCGCTCACATTTGAGGTTCGCCTTCAGAAGGGAAGACACGTGAGGTGTCAGTGGGAAAAGAGTCAGCCGGAATCGAGGTCAACCCGATAATCGTTTCTATGCCGAGCTTGCTCTCAGTAGTCGAATACAGATAATATGCTGCAATCCATAAGCGGAAATATACTTATAGACTCATTTGCATCGACCAACTTAAATGAAACTTTCGAAATAGTACGTCGATGATAGTCGACAGAATTGAGACGGGCCATGAGAGCTTCAGAAATCAGACCAGTGGGATGGAGCCCTGAGACCCATAAGAACGGAGCGGGTTGTTACATTTCAGCAGTAAACATACGCAGTTGGTCTGTTTTGAATTGGGAGGAGAACATAATATTTAAAGCCGAACCAAATGACATAGTTCCAAAAACGGACACCATGCTGTGCTTCAAAATGAGCAAAAGATAACGTTACAAATTACTTGGGGGATTTAAATGTTCTGATCAGCTATGAACCCACTGCAAATGTAGAATTTATTCGATACATTCGGTTTCTGATTTTAAAATCCAAATTTCAAAAATAATCAATTTCAAAATTTCAATAACATTTTAAACGTTGTTAAGTGGAACAATGGTTATACAACCAAACCAGGGGTCACACTGAGTATGATGGTTTTGTCTTGAATTGAAATCAAAAATTTGATTCAACTGCGTAAACGCTGCAAAATATTACGCAATGATAATATTATGTATATACTGTTGTACCTCCCCCCCCCCCCCCCCCCCCCCCCCCAACAACCCTGTTGTAAAAATTTATCAACAAAACCTCCTCAGCCGCAAAAAGGACAGATATACATTTTGCCAGCCGAAGAAGTAGCATAATAGAAATCCCCTCTTTTGGATATGAGTATAGAAACCTGTTCCTTACCCCCAAACCTTGAAATTTATTTTAATGCTGTTTGGAGGGGGCTTTTCGCCTTAGCGGCAGAAAGCTGCCCGCCAAACAGCGTTGAAAGAAATATCACGGTTTGGGGGAAGGAAAAGGTTTCTATAATCATATTCAAAAGAGGGAGAAGCACCGAGAATGCTACTTCGGCGGGCAAAATTGACATCAATCATTTTATTTCATTTATTACAATGAGAGGTGTTTATTTTAATTAAAAATATGGTTTCTGTTCAATGCGACTCTTGCTCGTCAATACAGGCTTTACCTAAGGACGGTCTATATTATTCATAATTTAAAATTCTCTCTCTCTTTCTCTCTCTCTCTCTCTCTCTCTCTCTCTCTCTCTCTCTCTCTCTCGCCATCTCTCTCTCTCCCCCTCTCCCTCTCCCCCTCCCTCCTTCCTTACTTAGTACAAATTTTGTACCTATAAATTTTTCCCAGTACCTAATTTCCTAAATATTTTCCAAATGGGGGTAGATGCACAAAAGTCGCTTCCTTGGAGCATAACTTAATGTGTATGCAACATTTCAGCTCTTGAAACCCTCTCTAATTTACTCCCCAGCCCATCCCCCCCCCCCCCCAATCGGGGGACAAATGGTGGGGGGGGATTGCACCAAAGGCACAACTTTGGAGTATAAAGAGTGCGTGTGTATGAAAATTTTTAGTGGACTGTATGTTTTTTCTAAGGAGGGGAAACTAGTATGGTTTACACAAACAATGGTTATATATTAACTATACGAATTATTATTGTTGTGTATAAAGGTCGCGGGTCTAGATCGCTCGGATCCGACCTGAATAAAATGTGGCTGGAGGCAGTTTTACTGTTACAACGATTGTTGTCTGCGAGAAGGTATATGAGGTATGGAGGTATGGAACATGAAGGTACGACGATAAGATCCACTCACCGAGTACGCTGAAGACAGTACTTACCCCCGGCCGGGGTGTGCAGAGGCGGTTGAATATCCAGCGATTGCTGCAAGAGGCAAATTGGTGAGGGGTGAGGAGCTCACAGACCTCGCCGTGGGAGAAAGAGAATGCTCGCGGGGGACATGGTACCTATAGTAACTTCGATCGCATACTGTACATTTGAGAGGATTCTGCAAAAACATCCAACACTGGAAGGCCTTGAAACTTAATCAAAATAGGTAGGGCATTCCAAGATTTTTGTTGTTCACGCATGCGCTACTAATATAGTACCGATGCTACCATCATTAAGAGTGAATTGAAATGTGTGAGAGCCATCAGGAACACTACTGGCACTCTGGCAGGATGAACCTTTTAGCAAAATCCGTTGAATAGAACCATAGATATAAGCGCTCCGAGGTGCTTGTAACCCGCGCATGCGCAGATGGTAGGTACTATATTCTGATCGTAATGAAATGTTCAGGACCAGCAGGAAACCCGCTGCATCAACGATGAAAACGTAAGCGAAACCATAGATTTGAGCGTAACAATGTTTTCATTCTCCACGCATGCGCAGATACTTCAATCATTACTTACTAATACGATTGAATCGAAATTCGTAGGGGCCATCAGGGACCCAACTGGCAGGATCCATCAAAATTTCATCGAAATCCGTGGAACAGAACCATAGATTTGAGAGTTACGAGGTGTTTGTTATTTTCGCATGCGTAGACCATAATTTTCATCGTGGAGAAATTCATAGGGGCCCACGAGGAAACGCCTGCATTATCCATGAAAATTTAAGCGAAATCGGTACAAAAGAACCTTCCCCAACCTGAAGAATAATAGGAAAGTAGTAGGTATTGCAATTCTGGTACTATAAATTCATGTTTCAGACAAGGATTATGTATACATGTGTGAATGTGTGCAACCCATCGCCATGTACAAGAGTCGGACCTTACGAACAAAAGTACATGGAGACCCAAGAGAAATATCATGTTCCTGCGTAAATAATATACTCTAGAGGTTCCGCTGACCAGGTGCCTCACGCAATTTTGGAGATGGCTCAAATTCTGCCTATGTAACACGCTCAATAATAGCTATTTTCCGTAATGTTTTATGGCTAAATATTCATCAATCGCCGTGAGGATGATTGATGTAGCGTTGAAAGTCAGCGTGCTGGAAAACATGAAAAACTAACCATGCAAACACACATTTTTCAGACATATAGCACCACTGGTGCCAGCGTGGTGCCGTTCCTTGGCACCATGGTTGCACTAAAAACGATACAGCAAATTCTGGAGGCCTAAACACAATTTTCTGACAGATGGTACGATGGTGCCAGCGTGGCGCCGTTCCCTTGCATCACGATGGCACTAAAAACTGCACAGCTAATTCGGAACGCCCAACCTGTCTACCTAAAATTGCAAGACAAAATACACACCAAATCGCGGCTTGAGCGCGGAACAGACATCCGTCAATTATGTCGCTTGCTACGACAACCACGAACCCGTTTTTGGTTTACAATTTTCAATAATGAACCTTTGGAATCAAAAATGAAAAAACCCTCATGAAATCCGTTACAAGGTTCAAACGCTCGTAGAATCCGAAAATGGGGGGAAAAAAACTTCTGACCGTCCGCCGTACTTCACATTTTCCTTAATAATGATGAACCGAAATTAATGAAATTTGGCTTGTAGGTCCAAACTGGGTCTTAGTCGTGTCCCGAAATTTTGGAGCCAGATCGGAATATAACCGGTGTTATGGGAGTAAGTGTAAAATGGGTTTAAAAATAGGTTTTTTTGAGGTTTAGTGAACGAGAAGACCGAATATGAAGTTGATTTTGATCAAAGAGTAAAGAATTGAGGTTGTAACGAAGGCTGAGCTCCCAAAATTCATTGTTTATGAGTCAAAAACCGGGGAAATTCCTTAAATCACCATAAATGTGTATAATAACACTAGAAGTACCAATAACAGGTGAATGAAGACACTTAAATGACACTATCAATGATCAAAGACAATTTGTCAAAAATAGGAGCCTAATTCGAGTTTTTGGGAGCCAAAATTAATGGAAATCATGAAAAATAGCTATTTCAATAATTGCAATGAAAGAAACAATAAAATGAACAACCAACATTTGTCCAGTTTGTGTTTGTATGGCCAACAGAATAATAAAACCATGTGAAAACGACTTTGAAGCGTTTTTAAATTGATCTCGAATTTACATGTCTCAGTATGACAAGAAAATTACTGTGGAAAAATGTCGGTTTTTACCGAAAAATCCACGTTTTTTGGCATTCAAACGTAACTTTCTCTTTTTTCTGAGAGAAGCTTAAAAAAAGGCCACACCGTTGAAAATTTGACACTGGAGAAGTTTTTCCCGAACAGCGCACAGCAAAATTTACAGGTTTTTTAAGCAGAAAACCCTTTAAGTTTTAAAAAATCGTTGGCCTGATTTTTCCTTAGGTACCTAATCTGCTGCAAAAATTTTGGATTAACGCTAGAAGATGGGAAATTTAACGCTCTTTCGAAATGTACCCTCATATTTGAATTTACTCCGTAAATTAAGGGAAGTTATAGCGGTTTTAGTGAGCCAAGGTCGAAAACACGAAAAAAGTTTAGAATTGAAAAAACTCGTTTTTCAGAGGAGTAAAAATACGCTGAAAATTATTACACAAACGTTTAATATTTACCTGTATAGATGCCCCTTCTGCGTAGATCACTATTTTCTGTGGTCAGTACCTACCCTAGTGGTCAAGTATAATGAACCGTTGAGTAATAATTTGTCCATCAATAATACTTCAACTGTTGTTCAAGTTGCAAATGGACCGATCAACAAAATCCAACCCCTTCTAGGTAGATAAACCGTTGTGTAATAATTTGCTTTTGTGTAAAATTTACCACTGTGTAATAATTTACGTATACATCAACGTTTGTTCAAGTTTCACAAGTACCTACCAACAAAATCCAATAGTCCATCATTTATCAAGTGAAATAATATCGCAGAACAACAAACTCGACTTCATACAGCCATCCTTGATTATAATCAGGTGCTCCCTACTGATGATATCCGGCCCGGATTTAATACCGTTTGATTCGAGATCGTGTTGACGAAGGTTTTTGGTACAAACGAACGGCTGGTCGTGCGATGCTCCGGGTGGTCTCAAAAAATGCTTTAGCTCAAGATCAATTTAAAAAGTTAAACAAATCCATACCCTTCTATTGAAAGTTTTCGAGCTACGGCGCTCTGAAAAAGTCAAGCCCGACCGACAGTAACGCCGAGCATCGAGGACCAACTAGACTCCGAACGGAACCTATAACCCGAATTTCATCAATTTTTTTTCATGGCAACTAAGAAATGTGCTAAGTACGGTGTACGGCGGACAAACAGAAATATTTTTATTGCATTTTGGGATTCTACATACCTTGAAACGTAAACCATCAAATTTCAAATTGAAAATAATAAACCAAAAAATTTATAGGACAACTTGCTGCAAATTAGTTGTAGAATCGATCCCTGGAGTTTTGCCCAACTTGAGTGTAGTCACCCTGGTTTTGATACCTGGACGAAGCCAGTTGGTGGCTTCAAAAAATCCAAAAACAGCTACTTTGTAATAGTGATATGCGCTGTATTCGTTTTACTGGAGATCCGTGAGGATTACTGGTCAGCCGAGCCAATGGTACACAAATACAGTATGCAATAGTATAAAAATGAAAAGCTAGAGCTAGGTAGGTACCTTGTTAGTTCTGGAAGAATCCAGGATATGATGGTGCCAGACTGATTGTAGACCAAAACAGCACATCACAACCACTGACTGGCAACAGTGCACGCGATTAGAGCGAAGGACTTCGGAGGTGACTCGAGAAGAAACAACGCACTTTCATAACAGTTCACAAATTTGGAAAAACCACAAAGATGGGACGACCCGATCAACCCGTAGACGTAGACGAAACCGAAATGGTGAGGTGGGGCGTGGGGAGGAGAGGATCGCCAATCCCTTCCCACACTAGCGCTCCAACATGCGGCGGCGCTTAGTCTAACCATTTCTTATCTTCTTTTTTCTACCCCACTAATAATTAGGTAATGTAATAAGTAATGCTAACAACTCATCGCTCTAAGTAGATTTTACACTCGTCTGCTATGTAGTTGGTGTAGGTTTCAGGTTGACAAAATTCAAGAGGTGGTCAAATTATAAGTGAGGGAAAGGATTAGGTGCACCACTCGCCACCGCCTACTGGAAGCGCTAGTGGGATGCAGCCGTTGGAGGACCCTCCACAAGAAAGGGAAAGGAGGAGTTTAGTTCTGGCGGGACCTACGAGACCAAGGCCGGACATCGAGGCTGGTGACTCATGCTAGAGGACCCAGCCGAAGCCCACTCTCCATAAGAAATGCATAGAGGCGAGCCGTATTCGCTCGCTAATTATCAATTCCCTAAAGACCTGTTGATGATACTCCTTTGCAAATGTTACTGTGATGTTATTATAGGTCACTGGTTGTGGCTATGACAAAAAAAGTCATTTTTTTTTAGGTCCTAGAGTTGGAAAATACGGAAAAAGACCTTAGCGTTATTATTGAAGCTTGAGATGTCCTCCTGGAAATAATGACGATGCACGGACAATGTGGGCGACGTATCTACTGGATCAATGCGACATGGGGCACAGCTACCTCATAGCCACAAAACAATAGTCTCAGTAACTGCCAACATATCCCTACTATATTATAAAAACGGATCTCTGTGAGTGAGTGAGTGTGTCTGTCTTTCTATGCACGGCCAAACGGCTCGACGGATATCGACCAAATTTGGCACGAATATCCAGTAGGCTCCCAAGTTGTGCAACGTCGCATTTTTAATTCCCTCACCATAGCGGAACTATGGTTGACCATGGTAACCCCTATTTCTTATCGCGTATTCGTAATCTACGTGAAATTCTATCTACGATCGACCCTTCGGACTACCCCCGCGGTCAACCATAGCGCATCCATGGGCCCCTCCATGGTCGAATCCCGAATTGCTTTTCACGGCCAAACGGCTCAACGGATATCGACCAAATTCGGCACCAATATCCGGTAGCCTCCCAGGTTGAACGTAGGCGCATTTTTAATTCCCTGACCATAGCGGAAATATGGTCGACCATGGTCAACTCCTGAATGGCTTGACGGATATCGACCAAATTTGGCACGAATATCCAGTAGGCTCCCAAGTTGTGCAACGTCGCATTTTTAATTCCCTGACCATAGCGGAACTATGGTCGACCATGGTCAACTCCTGAATGGCTTGACGGATATCGACCAAATTTGGCACGGATATCCAGTAGGCTCCCAAGTTGTGCAACGTCGCATTTTTAATTCCCTGACCATAGCGGAACTATGGTCGACCATGGTCAACTTCGTTAATTGAAATGGTAACCCCTATTTTTTATCGCGTATTCGTATTCTACGTGAAATTCTATCTACGATCGACCCTTCGGACTACCCCCGCGGTCGACCATAGCGCATCCATGGGCCCCTCCATGGTCGAATCCCGAATTGCTCAACGGATATCGACCAAATTCGGCACGAATATCCAGTAGGCTCCCAAGTTGGGCAACGTCGGAATTTTTCGGTCCCCTTCACCATAGCGGAAATATGGTCGACCATGGTCAACTCCTGAATGGCTCGACGGATATCGACCAAATTTGGCACGAATATCCAGTAGGCTCCCAAGTTGGGCAACGTCGGAATTTTTCGGTCCCCTTCACCATAGCGGAACTATGGTCGACCATGGTCAACTCCTGAATGGCTCGACGGATATCGACCAAATTTGGCACGAATATCCAGTAGGCTCCCAAGTTGGGCAACGTCGGAATTTTTCGGTCCCCTTCACCATAGCGGAACTATGGTCGACCATGGTCAACTCCTGAATGGCTGGACGGATATCGACCAAATTTGGCACGAATATCCAGTAGGCTCCCAAGTTGTGCAGCGTCGCATTTTTAATTCCCTCACCATAGCGGAACTATGGTCGACCATGGTCAACTTCGTTAATTGAAATGGTAACCCCTATTTTTTATCGCGTATTCGTAATCTACGTGAAATTCTATCTACGATCGACCCTTCGGACTACCCCCGCGGTCGACCATAGCGCATCCATGGGCCCCTCCATGGTCGAATCCCGAATTGCTCAACGGATATCGACCAAATTTGGCACCAATATCCGGTAGCCTCCTAAGTTGAACGTAGGCGCATTTTTAATTCCCTGATCATAGCGGAAATATGGTCGACCATGGTCAACTCCTGAATGGCTCGACGGATATCGACCAAATTTGGCACGAATATCCAGTAGGCTCCCAAGTTGGGCAACGTCGGAATTTTTCGGTCCCCTTCACCATAGCGGAAATATGGTCGACCATGGTCAACTCCTGAATGGCTCGACGGATATCGACCAAATTTGGCACCAATATCCAGTAGGCTCCCAAGTTGTGCAACGTCGGAATTAAGTACGATACTGCGTACAGCGAATCTCGGATAGCGAGCGAAGCGAGCGGTCATGCTAGTTATTAAATAATTATTCTAAAAAGAAAAATGATGTGCTGCCACAAAAGACATCAAATTCAAGAAAATTGAACACCCTAACTGCTTAGGTTCCCCCATTCGCACCCTCCATCAATCGAATATTCGATTCATTGAATATATTGTAATTAGTTAGTAGGTATTAATATTATTCTTGTAAATATGTTTCTTCCTGTAAATAATCGTGTGAATAGTCTTATTAGTCTTTTAAATGTTTCTTCTACTGAATTGAAAAGTTTTAGAATCGTATCTATTGTTGAATGCATTCACCTTGTACCCCATAGTGTTTTTGGTTTATTATTTTCAATAATGAACCATTGGAATCGAGCAAGAAAAAAATTCTTACCCCCCCTCAAAATTTGATGGTTTACGTTTCAAGGTACGTAGAATCCAAAACTGCAATAAAAATATTTCTGTCTGTCCGCCGTACGCCGTACGGGCCACTTTTCTTAGTTACCATGAAAGAAAATTGATGAAATTCGGGTTATAGGTTCCGTTCGGGGTCTAGTTGGTCCTCGAAGCTCGACGTTACTGTCAGTCATCTCTAAGGGGTTCAAAATAGGGGTTGAAATTTTCAGAACGCCATATCTCGAAAACTTTCGATTGAAGGGTTTTTTTTTACGTTATTAAATTTGTCTTGAGCTAAACAATTTTTTGAGACCACCCGGAGCACTGTACGTCCAGCCGTTCGTGTGCATCAAAAAGCTTCGTCAACACGATCGTGAATCAAACGGTATAACTCCAGCCCGGATATCATAACTACGGAGCATCTGATTATATTCAAGGATGGCTGTATGAAGTCGAGTGTTGTTTGTTCTGCGATATTATTTCATTTGACAAGTGATGGACCACTGGATTTTGTTGGTAGGTACTTCTGAAACTTGAACAAACGTTGAAGTATTATTACACAACGGTAAATTATGACACCACGGTAAATTATTATACAACGGTAAATTGTTACACAACGGCACATCTACCCAGAAGGGGCTGGATTTTATTGATAGGTACTTTTGCAACTTGAAAAACCGTTGAAGTATTATTGGTGGGTAAATTATTACACAGTGGCAAATTATTACACAACGGCAAACTTTTACACAACGGTAAATTATTACACCACGGTAAATTATTACACAACGGTTTAGGTAGGTACCTAGTAACGAGTACGGGGTTCGGTACTAATCTACGGAGGGTGTAGAATAGTATATAATATGTTATATAGAAGGGTTATCTATACAGAGAGCTGTGATCTGTAACAGGAGGGTATTCTGTACAAAATAGTAAACCGTTGTGCAGGGATTTGCAGGGTTTTTTTTTTTTTTTTACTTTCTGAACCCTTTTTTTGGCATTATAGGTTGGGGACAGAAAGGATATCCCAGATTCAGATACTGAAGGTCCGATTGCGGAAAAATTATTAAGAAGCTCATAATTAGCTATTTATTCGGGTCGGAGCACACCGCTCAATGCATTTTCAATGGGAAAGTGGCTGGGAGCTCGGTCCTCTTGAATGAGTCATCGCCGCCGATGTCCGGCCTTGGTCTCGTAGGTCCCGGTTCTGGTGGCGTTTTGTTCCCAGCACTGTACCTGCGCACCTTCCTGGAACTCTTCCACAGCGCGCTTCCTTCCCTCGCACTCTACCAAGAACCTGCCTGGTAACATTCACACTCTCCCAACAGCTTTTTCAATACTCCCAGAGAAGTAGGGAAGCCAAATCGAATAATCAAAATCCTAGGTAAGTGACAACCATCATTACCATGCATCAGAATCCCTAGTAAAATCGATTGATTTGAACTTCCCAATCCACCAAGGTAGCGAAATACTTGAAATCACTTCTAAGATGGAAATGTATCTTCGTTTTCAGACGTTTCTGAATAATGTCACCACATGGTCTGTTATCAAAATCGTACTGTAACTTACTGTGCGGTCTGTGCATGTGCAAATATGTAATTCTTGTGACGCCCATAACTGTGAGTATGAATGGTCCAAATGAGCTAGGAACTTATCTTCATGAATTTCGTCGAAACTTGTATTTCTGTGCAAACATGGAACCCTGCCCTCACGCACTCCAATTCCATCATCCGATTAAGATGAAATACACGAGGGTTTCCGGTAGGTATCCATGTTTGAATTTCCTGTAGAAAGTAACAATCATCATCAGCCATAAGAGCAACTTTTCCATCCTATAACATTTTAGGTGATTTAGAAATTACCTACTGCCTTCAGAAGCAGAAAAGTCGTACCTATCTGACTAAACCTGACTTTTGCAATAATGAACCTTTAGGTTTCGAGTTGAAATTTGCTAATATGAGGTTAGTTTCGGAATTTTCTTGATGTTAAACACTAATTTTCAAGGAAATGTCCCGCCAAATAGATTGTTGAAGTCAAAAAACGAGTTTTTTGATCGGAAGATACCGAAGAACAGCATACGATTTTACTCTCGTATTTTGGATACAAGCGGGAGAGTTATTCGAGGAGCTGCACTTATGGAGAAATTGCCTGAAGCTCAATAAATGGATATTATTACCTATTATATTATTATAACGAAGTTTTAAACCCAATATCTGCATTTTACTAATCTGTACCTATGTGCAAAATACTGATCGAAAAAATTCGTACCTGCTGTCAGATACTACTTATTATCCCTGTAAAACACATTTACGATTTTTCGCCAAGTAAATCCACCCGAAAGTACATCGTTAACACAACGCCAAAACCGCCTATGAGCTCCAGCGCTAAGTGCGCCAGTTTCGAGAAAAACGTGTTCAAAGTTTTGATGCTACAGTATAAATCAAAAAATGGCTTTGAAGCGACGTCACTTTGAAAATGATGACACTGGTTGTCACTCGTAGCACTCCAATACCAAAAAGCCATTTCGATCCAATATGGGAGGGGGTATGGCACATATGCGATTTTGGCCTTGTAAACTTTGAATTAAAACGCAATTTCGTACTTGTGTTCTTTTCAACAATGCACAATATTTTGATCTACTTTTGTCTTCATTAACAATAAAATGTTTATGGGCACCATTGAAATAATTTTAAGCACATCTGCTGACTTTGGAAGGAAGGGTTCCTGTCAAGGCACACGCGATTTTGGCATGCCTTCAGAAGCATTGTCCATTTCTGGAAATAGGCGACACTATTTTGTTACTTTGTAACTTACATGTTTGAAATAGGGGATTCGCGGTATTGTAATGGCATAGGATATAATAGAGTGACTCTAAAAATGTAATTAGGTGAAATTGACCAAAATGGCAATTAGGCGGTTTTGGCATTGTGGAAACGACATTATCCCATTATTCGTAAGCCCGTTTTGAGAAATTTCTCGTGCAGATACGGCTCTGAGACTCTAAAATTCTGTTGACCCCCCCCCCCCCCCCCCCCTCGCCCAGGGAACCTTTCTCGTTTTGGCCAAAACTTCAGATGACTTTTCTGCTTCTGACGGCCGAATACTTAGTGATAGTAGCAATTTTAAAGGGTCTAAGTACCCACAAATTTTTTTATTTATTTGAAAGCAGACTGAGATGAGACGGTACAAACATATTAGTTTCCCAATTGTAAGAGACCGCATACAAATGTAGGACCTAATGTAGGACGTATGTACCTATGTTCATAATTAAAAAATAAAATTGTCTTTCAACAATTAGGTACGGATGCTTTGAACACAGAGATTTTAACATGTAAACATCGCACAATACCAACACTCAGGAAGCTTTGGGGTTATACATACTTACACGTTGCAAAAAGTAATAACCCATAAAACAAAAAATGTTAATGCAGTATTATTAAAACAAAAAACAAAACAATATGATAGACCGAAAATGAACTATATTTTGGTTGACTTGTGTGGATAACAAACTAAGCATTCAGTCCTGCAGAAACTTTCATGATGTATTTCAGCTCATTCTCATTCCTAAGGTACCTATGAAACACCATAACAGAGCTAAAAAAAACTCAATCTGAGGGAATGACAGCATAGACTGTAGCCAATAAGAACTATACTTGTTTGATCAATATTATGAAAAAAGTACCTAAGGTAAGTAACTTACAGTTAGGGAAAAGTCATTCTATGAAGGTATTAGAACAAATCATGTTTGAACGCAACAGATACCTGGTATACCTAAACCTTTCAAACCAAAGCTTTATTAGTTTCTACCCACCACTACACCCACCAGGAAAAAATACGACAAGCTGGTACGTAATACGAAATTGAATCAAATTATGATATTGGTGACTACTAGCAGACACTAGCCTCGGGCGGAGAAACCATGTGGAATTAAATTAATTGGTGGGGGGGCCAGTCAGTTTACAAAACTCAACCGCTATAATATAAAATTCCTAACGTTGCTAACAATATCAACAGCGTGCAGCAAAGAAACACTTCACAACATAAACAAATTAAACCGGACGTCGCTGGGGATGGTCAATTTGACGAATAAGGACGAATTACGGAGGTGAAACGAATAGCCGTAAACCTTCCCTGGGGAATTCCGGTCATTTTGCAAAAAACTGCACCAAAATCCGTCCAACTGTTAAAGCGTGAACGCGACAGAATCACTCAATTATAGTGTGGATGAATAAAAGCTTATAGTGCTAATATTCTATTAAAACTTTATATTATAAACTAAGTATTTATATATAAGACTACTATGATATAAACTAAACTTCTATAATAATATATAAAACCAAGTGTTTGTACGTAAATGTTTGCTCGCGAACGGGGGTTCCTTCGTTTCCTTTGGTTTCCAAGATTCACCGTAAAATGTGAATGGTCCACTTTGGACGCCAGACGCATTGACTCTCATGAAATCTCTCATAATGAAAAGATGCGTCTTCGTAAGAATCTATTCAACCACAGAGTTCACCGCTGTCAATGAAAACACCAGATTTAGCTATCAGTCGTAGTTCGAGTGAAAATATATGAAGTTTAGAGAATCCGCAATTAATATCTCGTACGTAATAACATAATTTGAACGGGCGGAAAGGAGGCTAAAGGGAAAACACAGCTGGACCCAGGCGAACATTTTTAGAACCGCTGAAGGAACACCTTCTTTCCCCGGGCTAGTTTTATAACTTCATTAGCACTTCTGCCTCTAACTGACTCAAGGCATGCAAATTAATACCGGGACCCTGTATAGCTGAGAGCCAACAGACACACGCACACACCTCCATATATACATTTTATAAATGTAGGGCTTCTCACGAAAACGCCTGGTCCTTCTCTCTCTTTATAGGTACCCACTCCATCCTTTCCACGAGCCCTGTTATTATTTTAGTTAAATTAATAATAATCTTAGATCCAACGAGAGTTCAACACTTTGGATAATTTCCAGCACGAAACAGACCCCCGCGCCCCTTCAACATCCATTTTACCGTCACCAATCGTTTCCACGAACTTTTTTTCCCTTGACATTCTTTCGATTTGACTCGCGAGACCTGACAACGAGCAATTTACAACGTTGTCAGCGCGAGATTAAAAAGATCTTCCAGATAAGAGCCAAATATAGCAACACTGTCCCTCAGTTCACCGTCTTCATTACCTCTTTCACTGATCGATTTTTGACATGTTCAAGTCTACGTATGTAATTATTTCCAGTTCATCATGTGATCATTGATGATCGATGATTGGTGATTGATTGATCATGTTTTCATGTGATGTATCACATTAATGTGTACAAGGTGTACAATACGCTGTTTTTTATCCGCATTATCAGAGCAAAATGAAAGAAATATGATCAGCCCACAGGGTATACAAACATATGGTCTAGTCTACAGTAATCATTGGATTATATGGCTCGGCCTTGGTACTATGGGTAGAATTAGTTGGCCGTGTTCATAATACGTAGTATTTCGTAGGACATTCTCTGGGATAGCTCGAAAGAGGGGATTCTGGTTTATTATTTTCAATAATGAACCTCTAGAATCGAGCATGAAAAAAAAAGTTTTAACCCCCCTCAAAATTTGATGGTTTCCGTTTCAAGGTATGTATAATCCGAAAATGCAATTAAAAAAATTCTGTCCGTCCACTGACGAAATTCGGTTTATAGGTCCCATTTGGGGTCTAGTTGGTCCTCGAAGCTCGGCGTTAATGTCAGTCATCTCTAAGGGGTGAAAAATAGGGGTTGATGTCTCCAGGACGCCGTTTTCTCGAATTTTTTTACGGTTTTAAATAATTCTCGAATTTGGGAGTTTTTTAAGACCCGGAGCATTGTACGTCCAGCCGTTCGTTCACAGTAATGCCCATGCAGACGTTTGCACCGACAGGCATTTTCAACAGGTTGGTGAATGAAATTGTATACATTCAGCCCAAATATCATCACTAGGGACGCGCTAACAATCGGGAATTGGCCCGAGATCATCATTGCTAGGGAGCACATGAGCACATGAATCACGGAGTATGGAGTCGAGTTAGTTGTTCTGTGACATTATTTCATTTGAAAAATGATGGCTCTTTTGGAGTTTGTTGATAGGTAGTGAAACTTCAACAAACGTTGAAGTATTATTGATGGGTATATTATTACACAATGGTAAATTATTAAATAATGGTAAATTATTACACAATGGTTCATTACACCATCTACGTAGAAGGGGCTGGAGTTTGTTGGTAGGTACTTTTGCAACTTTTTTCACTCCACATCAACAATTTCCCTTCAGAACTTCATTTTGCTTCCGAGTCTGCGAAGCAGCGGAAGCCTTGTGTTCACTTTCGTGAGCCAAAAAATTTTTGTCTTCAGAAATCAAAATTTCCACTTGCATTTTGCGTTTCAAAGCCTACTGAACAAATTTGGTTCCGTGTCTGTCGGTCTGTGAGTCTGTGAGTCTGTGAGTCTGTGAGTCTGTGAGTCTGTGAGTCTGTGAATCTGTGAGTCTGTGAGTCTGTGAGTCTGTGAGTCTGTGAGTCTGTGAGTCTGTCCGCATTTCCTTGTTACAGCCATAACTTCCACGATTTTGAATTGATTCAGCTCAAATTTTGAGGGATGGTGCGGATAAGGCCCCTTGAGGTCCCATACAAATTTCAACATGATTGATCCAGCGGTACGCCCTGCGCATGCGCTAACGTTAAATTCAACAAACACGCATAACTTTCACAATTTTGATTCAATTTCGCTCAAATTTTCAAGGGTTGTTTGGACAAGGCCTAGTGAGTTCCAGTATGAATTTCAGCATGATCGGACCCTCGGTGCGCTCTGCGCATGCGCTGGCGTGAAAAAGATTCAATTTCCTTGTTACAGCCGTAGTAACCAAAGATTTCACCCAATTTCAATGTAATTCTCAGGGATTAAGCGGGTAGGGCCCATTGAGGTCCCATATAAATTTCAACATGATAGAGCCAGCGGTTCGCCCTGCGCATGCGCTCTGTCTGTCTGTCTGTCCTTCTATGCACGGCCAAACGGCTCGACGGATATCGACCAAATTTGGCACGAATATCCAGTAGGCTCCCAAGTTGTGCAACGTCGCATTTTCAATTCCCTGACCATAGCGGAACTATGGTCGACCATGGTCAACTCCTGAATGGCTTGACGGATATCGACCAAATTTGGCACGAATATCCAGTAGGCTCCCAAGTTGTGCAACGTCGCATTTTTAATTCCCTGACCATAGCGGAACTATGGTCGACCATGGTCAACTCCTGAATGGCTTGATGGATATCGACCAAATTTGGCACGAATATCCAGTAGGCTCCCAAGTTGTGCAACGTCGCATTATTAATTCCCTGACCATAGCGGTACTATGGTCGACCATGGTCAACTTCGTTAATTGAAATGGTAACCCCTATTTTTTATCGCGTATTCGTAATCTACGTGAAATTCTATCTACGATCGACCCTTCGGACTACCCCCGCGGTCGACCATAGCGCATCCATGGGCCCCTCCATGGTCGAATCCCGAATTGCTCAACGGATATCGTCCAAATTTGGCCCGAATATCCAGTAGGCTCCCAAGTTGTGCAACGTCGCATTTTTAATTCCCTGACCATAGCGGAACTATGGTCGACCATGGTCAACTTCGTTAATTGAAATGGTAACCCCTATTTTTTATCGCGTATTCGTAATCTACGTGAAATTCTATCTACGATCGACCTTTCGGACTACCCCCGCGGTCGACCTTAGCGCATCCATGGGCCCCTCCATGGTCGAATCCCGAATTGCTCAACGGATATCGACCAAATTTGGCACCAATATCCGGTAGCCTCCCAAGTTGAACGTAGGCGCATTTTTAATTCCCTGACCATAGCGGAAATATGGTCGACCATGGTCAACTCCTGTATGGCTTGACGGATTTTGATAAAATTGGGCACAAATACCCGGTAGGGTATGGGATTTTTCCGTCGTTTGTTGGTTCCACGATACTGCGTACAGCGAATCTCGGATAGCGAGCGAAGCGAGCGGTCAGGCTAGTTATGTATAATGGACGTAATGTATTATGGAAGTCATGTTATGTATAATATGTATATTTCATGTAATGTTATGTAATGTTATGTAATGTAATGTAATGTTATGTAATATGTATATTTAACGTTATGCAATGTTATGTAATGTAATGTAATGTAATGTTATGTTATTTTGCTTCCGAGTCTGTTCTATTTTATAATGGGTCACTCTGATTGTGACGAGGAAGCTCCTGTGCCATCACCTTGGCAGTGTATTTGCGTTTCTTTTTGCCATTTTAGTTAGGTACTGTTTGTCATCGACAGAATTATTTTAGCAGCATTTAACTCGTGATTTAGGTAGGTACCTAGTAACGAGTACGGGGTTAGGTACTAACCTACGGAGGATCTGCGATCTAAATAATATGTATGGAATAGTGCGTGTTGTATTATATAGACGGGTTATCTATACAGAGAGCTGTGATCTGTAACAGAAGGGTATTTTCAATAACAATCCGGGCCATTGGGGAAACGAAGAACCGAAATTCTCCGTATCAACAAGTTTTGATCTAACTGACACTCCGTATCCAACAATGATCTAAATACCGATTTGGACCATTGGGTTGTGGGTTATGACGGTTCAACGGTTTTCACGTTTGCCCATGCGCAGCCGCTACTGCTGATAAGAATTCTAAGAAAGTCATTTGGGATCATCTAGGACCTAACCCCGAAGTACCGTCAAAATTTGAGCCGATTTGGACCATTGGGTCGTGAGTTATGGCGGTTCACGAAATGCGTACACACACACACACACATTTAACTGCCTAAAGACCCCCCCCCCCCCCCCCCCCGAATGGAATTGTGTTCAGCGTGGTCAAAAATGCGGAAATCCGCTTACCTACCCCTCAAAATGATGAAAATTATTTAAAACATTTAAAAACGAAAACATAAAATGATAAACGTAGATAAACATAAAACAGCAGTGGCCGAGACTAAATATGTATGAAAGATGAGTAAAGGAAAGCTGAGCCAACTACACGTGTGAGTATAACAGAACTCTTATGGAACACTTTTCATCGTGAAGGCATGTACTTACACGAAATTAAATTTTTTGATTGGAGCTCTGAGGTTGGGTCAATGGGTGACTTTGGCTCAAGGTGGAAGTTAGGGACGTTTATAAACGTGCTGCTCTTTCTGTTTTCGATTTTCGCAGTTTTACTCAAATTGTATGCTTCTGATACTTGACCATGGGTACCTGTAATAATTCTTATTTAGGCAGGTACTCTGGAAGGACAGGGTGATGGTTTGATCCTACACACAGTTCCCATTAGTGAACTGGGAACCTATTGGTTTCCCCATTTGTGAACTGAGAAACTATTGGTTTCCCAGTATCTAGGTACATCTAATTGTGCATGCAGGAAAGGTTTTCCTTGCTCGTTATACACATATCTAAATTTGATTTTCTGTTCATCCGTCTCTTTTAGTTATAGTACCTACTACACGTTTCATCATCCTTTAGTTTTAGACTACATAATTGTATTTTCTGCCTGCTGTTGATATTAGTTTATTATTTTCAAAATAAAGGAACGTAGAAACCGAAAATGAAATAACAAATTTCTGTCTGTCCACCGTACGCCGTAAGTACTTCGCAATTTCCTTCTTTACCATGAAACAAACTTGATTTGGTTTGTAGGTCCCATTTGGGTCTAGCTGGTCTACGAAGCTCGGCGAATTCGAATAGCTTCTAAGTATAATGTCAGGTTCGTGATTGTCCTAAGGGGAGCGCATCGGATGAACTGAGCAACTGAAGGGATTGATAGAGTGGTTCAGAATAGTCAATTATGTAGTCTGTGCATATGTCAAGTGAATGATAAGTTTGTATCGATTACAGAGTTCACTCCCGTGAAAATACCGATCAATTTTCTGCCACCCACAACATTTTGCATTCGTTCATATTCTTTCCAGCGAGTCAAATTCTACTTCCTTTCAGTCTGAGCTTCTCTCTGCAGTACTCGAAAGTGTTGTCTGCCGTTGAATTTCATCCATGTCCTCCTCTCCCGCTATCTCACTGATAATTTAGTGGTATAGGTATTTAAGAAGAAGAAGAAGAAGTATTTATTGGCATTTAAGAAATAAAAAATATAAAACAAATTAAATAAGCACTGCAAAATATACCAATGCCTGCCAGTTAAAAAGTTCATAAGAACTTGTGTAAACTGGCAGAGCCACTTAATCTAGGCCGAGCGGAGGTGTCTTTATCACATCGGCATCGAATCATCAAAAAGGAAAATTACCTACATTTACAGCTGAATATTATGAAAGTAAAAGAATCTGAGATAATAAATACTTCTTTAAGTGGCTCACACTTATAAAGCCCTTAGGATTAATATTATTGGAGTAAAGCAATTTAATAGCCTGCACAAAAGAACCTCGGTTGTAGAACTCAGTTCTGGTTAAAGGAATTCTTAAATTGCTATTGTTACAAGTTCTGGTATAAGGGAGGTTAGAAATACAAGAGTTAAATGCACCTAATTCAACCACTTTTAGACAAGACGAAAGCAAGAAACACTGTTTGATTTTTAGAACATTAAAGTTTTTATAGAGAAGAGCCGTGGGATACCGCATAGGTTTACATAAAATTACTTTAATTAGGGCATTTTGGACCGTTTACAATGGTTGCAAATGAGATGCGCATGTTCCACCCCACACGACAATGCCATAATTGATAACAGAACCAGCCAGTGCCAAGTAAACAGATCGCAGCAGGTAGGTACCCACTTTGGCAAAAAATCGCGAACAACTTTGAAAACGTAAAGTAGCTTTCTTAAGTAGCTTCTTCTCCCAGATATTTGCAAGTACCGGAAAAAGATAAACTGTTGCAGTTACACGTAACATCATGCATGGAACAAGTGTACTCGTGCAGTTTCAGCTTTTCAGAACTGGGGCGGGGAACATTATTTATGTTTATCCAAACTGCAGTTTCCACGTTCACTATTAGAAATGTCCGGCTCACATACAAAATAAAATCGCGCACAATTACTTAATTAGGTATGTAATATGGCCAAATTACAATTAGATTTGGTGAGAAGATGTTGAACAGCAGAGGGGTTAGATGCCTAGAATAACTCCGTTTTCATATTTAGATGGATTTTCACGATACGAACTAAATCACTCGCGAAGAAATCGTGGAAACCCATTTCAAAGAAAAACGGAGTTACTGAAAAAATGGTCTATTTCCACTAATACACGAAAAAACGCAAAAAACACTGTTATATATCACCGAAACCGGTATAACTGTGTTTTTTGCGTTTTTTCGTGTATTAGTGGAAATAGACTATTTTTTCAATAACTCCAGACTATTTTTTCAATAACTCCGTTTTTCTTTGATTTTCACGAACTCCTCAGTTGTTAATCCGATGTTCATCTAAAAGTAGACAGAAGTTATTCAATTATTTCAATGGACGTTGAAGCTTGAAGAGCTTTGATCGGACATGGGAGTTATCTTTCATCCAGATTGATAAAAATAGATGATGTCGAGCTCGGCTACTGGAAGTTAAAATATTAACGGGGAGGATTTCATTCAATTAGCTACAAAGAAGAGTTGAGGCAACATGGCCCAGCAGGCTGGCTCCTCACGGATTACCATAATATGGACTAATGTGCGATGTTTATCAGAAAGGTTGCAGCCCCTCCCCCACGCAGCATCACCACTGCTTCGCCCTGGCGTTTCTACAAGTCGGTATTAATCAGTTTCCCAGGCGACACGTCGCTCTGAGGATTATTTAAAAAAAAAAAAAAAGGACTCCCACCATTAGTATTGTGGAGCGCGCCATGGGGGATCGCCGGTTTTATTCAACGGATAAATGAGTTTGCCTCAGTGCACGAGTCACAGCGACAGGAGGGTTGGTTGGAAAGGAAGAAAAATCCTTAAGTTTTTATTCAAGTATTTTACACGAGAGGTACGTGGTGAGTTCATCAGAATGGGCGATATGGGTGGTGGACTCATCTATAAAACTTGAATACAAAGGTACTGTGATATATGGAAAATTACTCTTACAGCTACGTGCTGGACTGAGCTGCTCAGTGCAAGAACCGTAGTAGGCCGGAAATGAAGACTCTGGGATACTTCATGTTTATCTGCCGTATTTACAAGCCAAACAGATCATTCAACCAGGCGAAATTTAGAATTTAGAATTTAGAATTGGTTTATTTAGCGGAATAGAGTACCTACACAAAAAATTCAAAAAATTTTCATATACATTTAAAATCAAATTCTTAACTAGGTAAAATTTAGATGTTCTACAACTATATAATTGCAAAAAGTATCTTCATTACAAAAAAAATCAGAAGACATAAATAAATAAATATGTCTCTAATTTCGCCCGCCATGAGAATAAGTTTCTACAACTAGTGCTCTCAGGTGGAGTTCGTTAGCCATCGGAAAATACAATAAACTTCAAAAGAGATACCTACTTTCGACTACTAGCCACTGGAGAACATAGAAAACTTAAGATATAAAAAATATTAATCGCAGAAACGAAATGCATACCAAACTATTGAAATAAGGATGCAGTCCCGTAGACTCACTATACTGATGTTGCTAAATTCACCACCTAATTTATGTTATAAATTATTAATTTAACGATGCAAGGAAGCTGTTCTTGGCAGAAATTGTTATTGTCATTTAATTATTATTATTTTTGAAAACTGCATGGAGACCTTTAAAACACTTTATTAATACTGATTATAAGTTATCCGCCTTACTAAGAGAAATTTCAAGTTGACGAAAGGAAATCCTTTCCTGCAGGTGGCAATCAGCTTGCACTCTTTCTTATGACGTTGAGTCATTAGCGATGTTTCCCAATCGCCTTACTAAACGATGCCGTGTCCTATTTAAAGACGTCGTTCAATTATTTCTGCTCCTATCCCTAATCGGTTGCGTCGCGGTACCCAAGGACAAATAATTGGACTTAATAGCGGCCCTTACGGTTCGAATTCTATATCGCTGTTTTATGAGGGCCATCTCCTGTTTTGATGACGCGCAGTCCATTTTCCTTCCTTTTTTTTTGTCATCTTCCCAGTCGGAGGAGGCTTTTTACATTACGAATTTATCGGAATATACCCAGGGGTGTTATGAGTGAAAATGGGTATAAATAGTAACATGAGCTTTGGAGGCACCGTTTTCCATGTTTTTTGGGATGAGAAGACCGAATACGTAGTCAGTTTTGACCAAAGAGTGCGGAACACTGAGGTTCTAAACGAAGTTGCAGCCTTAATTTTACGGTAAATTTTGGTCTAAAATCGTCATTCTTCCGCACACCGTTTGGGTCCCCATTTGGGATCAGATTTGGATCCTAGTTGCGCTCCGAAACACGCCAGCCGCTCAATACACCCAGGGGTGTTATGAGTGAAAATGGGTATAAATAGTAACATGAGCTTTGGAGGCACCGTTTTCCATGTTTTTTGGGATGAGAAGACCGAATACGTAGTCAGTTTTGACCAAAGAGTGGAACACTGAGGTTCTAAACGAAGTTTCAGCCTTAATTTTACGGTAAATTTTGGTCTAAAATCGTCATTCTTCCGCACACCGTTTGGGTCCCCATTTGGGATCAGATTTGGATCCTAGTTGCGCTCCGAAACACGCCAGCCGCTCAATACACCCAGGGGTGTTATGGGAGAAGAATTGGTGTAAAAATATGGGTTTTCCAGGGATTTTTGGGGTTTTAGTGAACATGAGCTTGTGAGGTATCGTTTTCCGTGTTTTTTGGGGCAAGATGACCAAATATTGGGTTGATTTTGATCAAAGAGTGAAGATTTGAGGTTGTAACGAAGGTTAAGCTCCCGAAATTAATTTTTTATTAGCCAAAAACATGGGAAATTGTGTGAAATCAACATACATTTGTATAATAACACTAGAAGTAGTATCAACAGGTGAATCAAGACAATTAAATGGTACTATCAATGATCAAAAATAACATTAAGCTTACCAAATCAGAAACAGAGTAAAGACATAACTAAACAGTCGTTGATATACGCTTGCATACGAGTCTGCAACGCATTGGGACATTTTCATGTCTTTCCCCTCCTTCCTTCTCACCTACCAAATTAGGTAGGTACCTAATTATAAAGTCGCAATCTAAGTTGTAGTGTTGATCATAAAAGAATTGGTAATTAGACTCAGTTCTTCGATTAATGTAATAAACGTTGTATTATTGTTTAAATGAAACGTCGGCTAAGATTGAAGAGTGGATTTGAATTTGGCCAATAGATCTTGTTTATAACCTCTTGTTCAATGTCCGATTTCCGTTTAAGTTCGAGCGGCACTACCGAGTCCATATTGTACGGATACAACAATTGTACGAATACAACTGAAGCTTGTATAATATTGCCACGAATTAAATGACAATTATCTTACGACAACGGAATGCAGGTTGTATAAAACGTACAAACAGACGCACATGTAACGAGGGACATTTTATGTCGATTTGTATATATGATAATAACCGGAGAAGTTAAAGTTCCGTAGCAACGAATCGGTTGTAAGCGAAAATCATCAGAAACTTATATGAAGCTTGCATTCGTGTTGACAATATAAATTATTGAGAATGATCACCTGTGTGTAAACAATTATTTAAACAATCACGCTCATACCGCAGCTTGTCGGCCACGCAGTCCGCAGTGGTTAACGTAATAGAGAGTTCCTAAGAGATAAGTTCATTAGGGAACGGCCATATCTTTTGGCCACATCTAAGGCGAGCAGCCTTTGGATGCTAACCAATAAGTCCGGTTTGACAGAAGGTGGTGGGGGTAGGAGTGAATTAAAAAGTAACGTCACTTAACTTAGCACAACGCGAAATCCATTCAGCTTCAGTAGGTATACTAGTATCCGTAGGTATACTCACTTTTTTATCCTAAGTTGATATCGCAACAATCTAGCAAATTCTTTGAAAGACGCTTGGAGTAACTTTGAAAGACGCTGGCGATGGCGAGGACCGACGACACATGACGCGTTAAAAAAAAACGACAAAACGCAGCAAAAAGCTGTGCACTGTTACCCCTGAGTAAGGTTAAAACGATTCCTAAAGTTTGTGCTCTGGGAGATAACGCGCCTTATGTATAAGGCCGAATAAGTCGAACTTAAGGAAATAAGTTTGAACTTGGGCGACGCGCATGCGCAGTTGAGATAAATCCGAACACATCTTCCCGACTTTAGTCTTTAGGAACTCTCTAATATGGTTAGGTAAATCGAGAGCTATCCAACGAGTGGTGAACGATTTTTGTACGATGATAACTGGCGAAGATAAAGTTCCGTAGCAACGAATCGGTTGTAAGCGAAAATCATCAGAAATTATTTACACTCGAAGCATAATACGGGATTTCTTTTTGAAAAATAAACCAAATTTTTCATAAACGTTGATAAACGCTTGCATACGAGTCTGCAACGCATTGGGACATTTTCATGTCTTTCCCCTCCTTCCTTCTCACCTACCAAATTAGGTAGGTACCTAATTATAAAGTCGCAATCTAAGTTGTAGTGTTGATCATAAAAGAATTGGTAATTAGACTCAGTTCTTCGATTAATGTAATAAACGTTGTATTATTGTTTAAATGAAATGTCGGCTAAGATTGAAGAGTGGATTTGAATTTGGCCAATAGATCTTCAGCAGAGCGCTGAGCCTCCCTCCATTGTGCTTGAGCGCGTCGTTCTTCTGTAAGAATTTGGCACGTATGTATAATCTTTGCTTGGTGGTTGGAAACCATTCTCGCGGCTCTATCTCTTTCCAATTTGTATATGATAATAACCGGAGAAGTTAAAGTTCCGTAGCAACGAATTGGTTGTAAGCGAAAATCATCAGAAACTTATATGAAGCTTGCATTCGTGTTGACAATATAAATTATTGAGAATGATCACCTGTGTGTAAACAATTATTTAAACAATCACGCTCATACCGCAGCTTGTCGGCCACGCACTCCGCAGTGGTTAACGTAATATGGTTAGGTAAATCGAGAGCTATCCAACGAGTGGTGAACGATTTTTGTACGATGATAACTGGCGAAGATAAAGTTCCGTAGCAACGAATCGGTTGTAAGCGAAAATCATCAGAAAATATAACGTAACGGTATTTCGTCACTAACAATTTTTAGGTTGTGTGCCACGGCAAAGACATGAAAATGTCAATAATCTGTTTAAAAAAACGAGCCTAGGTAATTCGTGTTTTTGGGGGGCCAAAATTGGTGGAAACTAACAAAAATAGCCATTTCACATTGCACATGACAGAAACAATAAATGAACAGCCAAAATTTCTGTACGTATGTCCAGTAGAATAATAAACCCATGTGACAAGCGATTTTACATTATGTACAATCTTGGCTTCCCAGCGGTACATAATATTAATGTTCGCCAGCGTAACTGTATTACTTAACTATTAATATTTACAATACTCATGGAGCATCATTTGGTTGGAAAAATAATACCTAGGTACCTACCTAATTATCCTTTGGTAAATTATTTTGGTTGCGAAGCTCGATTGGATTGAATGTGGGTTGGGAAAGTTGCGTGACGCCTCGCATTTGATGTTTTCAGCTCCGAAGACGGGGATTTGAAATGCAAAACCTCAGGCCAGTCAAGTCCAGCGGCGGATCGGTAACGAAAAATCGTAACCAACGACGATCGCTATCAGCCCCGACGACCGACAGGTCGTTATAATGGGTTTCCGTGACCCCGCGGGACCGCGGATTACGTGATGAGGTCGTTCTCAATACCGGAACTGCGTTAACGGGAGCGGGGAATCACATTTGTCCTTTCCGTATCCCTTCCGAGTGTTAAGGGTCCGCGCCGGGTTTAAGGGGCCGATAACGTCGGGACGACGCGGACGGGGCAACGGGCTGAAGGGGGGTTTTCCAGCGATCAGGTTCAGCCGTTAGGGGCCTCGCATATGTTGCCTAACCTTCCGACGGTTTAAGGGGAGGTTTTCCCTCGGGTTTTAGTATGCAAGGGGTTTCCCGAACCATTACCCCCCCAGCCACCACTCCACAACCACCACTGTCGCAACGAGTCTTGGCCGAGTCGTTAACTAATAAACGGATACACGACGACGCTGCCTGCATTATCACCGCCTCCTAACTACACTTTTCTTCCGTCGCTTTCCACGTGACATCTTTCCCAAGTGGAATTGGACTTCGTGACAGTCTCCAAGTAATGCAAATTAGATAAATTCATCGTTTCAGTCTTCAGAAGTTCCAGAAGATTCAGCAGATCCAGAAATTCTGGCGGGAGGAGGAAGGGTCAAATCATATCAGCTTGAAGACCTTTGCTTTGTTCGCACTGGCTTTTTCTGACGGTTAGCTGACTCCTAGAAAACCGTAAGGAACCATCCATGATCCAGTACCGTCTTGATAAGCGTTTGAGAAGGGTTTGATTTTGATCATCTTTGGGAATCGAGAAGGCGCATGGTCAGTTCCTCGTCCGCCCTGTACCATTCGCATTAATGCGATCTCAGCCCGGCCAACGATCCAAGCGGCACTCGACAGAATGAAATATGCGATCTCACTCAAAGCAAATTATACACGTCTGCCAACTTGGGTGGGCAGTGTAGCTTCCTCACTTATTGTAATATGGACGTATATAATCAGATGGTAAAAAACTATTATGAGTCAAAATGATTGAATCGCGGAATCGCGCTGCAGCTCTTCAAGTCCTATATCAGCGATAGAGAACAGGCCGTCCATATAGGAAATGCAAAAAGTGACACTGCCTTTATCCGCGATTATGGTTGTTCTCAGGGTACCTCGATCGGACCGATCCTTTTTCTCATATACCTATGTAAACAGTTTGGTGATGAGGAACTTCTCTGGGAGCGTATACATGTTCGCGGATGACGTGGCCCTCGTAAATACAGGGAATACCTGGCGAGAAGCTCATGGCAAAGCAGAAAAAGACCTACGAAGTATAGGACAATGGATGAGCGCAAATATGCTCACTGTCAACGCCTCAAAATCTGCCTTCATGAATGTTTCGAGAAAACTCGACCCTTCTTCTTTGGCAGAAGATACCCTGGTCATCCACACCTTTACAGAAACACCCTGTAGCTGCCCAAAGATTAAGAGAGGGGATCACCTAGTGTACCTTGGAGTGACTGTTGGCTGCCGATTGAGGTGGGATCTTCATGTGAATTCTCTGTGCCAAAAATTAAGGAAATGTTCTTATGGTATCAAGTACGGTATCAAATATTTGTCCAAAGGGCTACCTACTCCTAAATATCTACAAGGCGCTATTTGAATCCATACTACAATACACATATTTGGGGGAGAACGTATAAATATTTGCTTGAAAAAAATTTTAAAATACAAAAATGACACTGAAAATACTTTTTAAGAAACCAAAACGCCATCCAACTGAAGATCTATTTAGGGAGCTAAATTTGGACACAGTCCATCAAACATAATATGTTAAGAATATGATCAAATTCATTAAAAAAGAAAACAGTATATTTTTTGTGGACGTCAGAAGAAGACAAAATAAACCATATAGACTGAAATTACCAAAAGTTAAAAGCAATTATGCTCAGATGACAACAAGATATGGAGGGATGCAATTAATAAACCAGAATTTTGATAAATTAGATGGAATCATGAAAATAAATAACAACAGGCTACTTCGAAAGGAGATAAATAAACTGTTTCACGATGACATAGACAAACAACCTCTTGCATTTTAATGACAGAAGGGTGAAGCACAGTCAATAGTAAACAGATCTGTGTAAGAATGATGATTGGAGCAGTAGGTAAGGGTTGAGAAATGTGCAGGTAAATAAATCAGGGTCAGATCAACTCCGTTCTGGGCCACAGTTTTAACTATCCAGCACGGTCATCCCAGTGTTATACCTACTATAATTTATTTGTATTTGAAGATGACAAATAAACCAATTCATTCATTCATTGAATAGTAATATACAGAGTAGTAATAAATTACCTAATATGCGTAATAGGCAGCAGCGGTGCGTGGGCTCTAAAAACGGTGGGGCACCAAACCAGAACACAAAACGAATAGATTTGTCTACAAAATACCCCAAGGCAACAACACTCCATCGTCGTACGGAAGCGTCCTCAATTTCTACAGCAAATTAGCTACCGAATTCATGTATAAAAACGCTGCAAATCCCTGCACAACGGTTTATTATTTTGTATAGAATACCCTCCTGTTACAGATCACAGCTCTATGTATAGATGTCTTCTATATAATATGATATGTACTTTTCTATTACATACATAATTATGTAGATCTCAGACCCTCCGTAGGTTAGTACCTAACCCCGTACTCGTTACTAGGTACCTACCTAAATCACGAGTTAATGTTGCTAAAATAATTCTGCCGATGACAAACAGTACCTAACAAAAAGAAACACACATAATGAAGTTCTGAAAAGAAATTGTTGATGAGGAGTGAAAAAAGTTGCAAAAGTACCTACCAACAAACTCCAGCCCCTTCTACGTAGATGGTATAATGAACCGTTGTGTAATAATTTACCGTTGAGTAATGATTTACCGTAGTAATAATTTACCCATCAATAATACTTCAACGTTTGTTCAAGTTTCACTACCTACCAACAAACTCCAAAAGAGCCATCATTTTTCAAATGAAATAATATCACAGAACAACCAACTCGACTTCATACTCCGCCAATATAATCAGGTGATCCCTACCAATGATTATCTCCGCCAAATTTCCTATTGTGGGCGCGTCTCTGGTTACGAGATTTGGTTTGAATTGTATACAATTTCATTCACACTGGAGTCGAAAATGCCTGTCGGTGCAAACTTCGGGGCCTTACTGTGAACGAACGGCTGGACGTACGATGCTCCGGATGGTCTTAAAAAACTCGCAAGTTC
The DNA here is from genome assembly GCA_954871275.1 of Leptopterna dolabrata. Taxonomy (NCBI): domain Eukaryota; kingdom Metazoa; phylum Arthropoda; class Insecta; order Hemiptera; family Miridae; genus Leptopterna; species Leptopterna dolabrata. The sequence goes on along the minus strand of OX940975.1, from coordinate 10,642,738 downwards.
AAGAACCATTTAAAACCGTAAAAGTATTTACGTAAAAAAATGGTATAGGCGTTTTGAAAATGTCAACCCCTATTTTGAACCCCTTAGAGATGACTCACAGTAACGTCGAGCTTCGAGGACCAACTAGTCGCCGAACGGAACCTATAACCCGAATTTCATCAATTTTTTTTCATGGTAACTAAGAAAAGTGGCCCGTACGGCGTACGGCGGACAGACAGAAATATTTTTATTGCAGTTTTGGATTCTACATACCTTGAAACGTAAACCATCAAATTTTGAGGGGGGGTAAGAATTGTTTTTTTTCATGCTCGATTCCAATGGTTCATTATTGAAAATAATAAACCAAAATATAGTAAACTAAAATATAACAAAACTATGACACGTCGGCCGGTACCTACTTGAATGGAGAAGCTATTGACTTGAAGCTAGGTAGTTATCTGTTTGTTAGGAAGCCGATCAATCCACAAGACCACACACGGCAAACAGGACAAAATTCAGGTATGCACCACCAATACAAATCTGTCATCAGAACCGGACCGAACGCAAAACGCACACAATTTGACGCAAAAAATTAAAAACTGACAACTGACTCAACAGAGAAAGCGATCAGAAACAGGATTGAATCGATTGTTAAAACGAACGATTTTGGTGTTGAAATCAGATTTTGGGGACAGGGCCCAAAGTGGGCGTGGTGAACAACATTTTTACTCGACTGAGCATGCGCGGATGGGCCACTTTTCTCAGTTGCCATGGCGGCACTAGGTCCCAGGACCCAGAACCAACCTTCCAGTTTCATAGGAGCCTAGGTTTTGATTTCGATTGCAGGACATCGATTACTGTCTCTTTATTCCGATAACATGCTTGGTCTATGGAGCCCACTATGGACGCTCTACCTACTAGAATATTGAATATCCATAGAATTTCCATTCCATAGCCAAAGAAATCTGACTAGTCGCTGTTGAAATTTGTGAAAAATGCTTGGTACAGTGTATGGAGGGAAATTCAGATGCCAACTCAACAACGGAGTTATTTTTTTTTACTTCTAGTGTTTCTGGGTGTCGGGGCAGTGGCCCAAGTTACCTTATGGACGCAACGCCCCTGTTCGTCCATGCTAAAGTTTATGGTATTTTTAAGTTCCATGCTATTAGCAAGTAATAAAAACTTCATTAAAAAAATGTTGAAATGTTTGATCCTATTACTGATAGGATCAAACATTTCGACATTTTTTCAAAATTTCATGTTCGAGCATGCGCAGGCGAATGTTACAGTACGATTCCAATGAAATTCATATAGAACTATCAAAGTATTATTCCTGATCGACTCTCCAAGTTTGAACTCATTTCAACGATGGTTAACAGTTTTGTGGGTACATAACATATATATCCTTCGGGTTCTATTATAGGCGGCCCACTACACAATGTGATTTGATCATGGGAAGCAGCGTCGCCTCATCCCGTTTTTCCACAATGAAAAATCTGCGCTCTAAAATGTCGTGTTTTGGGCTTGAGTTTGCACGACCCCGGTATGGTCTTATATTGGTCGTTGAAAGTGGCTGAGATCGCATTTACGAATGGTACTGTCTTCTGTGTACTGGAATGACGATCAGAAAACTGGCTTTGGATGGTCAGGAAAACGCTGCAAACAGCCGGTATTGAGTGCTATACAGCCGGAAAAGAGTCCGAGGATCACTGCGAACGGCCAAACGCCTTTCTGACGGTCAGATAACCGTCAGATGGTCACTGCGGACGAGCCTCCTTCTTCAGGAATCTTCAGGAATAAGGTATCTTCAGGAACAGCAACTGACTTTTTTTTTCGCCTTTCTTTCAAAATAAAATGGAACATTTTGGAAGGGAACATTCAATATTGTCCAATACCTTACCCGCGAGTTCCTCAAACAACGCAGCCGATTTATTTTTACTCTCGAAGATTATCTAATTTAGGTACTTACCTACGTTTTTACAGGCTAAAAGGATGCTGGTACCTATAATGTTGTTGGTACTTATAAAAATATTTTGGTACCTATAATGAACTTTGTTGGTACATACCTATAATGAAACTTGTTGGTACCTATAATGATTTTTGTTGGTACCTATAAAAAGATGTTGGTACCAATAAAAACCTCATCATGCTCATTCAAGCCACTCATTGGGCTTGCTCATTCGCCCGGTTTGACTTTGGGCCACCCCTAGGAGCAAAAATTGTAACTTTGGGCCATTGAGGGAAAGACCTAAAAGGCACAAAAGTAATAGCTTTGGGCCAAAAAAGGAAAGTCATGGAATGCGTAAGGGTTGGGGCCAATTCGTCGATTTATCAACAGCAACAATAACAGTCAAAATCGAAAGTAATAATAAGGTCATAGAAGTAGGAAGGTATTGTTGTGGTAATCCTTAGCTCATCCAACATTCAGGTAGTAGGTACATCTTGGTCCTGTTAAAAAAAAATAATGTAAATACAGTAACTGCGAATATTTAAATGTATTATGTAAATATAGTAACTGCCAATCAGTAAATATATAGTAATTATGGAAATAATTCACCTGATCTTAGCCACTTTCATCAATTTTCATTTCGTCGACAATGGGTTTATATAATAAATATTATAGTATGTTACTCACGCTGTCTAGGTAACTTAAAATGTTTTTACAACCTCGAATTTCTGCAACAGCTCATCCAACGTTCGGACCATATCTCTTCTTTCTTTTCGGGTAGTATTTCTACATCCTGTCGGCTGTAGTACATTCGAATCGGGCTTATCGGAACACTGATGTTCGCCCAAAACCGTCGCCGAACGTGCTCATCCTCACCTTCATTTGGCCCAAAGTCGTAGGTAACGCCCGTTCATTCTCATCCGTATCACTCCATTGGGGAATCCCCCACGAAATAGGTAGGTGAGTTTTCTCATAGTCATTGCACTATTGGCTTCGTTCAACAATCCCCTCACTCCCACCTTTAAAACAAATTACTTGGTAAGCAGCGAACTCGACTGAACTCTGCTTGGTAGGCAGCAATTACCTACTTGGCTTTCTATGAGTGAGTTAGTTTGATCCTCCAGCGATCGCTATGTACCTAATATATAATAGCCAGTTCAATCTACTTCTGTCAGTTTAATATTTATTAGTTATTTTATGTTCCCTCCCCTTGCTCGTCTATAGTATGAACACAAACACATAATACCGTCGTATAATCCTCAAAAAACATAGGCACTTTTGTAAATAATTATAATTTTGTTCATTGTAGGCCCTGATGATGGGATAAATATACATCCGGAAACCTCGGTAAAACTCTTCATCTATAACTGAACCTCAACATCCACAAAACTTTATTATTATTATTATTTACCAGTATATCTGCTCCTTTTGCGTAGATCACTGTTTTCTATGGTCAACACCTACCCTCCAGGAAAGCCCTAAACCGAGTAGGTACTGGACCCGGCGGGGCAATTACAGTTTCGTAAATATGCCGATGATTCAAGAATTCTATAATTAATTATCATTTTTGTTTTTATTCATTCATAAAGCCTTCAAAAAATACCCTCATGAATAAAATTTTAGAACAAAAATTTTCCATTAATTTCCAATTTTTTTTTCTCATAAACCAGATGAATTTCGATTATTGGTTTTCTTTAGTGTAATATTACCAACAATACAGTGAAAATCCCATTTTTTCCTAACCAAGTAAACCACAGTGTTACATCATTAGTTATAGTTGTTGTCAAGTTATTAGTGTTGTTACACAACCATATTGAGCATCATGGATTCACAAAATAAATTCATTCTCACATCAACTCTCGACTAATTAATAGTATCTGCAGAGAGATATTTCATTGGCGACGAGTACAAAAGGAAAATAGTAGGTACCTATGAGTAGTAGAAGAAGAGGTCATCGGTCACGTCAAGAGGAGGTACCAGAGGATAAGGGCGCAGGAGGGGACGACCGTCCTGACGTAAGATCTTTGAATAGAATTAAGATCGACATAAGGCCGTTCAATCCGGAAAATCAAATTTGGGAATACTACCTACCCTATTTTGAACTGGAATATTAAAGATAGCTAGCATTACAGATGCGGAAGAGCGGAGGGATTTGTTGCTCACAAAAGTAGGCGATCAAGCATTCAAGATGTTGGTAGACTATTTTCGACAAACCGTGGTAACAGAACAATCATATCACGAATTGGTTGGAGTCGTCAACAAATTCTACAATAAACAGTATACTGTTACTACAGATCGAGTCACATTTGCCAGGCGAAGTAGGTCAGAAGAAGAAGATGTTTCAAAGTTTAACAACGACCTCAGAGCACTAGCTGGCAAATGTCAATTCGGAGCATCTCTGGAAGAGCGCGTGAGAGACCAGATCATTGTAGGCATCAATGAAAGTTCGTGGCAATGTGAATTTTTAAAGGCTTTTCCCTGCAATGATCATACGTTAGCAGAAGTGGAATCGTTGGCTATTCGCCTTGAAAGAGGCAGGTTAGAGCAGAAACGGTTAGAAAACATTATGGAAAAGAAGCTTTCAGTCAATAAAATTAAGGAAAAACCAAACACCCACATACAGTCAGGTACTAAATACGTACTAGTAAGAGGGCAACACTGTTTTAAGTGCGGGAAAAAAGTCCACAAGGACAGCAGTACATGTCCTGCCATGAATAAGACTAGCTTCAAGTCGGATTAGCAGATGGGCTCTCACTCTGATGGAGTTTGACTACAGCATTGAATTTATTCCAGGAAAAGACAACAGCCCTGCAGATGCTTTATCACGATTACCACAGAAAGTTACAAAAGAGGAAAACAAGAACGAGTATGGAAGAAAGATTGCGCAAACTAAATTAAAAGATATAGGTGTATCAAAAAAATTGTTGAAGGTAAGAACAGAAGAAGACCCAAAGTTGAATAAAATAACAAGGTACATACTGCAGGGTTGGCCAAGTAAGGAATATTTGGCGGAGGATTTGTGGACATTCTTCGAAAAGAAGGAAGAACTGTCATATGAGGTAGGCATTCTACTTTGGAAAGGTCGAATTGTGGTGCCTGCGTCCCTTCAAAAGGATGTTCTGCACATTTTACATGAGGGACATCCTGGAGTTTCTGCCATGAGGTCAATTGCTAGAATGCACATTTGGTGGCCCGGGGTCGATAAGGAAATTGAGGAATTCCTGAGGACGTGTAAGCCCTGCCAAGAGAACAGGCCCTGGGACCCGGAATCACCTTTGTATTCCTGGAATATTCCAACAGAACCTTGGTCACGGTTGCATGTCGACTTCGCGGAATCGTTTGAGGGTCATAATTGGCTGATAATGGTGGACGCAATGTCAAAATGGCTGGCGGTTTTAGAAGATATTTTTGCGAGGTTTGGGCTGCCTAAAGTGATAGTCTCCGACAATGGACCACAGTGGACTTCCGAAAATTTCAAGGCCTTTTGTAGGCGTAACAATGTGAGGCACGTATTGACAACACCTTACCATCCTAGATCCAACGGTTTAGCAGAGAGGATGGTCAGAACCTTCAAGCACCGGTATGGATCAAGTAGGAGTAGTGAGCAGGACCTGCGGACTCGTCTTAACCAGTCCTCTAACCTCGTCTGTTGTCATACAGGATAACTAGCCATAGGACTACAGCGCGAACGCCTGCAGAATTGATGTTAGGGAGACAGCTGCGAACCAGGATCAGTTTGCTAAAGCCAGATCTGGCAGCGAGATTGGACGAAGAAATGGTAAAACAAAAACTACAGCACGACCGACTTCCACTCAAAGAATTTTTGGAGGGGGAGACGGTGTGGGTGAAACGCCGAAAAGAGGACAAAACGTTTGCAGAAGCCACGGTGAAGAGGAAAATGGGACCGTTATCGTATGTGGTCGGGATAGATGGAGTGGAGCGTCGGGTGCACGCTGATCACATGCGAAAGGCACAAGGGTCCTAAAGGGGGAGGAGATGTTGCATCATTAGTTATAGTTGTTGTCATGTTATTAGTGTTGTTACACAACCATATTGAGCATCATGGATTCACAAAATAAATTCATTCTCACATCAACTCTCGACTAATTAATAGTATCTGCAGAGAGATATTTCACACAGCTTGAGAAAAATGGTGAATAGTGTTTTAAACACAGGGTCTGCAGGCCCTGCAGAAGAAAGGATCGGTTCGACAGCTATTTCCGAGTGCAAACAAATCCTGGCTTTTTGGCACGGGTGTCCTGATGCGGGAGTGAAATCTGTTGATCGGACCGTTATTCTCGCTGTCCACATTATCAGTGGCACATTTTCTCTCATTACTTGACCCATTGAGTGCCCGTCAAGGTGGTTCTATTCACGTGGAAATCTGCAGTCTACGTCGTTTCAAAGCGGTCAGTTATTGGACACCCGTGACCCCGGGCTTTATCGACGTCACACGCCCTTGTCACTACGTTAACACAATAAGCTAACAATGAAACGCGATAACAATATCCACACTCCCCGCCTCCTTACCGTTCAACAATAAAGTTAACGAGTGTCGGTTTCACTCGTGTCCCTGCCAAGAGCTCGTGATTGGCGTTTCAGTGACGTACTCACGTCATGTCACCAGCCGCGACACCCGACACGCTCATCCCCCTCTGTCTGAGATGACGACGGCCTTTTAAAATAGCCCGGGCCTGTGATGAACTCGAACTTGTGATATTTGATCGAAACAGGGCCACAAAAACCCTGCCACAGAATCGCCTGTTCTGATAGAATAGGTATGTCGGAATGTGGCAGTTCGTTATGTAACAGCTATAAAGGTAAGAATGTGGAAGGTTGAACGGTTAATCTCAACGGTGTTTTCAGGGAAGTGATGGACGAGTTGCGTGGGGTTTTTTAAACACGTGAAAGGTTCTGCTAGATCAAAGAAAAACGGAGTTATTGAAAAAAATAGTCTATTTCCACTAATACAGGAAAAAGCACGAAAAACCCTGTTTTATCGGTTTCGTTGATCAAACCATCGTCAGTAACAAACAATAACGGTTATTGTTTGCTACTGACGATGGTTTGATCACCGAAACCGATATAAAAGTGTTTTTCACGTTTTTCGTTTTTTCGTGTACTTATTAGTGGAAATAGGTAGTCTATTTCCACTAATACAGGAAAAAGCGCGAAAAACCCTGTTTTATCGGTTTCGTTGATCAAACCATCGTCAGTAACAAACAATAACGGTTATTGTTTGTGTTTGATCACCGAAACCGATATAAAAGTGTTTTTCGCGTTTTTCGTTTTTCGTGTATTAGTGGAAATAGGTAGACTTTTTTTTCTTTTTTTTTCAATAACTCCATTTTTCTTTGAAATGAGTTCCACGATTTCTTCGCGAGTGATTTACTTCGTCTCTGCTAGATCCTTGGAGATCATAGCATTTATAGGAAGCCAGTCCATGCACACTATTATAACTACGTTTTGAGACTGAAACATGATTTATTAGGTATGTTACGTTCTATTGTATAATGTAAGAAGAAGGAAATCAGACGTCAGAAGAGGGTATGACATCGCGCAGTGATCGACCCCATCCCGAAGTAATGCTGAACAAGTGATTCCAGGTTGGATTAGATTAGGTCAAGATGATAAGGTTTAGTGGGTTTTTAGTGAGTGAAACCTCACAAGGCTGCGGAGTGCGAACCCTCCAAAGCGTAAGCCTTTTAACATTTTCCCACAGTTTCCCTCGTTAAAAAAAATGAATTAAATTAAATAGAATAAATCTAGAAATTTTTCAGAATCTCAAATTCAACCCACTTTTTGTTATGGCGGATCATTACTCTTCGAAATCATGTTTCCACTTGCCAGTACAAGCATTTTACTGTAGCCAACCTCGGAATTTTTATTTAGGCCAAACTCCTATAATACCGCAGGGAGTGACATGTGAAAAAATATACATCTAAATATTGAACCTATGTATTGTAATAAGACACATTTAAAGACGTTGAACTCCAGGGATGGATTCAGAATGCTATGAAACGGAAAAGAAGCGAAATATTTTTCAAAAATTCATGTATGTAGAAACGTCTACTAAACATACTGTATCCTTTGCAATCCCACAGTTTTTCAGAAAATTCCCTAAAAGGAATTCCGGAGGTCACCAACTGGTTCTCCGCATTAATTAGTTGGGTAATCAAATGCAAATAACAAAGAAATAACATCCCATCTGTATTTTGTAAATTACACATTGCACCCTCTTCTCCTTTGAGGCTCTCTAATTACGAAGTTTCCCCTCCACCATGAAGACGTTTTGACTGACAGTTAGAGTTAGAACTTCTATAAGATGTAATCATGATATCGTGTCGAAAGATGTAATGATGGGGAGCGCTTATCTACAACAACGGATGCCGGGGTTTTGCACGCTATATTTGTCAGCTCCTTAGTCCCCGACTGTATAATTAACGCATTTCGGAGTTCAACATTTTTTTTAGGTTTTCAACGACAGCGATAATTATTGAGGGACCGAGGGTGATAATTTGCGTAGAACGGTCCAGGTCCGCGCCGGAGACTCGGACGGACTATGTCGGAGCGCCAATTAATGATATATATAACACTGATTCGAAGGCAGGTTTCGAAGAAGTGATAGGTACGTCGTACCAATCGACGTGGCTTTCGAAATGAACAGTCTGAGATGTTCAATAAAAAGTGTGTTCAGTAGCCCACTGGAAAATCCTTTGCTCGTACGGGGATTTTCTCACGTAATTTAGGAGGCGTAGTAAACAAACTCAAGCTACCAAACCCGAAGGGGTCGTTGCAATTCCACCAGACGTGTATACTACTCCACTGGTGTCGATATGCTACCTGGTAAGGAGGACATCAATCTATTCTACCCGACTTCAATTCCACCGCACATTCACTCCCACTGGAACGTGTGGGTTATAAGAAATACTGGTTTATTAACCAAAAAAATGTATAAAATACGATTTATCTTCAAGCATCAATGATAGAACTAAGTGGAATGTGGCATTTACGTTAACAAAAATAAATGGATTATGGAGTTTGGGAACAGTGTTAATGTAGTATGAATAACTGGCCGAAAAATAGCGTGTAATGCGAAAAGTTCTATCAGCGAAGATCGTTGTCGGTGTACACAGTTCTTTGAAGTTGTTGGATGTTGCAATACTCGCTATTTATATTGTTGGCAACATCAAGAATTTGTAGGAACGATTCTCCTTCAAAAAATATCACTTCTGAACCTTTAAGGATTCCGCAGTGTCTCTTGGTAATCGTGGATGTACAATTTCGTAATGAAATATTTCTATTGGCATCACCATTTATACACGTCGATAAATTTTATGAAATAATTTTTGTGATAATTAACACTATCACAGACTGCAACTTCGGACAAAATAAAGCTACACTGCCGAGAAATCGCCTACACGTTCGTCGTTCATACTGAACTGTCGAGATCGAGAGACAACCGGACCGGTGGGATTGTTATCGGTTCATCTGGTGGGTGAAAGTAAACAAGTGGAACTGCAAGGTCGGATTAGTAGTATTCTTGAGCCCACATCAACTCGTTCAGGACTTGAGACTCAACGATCCCAACATTAGCGAAATCGAAGAAAAAACGATGTTCCACGAAGAATATTTCCGAGCCACCCAGTCGGTCTCAAGTGGAGTGGAACAGTATATTCAATGAAACGTCAGATGTTGCTGTATAGGTTTTGACGCCTGTCAGTTACATCGCAGAATACGAAAAACAGCTAATTTGGACCTTACGACTTAACTTGAAATTTGGAAGGTCCTCATGCATCACCTGATGTGGTACCTAACTTCATAGATCGAAGCGCACATTACAATGTTCGACGCCGCCACTGGCGCCTTTGGTCAGTGGCGGTGTCCAGCACTGTGCTTTTATCTATGAAGGTAGGTACCACATCAGTTGATGCGAGGGTTCACCTTCCAAATTTCAAATAAAGTCGTAAGGTCCGAATTAGCTGTTTTTTCGTATTCTGCGATGTAGCTGACAGGCGTCAAAACCTATAGAGCAACATAATATGACCAAATAGGACTGATTGGCGCCTTTGGTCGACACCTCAGATTAGAAAAGAAGAGCATGAAGTAACACTGAGGCAGTGGCAGCTTCAGTGGGAATCTCGTAGCAGGGTAGCGTCGACTCACGTGCTCATGGTTGGACAGGAGGCATGGAGAGGTGGATTTCTACATTACAATGTTCCTGTCAGGCCATGGATATTTTCGGTCTTACCTTCACAAGAGGGAGATAGCAGACACAGCCAAGTGCTGGTACTGCAGTACAACGAAAGACGTCAATATACGTTTTTCTATTGCCCCAGATGGATCAGAGAAAGGGGAGGTGCTGGAAGAAGAGGCGAGTGAAATCACACCAAACAACGTGATCGAGAAGACGATCTCTAGCCAGGAAACCTGGGATAGGATTGCGGCCTGCGTAGTCCGAATCCTCAGGTCAAAAAACCTGGACGACCCAATCCACAGGTGCGACCCCATCCTGAAGTAATGCTGAACAAGTGATTCCGGGGTGGATTAGGTGAAGAGGATAAGGGTTAGTGGGTTTTTAGTGGGTGAAACCTCACACTGCTGAGGAGTTCGGACCCTCCTAAGCGATAGCCTTTTTCAAGAATTTCCCACTGTTTCCCTCGTTAAAATATATTTAAAAAAGTTAAATAAATCTCAAAATTTTAGATTTCTCGAACACTACTCCTTCTCAGAACAGCTGTGGTGATGTGACTGGGAATGACGTGTTATCAATTATTCATCGAAATTAACTGCACACCTTCTGTGGTAAGCCATTGTACGATGTAGAATAATAAGACAAATAAACCTTCCGTTTACCACAAATTTATACTTAAGCTCGAAGCTTTCCACTCAGGGCATCACATGAACACAGATAACAGTGAAACCTACTAACTTCTTGACCTGACCTGGCATGTCGTTTTAGTGGGTGAAACCTCACATTGCTGAGGAGTGTGGACCCTCCTAAGCGATAGCCTTTTTCAAGAATTTCCCGCTGTTTCTCTCGTTGAAATAAATTTCAACACGCCTATTCGGCCTATTCAGTATATCGGAATTCTCAATTTCTGTCGAATTTGTCGTTGAAAAATGCTTGGTATGTTTTTTTCTGGGTCTACCTAAGTGAGGCTCCTGGTCAGCGGATCCACCAGTGTAGACCAACATTGTTGAAAGCTCGACTCGAGGTGTCTCGGAACAAGGTGTTAAATTCTCATCCTGTTTTGATTGGACCGTTTAAAAAGGCTTGTACGTACCCGCGAGCCGGTACCACAACCGTCAACCGGTTTGGGATTCTAATCCACCCTTGTAATTGATGTTAATATCGATCGGAGGCTGGGACCGCTCGCCGACAAAGAGAATTCCCCACCCTATTAGGCTACTGACTATAATCGACTCTAATTAGATCATCCTCCGTCGCAAGACCGTCCCTTTCCTGCTATTGTAATAATTACAGTATGATAAAAAATAAGGTGGTGGAAGGGGGGGGATAATATTAATAAACCATTAAGTGAATGATAACTATAGCCTCTAACATATTTTAATTGTTTCTTCGACGCTGGTTGTAGGTGAAGTTACGTGCATCGCAACACTACACACCTATTTTGACCCCCTGAGTCGAAAACTATTGAAAAACGCTGCAAAGCCCTTGTTACATGTCTTTATTATTATATTGGACACACCTACAGAAATGTGGGCTGTTAATTTATTGTTTCTTTCATGTGCAATAATTTAAATAGCTATTTTTGATGGGTTCCACCAATTTTGGTCCCCAAAAACACGAATTAGGCTCCTGCTTTTTATTATTTTAACACAGAATGTGTTTTAGCCATGGACTAACTAGCCAAAAAAGCTAACGAAATTTCGTAACGAAATTTGGGACGACAACATTTCTAATGATTTTCACGTACAACCGATTCGTTGCTACGGAACTTTAGCTTCGCCAATTATCATCGTACAAAAATCGTTCACCACTCGTTGGATGGCTCTCGATTTACCTAACCATATTACGTTAACCACTGCGGAGTGCGTGGCCGACAAGCTGCGGTATGAGCGTGATTGTTTAAATAATTGTTTACACACAGGTGATCATTCTCAATAATTTATATTGTGAACACGATTGCAAGCTTTATATAAGTAAAGACATAATTTTAAGACCAAACAACCGATAAACGAATTATCTCTTGGAGATGTAGGAGTCTTGGAGATGAAGCTCGGACTAGTTTATGTTTAACAAAATTTTTATGAAGTGCACTCGTGAGTGTGTATATAAGAAGCTGTGAATAAGGCACCACCAGTTACGACGAAACATTAGTGGGAGGAAGTTAACCAATCTTCAACCGAAGATTGAAGACGGGTTTATGTGAAACGCGTGAGCTAAAACACATTCTGTGTTTCTATAATTTCGTCCGAAGTATGGAAATAGAGGTAACCGGGGGTCCAGGGGGCTTGCCCCCTGGCGAGGCGCAGAGCGCCGAGTTTTTACAAATTATCTTTGGTCACTGATAGTCCATTTAATTGTCTTGATTCACATGCTGATACCTACTTCTAGTGTTACTATACAAATTTATGATGATTTCAGACAATTTCTCAGATTTTTGTTTCATAAAAAATGAATAATGGGAGCTGAACCTTCGTGACAACTTCAATTCTTCACTCTTTCGTCAAAATCGACTTCATATATACGATCTTCTCGCCTTAAAAAACATAGAAAACGATACCTCACAACTTTTCCCCCATAACATCTCTGGGTGTATTCCCATTGGCTGCCTAGCTTCGGGGCACAACTAGGACCCAGATGTGTTCCCAAATGGGGACTCAAATTACGTACGAAAGAGCGAAGATATTAGACCAAAAGTTAACGTAAATTTAAGGCAGAAACTTCGTTAGAACCTCAATTTACCACTCTTTGGTCAAAATCGACTTTATATTCGACTTCCCGCCCTAAAAAACATGGAAAACCTCATAAGCTCATGTTACTAAAACACCAAAAACCCCTATTTTTACACCCATTTTTCATTCATAACACCCTTGGGTATATTCCGATCGGGCTGCAAAGTTTCGGGACACAACTAGGGCCCGAATGGAGTCTGTGTGCGAAGGAACGAATTTTTTAGACCGAAAATAAAGTAGTTATGGGTATTGCTTACGGCGGATGGGGATTCTACGCATCTTAAAACGTAAAAGAAAACATTTTGAGGGGGTGTTATAACGATTTTTTGCTGATCGAATACATAGTTTTATTATCCACAGAATAATATACCAAAATAGATGAAAAATCGCTGTTGAATGTTGAGGCAATCAAAACCCTTCATGCATTCATGGTTTTCATTAATTAGGTATAATATGCCTAATGTGATTGTTGTTTAAATTTGTTTAATTTTTTTAAATTTACCTAGTTCATTTATTTAATATTACGTCCTCTATTACAGATTAACAATATCGTATAAATGTCTATACACTTGAATACCAAACAACAATAATTATATAACTTCCAGTAAGTAAATTGCAGTGAGTCGCACATCACACTGAAGTCAAGTGCATCCATAAGTTGCGGTCCTCCTCCACAGCCTCATTTCGCACTACCTATTTATTCTATGGGTGTTTGCCCAGGTGCCTACCTATTTTAACAACGAACTAAATTTATATTGTCTTAAGCGGAGTGTCCGAGCGGGCTAGAGCCTCCGATCTTTATATTATACCCCTGTTTGGGATAAAAGTTAGCGTCGTCTCTCGTTCTCATCTCGGGCGGGCATCACTACAAGCTTTGAAAAGCTTGCATGTGCTTACCCGACCAGCGATTAGCTCTTCACCTCTCACAGTAATCATGTGAAGCCTACAGGGAATAAAAGAACGAAATAACGATTGAGTAAAAAGTTCCCCTGGGATATACCCAATGATGTCAAATCCAGGGTTAAAAAAGACATTTTTTTCCATTTTAGCGAATTTTCGAAGAAAAGGAAGCTATTGTTCTCGGTCCAAAATTTTTAAAACTCGAATTTCCGAAAGATTTTTATACCAAAATCCGTTTCAGACCATCCTGAATTCACTGCCGAAAGACACCAAAAATTATATGTATATATATATATATTTATATATTTATATATTTATATATTTATATATATATTTATATATTTATATATGTATGTGTCATTCCAGACGATAACTCTCGAAAGAATTGAGATAAAAAGTTCAAATTTGCACGAAAAATCTGTCTTGGCAATCGACAGGCTAAGTTCGAAGATGGGCAGAATCGGGTCACTCTAAGGGGGAGTTTTGGGGAGTTTTAGGGGGGGAAAATTACCCATAAATTCCCAAAATGAAAAAGTTTGACAAGTGACACCTCATTTTAAAGATTTTTGTACGCTGAACACGATGGTGAAATCAGAATTGCGATATCTCATTCCATTCTCAAACTGGAGCACTTTGAAGATGAAGGAACGTGGTTATTTCTTGAGATGTTCTTCCTGGTTCGTCTGCTCTAATCTGATAACGGAATGGGATATCGCAATTCTGACTTCACCATCGTGTTCAGCGTTGGAAAATCTACAAACCGAGGTGTTACTCGGCAAAAAATGGAACAAAAAATTTGTTACGTAGGTATCCAATACCTACTCTTCTGGTATTCAAAACATTTTTGATTTCCCCCTCCCCCTCCTTCCACCCCAAATTTTACTTTGCGTAAAACTACTCCTGTTTTAATTTTGTATGGTATCAAGTCGGGAAAACAATGGCCGAAAATTAATTTTCAGAAAATTTTAGGCGGAGGAGGAAGATGCCGAAAACTTCGAAAATTCGCTCTTATAGCCATGCTGCATGACTGTGGTTTTTTTATTTATTTTTTCTTACATTTATCATGATACAAGTTACCTTTGCAACGCGCTGGTCGTTTGACTCGTGCTGATACGACATTAACTTTATTATCCATTTATCGTTTTCCTTTATCGCCGTTATTTCCTCAAACTTTGAAACATTAAAAAAATGAGTTAAAATTTCGACATGCTCGTCAAAAGTCATGTCTATATTATTTTATTCGAAGAGAAAAAGTGAGCGAAAACCACAATCGAATGTGACCGAGAGAAAGGCGTAGGAAGGAAGGGGGAAGCACGCGGGATTGCGTCAGGTCAGTCACACGTGCACACCTAGAATTCCTGAAATCCCTTTTTGTTCACATTTTGAGCAGGTAGCTCCATCATTTCGTCAGGTCAGTCAACCACCCATTCCTGTGTAAAAGGCTTGTTCATAATATTTTTTGAGTCGTGTTATTATTCCGATCTGAAAGCTTGTTCGTTTAATTTCTGATTTGCGAGATGGCGGACGTACTAGCGTGGAGTAAATACGTGATAGGTAAGTCGATTTACTAGCTTTATACAAATCTCTTCCTTGTATAATATATATGAAAAATTAAAACGGAAAAGCATAAACACAAGAACCTGAAAGAGGATGCGTACCGCAATTTGATATTTTTTTCTTGTCATCCATGCTAAAAAAATTTTAAACCGTCTGGAAAATTTTCTCTTTTATCTAAAATTATTCACTTTTCAATTCCATCTATTCAACAAAAGCAGTAACCATTTCAGTTATAAATTGACTCGAAGTAGGTAAATCCAGAATATTCGACGAGAGGGAAGAAGCAGACACTAACACTACAAACGGGTCAATTGGGCATTTATCCCGAGCGCCAATGTTCAAGGGGCGGCAGAATTTGAGGTGCGAAAAAATAGGCCAAAAATACTTGTAGGACGGGGAAAATAAGTTATTTGGTTTTCAAAAAAAAAATTTCTAGTTTCTCTGTGATCACCTATGTTTTCAGGTGGCACAACTGGCAAGCAATTACTATATCAACTTTATTTTGGTTGATTATTTTCATTAATAAAACTTTGGAATCGAGCATGACCAAAACATATTTTAACCCCCCCAAATTTGGTTGTTTTCGTATCAAAGTACGTAGGATCCGAAAATGGGATAACAAAATTTCAGTCCGTCCATCGTACTTTGCACTTTCCTTAGTTACCGGGGACCTAAATTAATTAAATTTGGTTTTTATGTCGCATTTGGGGTCTAGCTGGCCCGCAAAGCTCGGCGTACAGTCCATCATGTCTAACTGAACTTTCCCGAACGCCGTAGCTCGAAATTTTTTAATAGAAGTTTTGCAACGTTTTAACAAATTTTCAAAGAAAATGAAGCTATTGTAATGGGTCCAAAATTTAAATAACGTGAACTTTTGAATTTTTTTTTATAGGCAAATCCGTTTCAGAGCATCCTGAAAATTCATCCCTAGATTTTAACAAAAATTTACAAAAATTTTACGCACCTCAACAATTGAGTCAAGGAACCTTCCTGACCTAAACTATTTATTGATCAGCGGTCAAAATCCTCAAAGCGCATATATATTTATTTATTTATATGTCACTCCAGACGATATCTGACCTTGGGCATTTCGTCAAAATGTTTTTGTATTGCCAAACAAAAGGATGAGTTCGAAGATGAGCAATTTTAAAAAATTCTGAGGGGTAAAATTTGAGATTTTAGAGATAAAAAATCAGTAAAACAGGCTAAAACCGCGAACAATTGATATAAAATCACTGAAGTAGAATTGAAGGGTGAGTAAATACAGAAAAATACCGTTTCAGTTGTTTTTTATACGGAATAGAGGTCCAATTTGGATTTTTGGGAGTCAAAAATTGGTATTAAGGGATAAAATCCGCATTGCTCACCTGACGTTGTGCGGGATGGTGATTCACGATAGAAACAGGAACTATATCGATGATAGAAATATTTTTCTTAAAAAATGAATGGGTCAAATTTGACTTTATAAGGGTCAAAAATAGGTTAAAATGGCTAAAATCACGAAAAAACTATATAATATTACGGAAAAGGGTATGGTTTCGAGCTAGGCACATCCTTTTTTCTACATAATAGCGCGAATATTTATTTGAAAATTCGCTGTTATAGCCATGCTGCACGACAAGAACTTTTCAAATTGATCTGGAACTAAGAATTTTTTGAGACCACCTGGGGCATTCGTTTGCACCGAAAGGCTTCGTCAGTTTGATCTTGAATGTGTATACATCCAGCCCAGATAATTATCATTGCTAGAAACACCTGCTTATCGTCACGGACGGCTGTATGAAATACAGTTATTATTTAATTTATTTTAAGAAGGGCAATTTGAAGAAATAACCATATTCTGGATTTTGTTTATGGATACTTTTGGGTTATTATATTCAATAATGAACCTTTGGAATCGACGACGAAAATGCTATAACCCCCCCCCCCCCCCCCATCATCTCGAAATTTCATGGTTTACGTTTCAAGGGACGTTGAATACGTATGTCGAATAAAAATAGAGAGTTGTTACCACCATTTTCCGAAAAACGCAACTCTAAAACGTAACTCTGTTCTAGGGTGACAAATTCGGATGCTAACTATCCAACGTAAGTTCCATAAGAAAGTTACGTGTTCACGCAACTCCGGACATAGGTATTAGAGAGTTGTCGCAACCATTTTCCGAAAAACGCAACTCCAAAACGTAACTCTGTTCTAGGGTGACAAATTCGGATGCTAACTATCTAACGTACGTTCCATGAGAAAGTTACGTGTCTACGTAACTCCGGACATATTTGAAGTGACGTTAACGTAATAATTTGTCAATGATATATGTATAATTTGTCTGTCAAGTTAACCTCTTTATTTCTCAAACTAGCTCGTAACATAATTATTCAGTAATCGTTTCTATGAGTATTGAACAATTTCTAGAAGAAAAATCGTGCCCTTTTACTGTAAAACCGTACTCACGGCACCGTGAGACCTAGGGTCCTTCCTATAATTTTACATACCCGCAATACTTGCTAATTACAAGGCACTCACTTACCGTGCTCATGGCTTTCGGATGGCAATGCTCAAGATGAATAGGTAAACGAACCACATGAAGTTCAAGCTTCCAAATATACCTAAAGAGAACGCAAAATAAAGACAACGCAAACGGTGGAAAACCTTCCCGAGGCCAGCTCCTCCTGTCTTTCTATAAAATTCGAGGTGACGCGATAGGGTAGCCATGGAAATCGAATTTGGTTATCCGCGAAGAAGTGTACTTTAGTCCATGGCTAAAACACATTCTGTGTTAAAATCATGAAGGTAATTCTTTTAAATGTGGCCGAAGTTTCACAGACAACTTCTTCATGAACTTGTAGGCGGGAAGTTGGCCATCCCTTTGAGCAAAACCACCTTCCCATCGGGCGTGGAAGATAACATTTACACCCATGGTTCTTACGACTTCGACAAACCCACCGAAGCTCTCCACACTTCAGTTCTTTCTGGTATGTAAATTAATCATTTTCATGAAAAATGAAAAAAAAAGTCAGGACCGCCTTCCTTCCATTACAGTAGGGAAACTGACAATCTCATCGAAAGATAGTGGCGAGAACGCCCGGGCGGTGTTTTGACTCAGTCCCGGGTGCCTTGGGGTAAAAGGTCGTGAGAACGCTTGTTTCATTTTTGCCCTCGACCGGGTACACACCGTAATCGCTAATAGATCGTCTTCTACTTTCACTGCTCCCTTTCGAAAAGCTGTGTACACAACATAGGCCTCCCCCCTTCCAATGCCTCGGAATTCGCACTTCTTCACTGGGCCTCGATTTCAGGTAGCTACCTGAGGTGGGCCGAGTCAACTCCTGGAACACCGTCTCAGCGTTGAGCGAGCGGTCCGGCTGGCCTTGTGGAGTGCCCCTCGCCCTCACCCATCCAAAAGCTCATAGAAAGCTCAACCCTCGCTTCTCTCTCTTGCTTGGTTGAGGTACTGGCTGTTCATTTATGCAAATATCGAACTATGTATACCATATACCAAATTTCGTGAATTTTGGTTCATGGGGACTAAGGAAAAAGCCGCGGACGACGTAGCGCGAACGGACGGAAATATTAGAGAGTTGTCGCAACCAAAAATTGACGATCGGGAGAGAGAACGTAAACGAAAGTGTTACGTTGGAGACGTAAGTTTTAGCGTTTTCAAGACTTGCGTTGTCCAGTACCACGTAACTATTGTAAAGATGCGTGTCACGCATCTCAAAGCTACGTTCTACGTAACTCGTAAGTAAACTTCTTCGCGGATAACCAAATTCGATCACCATGGCTACCCTATCGCGTTACCCCGAATTTTGTAGACAGACAGGAAGAGCCGGCCTCGGGAAGGTTTTCCACCGTTTGCGTTCTCTTTATTTTGCGTTCTCTTTAGGTATATTTGGAAGGTTGAAATTCATGTGGTTCGTGTACCTATTCATCTTGAGCATTGCCATCCGAAAGCCATGAGCACGGTAAGTGAGTGCCTTATAAATTAGCAAGTATTGCGGGTATGTAAAATTATGCGAATGACCCAAGGTCTCACCGTGCCGTGCGTGTGGTTTTACAGTAAAAGGGCACGATTGCTCTTCTAGAAATTGTTCAAAACTCATAGCAAATCATCAAAATGGAATAATTACTATTACTGAATAATTATGATACGAGCTAGTATGAAAAAGGTAACGAAATTTCGTAACGAAATTTCGTAACGAAATCTGGGACGCTGTTATGAAAAATTTCTAATGATTTTCACGTACAACCGATTCGTTGCTACGGAACTTTAACTTCGCCAGTTATCATCGTACAAAAATCGTTCACCACTCGTTGGATAGCTCTCGATTTACCTAACCATATTACGTTAACCAATGCGGAGTGCGTGGCAGAAAAGCTGTGGTTTCAGTTGAAAACTTCTTCCTTCGGAAAGACTTGACAAGTTCCAACAAGGCCAACAAGGCCACAACACCAAATTGTTAACCACACCTCCTTCCAGCAACAGGAGACAGTCCTAAGTCTGTTGAAGTGGGAAGGGAAATTTGGGTGCCCAAGGTAAAGATCAACTTCTTCCCCACCCAGATGCCCACAGTAACTTCGGTGCCTAGGATAACGCTTTTTCGGGCCCAGGTACCCAACGTATGTTCCCGGAGAAGGTTGAGTAGGAAACGGCAGAAACCCCGCTGGTGGTGGACGCTCCTCGTTCGTTCTTTCCACTGGACGTGGTTGTGTGATGGGAGGGGGGGGGGGGGTTTAGCCCGAGTCCTCTTCTTGCCTCTTTAGTACAGAGTCACCCCTGGTTCGTGAACAGAGTTCAACATTGAAAAGGATTCTTTCCAGATTCCTAGAAGTGATTCAGTGGCGTAGCCAGGGGGGGGGGGGGGCGTTAGGGGGGTCATAACCCCCCCATGGGCTCGAAAACTAGCACAAAATTAAATCTTCACGAATGATATCAATCACAACAGTAACAAACAGTTAAATAATCTTAAGTTTATTAGGTTACAAACGAGCAATGTGAATATTTCTGAAATATATGAATGTGAAAAAATTTCTATAATCAAAATAGTCCCTAGTTCTGCCGTGAATCACCATCCCACACAATGATACCTACCTATATATTTTAGCTCTTAATACCAACTTTTGACCCCCCCCCCCCCCATCCAAATTTGACACCTAGTCTGTACGTAAAACAATGAAATGGTATTTTTCTGTCTTTACTCCTCCTTCCATACCACATTCAGTGATTTTATATAGCAATTTTAGTCGTTTTTACCAGTTTTTTACCCTTAAAACAAACTAGACCCCCTTAGAACATTTAAGAATAGCTCAACATCGAACTCATCGTTTCCTTTGGCAATGAGAACATTTTGGCGAAATTTGGAACTTTTATCACGTACCCAAGGTCAGATATCGTCTGGAGTGACACATAAATAAAATATAAATATACGTACAAATTGTGTTAAAATCTAGAGATGAACTCAGGATGCTCTGGAACGGATTTGCCTATAAAACAATTTCAAAAATAATTCATGTTCTGAAAATGTTGGAAACATTGCAAATACTTCATTTTCTTTGAAAATTTGCTAAAATCTTTGCCAAATAAATATGTTTTATTTTACAGTTGACTTACCTAATTACCTGTAACATTAGTGCTTTATTAAATTTACATTCAGCTCTGTAAAGTCAAACCTTATAAGAGAATGTTCAAAAAAATGAAGCGATTGCAATGGGTCCAACATTTTCAGAACATAAATTTTTGGAGTTTTTTGTATTGGCAAATCCGTTTCAGAGCGTCCTCAATTCATCCCTAGATGTTAACAAAAATGTATATGTGCCTATATGTTTATTTGTCACTCCAGATGATATCTGTCCGTGGGTACATGATAATAAATCCAGATTTCGCCAAAACGATCGTATTGCGAAACAAAAGGATAAGTTCGAAGATGAGCAGTTTTCAGCAAATCTAAGGGAGTCAAATGTGATTTTTAGGGGACAGAAGTCGGTAAAAACGGCTAAAATTGCAAACAATGGATAGGAAATCACTGAATGTGGTATGGAAGGGTCAGTAAAGACAGAAAAATACCATTTCATTGTTTTTCATACAGAATAGGGGTCAAAACTGGATTTTTGGGGGTAAAAATTTGGTACTGAGGGCTAAAATAATTATTAATTCACCTGACGCTGTGTGGGACGGCGAATCACGACGGATGATTTTGATGATGAAAATACTTTTCTGAAACACAAGTGGGTCAAATTTGACTTCTGAAAAAATGGGTAAAATAGCTAAAATCATGAAAAAATTATATAATTTTACGAAAAGTGATTTTACGAATATTTCCTTGAAAATTCGCTCTTAAAGACATGTTGCATGACTGGAACTTTTCTGTTTCCAATAACCCCCCCCCATTCGACAATCCTGGCTACGCCACTGTAAGTTCAAGTAGGTTGTGGCGTGAGGGGAGGGGTTTGGGTGAACACTGCTGGAAAAGGATGGCAGACCTGATTCATTCCCCTCCACAGGAGCACTAGACCATATCGGCACCTAAAAAAAATTATCAGCTAAAATCCTAGTAGCCTTGACATAGGTACCTACCTGTTCTATGATGCAAAAGGAACTGAGACCCTTTTTTGTCACCTCTCATCCACTGATGGAGAGGAACAGTTTTGATTTATTATGTTCAATAATGAACCTTTGGAATCGAGCATGAAAAAAAAAACAATTTCTGTCCCTCCGCTCTACGCCCCGTACCTCGCAATTTTCTTAGTTACCATGACCCAAAATTAACGAAATTCGGTTTATAGGTCCCATTTGGGGTCTAGTTGGTTCTCGGAGCTCGGGGTTAATGTCAGTCATCCCTAAGGGGTGAAAAATAGGGGTTGAAATCTCCAGGAAGCCGTTATCTCGAATTTTTTACGGTTTTAAATAGTTCTCGAACTTGGGAGTTTTTTAAGACCACCCGGAGCGTTGTACGTCCAGCCAAGGTTCCTCGGCCCTTATTGGATTTCTCCTGACCTACCTATGTAGGTAGGTATCTTTCACAGTAATGTACTCTCGTACCAATCAAAGAAGCTCGTCAAATTACTGGACATGCTATTTAATAATTTCCTAGTCATATTTCCGAATGGTTTGTAAAGATCATCAAAGCTAAAATGAAATGTTCATAATAAGAGGAGAGACGCTATATACCTAATTCAGCAAAGATTGCTTGAGATCAAGAGTAATAATTTCTTACTACCAAATTAGTTATTGAGATTAATTATGTTAGATCCACCAGCCTGCCTATTCACTAAAAGATACAGTTAAAAGAGATTATCTCTTTTGGAAATCTTCCGGGATCAGTCTTGGCGTAGCCAGGATTTTTAATTGGGCGGGAGGGGTGTTATTGGAAATAGAAAATTTAAGATTTGACTTTATAAAGCTGAATGTAAATTTAACAAAGCACTACACATATTACAGGTGTGGTGGGCACCGTATTTCGTATTTAGCCCCTCACCATATCGCATTCGTCTTCCCCGAGCTCGCCGATAGTTAGGCTGCAGTGTGGTTGGATGTAAAGGAGTATAAATAAAAGTGTGAACTATATTCTTATGTACCCTGAGTGCTAATTCACCCTACGAAGGATCTATAACACAGGTAACGTCAGGTAAGATAAATGTATAAAATAAAACATACCTATTCATTTGGCAATCATATTAGCGAATTTTCAAAGAAAAGAAGCTATTGCCATCTGTCCAACATTTTCAGAACATACATTTTTGAAATTGTTTCATAGGCAAATCCTTTTCAGAGCATCTTGATTTCATCCCTAGATTTTAACAAAAATTTATATAATTATATCATACCTACATATTTATTTATTCATGTGTCACTCCAGACGATATCTGGACCTTGTGTAGGTACAAAATAAAAATTCAAAATTTCGCCAAAATGTTCTGATTGCCAAAAAAAAGGATGAGTGCGAAGATGAGCAATTTTCAAACATTCTAAGAGGGTCTAATTTGAGTTTTTATGTCAAAAATTGGTAAAAAACGGCTAAAATCGCGAACAATTGATATAAAATCACTGAAAGTGGATCTCTGAGAAAGAAACTAGGTACCTACTTATCTCTTTTGAAAATAAAAAACTTAAACCTTGAGAAAAAAAAGGGTGAAAAAAACTTGTGCTTCTGGGAGAAAAAGGAATGAATAATTTCAGATAAAAAATTGATTAATATTAATAAATTATTATAAATTACTTATATTGATAGATTAATAAAAACAATATAAAACAAAAATATTTTTAATATGTTTTTATATTAATAATACAAAAACTAACATAAAACTAAAACTTGACTAAAAATAATATAAAACATTGGTAAACAAACATTGGTAGGCAAAAATTATGTTTTTCTTTTCTTTTTTTCTCTTCAAGTCCAGGGTCAGATCAACTGGAGTTTCGACTATCCGGCACTGTCATCGCATATTTATAGCTTCACGTATGCACAAGATTCTGTACATTTTAACTAGAAGCGTCATTATTATTTTTCATTTTTTATTTTATTACATAACTGCACCATAATAATTATATCTACAAGAAGTGATGACAATACAAAACTCAACCCTTTCGCCTTAGAAATTACTGAATAACCCTGTCATGAATATTATGGAAAGAACTATTGACAAAAGAGATGGTTGGGCGCAAAAGAGATATCTCGTTTGCTTAGTGAACAGGATTTCTAGAATTTTGGTTTATTATTCTGTGAATAATACACTTATGTATTCGCTCAGCAAAAAATTTGTATAACACCCCTTAGCTCTTTTTCTTTTACGTTTCTAGGTGCGTAGATTCAGAAAATGCAATGCCCGTCCGCAGTCCGCTGTATCATTCATAACTACTTCATTTTCGGTCTTAAAAAATGTTTCCTTTCGCACACAGGCTCCGTTTGGGCCCTAGTTGTGTCCCGAAGCTATGCAGCCCGATCGGAGTATACCCAAGGGTGTTATGGGTGTAAAAATAGGGGTTTTTGGTGTTTTAGTAAAATGAGCTTTTGAGTTATCGTTTTCCATGTTTTTTAGGGCGAGAAGACCGAATATGAAGTCGATTTTGACCAAAATCGTTTTGAGGTTATAACGAAGGTTCAGCTCCCAAAATTCATTTTTTTATGAATCAAAACCCTGGGAAATGTTCTGAAATAACCATAAATTTGTATAACAACCAGGGTTGCCAACCGTACCGTATTTTACGGGACAGTCCCTTATTTTGTCAATTTGTTCCATGTCCCGGCGAAACCCTTCCCGGGACGCTATTTGTCCCGTATTTCAGGGTATCGTGATTTATTATTTTCAAGTGATTTAATTTTAGAAGTGTGATGCGTTTAATATTTTGTTTGAAGAAAAACTTATTTTGGATTAGAAATACTAAAAACAGAACGTGATCTATCATTTTATATTAAAAAAGAAGTGCAGAATACACATTTTATGATGCCTTTTATATATTGTTTTGAAAAATTATTTGGAATTGACTGAGAACAGAAAGTTACCTGTTATTTTATAATTTGTTCCTGTCTAGGTATTTTGTTCATGCCATTTTCTCGGTAATTTACTTGTAGGTAGGTCCTTTCCATACCTAAAATCTTTCCTTTCCTTTAAAAATATATACTTAGGTACCTGAAAAATAAAACGTTGAAACAAAGGTATTCCGTCAATTTTTTGTTTGTCTCGCCTATTTGACCTGAAGTGAGTAGTGTGCTGTTCAACATTATTATAATATAAAGGTTGAGGTGTTCATTACTCACCTAGCAACCAGTACCAGGTAGCAACCATCAGAAATAGCTATTTCAATTATTGCACGTGAAAGAAACAATAAATGAACAACAAACATTTTGTCCAGTTTGTGTTTGTATGTCCGATAGAATAATAAACCCATGTGACAAGGACTTTGCAGCGTTTTTTCATGAGGAGGGCTTTCATTCATTCTCTGCAACCATTCCCCACTCTTGATGCGTCAAATCCAGCAGAGGTAGGATGTAGCCAGTAAGGGCAGCTAGCGGTAGCCGTTATAACACCACCGCAAAACGTTAGCACAAAGGCGCCACAAAAGGTTATCACACCTTCACCTTCGCCTCAACCTCTGTGTTTTAGTTCTGGCCTTTGCCATGGGTGGTGTAGGACACCAACGTTGGCGAGGGGTGTGGTGGGGGCGATGAAGCGCCGGCCGCCGCGCCGCGCCGTTCAACCCAGGATGGGAAGGAACGGGGCCCCTCTGCTTGCAGGTTGGAACAGGGGAAGTAACAACTGTTAACAAAAACAGTGGGAAATAACGTTGGTAGCCTTGCTCGACGTCATAAGCCAAGCTCAATTCCAATGTCTATGCAAAACCCTCCCAAAGTTGGCAGCCCTGATTCAGTCCTTCCCCCCCCCCTCATGATCAGTTTGAGCACTCCCACTCCTTGCTCCTTCCTCCCACTCATTGTGCAGGGAGGATGGGATATCGAAAGAAAATATCGATATTGACATCGAAAGAAATCGAAATACCGAATTAAATCATTAAAAAAGTAAGCCACACATTATTATATTAAAATTTGGTTGACAGTGTAAGCCGACGTCATTAAATGGATAAATAAATACACACACGCACCCTAGCTTATTGTGGTTTCATTTATGATTAGGATTCGGATTTCGTATCAGTCCAAATGTTTAGCTACTTTATATCAATCTTTGTTTTAGTAACTATGCGATTGTCGAATTTTTTTATTGAACGAATTGTTTGTTTTTGCGTCTCGGTTTTTGCATCATGTGCCAGTTTTCGTTCAGTACATTTCGCTCGTGATCCGGCACTACCACAAGCTTGGTAACTCGTTTTTTAACTTTTATAATAATAATACTAATAATAATAATAATAATAACCATTTACTGGGGAAAGGCCCACTGGCCCATTGTACACACACGAATTACATTGGCAAAATTAAAAAGAATGAAAGAAAAAATACATACAATTTTTATACAATTATACAATTTTTTCTTCCCTTCTAAATTTATTTGCGGAGCTTTAATCAAATTGTATTCAATTTATTTTTTACCTACCTATATACATAATGTAAAAATAAAGTAATTTCAAGTTTTGTTCAAATTGTGTTGTCTATTGAATTTGTTTTGTGCAGCTACATACAATCATGTGAAAATAAAGCAGGTTCAAGTTTTTTGAAAAATATTCAGTTTGTTTTGTATACCTATCTGCATGTTGTGAAGTGAAATCAAAAGTTCAAACCCAAATTTGAGCATTTTTTTCGTTATTTGAAAAAAATAAAAATAAAATAATGTCAGAGGTCACTATCGATATTCTCATATTATCGAAGTCGATATATCGATACACAAATATCGGCTATCAGAAGGAAAATATCGATATCTGGATAATATCGGAAGGAAAATGTCGATATTTCGATAATATAGGTATAGGAGTCGATATATCGATGTAAAAATATCGGATATCGGATGGGAAATATCGATGTTTCGATAATACCGATATGCCATCCCTACTGTCCAACAGTGTGCGTACCTCTTTCTATTCCGTCGGTCCGGGCGTGTGTTTGTGATTGCGTCTTTTCAGTGGTTTTTGCAATGAGTTCTCGAGTAATAATATTCAAATAGGTAGCGAGTGAGTTTTCTTAGTTCAGCTGGATCGTTTCCCCTGTCCGCCATCGGTCGAAAGGCTCTGGGCGAAACGTAATCAGTGAAATGTGATGTTAGTGCACCTCAGAGTCCCTGTCCAGGAAGTTCCTTCGCATTCCGCTCATGGACATCATCCTGGGAGCCATATCGTGATCAGGTTTGTCCAAGTCTTACTTAACTCTGTTGTCATGATGTATTTTCCACTAAATTGGCTGGTTGGGCTGAGCAGCTTATGCCTGCAGCTCCTAACCTTCTGCCCGCCATTTGTATTGACTATTATTACAGGCTTTTGATCAACTCTTGTCATATGGCGGTCATATTTTGTAGTCGATTTTGGGTTTATTATGTTCAATAATGAACCATTGGAATCGAGCAAGAAAAAAAAATTCTACCCCCCCCCCCCCAAATTTGATGGTTTACGTTTCAAGATATGTAGAATCCGAAAATGCAATGAAAATATTTCTGTCTGTCCGCCGTACGCCGTACGGCCACTTTTTTTTAGTTACCATGAATAAAAATTGATGAAATTCGGGTTATAGGTTCCGTTCGGGGTCCTCGAAGCTCGACGTTACTGTCAGTCATCTCTAAGGGGTTCAAAATAGGGGTTGAAATGTTCAGAACGCCGTATCTCGAAAACTTTCGATTGAAGGGTATTGTTTTTTTTACGTTATTAAATTTGTCTTGAGCTAAACAATTTTTTGAGACCACCCGGAGCATTGTAAGTCCAGCCGTTCGTGTGCACCAAAAAGCTTCATCAACACGATCGTGAATCAAACGGTATAAATCCGGCCCGGATATCATAACTACGGAGCAGCTGATTATAATCAAGGATGGCTGTATGAAGTCGAGTTGGTTGTTCTGCGATATTAGGTATTTCATTTGATAAGTGATGGGCTATTGGATTTTGTTGGTAGGTACTTGTGAAACTTGAACAAACGTTGAAGTATTATTGATGGGTAAATTACTACACAATGGTAAATTATTACGCAACGGTTCATCTACCAAAAAGGGGCTGGATTTTATTGATCGTTACTTTTGTAACTTGAACAACCGTTGAAGTATTATTGGTGGGCAAGTTATTACACAACGGTTCACTATAGGTATTAACCACAGAAAGCAGTGATCTACGCAGAAGGTGTATCTATTTCACTCCACATCAACAATTTTCCTTCAGATCTTCATTATTTGCGTTTCTTTTTGCCGTTTTAGTTAGGTACCGTTTGTCATCGGCTGCATTATTTTAGCAACATTTAACTCGTGATTTAGGTAGGTACCTAGTAACGAGTACGGGGTTAGGTACTAACCTACGGAGGATCTGCTATCCACATAATATGTACAGAGTGGTACATATTATTTATATAGACGGGTTATCTATACAGAGAGCTGTGATCTGTAACAGAAGGGAATTCTGTACATTATAATAAACCGTTGTGCAGGGATTTGCAGCGTTTTTCCAATTGAGCTGAAATTTTGAATATTATATATCTTCAGTGACAATACACGAATCAATCGTAAAAACATACATTAATTAATTACCATGATTTTTTAAAAAGAAGCTGAAATTGTGCGTAGTCATCCTTTCTTAGATGACAATAATAGTTCAGTAATTAAAAACGCTGCAAATCCCTGCACAACGGTTTATTATTTTGTATAGAATACCCTTCTGTTACAGATCACAGCTCTATGTATAGATAACCCGTCTATATAATATAATATGTACTATTCTATGCATATTATGTAGATCGCAGACCCTCCGTAGGTTAGTACCTAACCCCGTACTCGTTACTAGGTACCTACCTAAATCACGAGTTAAATGTTGCTAAAATAATTCTGCCGATGACAAACAGTACCTAACAAAAAGAAACACACATAATGAAGTTCTGAAAAGAAATTGTTGATGGGGAGTGAAAAAAGTTGCAAAAGTACCTACCAACAAACTCCACCCCCTTCTACGTAGATGGTATAATGAACCGTTGTGTAATAATTTACCGTTGAGTAATGATTTACCGTAGTAATAATTTACCCATCAATAATACTTCAACGTTTGTTCAAGTTTCACTACCTACCAACAAACTCCAAAAGAGCCATCATTTTTCAAACGAAAAAATATCACAGAACAACCAACTCGACTTCATACTCCGCCAATATAATCAGGTGATCCCTACCAATGATTGGCCGTATTCACAAATTCCTATTGTGGGCGCGTCTCTGGTTACGAGATTTGGTTTGAATTGTATACAATTTCATTCACACTGGAGTCGAAAATGCCTGTCGGTGCAAACTTCGGGGCCTTACTGTGAACGAACGGCTGGACGTACGATGCTCCGGATGGTCTTAAAAAACTCGCAAGTTCAAGAACTATTTAAAACCGTAAAAATATTTACGTAAAAAAATGGTATAGGCGTTTTGAATATTTCAACCCCTATTTTGAACCCCTTAGAGATGACTGACAGTAACGTCGAGCTTCGAGGACCAACTAGACGCCGATCGGAACCTATAACCCGAATTTCATCAATTTTTTTTCATGGTAACTAAGAAAAGTGGCCCGTACGGCGTACGGCGTACGGCGTACGGCGGACAGACAGAAATATTTTTATTGCAGTTTTGGATTCTACATACCTTGAAACGTAAACCATCAAATTTTGAGGGGGGGTAAGAATTTTTTTTTTCATGCTCGATTCCAATGGTTCATTATTGAAAATAATAAACCAAAACACCTTAGGTTAATTATTGCCCTAGTTTTAGTCATACATGTTCCCGGGTAGTAGGTATACAAATTGATTTAAGTTTTTCTAAAACTAAAATGAGTAGGTAGAATAAAAATTTAAAAAAAGCTTTTATTGAAAAGATCTAAAAATAATGTCATTTCTTTCCACTACCCGGTAACACTGGAATTTTTCATGAATAAAAATACATGCGCCACCCATCAAAAATGTTTCATATCTGCAAGATAAATATATATAGGTAAGTTGGTACTTTTCGTTATCCTCCCCCCCCCCCCCCCCGGGTGTTTCGATTTCTGTCATTTAAACTTGGTATCAATAACAATTGTACAGGATGGAGGGGTAGAGGACCCCCTTGGGTTGGGGTGGTGGAGTTGTGCGGGGGGGGTACAATGGAAAGGTACCGAAAGGTTTCGATGCAGAATTTAATTTCTGTAGGATTGAAAGTTTCCATAAGATGCACTGTTTAGATGTTATAAGCCACTTTTAGTTGTTATAACTGAAAAAGTACCAGACGTTCGTGGTTTT
This sequence comes from Leptopterna dolabrata, assembly GCA_954871275.1. Classification (NCBI taxonomy): domain Eukaryota; kingdom Metazoa; phylum Arthropoda; class Insecta; order Hemiptera; family Miridae; genus Leptopterna; species Leptopterna dolabrata. The sequence goes on along the minus strand of OX940975.1, from coordinate 10,612,558 downwards.
TTGCCTCCCAGAAGTTTACCTTACTTCTGAAACCGTCGCAAACTCATATTTTACCGTTATTTGTGATACCCAAAGTGGGATCAATTCCAGCTCTACACTATTTCGGTTTCTTAAAGGTACTATGTTCAATAATGAACCATTGGCAAAACATGGAAAACAAATGTAACACATCCCCTCAAAATTTGATGGTTTCCGCGTCAAGGTACGTAGAATCCCAAAATGGAATAACAAATATTTGTCCGTCCGCCGTACACCATACTTCTAAATTTTCTTAGTTACCATGAACCAACACTAATGAAATTCGGTTGTAGGTTCGATTTGGGGGTTTGGGTTTTGGGTTGGTCCGCGAAGCTCGGCGTTACTGTCAGTCTAAGGGGTTCAAAATAGGGGTTGAAATTTTCAGAACGCCGTAGCTCGAAAACTTTCAACGGAAGGGTATGGTTTTTTTACGTTTTCAAGTTTAATCTTGAACTAACGAATTTTTTTAGACCACCTGGGTACGACCAGCCGTTCGTTTGCACCGAAAAGCTTCGTCAACATGATCGTGTATGAGACGGTATAAATCCGGTCCAGATATCATCGCTAGGGAGTACCTGATTATAATCACGGATGGCTGTATGAAGTCGAGTTGGTTGTTCTGTGATATTATTTCATTTTTGAAGAATGATGGATCTTTTTGATTTTGTTGGTCGGTACTGATGCAACTTGAACAAACGTTGAAGTATTATTGGGTAGGTACACAACGGTTTGTTATACTATCTACGCAGAAGGGGCATCTATACAAGTAAATTATTACACAATGGTTTATTATTTACCTTATGCTTCAGACTACAAATAATTAATGATTGAATTATTGATTCCCGCGCATTTGTATGAAACATTAATTCCCGGGCCGGCCCCAGTACTGGTGGGGAGCCCGAGGGTATTGACCACAGAAAACAGTGGTCTACGCAGAAGGGACATCTATACAGGTATGTAATAAACCGTTGTGCAGTAATTTTCAGTGGTTTTTTATTTCTGTCCCATTTGTAAATGATATTGGGTTCCATTCTGAGAATTTTGAGACGCACGTACCGCACTCTCCTGGGATAATAGTTATTTTCCTATGAGCTTTCAAATTGTCAGCGACAAGTGACGTCATTGCGCCCCTCCAGCCTTAGCGGGAACCCCTTGCCCAGTGTGACGTCACTTTTTTCCGAAACTTTGAAGTCTCTTAGAAAACCAGCAATCCAGCATCGTAGGGGAGTGCGGTTGGCCTCAGCGTTCTTGAAATAGAACCTTCTTTCATTCAAAAACATAAACAGAATTCCATGGATACTCCTCATTAGGTCTTTGCTAGGGAAGCACGGGGTAGACGTACATATTGACCAAAAAAAAGTGACCTATGCGGAAGGGGCTCCTATGAATGCAGGTAAATAATAACCATTATGTAATAAATGGCAGCCTTTTTATTCCATTTTCGGATTTTGCATGCTATGTACCTTTAAAAACGCTCAACAAACAACGGTTTGAGGTGAGATTAAGTGTTTTGGTTCATGCTCGATTCTGAAGGTTCATTATTAAAAATGATGAAAAAAAAAGAAAGTTTTCTTCATTTTTGTTTACGCTAAATTTTGAAGACCTAACTACTTAGAAGGTATCGGAAATGAATCTCTGGTCAGCTGTCATAAATTGCGCTCCCAGATCAGCAGAGTTGAAATCGGATCTCTGATCAGCTGATTCAAAAATGGAGCTTCCAGATCTGGTGAGTCAGATATGGAGCTCTGATCAGCTGAGTCGTAATTGAGCACCCAGATCATCTGTTCGAAAACGGACCTTCCATGTACTTAATAAGTCGAGGTGAAAATTGAGCTCCCATATCGGCCAAGGAGAATTTTATCACATTAATACGTACCTACTATAATACGTCGATGTTCATCCCCTGGAGGGTATAAATATTGAAGGGGTCGGTGTTTGCCGAATGGTTGGAAACCGAACATATTTCATAGGACCCTATTCTATTTCAATTTCCTTGTTGAATCATAATTCCCTAGGGCACCGAGTCGTCTCCAATAATCGAAAAAGTTCCGAATTCCACAACACTTGCTCCTCCACGAAACAAACTCAGACCTCACAGTTCCCACGCACCCTTCAACAGTCACCACATAACAATTTACACCAATCTGTCGCTGTGTAGGAAACTGCAACGTGTCTCTTCCCCAACTACAGGAACACTTATTACCAGCGGGAACCCGCCCCTTTATGATTTCAATACCCGATCGAGGGTAATGACACCCCCTACAACAGTAGTGAAGTGTTACCAAATTCCTCATGGTTCTTTCCCCTAATTGGACCGACTGTTCCTGGTTTAGTCCCACGGTGTAATAAATAATAAAGTAACGCTTTATCTTTTTTCGAGTATCCCCAGAGAATGTGTAGTGGTAGCGGTCGTAAGGTCTAGGTACTTTCGTTCGTATTGAGGATATTACCATATTGGTATTTGATATGGAAACCTAACGCTAAACCCAGTATTGTACACATACTCGCCGTTCAACGACATACTTGGAATGTGACTCTCTCAGGAAACAAATCTAGTTCGATTTTCGAAAATTTATAATCTACAAAATTTAACGTTTGCTTAACGCCTAACAGTTTTCCTGTAATGAGCGAAAAGAACAACAAGTCCTCCAAATAACCTCATCTTTTCAAATCTGAACCAAGGACGATTATTTGATGAAATTGATGATTAATATTTTCTCATGAGTTCCTAGTGTGTCTTAAAATATGGGCTGACGAAACCAAAATGAAATATTCATTTTGACAAAATTGACGGATTTGGAAAAGATTTAGAGGAAGGCAGAGTTGTCTTACAATTCATTGATTGAGTTTCCGAAAATTATCGTCAGATTCAAGTTCCTTACACGGAAATATTACCGAAACTAAGTGTGGTTACCTACTTTTTACAAGGGTTGAAATTTCTTTGAAATTCATTGCACTAATCACATCCTAATGGGACGATTAAATTATTGGAAGAATTATTGGGTACTCGTATTAACAGGAAGGAGTTATTAATATATTTTTACGTATTTGGCCACACAACCCTAACATATATAGGTAAGTCAAAATTTCAATAAATTTTGAGGTGTTAGAACGACGGCCACTGACTCCCCTCCCCCTCAGGATCCATCCTTGGATCTCCAATCAATTTAAAAGAGCAATCTATCGTAAATTGTAAGGCTTTTGAACTAATAATTTATCATAAATTGACCAAATAAACAGTCGGTTAAGTGCATAATAAATATTTACCTATACCATTCTAAAATCACTACAGACTTATAAATACTTTGTACCGGACTAAATGTACCTACGTACGTAGTTTTGTCAGTTTCATCATCCCTTCTTCATTCAGACAGTTTTTTGTGTACATTTTGAAAATCAACACGACATTATTATAAGCCTCCGCCCTCGGCTTGTCAAGTGATGATATATGACCTATTATCCACTATCATAACTGCTCTCCTCAGCTCTTTTTCGTAGTCTTAATGAGAAGCAGAAGTCGTGAATACGAGGAGTTGAGTTGATGGTCCCACATCTGTCTGCCGAGCGCCAACTGTGTGTGGTCCCTGAGAACGTCACATGATATATGAAATACTAACATTTTCCCCTCCCCCATCACTCGTCGGAAATGTATTTCCATTCATCATCGCTGTCACGTTTTCAGAAATAATATTGTAATCTTATTAGTTCAACAACTCACTGGTCGAACGAACGTAAAACTCCAAATTCTGTATGTGGTTGAGAGGCCAGTCTGTTATTCCGAGGATCATGGATCGCTACGAGTATATACGGCGTTATATGTTAGGAAGGTATAAATATATAAATAGTGCACCAGTCGAAGGCGAGTGCAACCCTATAAATCCAATCTACTCCGTATGTGCTCATCGTACAAATCCACCAAATTCATGACTAATCATAGAATGACTGAGAGTGACTGCAGCAATGCTCTAACGTGATTGATGCGCTGAGACCGCATTATATCATTTCGATTGTGAGCAGAGCAACATTGATGCAACTCGGCCAATGGACCGTCCCCAGCTTTGCAATGAAAAATCCATACCACATGGATCCACCCAGCTTGAATGGTGGTTTTGGTACAGGAACATCTTTTAGGTCATTCATTCAGACATAATATATCTTCTTTATCTGCTATGTCCTCTTTATCCAAATTCTCGTTTGACGTACGCGGCTACAAGTATCCAAACGGCCTGCCGCTGCCGAGGAGTCAATAAAATGGATTTACCCAAATGATTACTTCCATCGATCATCCTAGTAGGTACACATCTCATCCAACATTGACGAAAAACGTACCGGCATTTAATAGTAAATACCAAAGAATGGCACTGTCGTGAGACCCTCCCGGAACTAGGTACTCCTAGCAGATTTAAGTTCTCACAAATATTTCATAAGCCAACTTTAGTTCTTACCAAATAAACCATACGAGTGGGGAACAAGCCGCAGGAGTCAGAGCACAACCTGGGTCCCCACCATCCCCTACCAAATAGGGGATGGAGGGAGACGACTCCCAGTAACGTAAATACTCGCCTCCTTCGACTTTTCACTCATTCGACGCTTCCTCTAGCCGCTGGATACTCTCTCTCTTCCTACCCTACTCTCTCTCCTAAAACCTAAAATATCCTAGATGACGGTGGTGGTCAGCCCATAACCGCCTAGGCAAATTCTCCCAAAAGATTCCAGATGACGGTGGTGATTCGCTCATAACCGCCTGGACACAACCAAAAAGATCCTAGATGTCGGTGGTGATTCGCTCATAACCGCCTAGGCAAAAACCTCTCCAAAAAGATCCCAGACGTCGGTGGTGATTCGCTCATAACCGCCTGGGCACTTCCTCACACCACCGTGATGAATACACGCCAATTTTAAATTCATCACAGGCACGTTCCCGCATTTTTCTTTCCCCTTTTTTTCTGCGAACGGGTGAAACCTTTGAAATAGCGTGAAAGAGGAAGGGGACGACAGAAGGCGATGCCGGATTGCTCGACATAAGGGCAGTCTCAATGGCGTTCCGGCAACTGATTGAGATGGTAGGGAGAGAATTTCACGTGTCAGAAACGGCACTTTCACAGCTCATTCGCTCCCCCATCTCTTACTAAGAATAGTCTCCAGAATGTAGAAATGAGACTCTAAACTCTGTCGAAACCTCGGTTCAAGATTATAGCTTCTTTGGCGGTGTACTTTTCTGACAGTCAGCGGACTGGCTGAAGCCACTTTTCTGATAGTTCCAACACGCATGCGCCATCAATACAAACTTTCAAACGCCCAGTAGACTGGGTACACCGTGAAAGCTTTTTTCACGGAAATTTGACTGGAACTGCTGTGCAACCTGCAATGACGTCTGACTTTCCCGAATAGGTATGTTAGAATTAGCAGTGCCCGCTCTACCATATAGGCAAACTAGGCAAAGTGAAGGGCGCCGAAATTTGAGGGGCGCCAAAATGGCAAGTGGACAGAAAAAAAAATTGGGAAAAAAAATTGAAAAAAAAAATGCACGATAAAGCTTATCAGCAATGTATTAAGTATTAACAAGATATTAATGATAGAAAGTAAATTATATAAAATGAAATATATAAAATTATGTCATTATAACATAATTAAAGTAATATTTTTATCCTCTAATAAAAAATGCTTTGTTGTTTATTTGTACCTGTTATGATATCAAAGATAGCAATAACAAAAATTCGCGCCGACCGCGCGAATTTTTTTAGGGGCGCTTTTTTTATCATTTGCCTAGGGCGCCTGTATTACTAGAGCGGTCCCTGAGAATTAGAAATACCGCGCTTCCAATCTTTCCACGTTGTATTCTGAATCCACTCATCAGCACTTACAAAATAATGCTCGTTACGTCTTTTTACTGTCAATTTGATTCCCAACTGCCCCATCAACGTACTATCAACACCAGAAATGTCCTCTCAGCCTAGATTCAGATTAATTTAATATAGGAATAACTATTTTCTAACTTTCAGTAATGCCGTAAATGCGTTTCTTTAAATAAAAACAATATTGCCCACACACAGGCCACGTCCTACTGTGGGCTTCAAATGCAGGTACCTACCGACCCCCTACACCTTCAACAGCTGACGATTTAATGCATTTTTAAATAGGTAGGTAGTAGGTAGTTTTGAAGAATACAAATAAAAATAAAATCAATAAAATCTGTGGCTTGAGGGTCTACAACTATCTTTAAATAAATGTCTAACCTGTCGGAATTGAAACATGCTCTTCTTTCTTTACACGGGATTTTTATCAGGCCGTCCTCAGACCAGATGAATCTAAACTTCAGTAAACCCTTAACTGGGGTTAGAGAAACACTCACTTTGAGACTGCCGTTTTGTTCTTAGTGCCCTAAATATATCTAACAAATATCTCCTCTAACTACTGTTATTTGCTATTGATAAACTGGCCCTTAGTAGTAGCTTGTAGGTAGGTAACTGCCTTGATGTAGGCACGATGCGCACACGTACATAGATATCACTAGAGGTGAACGAAAGTAAACAAATGAACGGAAAACGTCTCGTCGTACGAAGGAACTGCCTACCTACTTCCTCGAAATAATTTTCATTTTTTCGAAATAATTTTCTAATTTATCATAATTATTCATAATGTTTATAATGATAAATCATCATAAGTGATAAAAAAATGAATCAGAACCAAACATGTCACAGATACTGAACGAAGAGGGGCGAGAGGTGGTAGTGGTGGGCAAGCAGTCCAAAAGGAGTACTTGCGAAAATCCGCGGACTGATTTGACGGTCAGCTAACTGGTTTCGAACCGTCAGAAAAATACCGCTAACAGGATGGCATGGATGCTATAGAGTCCGAGACTAGTAGTACGAAAGAACACCGCGAACGCGAAATTATAGATCTGACGGTTCGAAACCAGTCAGATGGCCGTCGCGAAGCAACCTGATATATTTAACTAAGTTCTTAAATCTGATAGTAATTCATATATTGCAGATCACTTTTCAGAACTATAGCAGACTATCTGGTTTATTTGGTATTGCTTATCTCACTTCTTGTCCAGTGGGTAACCCGTGTCGTAGTGCGTACCAGCGTTGCAGCTCCTCTCTGTAATTGTCAAGTCAAACTCCGTGTGGATTTTCTTCCGGTCAGTCAGCGAACTCCAAGTAGGATTTCACCGGCTCACGATATTCACTGTTGAAAGTAGCATTTCCCTGTGAGTGACAAATTTCCAGTCCGACATCCTTCTCCCAGTAGGAATCTAAGTTGTGACTCACTACGAGTATCTATGACCCAACTTCATTGATATCCCACCTTTCTACAAATTTTAAGCACACAGAGATACTTGACGTTAAGCAGTAATTTCTTCAGAGAAGCGTCAAACAAAACATCCTTCATCGTAGGTAGCCAGATTTGTAGAGGGTGGGTCCCTTCCTTACGCGGGCATTTGTCAATGCGGCTGTCACGGGGAAGGAAGTAGGCTGTGCTTTGAGAAGAAAAAGCCCTCATCCATCATCGCCGCCATCCAACTAATTGGCTATCGCCGATATTTTCTCATCTTTTCCGTAAATGGGCTTGGAGAATTTGTGACGTTCAAAATGACCGGTGAACTTCCTGACTGCTTGACGAAGTCCAGTACAAGAGAACAAGAGCTTGACTTGGACCTCGCGAACAAGTCTAAACAGGTCTAAGGAATGTGCATTACACTGAGTGACTCCATCTCTGTTGATTAACAGAGAGGAGGGAGCCAAGGGCTTCTCGATATTCAACTCAAAACCATTTACCCGAATGCCCACTCAGTGGTAGCGTGCGTTTAGAGCTGAAAGGTGAATTGAATGAGGTGATTATATACGTAAATTATGGGTAGGTAATTCAAGAGCAGCGGTGGATTGGGGCCTAAATAATTCGATCAATGATGACCAAACCCCACATTCATCTCCTGCGGCTACGCGCCGCTGTTTGAATTTTCTTGTCCTTCGAAGGATCTGTTAAAATTCACAGTAACTATACACGGTGGTGGATATAGCATTTCAAGGGGGGGGGGGGCTAACCGGGAAATGTTTGAAAAGTCCTAAAATTATTGTATTATAATAATAATTATTATAGGTTATTATGTAGGAATGGTAGTGATACCTTCAAAAATAGGTGTTTGGGAAAACCATGGAATCGTGTTCAGATGTGCTCAAAACGAGTTTCTAGACGGTTTTCCGCTTGATGTCGCTCCGTACGTACCTGCGTTGGAATTTCAAATGGTCGTAACTTCCTCAAAAAACGGTCTTTTTCAGATTTTCTTTTAGGGTTTTGTTGAACTCATTGAACTCCTCAATTTGAGATGAAAACGAGCTTTCTAAGCGGATAAAAAGGGAGTGACGGGTTTTCTAATTTTTCGATTTTCGACGATAACTGATGTAAAACTGAACCAAAATTGATGCGGTCCATACTCAAATGTACGGTAGAATTTCTAGATCACGCTCCATGATTTTGAGCTCGATCGCTTTTGATATGGCTAGTAGACAGCAAACAACGCTGCAAATTATTACACAACGGTTTATTTTTTACCTGTATAGGTGCTCCTTCTGCGTAGATCACTGATTTCTGTGGTCAGTACCTACCCTGGCTCAGTACCTACCTGGGGGTCAGCACTATATCGAACCCAGGAAAGCACTATATCGAATACTGGAACCGGTCGGGGCATTGCAGTTTCATAACTAATATGCGGCAGATTCGAGAATTCTATAATTAATAATTGTTTATCATTATAAGCATAAACGTTCCTTGCCAAGTCACAAAAGTACGCACCTACCAACGAAATCCAGAGCAACCATAATTCTTCAAATAAAATAATATCATGGAACAAACAACTCGATTTCATGCAGCCATGTGTGATTATAATCAGGCGTCTCCTAGCAATGATATCTGGACCGGATGTAGAGGTACCGTGTCATTCACGGTCTTGTTGCCGATGCTTTTATCTGACTAATGACTACCAAACGACTAAGGAGTGCAAATTTTATGGGGTAAATTATATCAGCCTTTGTAATAAAGACAATTGCAGCTCAAGATATAGGTATTTAAACCAGTAAAGTTTTGGTATTTCAAGGAAAGCTCATTTAATCCGTTGTACATTTCGGGTCAATGGGGTGGATGGCTGTGGTGGGGTGGGGGGGGGGGGGGGGGTGGATCCCGGACGTCTCCCAGGAGAACTACGAGTACCCCAGTGAATTTCCTTGGTTCCCCAAATAGGAAATTTCTATTGGCTCTGCCATTAGAAGTGACATTGGTACACCTGGTAGGTATACCTTTAAAAGTCACGTTAACCTTGTTAAGATACTGATACACATACCAAATTCTGAAATAAAAATTTATAGGAATTCGCGTTGGGGTTGTCATTTTGCAAACTTTCAAGGCTGGTATCCGTGTCCCCCAACTTGAGAGCTGCTGCTTAAAACCAAATTTTAGTTCGCTCCAAGTCTCCATCACGTGTATTTATAAATTTACAAGCAAATAATAGGTAGGTAACTGCTCCCCATATTTTTGTGTTGCTGGAATCCGAATTAGGTACGACTCGCCCCGCAGCTTTGAGCCCAAGGCTTCCACTCGATTTTCAATTCAAACTCACATTACCCGAACACCCACCTGCAGATAACGTGCGTTTAGAGGTAAAAGGTGAAATTGAATTAGGTTAGTACCTAATTTATGGATAATTCGAAAGCTCTCGAGGGGCGGGGGGCTACCTAAATAAATTCCATCAACGAAGCCCGAAACGCAGATTCCCCCGCTGGAAAGTGAATGACACCGCATTCGTTTTCGGTGCCCATGGAAAGGCTTTGTTGGCCGACTAATTGCTTTGGACGGTCGGGGTTGAGTTGAAGTAATTTGTTTTTCGACGTTTTATTTGGTATTTCCCCCCTCCGTCATCCCTCTCCATCGCCATCCTGCGCGAACGATTTTTCCGCCTCCGCTACAACCGGCCTGTTCATCGAATTAAGGGAAGCTTTCCGTTGTCGAACTCCGATCGATCTCCGACCGTCGATGTTTTTATACGAGCTTTGTCCGATTGAATCATCAACACTCCTTCTCTCGGCTTTCGGCTTATTTATTGAACGGAATAACGTATAATAATTCGATAAACCTTGTGCGATGAAGGCCCGAAAATTACACGATATCTTCCGAAGTAATTTTTCCTGTATTGTTACAACCTCCGGTCATCTCGGATCGATGGAATAAAATCACAATCAAAGTCGCACAACTTATTTGAGTTTTACTTACGGGTATACCGATCTCAACGGGGCTGTGCCTGTCCCAACTTGCTTTTCAGACTGCGCTCTGCTTGTTATGCTCCTAAGGTGCCCCAGAGGTCGAAGTCCAGCACCTACCGTGAATCGAACCCAACCTGGTGACAAACCAATGTAAACAACGTGAGCTGTATAATTCGATGGTTGTAGTTGACACTAACGGATAAACCACGTCGGTTCTCACTCGATCACGATCAAAACTGCGCATACCCTTGAAACTAAAGTTTAGGTACTTACATAAGTAAGCGAGTCACCTGAATATCATTTTGAACCTAATACTTTGTAATTTTTGATCTTTATAAAATTACATGAGGAACAAAATTATTTGCGGTCCCGTCCGGTCTTCAAAATCCCATCATCCATCAGGAAAGAACGTCAGAAAATCACATAATTACCTACCAGTCCTACCGAACTGGGTTTTGTATTCATAAATTGTATGAATATTATCAGATAGTACTGTACAACTTCTTAAAAGTTGTTGGTGGTCGTTCATTCAAATTCATCCAAAGTCATCCAGAAAATATTTGCGATTTTTTGTCTAAGTTTTCTTTGGATTTTCTCGTTTTATGACAGTACGTTGGTACCCAAGAACACAGTAAACCGAGGAAAGTTCATTGTTACACTACTGGGGAGCTCGAGTTGGAGCTGGAATTCGATTGCCTTCACATTGTCTCTCATGTAGGAACGTCGACCAGCTTAGCTTATTTTAATGGATGTTTCTTGAATTTCCGCGGTTTTCCGCTTGGATCAGTAATAGTTATGTGTTTGGTCTGGGGGGTCATTCGAAAATCTGATGGTTCTGAAGTTTTCTGAAACTGGAATGGAGGAGGAAATAGATTACCGATAACTGGCTGATCCCAAAGTTTAGCCCCCAAATCTACCTTCTTCTACGCCCAAAAATACCCGTGATTCAATGATTATCCGTGAAGCGGAGGAAAAGTAAGTAACTTCTATGTCAACAATGTATAGTCCTTCAACTTCAACTAATTAGGTTTCTCTTCACGCCTACAAAAGTCATAAGCCATCTTGAAGGTAGATGAAAGCTTCATAGTGTTGACCTATTTCATCTTTTGCATGATCGGGTAACCCAGGTTCTCTTGAACACTCTCAGTGTAATCCAAAGGTCGCCAAAAAGGAATTTGAGTTCATTCCTAGCTGTTCGCGGTATGAACAAATTAACTCTCCCCGAAATCGCCCCATATCTGAAGATTTCCCTTCTCCGGCTTAATTGAAGTTGAAATTACCGAAGAATTCGGGGTGAAGCGGAGACTGGGAAGAAAATCCGCTATATTGGCAGCCTTGGGCTGTTTGTCGAAAGCCGGTTGGCGGCACTTGTTGTTCCCTCAACTCAATTAAGAAGTTAAGGGGCTTGGAAGCCTCGTTATTAGAGAGCTGGTGTCACAGACTTGCACAATTGACCCCTGTGTTCCTAAGTGTTTTATAATTGTTATTCGCCTTGCCGTCTAATGATTGAGCCATTAGTGAAGGGAACACTCCACCCACCCGCACTCAGTACCTCCCTTGACGATTTCGCCCTTCCGCCGCCAACTGTTACAGCTGCCAACTCTTCGAATTTTTCAGCAAACTGTGATAGTTTGCCTGAACCTGCTGACCGAATAATGCCCGACGATCCCATCAAACCACCAGGAATACCATGGTCTGGAATTCTGTATCGATACAGATATAGACTTGTGTTTGGTAGTAGCCGAGCGGGTATTTTTGGGAAATCAGGGAAGCATCTCACTCCTTGAATACGAAATTTCATGATCAGGGGCGGAAAGGTGCCACCCAAGAATGACGTGGTCAGAAGAGGCTCGAACCTCCCAACTGGCGACAAGTTAATTGCAGGTTGTCGGATCGTAGAATCGTATATTTGCTGCTGGTTGTATTCAGCTGCATGAGCCTAAAAGAGGCAGTTCGTAGTTTTAGTGATATGGCGAATGTTGCCTATCACAGAATTATGTTTTTTATATGTTGTGTATGATTTACTGATCTAAATAGACACATTAATTCAGTAGAAGTTCACATCATGTTTGACTTCCAAAGGTTGTTTGATTTCATCTATATTTCTTCTTAATGCTGTTCCAAAGACATACCCACTAATTCCTTTCCCTTATGAGACACGTGCCCACGAGATTTTTAATTGAAGATATATCTCAAACATGCATTATGAGCTACCACTGTTAGTTTTCTAACATTTTCTGCAGACAGGGAGCCAGAAAACACTCTGTCACAGAAGGAAAAATGGGGGAGGACAAGTGATTTTATTAACTGTAATTTTAAATATTGCCGGGTGTAGTATTTCAAACTTTTGAGGGAATAAAGTGCTCCATAGATTTTTCTGCACATGGCACTCACTTGCGAATCCCATGACAGATCATTTCGTATAGCCCAAATTCCTCTCTTCATCACAGTAGTCAATATTATTATTATTTATACAGAGTGGCAGTAATTTGTTTTTGTCTAAAGCTATATGTCGTGAGTCCCTCCCGGGAACACTCCACTAGCAACCTTAAAGCTCTCACCAATATTCCTATGTAAAAATTACCTTCCGCTAATAAACATCTGAGTGGGGAGACAGGCAACAGAATCCGGGGGACACAACCTGGAGCCCCACTACCAGCTCCCAACAGGGAGCTGGAGGGAGAGGACTCCAAGTCCTATATAACCCCGGATCCTGGAGCTTTAGCTTCATTCGACACTTCCTCTAACCAGCTCTCTCTTCTCTCTCTACCTTCCTCCTCCCAGATGCCTGGTGGTATCCGCCGCTCTGGGAATTCACCTCCTACCTTCTCCCCTTGTCTACATCGGTGGATATCCGCCGCCTAGACAAGCACCTTCCTTCACCTACATCGGTGGATTACCGCCGCCTAGGTGAATTTCCTTCCTCTCGCCTACATCGGTGGATTACCGCCGCCTAGACGAGATTCCCTCCACTCACCTACATCGGTGGATTACCGCCGCCTAGGTGAACTTCCTTCCTCTCACCTACATCGGTGGATTACGGCCGCCTAGGTGAAATTCCCTCGCTCTCCTCTACTTACTCCTTCACGCCACCGTGATGATCAATTTAAATTCATCACAGTGGTGAACCCGACGTTCATCCAACCTTCTATCTACCCTTCCTACCTTCTTACCACCTCATGTGTCGCCCCAGTCTAGTTCGGTGTCCCGAATTTTAAATTCACATTTAAAATAGTCAGTATAAATTCGCAATTTTTTGGCCCACCCGCAACCGCTCACACAGCTCTCAACTCTCCGCCGCAACCACATCCGCTGCCGCAAATTGCGAATTTTCAAATTCAAACACTCAAATTGAATTTTGTTCACAGACGCCTCCACCATGGACCCGAACTCACCATCGCCGCCGCTCCTCCGGCCGTCCCTGCTGCAGCCGCCGACCACTGCGGCTTCTGACGCAACCGACAACCCCTTCACCAGCCTCTCACCACCCGGCTCCGCCGCATCCGCCGCCGCCGCTGCCGCCGCCGCCGCAGCTGCCGCACACGCCGCCGCCGCTGCCGCCGCCGCCGCAGCTGCCGCACACGCCGCCGCCGACGTCACGACGGCCTCGGCGTCGTTCCCGCTGTCGCTACCCCCCTTCTACACGCACGACCCCGCACTCTGGTTCTTCCAGGTCGACGCTGCGTTTTCTGCCGCCAACATCCGCAGCCAGCGTACCCGCTACTCCCGCATCATCTCTCTACTACCATATGAGATCCTCCTGCAGACATCGGACATCTCCCCCGACGCCACGGCCGCCTACGACGACCTCCGCGCCCGCCTCATCAGTTTATACCAACCTTCCAAGATCGCACGTGTCGCAGCGCTCTCCCAGCCCCAACATCTCGGCGATTTGAAGCCCTCCCACCTATACCGTCGCCTACGTCATCAGCTACACGACGTCGTGACGGCCGACATCGCTCGGACTTTCTGGCTGCGAGCCCTCCCCCACCCCATCCAGATGGCGCTCGCCAGCCACCTCGACGGACCGGACGAGCCGCTACTCCGTCTAGCCGACATAGTTTACGACCTCGCCGCGGCCGCCAGCGTCACGGAAGTCGCCGCACCCCGCACCCCCACCCCGCGCAGGGACCGATCACCGTCTCAAGAGCGCCGCCGGCCCCCCTCCCTCCACCGGCGCCGCTCCCTCTCCGTCGATCGCCGGCCAACCCCCTCCACCGACCACCGACGCCAGCGCTCGGCCGACCGCCGCACCGTCTCCCCCACCCAGCAACGAAGAGGGAGATCCCCGAACACGACAGCCCCCTCCAACTCCGCGCGCCCCACCAGGACCTACCTCCCAGCGGACCCCCCCCACCGATGTTTCTACCACGTGAACTTCGGTGGGGAGGCCCACAAATGCCAGCCCCCCTGCTCCTACTCCTCCAAGCAGGGAAACGCGGACGCCCGCCGGTAAATCCGGCGGGCCCCCCTCCTCGCCAACACGGGGGGGACCACCACCAACCCCTCCCCGCCCGCATTCACACCACCACTACCAAGCCTCGCTACCCCTCCTACGCCGCCGCCACGGCTGCCAACCTCCCGGCCGCATCTGACGACGCCGCAAAACACGCCACCTCTCCATCAACTGACACCCCACCCCGAGTCAGCCCCTCCAAGCCCGCCTCCAGGGCAGCCAACCTTCCGGCCGCCACTAGCGCCGCCGCTACCGTTCCCCCACCCCGGAACGGCCCCTCCAAGCCCGCCTCCAGGGCAGCCAACCTTCCGGCCGCCACTAGCGCCGCCGCTACCGTTCCCCCACCCCGGAACGGCCCCTCCAAGCCCGCCTCCAGGGCAGCCACCCTTCCGGCCGCCACTAGCGCCGCCGCTACCGTTCCCCCACCCCGGAACGGCCCCTCCAAGCCCGCCTCCAGGGCAGCCACCCTCCCGGCCGCCACTAACGCCGCCGCTACCGTTCCCCCACCACGGAACGGCCCCTCCAGCCCCGCCCCCAAGGCAACCACCCCTCCGGCCGCCACTCGCGCCGCCACTACCGTTCCCCCTCCCCGGAACGGCAAAAAAAACGCCCCGTGTCTCCTTCGCGGAGGACCAACCACCGCCATCGCACCCGCCCATCACCTCGGACGAACCAAGCCCCTCCCATCCGACAGACCCCAACACCTCAGCCATTTTGCCGCACTCCGCCCCAGCTCACCAACGCCTGTTCCTCAAATGCTCAAAAACGCACGTCCCGTTCCTCGTCGACACAGGGGCGGCGCTCTCCATATTCCCGAATAATATTCTCCGGCGACAGGCGCGTTGTTACCGGCAACTCCTCTACGCCGCCAACGGTACCACCATCCCCTCGTACGGGACGTACCGCTCATCAATCCATATGAGCGGGCTCGCGTACGAGTGGGAATTTACCGTGGCGGACGTAGAGAAAGCTATCCTGGGGGCCGACTTCCTCGCATATTTCGGCCTCCAGGTAGACGTCCGTAACGCGCGCCTGCTCGACCCCTCCACCCAGAAACCCATCCCCGGGTTTATTCATGCGGTAGATCGCCCCCCGTCCCAATTTGAACAACTCCTCCTACAATACAAACCCCAGCGCCGCCCCTCAGCTCACATCTCACAGACCCAGCACTACATTGAAACCTCTGGCCCCCCAATCTCCGCAAAAGCACGCCGCCTCCACCCCCTCCAACTCTCACAGGCCCGCAAACACTTTGATGACCTCATCAAGGAAGGCATTATCCGCCCCTCCAAATCCCCGTGGGCTTCTCCGCTACATATTGTGCAGAAGCCTAACGGGGATATCCGCCCCTGCGGTGACTACCGCCGCCTCAATACCCGAACAACCCCTGATCTCTACAACGTCCCGCATCTCCGGGACTTCTCTTCCCACCTCCACAACACGACCATCTTTTCAACACTCGAAATCTCTAGAGCCTTCCATCACATTCACATCTACCCCCCTGACGTACCTAAAACAGCCATCATCACCCCTTTCGGCCTGTTCGAGTATATCAAAATGGGTTTCGGCCTCCGTAACGCTGCCCAGACATGGCAGCGTTACATGGACAACATTCTACGAGGCCTACCCTTCGTATTCTGTTTTTTGGACGACGTACTGATCGCTTCCCGGGACCCGAAGGAACACCTCGCACACCTGAAACAGGTACTTGACATCTTCGCCGCCGAGGGCCTCACCATAAACTCTCCGAAATGTGTTCTCGCCCAACCCTCCGTCCGCTGCCTCGGCCACCAGGTTTCGTCCGAAGGAATAAAACCCCTACCTGACAAGGTGCACACCCTCACCGACTTTCCACAACCCAACACTGTCTCAGAACTCCGCCGTTTCCTGGGTATGTTGAACTTTTATCGTAGACACATCAAACACGCAGCACAACATCAACAACCACTCATACACGCTATCCCACAACCGGCCAAGAAAAACGATAAACGCCCCATTTCCTGGACCCCCACCCTCACAGCCGCCTTTCAACAATGCAAACAGGACCTAGTAGACGCCGCTCTATTGGCCCATCCCGACCCCCATGCCCCCCTCTCCATCACCACGGATGCGTCCGACTGGGCCATCGGGGCAGTCCTCCACCAACACACCGGCGCCACCCCCCAACCCCTCGGCTTTTTCTCTAAAACTCTGTCCCCAACTCAAAAAAATTACTCCACCTTTGACAGAGAACTCCTCGCCATCCACGAAGCCATCAAACACTTCCGTGACTTCGTGGAGGGCAGGCAGTTCTCTGTCGTCACCGACCATAAGCCCCTCACCCACGCCCTCCTCCAAAACCGAAAATCAGCCTCCCCCCGTCGCCTCCGGCAACTCGAATTTATCGGACAATTCACGTCCGATATTCGTTATTTGCCGGGGGCCGACAACTGCGTCGCCGACGCCCTCTCCCGCCCCACCCCTGCGCCGGTGGCGGAGTTACTGCCCTTCCCTTCCCCGCAAAACCTCAAACACCACCAAAATCCTACTTCCGATCCCGCACTTTCCAACCTCATCTCCGCCTCAAAATTGGAACAGCTGCCTCCCCTCGATCTCTGGTGCGACGTATCGGCCGATTCACCGCGCCCGTACGTCCCGCCGGAGCTGAGGAGGCAGTTGTTCCTCCATTACCACTCCCTCCATCATCCCGGCATTCGGGCGAGCCGGGACCTCATCAAGACGCGGTACTTCTGGCCCCATATGAACACAGATATCCGTACCTGGGTTCTGGGGTGCCAGAAGTGCCAGCAGTTCAAGGTCTCGGCTCACCCCCATGTACCTCCTCAACCCATCCCCGATTCTCTCCCGTGGGAACATGTCCACTTGGATCTGGTCGGCCCTCTTCCCCCCTCCGAGGGGAAGAGGTACTGCCTCACCATGATCGACCGTGCGACCAATTGGGTAGAGTGTATCCCACTCGCCCACATTACCGCGGACGCCGTCGCCGCGGCCTTCCTCAATCAATGGATCAGCCGCTACGGCTGTCCGCGGACACTCACGGTCGATCAGGGGAGGCAGTTTGAATCAGCCCACTTTGCCGACCTGCTCCGTTCCCTCGGGATTCAGAAAATCCGCACCACTCCTTATCACCCTCAATCCAACGGGAAAATAGAGCGGTGGCACTCGGTCCTCAAGCAAGCCATCTCCACATCAGCCACTTCCCCCTCATGGACCAAAACCCTCCCCTACGTTCTACTTAGCCTCCGCACTTCCGCCCGTCCTTCAGACAACACAAGCCCCGCACAACACGCTTTTCGAGACCCTTTACGTTTGCCAGCCGACATCTTCACCCCACACCCCACCCCGTCAATTAACAGGGAACCACTCCGCACAACAACACCACACAACGACACCACCTATCCCACACGTTTTTACACAGCCACTCACATGTACTTGAAGGAGCCCGGCATCCACAAAACATTTCAACCTCTCTACGCCGGGCCCTTCCACGTCATCCGCTCCACAAACACCACGGCTACCCTGTTAATTGACGGGAAGCCCCACACTGTACCCCTCGCCCGATGTAAACCAGCCCCCGTCCTCCCAGACACTTCGCCCCACACCACTCACCCGACCACCCCTACACCACAAACGCCACACATCACCTCCATTTCGCCCACCGGACCCCAACGTCGCCACCCACCTCCGCGACGTCCCGGGTACCGGCTCCCACCGGCTCTTCCCCTTCACCACCGCCCCGGCAGTGAAGGGGCCCCTCTGTCAGTCTTCACTAACGTGAAGACTGTTAGAGGGGGTCGCCTCTCTCACCCCATCACCTCACCATCATTACACACTCACCACATTACACTGCACACTATCCACACCCAGGGAACGGCGGATTTCACGACCCCGCTCCAATCTGTCTCCCCTACACCTGTACATACAAATTGTATATACCTGTAAATACCTGTAAATACTACCTGTAAATACCTTGCAAATATCTAACTACCATCTAAATGCCTGTACATATCACTCCTCTTATCATCATCATCAAACTCATCACCATTGTAAATATTGTCACTTCATCAATTTTTTAATCGTACCCTCATTGTACATATTTCTCCCATCATCAAATTTCGTCATCCTCACTTATGTCTACTTATGTCTACTTATGTCTACTTTTGTCTACTTAGCTCTACTTATGTCTACTTATGTCTACTTATGTCTACTTATCCTACTACCTGTATATCACCCTAGATTTAAGACACCTCCGGTCACGCTTCTGCCTTCAGCACTACAATTGTTTGTTTCAGCCTTCAGCTCCAGTATCCTTGCGCCTTCAGCTCCCCTCTTGTTTCCGCAGCCCTCAGCCCCTGTCACCTTGAGCCTTCAGCTATCTCAAACATTGGTTCGAACTGGGGGGACCTCTGTCGTGAGTCCCTCCCGGGAACACTCCACTAGCAACCTTAAAGCTCTCACCAATATTCCTATGTAAAAATTACCTTCCGCTAATAAACATCTGAGTGGGGAGACAGGCAACAGAATCCGGGGGACACAACCTGGAGCCCCACTACCAGCTCCCAACAGGGAGCTGGAGGGAGAGGACTCCAAGTCCTATATAACCCCGGATCCTGGAGCTTTAGCTTCATTCGACACTTCCTCTAACCAGCTCTCTCTTCTCTCTCTACCTTCCTCCTCCCAGATGCCTGGTGGTATCCGCCGCTCTGGGAATTCACCTCCTACCTTCTCCCCTTGTCTACATCGGTGGATATCCGCCGCCTAGACAAGCACCTTCCTTCACCTACATCGGTGGATTACCGCCGCCTAGGTGAATTTCCTTCCTCTCGCCTACATCGGTGGATTACCGCCGCCTAGACGAGATTCCCTCCACTCACCTACATCGGTGGATTACCGCCGCCTAGGTGAACTTCCTTCCTCTCACCTACATCGGTGGATTACCGCCACCTAGGTGAAATTCCCTCGCTCTCCTCTACTTACTCCTTCACGCCACCGTGATGATCAATTTAAATTCATCACACTATATAAGACTATAGCTTTAGATTTGTTGGCATTAAATTTTAATTTATTTTTTTCAGAATACTTGTTTATTTTTTCAAGTTCTTGGTTAACTTCTGGTATGACTGAAGGGAGATCATCGGGCGTGCACTGAAAATAAATCTGGTAGTCGTCGGCAAATATATGTTGTTTGGCTAATGTGACCGAGGAAGGAATGTCGTTAATGAATAGACTAAAAAGAAGGGGCCCAAGGATGGATCCTTGGGGGACTCCACACTTTAGCTTGACAATCTTAGATCTACGATCGTCGATCACAACACACTGACTCCTATCGCACAGATATGTTTTAATTAAATTGCGGGCAGATGAGGAGAATTTTAAATTAGTATTCAATTTGTCCAAAAGAATGTCATGATTTACCGACCCAAATGCATCAGAGAAATCAAGCAAAATTGAAATAGTACACAAATTCTGATCATGCCCACTTCCTACATCCTCCATCAGCGATAGAAGAGCAGTTTCACAACTACGGCCAGCTCTAAAGCCCGATTGATAGCTAGAGAGTAACTTTTCATCATTTATGTAGTGGGCTAGTTGTTTATTCATCAGAGTTTCCAAGATTTTAGCTCCCAGTGGAATCTTGTTGATTGGTCTGAATTCACCAGTTAATGTAGGGGCTTTGACTTTAGGAATTGGGGTTACTAAGGCTGTCTTCCATGCTGCAGGAAACATAGAAGTTGTTAGATGCTCACCGATGGCATCTTTTTTAATTGAATTGATGACAGCTAAGACTCCAGACTCAGTTACGTTACGGAAGGAAAATCCATTAAAGTTTGTATCCACCGTTCTGTATTGAGGCAAAGGCACATCAATATATTTGTGATGAATTTGAAAATTGCATCACGGTGGCGTGAAGGAGTAGATAGAGGTGAGTGAGGGAATTTCACCTAGGCGGCGGTAATCCACCGATGTAGGTGAGTGAAGGGATTTCGCCTAGGCGGCGGTAATCCACCGATGTAGGCGAGAGAAGGGAATTCACCTAGGCGGCGGTGATCCACCGATGTAGGTGAGGAGAGGTGCTTGTCTAGGCGGCGGATATCCACCGATGTAGACAAGAGGAAAAGGTAGGAGGTAAATTCCCAGGCGGCGGATTCCACCGAGCATCTGGGAGGAGGAAGGTAAGAGAGAGAAGAGAGAGCTGGTTAGAGGAAGTGTCGAATGAAGCTAAAGCTCCAGGATCCAGGGTTATATAGGACTTGGAGGCCTCTCCCTCCAGCTCCCTGTTGGGAGCTGGTAGTGGGGCTCCAGGTTGTGTCCCCTGGATTCTGTTGCCTGTCTCCCCACTCAGATGTTTATTAGCGGAAGGTAAGTTTTACATAAGAATATTGGTGAGAGCTTTAAGGTTGCTAGTGGAGTGTTCCCGGGAGGGACTCACGACAGAGGTCCCCCCAGTTCGAACCAATGTTTGAGATAGCTGAAGGCGCAAGGTGACAGGGGCTGAGGGCTGCGGAAAACAAAAGGGGAGCTGAAGGCGCAAGGTGACAGGAGCTGAAGGCTGATGCAAACAATTGGAGTGCTGAAGGCAGAAACGTGACAGGTTGTGACTTAATCCTCGGATTGACATATAGATAGCTTGACATAGTTAGTAAGAGGTAACATAGGAGTAACATAGATTGACATATAGATGGCTGACATAGTAAGTAAGATGTAAGTAGAAGTAACATAGGAAGTAGTAAGAAGTAAGCAGTAAGATAAGTATAGGTGTAGGTGCATGATTACAATGATGATGGTGAGGTAGTAGATTAATATGTACAGGGTCGCTATGATTGCAATGGTGATGGCGAAATATGTACAAGGTTGTTATGAGATCATGAGTAGAATGATGATGGTGAGATAGTAGACTAATATGTACAAAAATTTACAAAAATTGGTATTTACATGGTCGGTTTCTACAAATGTGGGTGGGTATTTACAAATTTTGTTGGGGGCGACAGATTGGAGCGGGGTGTTGAAATCCGCCGTTCCCTGGGTGTGGGTAGTGTGTGGTGAAGTGTAGTGAGTGTGTGGGTGGATTGAAGTGTGTGATTGAAGTGTGTGGTAGGGTGTGGGTGGTGTCCGCTGCGACGAGGCGGCCACGGCGGGGCTGTGAGGTTCGGTACAGTGCGTGTGGGTTAATGAAACACAAGCACTGTCCCGAAATCTCAAGGCCCCGCCGTGATTGCTCAGAGCGGGGCGGGGGACTTGGCCGCCGGGACGCGGGGAATGTAGGGACGCTCCCGTCGTCTGTTTCGCCGCCCGGACCGTTTTGTCCCGGCGGAATCTATTGTGGATATCCCCGGCGGAGGTGGGGGAAGAGGGGGTGTTGTGGGTTTGGTGGGTTGGGGTGTTGGTGGGGGAGAATTTAAAATTGGGGGGTCGAAAATCGAAAATGGGGGGGCAGCAAGAGGGGGTTGAAATTTGGTGGGCGGGGGTTCGTTGAAGACGGGGGGATTAATGTTTGGAAGGGGCGGTGGGGGTGGCATGAGCAGGGCGAGGCGAAAATCGTGGAGGAGCGGGGCCATGAGAGGGTCGATCGGGGTGTAGGGAGGGTGTACCCCGGTGGCTTGCGCTGCGCGAAATTCGCGCAGTATGCGCCACTGGGGGTACTTCCACCGCCGGGGCCGGGGAGGTAATCCGGAGATCCTTGGCGGGAAAAATGGAAGCGATGATGTTGGTCCGGGCGAAGGGGGTAGGGGGGAGAGCGGGTCCGGGACGTAAACGTCCAGGAGTATGGCCGCCATTTCCGGATCCGAATCGAAATCCGGAAACGGCGACGGGGGAGACTGTTGAGGTGGAGAGAGATGGTTCATGGCTAACAGACGGCGGGAGACTGATGGCTGATGTTGGTTGAGGGAGAACAGGGGCGGGTTTGCAGCGGGCGAAAGGTACGGTGTGGGGTTTCCCGTCCATTAGCAGGGTCGCGGTGGTCGGTGTTGTGCGGATGACTTGAAAGGGCCCGGCATAAAGGGGCTGAAAGGTTTTATGCATGCCGGGCTCTTTCAAGTACATGTGCGTGGAAGTGTAAAAGCGTTTGGGGTAAGTGGTGTCGTTTGTCGGTGTTGAGGTGTGTAGCGGTTCCCTGTTAATGGACGGGGTGTTGTGTGGAGGGAAAATGTCGGCCGGTAAACGAATAGGGTCTCGGAAAGCGTGTTGTGCGGGACTTGTGTTGTCTGAAGGACGGGCGGAAGTGCGGAGGCTAAGTAATACGTAGGGGAGGGTTTTGGTCCATGAGGGAGATGTGGCTGATGTGGAGATGGCTTGCTTGAGGACCGAGTGCCACCGCTCTATTTTCCCGTTGGATTGGGGGTGATAGGGAGTGGTGCGGATTTTTTGAATCCCGAGGGAACGGAGTAGGTGGGCCAAAAATTGCGAATTTACACTGACTGTTTAAGCTGCATTTGAATTTAAAATTGGGGACACCGAACTAGACTGGGGGCGACACATGAGGCGGTAAGAAGGTAGGAAGGGCAGAAGGTTGGATGAACGTCGGGTTCACCACTGTGATGAATTTGAAAATTGCATCACGGTGGCGTGAAGGAGTAGATAGAGGTGAGTGAGGGAATTTCACCTAGGCGGCGGTAATCCACCGATGTAGGTGAGTGAAGGGATTTCGCCTAGGCGGCGGTAATCCACCGATGTAGGCGAGAGAAGGGAATTCACCTAGGCGGCGGTGATCCACCGATGTAGGTGAGGAGAGGTGCTTGTCTAGGCGGCGGATATCCACCGATGTAGACAAGAGGAAAAGGTAGGAGGTAAATTCCCAGGCGGCGGATTCCACCGAGCATCTGGGAGGAGGAAGGTAAGAGAGAGAAGAGAGAGCTGGTTAGAGGAAGTGTCGAATGAAGCTAAAGCTCCAGGATCCAGGGTTATATAGGACTTGGAGGCCTCTCCCTCCAGCTCCCTGTTGGGAGCTGGTAGTGGGGCTCCAGGTTGTGTCCCCTGGATTCTGTTGCCTGTCTCCCCACTCAGATGTTTATTAGCGGAAGGTAAGTTTTACATAAGAATATTGGTGAGAGCTTTAAGGTTGCTAGTGGAGTTTTCCCGGGAGGGACTCACGACAATATTTTTTCGTGAATTCATTGTTAAACTCATCAGGAGAGTAGGCATTAGGAGCTCTATCATTATTTTTATTTGCCATTCCAAATTTTTTGATATTTTCCATTATGTTTCTGATGGGAGATCAGGTTGAAGTTTAGCAAATGTGTATTCTCTCTTAGCTTTTGGTTTATTATTTTCAATAATGAACCATTGGAATCGAGCATGAAAAAAAAAATTCTTACCCCCCCTCAAAATTTGATGGTTTACGTTTCAAGGTATGTAGAATCCAAAACTGCAATAAAAATATTTCTGTCTGTCCGCCGTACGCCGTACGCCGTACGGGCCACTTTTCTTAGTTACCATGAAAAAAAATTGATGAAATTCGGGTTATAGGTTCCGTTCGGCGTCTAGTTGGTCCTCGAAGCTCGACGTTACTGTGAGTCATCTCTAAGGGGTTCAAAATAGGGGTTGAAATTTTCAAAACGCCTATACCATTTTTTTACGTAAATATTTTTACGGTTTTAAATAGTTCTTGAACTTGCGAGTTTTTTAAGACCATCCGGAGCATCGTACGTCCAGCCGTTCGTTCACAGTAAGGCCCCAAAGTTTGCACCGACAGGCATTTTCGACTCCAGTGTGAATGAAATTGTATACAATCCAAACCAAATCTCGTAACCAGAGACGCGCCCACAATAGGAATTTGTGAATACGGCCAATCATTGGTAGGGATCACCTGATTATATTGGCGGAGTATGAAGTCGAGTTGGTTGTTCTGTGATATTATTTAATTTGAAAAATGATGGCTCTTTTGGAGTTTGTTGGTAGGTAGTGAAACTTGAACAAACGTTGAAGTATTATCGATGGGTAAATTATTACTACGGTAAATCATTACTCAACGGTAAATTATCACACAACGGTTCATTATACCATCTACGTAGAAGGGGCTGGAGTTTGTTGGTAGGTACTTTTGCAACTTTTTTCACTCCTCATCAACAATTTCTTTTCAGAACTTCATTATGTGTGTTTCTTTTTGTTAGGTACTGTTTGTCATCGGCAGAATTATTTTAGCAACATTTAACTCGTGATTTAGGTAGGTACCTAGTAACGAGTACGGGGTTAGGTACTAACCGACGGAGGGTCTGCGATCTACATAATATGTATAGAATAGTACATATTATATTATATAGACGGGTTATCTATACATAGAGCTGTGATCTGTAACAGAAGGGTATTCTATACAAAATAATAAACCGTTGTGCAGGGATTTGCAGCGTTTTTGGTTTATTATTCCGTGAATAATACACCTATGTATTCGCTCAGCAAAAAATTTTTATAAAACCCCCTCAAAATTTATTCTTTTCCGTTTCAAGGTGCGTAGATTCCAAAAATGCAATGTCCATCCGCCGTACGCCGTATCACGTGTACCGGCCTCATTTTTGGTCTAAAAAATTCGTTCTTTCGCACACATGGTCCATTTGGGTCCTAGTTGTGTCCCGAAACTTTTCAGCCCGATCGGAATATACCCAGGGGTGTTATGAATGAAAATGTGTGTAAAAATAGGTACTTTTTGCGTTTTAGCAACATGTTAGTAACATGAGCTTTTGAGGTATAGTTTTCCATGTTTTTGGGACGAAAAGACCGAACATGAAGTCGATTTTGACCAAAGAGTGGGAAATTGAGGTTGTACCAGATGTTCAGCTCCCAAAATTGATTTTTCGTGAGTCAAAAACTTGGGAAATCGTCTGAAATCACAATCATTTTGTATAATAACACTAGAAAAAGTTTCAACACGTGGATCGAGACGATTAAATGGCACTACCAATGATCAAAGATAATTTGAAAAAAAAAGCGTTTTTAATCATAAGTTTTGTCTTATTTCTGTATATTCTGTAATTTTCCCAATCTTCACTAGACTGGGTTTTCTTCCATTTTCGATGCAGATTATCTCGAGCTCTGATAGCTTTCAAGATAGGTTTCAAGATAGTTCAAGTTGCATACCTATAATATTAGTTCCTGTACGTTTCGACGACTGATTGATTTATTGCTAATTAGACAAATAGACCCTTGGTACCTATCACATGTGTAGATCTGTCCTAACGTTCTCGTATTGGATTAGTCATTCAGTGGAGATCTTCTCGAGTCTATAATACTGTGGTACTTACGTAGGCATTCAATACATGCGCGCACGTATCCACTTTGTTCATTGGCGTCAGATGTGCATATTTGAACATGCCGTTCGTAGGTACCTATGACGGTGTGGCGGTTCTCGAGTTGTTTTTTCTTGCGGTGGAGACGGGGTCGCTTGGTGGAAGCCTAATCGATGTCCCTTCTTAACCGGTGATAATCTCGCTGGTCTAGGAGGGGGACTCTCGAGGGTCCATCGTTATCTCCTCTCACTCTGTCACATACCTGTTACACCAAATTAACATTTTTCTCGTTGTTGTGTTTTAGCTTCAGCTTCGAGCTTTTGAGGACACTCGCTGTATCAGCGAAGAGATATATATTCGGTTTTCATCTTTGCTCAGCGAGACTCTGATTATGATACTCCTTGGAGTGCACTTTGGGAGACAAAACATAGTGTTGTGTAGTGATCGTTCTGTAGGAATTAGGTTCCGTTCCTTTCTGCCAGTCTGTCTGTCCTTTATATTCGCAAATTCTTACCAAGCGTATAAATATGAGGAATAATGTAAGTATATGGAGCGGAAATTTGTAGGGCAAATAGTGCGGGCCGTGAACAATCTCTCACCAAGTTCATCAAAATTCGAACTTTTGACTGCGCAATCAAAAACGTGAAATCCTCGAATTAGGTGTGAACACACACCTAACTACACAACAGAATGGTTCTCATGAAATGAATTTTGGAGGGTAGGTGGGGGTTGGTCTCCAGATAGTCCTTCATGACGAGCGACCTCGCAACATGTTTCATGGCAAATCGATCAAACTATACGGAATTTTGAACCGAAAATTGGTACACTTTCATTTATACCTAATTAAGGAGATACGGTATCTACTGCTGAAATTGCTAAAATTGTTATTTTTAATTCTAGGCATTACAAACTATTTTTCCCCGTTTTCTCAACCTAAAAACGAGGAAATGGGAACATAATTTGTCCTTAAAATTCCAAGATGGTGGCGAATTTTTATTCGATATATACGCGATACGTGAATGTCGTTATAACTTCGGTTCTGACTATTTTAGGACACCATTTTGTAGGGAATTATGTCCTCTGCAAATTCTGGTAGATCAATAACTCTTATCTCAACAT
The DNA here is from genome assembly GCA_954871275.1 of Leptopterna dolabrata. Classification (NCBI taxonomy): domain Eukaryota; kingdom Metazoa; phylum Arthropoda; class Insecta; order Hemiptera; family Miridae; genus Leptopterna; species Leptopterna dolabrata. Next base: position 10,585,490 of record OX940975.1, on the reverse strand, counting down.
TTGGATCTTTGCAAACAAGCGTTGAGGCATAATATACCTGTGTTATTCCTCAGAGTGGCCAGTGCAGCGCAGGGACGAACCCACCGTGTAACTTAGGTTGATGGAACTATCATACCCACAAACTTATTCACAAAATTCCGATACAAATGCAAATTCCGGTAATATGCAATGGGATAGATAGTGTAATTTCTCTCTAATGAAAATAAGATGGATGGACAAGAGCAGAGGAGATCCAGGGGGACACTTCGAGAATCTTCCCATCAACTTTTGTTGTGGAAAACACGCGATCGACGTCTGAATTATTGACTCGAAAAACCGTTCGCGTCTTTGTGCGAAGTCGAGCGACAGTTGCGGAGCGCTTGGGACGCCCAGGGGCATTTTTCGCTTCATTGTAAATAGAAACCGATATTTGAAGAAGGAGAAGATGTATAACCAAAGGAGGTTTTTTGATGGATCGCCATCTGCTATGGTGTCAGTGTACCACTACAATGATCCACATTTAAGTGATGGGGTGGTCCCAACTCCTGTGGCCAGCGGCTTCTTTATATATTGCGGCCGGGCCAGACACGGTGTTATGGGTCAGGACAATGACTTGGCTGGTGCTCCCCCTTGAAAACACCTTTTCCGGCACACGTTGTTTTGGCCTTTTCTGACTTTATTTTGGGTAATCGATTATTCATCTTATAAAAGGAACAGTGGCGGTCTAACCGTCATGAAGTCTGCCTTTCAACTTCTAGTCGATCGGAAGCTTAAACTTGATACTGGGCACAGTGATGGCTGCAGATGTTCTCTGACAGTATTCTCAGAACCACCTTTATTTCACCAATTCGTTTCATTCCAGTTCGTCAGTCCTTACAGTTGATTGTGGAAATAGGTAATAAGTTCGAGCAAAAGTATTTGAGGAAAAATACTACTTGATGACGATGGAGTCAATCGCCGACTTAGGTTTCATTTTACCACTGATGGAAAATCGGTGTAGCTGCAGGATATTTCCCGTAACTAATTCCCAAGTGGGCTTCACGTCGCTTTATGGAATTCCTAAGTTATCTTCGTTAAATTTACAGGTAGAAAGTGTAGGTGGTTTTCAACTGAGTATTTTAGGTACGGGGCGTAAACCTTTATGCTCCCAGAGGTCAAAACTCTGCTCGCGATAAGGGCTATTTACTCCCGAAGGAAGCGGCGGGCTGGACGGTATGATCCCAAACCTCGGCAAGGGTCCTACCGTTATGCTCCTAGCGAGTGATATTTGCACGGAGCTGATACGAGGTGTCTCTGCCTGTGTGGTAGGTCTCTCAGTTTCTAATTGAATCATGGAAGAGTGGGACAGCGTGGCAACTGAGTTTGTTGAAGGATGTGGAAAAAAAGGGGGTGACGTAGTTTTTCGTGATAATTTCAAATTCGTTTTCTTAGTTGACAGATGACAACTAAGCTGAGAACTTCTGCTCCACTCCACTGAATCACATTCGCTTTCTCTGTCTGTCAGTTTTCTTTTTTTTTGCGTCAAATTTTGCGCGTTTTGCGTTCGGTCCGGTTCCGATGACAGATTTGTATTTGTAGTAGGTACCTACGTGCGTTTTATCCATGAATTTTTCAGTTGCCGGTTATCAACATCTGAGTCGAGAAGTTCCCTCAGCAGCTTTCGAACTATCTGCAACAAACATATAGTACCTACTATGTAAATATTATGTATATATTATTAAAAATTATGTAAATATTGTAAATAGTATTTCCGTAATTTATAATAAGTATTTGAAAGTAAGTATGTCAATACCTACATGTAAATATTATTACTAGGATCACCTTTCTAGGAGGTGTGCAAATATCATCTTCGGCTTTTCTTTTGACGGCGAGTGAGTGGACGATCTGTTTTTCTTTGTCTTCTGATGAGTGAGTGTGGTTTTCAAAAGAGAACACAACCTCGCGATTGATCGTTCTCAATTACGCCTTGCAACTTTTCACACGTCCACCTCAGTTCGTCACACGCTAATTGTTTGTGAAAAACGAATTTGAAATTATCGCGATAAACTACATCACCCCCTTTCTTTCCACCTCCTTCACCAAACTCAGTTGTCACGCTGTCCCACTCTTCCATGATTCAATTAGAAACTGAGGGACCTACCACACAGGCAGAGACACCTCGTATCAGCTCCGTGCAAAGATCACTCGCTTGGAGCATAACGGTAGGACCCGTGCCGAGGTTTGGGATCATACCGTCCTTCCTTCGGGAGTAAATAGTCCTTATCGCGAGCTGAATTTTGACTTCTGGGAGTATAAAGGTTTACGCCCATCAATTGAAGGTAGGTACAGGTATTTACCGTTACATACTAGTTGTCTACACCAGCATGAAGATGATGCCGGTGGGGCTGTTGGGTAAGATCGACAGTATTTCATTAATAACACTCACTAGATGGATTTCACTAATAAGTTTTCTGATTTTTTAACTTAATCATGATACAAATAATTATTATTTCAATAGATGTACGAACCAAAAACATGTCCATGATTTAGTGTTCCGTTTAGCGGAGGAATCCCGTTTTGCTTGATTTAAAAGAGAAAATAAAACACCGTAGCTCGAAACCCCCTTCAATAGAAGGGTACGGTTATGGTGTTTTTTTTCCATTTGTTTTAGGTCCCACAAATGTCGCTCCAAATTGAGAGAAATGCTCATCATTCATTAGAGAGAGATGCTCAACATTTTCCATTTCGAAACCCTCGTGCACGGGCTATTTGGGTTTTTTAGTATTCCGTATTCGGGAGTTTTGAGCCTCTCAAAATAACGGAAAAGGTATATAGATCCGTTAGCTGTTTTCGTTCCTAAAAGCTGCATTCCACTAGGTACAGACGATTTCTTGTTCAGAACTATAAAATTCTGTAGGTTTTTAGTTTTTTGAACCAATGAACCATCATAAACATTGTTTTAATAAATTGATGATTAAAGTGCTCGTCCACCCGGGTAGATGACAGTATCATAATATTGGTCCGTGCCCTGTAGCGATTGGGCGTCTCATGACTGCAGTGCAATTTATTTACGATGAAATAAACATCCTTTCTATTTATCAACCCTCATGCATGGAGATGTGCTCTTTGTCCACAATCCAAGAAAAACTGCTGGTGCTCCTAGAAGAAATTTAACAATTTTTTCTATTTAAATGTATTTATTTTTCGTAAATATTTTACATAATGCATCTGTAGTGCGAGTTCTGGAGAGAGAAGGTTACAAATCATCAGTTCACAAAATCATGTCCTCCCACGATCTAGGCACGTAGGTGTGGGTAGACAGTCCAGTATATCCGCATCTATCATGCCTACCTACCTGGTTTTATATTTTATACATCTGTCCAATATCGCAAACTGAAATAAAAACAATTTAAAATCAGTGTAACTACTTTTACATACCTATTATTAGATAAGTGAAGAGAGAAGAATGATCAAGGATCTAGCAGGTTTTGTGTTTAGTTTCGAACAGTGTCCTAATAAGTATGTGAGATCAGGGTGTTAAAAGTGTTAATTAAATAGGGGAACGCTCGCTTCTTGCCAGAATATGGAATAGTAGGGATATCACGAGCGTTCCCAAATGGGGTGATAGTGTTACTTATCGCTGTTTACCAAATGTATGGGCGATCCCGTGGGGTAAGGTTCAAAGATGTATGACCGCTCTCGTGTAAATCCCGGTTGACAGCACGGCCGTTCCCGATAAGTAAAGTAAGGTTTAGTCACTACGTAATACCTAGGTACCGAATTTTTTCGGAAATTTCAGCTCTTGCAATGAAGTAGTAGGTAACATATGTATTATTATTGCAGATCGTCCGGACGGTAAGTAATTACGTGAAAAGGCTAAGAGAAAAACGGCCGGATAACTGTAATGAAAATCCTTCTAAAAAATTATAGGCGTTTCCCTTCTGTAGAGCTGTTTAGGTTATTTCAAGATCCAACTTTCGCCGCCACTGTCAATATTATAACTTTAATTGAAACCTATAAATATATCCAGACAGGATCATATCACCAAATAAATAGGTAAATCAAACTGCGGCGGGTCAACGGTCATGTCTGTACCGTGGCCCGAAACTTTATAATAGTCTGCCCATGAATATCAGAGATGCCCCGACTCTGGATTAAACGGCTAGTGAAAAAGTTATTTAAAGATTTTGAACCATAACCTGTCATTATAAAGGATGATATAAGAAAATGGCACAGTAAAACCACTCGAAGCCGTGCTATGTAATTAATATTGATCATTAATCTTAATCATCGACGTTGTACCTACAACAATAAAGAAGTGTGACTCCTCCTCCCAAGCACTAGTATAGGGTTTCCTCATATGGGGGAGTAGCCAGGGCCGCCCAGAGCTGGGAAGGGCCACGGGAAATTCTCAACGGGCCCCTCCCCACACCAATTTTATAATTTATAAACAGGAGTACTGGACGTACTGTTCAACCCTTATTTATTAAAGAAGTAATTGAGCTCATTTATAAAAGGGAAATTTTTAGTTTGCAAATAACCGTACAAATACCCGGGGATCCCCCCCCCCCCCCACCACTGGTCGGCCCTGGGAGTAGCATTCGTAAGCTGTAGTTAGGTCATTACTTAGTGTAATTATTGCCTCTGTATTTCTTGATGTTTAGTACCACAATGTTTTCCTTTGTAATTTTTTTCAATAAATGAATGAAAAAAAACTACCCGAATTCATCAAAATAAGGTAACAGCCAAATTCTTGAAAAATTACCCATTTTATTGGGTTTTTTTAACCCATTTCTCGATTGAGTAGAGAATGCAACCTGGTTCTCCATACTTCCCCGTCTGCTGATCTATTCCATCAATCACTGGCATCATTCAAATCAGTAGTAAATAGTAGTAAATAATATACCAGAGCCCCTAAAGTGATTCTATTTCCATAATTAATGAACATCATCTTTCTTACGTATCTTTTAACTGTATAAAACCGATCCTCTTATAATTCTTTATTGTACATCTTCTCATACCTCCATCTCTTATAAATTTTGTATTGTGCCTCACTTTACTTATTATATTTAACTACTAGACTTGGGAACACTTATTTATGTATAGCTACAACAATCTGGTACCCCCTTCAAATAATTTGTAATTGGGCTTGTCCCGTGTTAATAAAATAAATAAGTACATTTTATTGTTTGTCCCATTTTATTGTTACTGTACACTAATATTTTGACAACACCCAACTATAATTTTTACCTGTATTAAAACCAGTAATTTTAAACCACAATGCTACGTGATGTCTTTCAGTGGTCCCTTAACGAGTTCTTTATTGGTAACGGCCGTACATATTACGGGAATGGTCGTACAGAATGACGGAGATGGAGGTTGACAACAACTGGAACGATCATGTGGGTGTACTATTATGGCTCTGGGAACTTTGTTGCGTGCGCCCCCGGTTGTAGTGCCCGCCAGATCGCTGTGAAAATCACTTCGGCTACTCGAAACGGAGAGTTGAAGGTGGTTGTCAGAAGGGATTGGCGAGTCGGTGCCAGTGGTAGTTGTGAGCTGAATAGGTGTTGTTGCGTTTCTGCAGGTGAGTGGGGAAGATTGCTGTTGGTTGTGGGGGGGTTGTACACCGGCTTGGTTACGGACTCGGCCTGAAGAGGACAGCACCTTCCGGAGTGAGCTTTCGGCGGCCATTACCGCCCCTTCCACTTGCCGACTCCCACCACTCGATGTTTCCTTTCCGCCTTCGGACTTCCACTTTGACCGCTGCCAACGGGGGTTTGATATTGATAGACGAGGTCGGCCCATAGAGTTCGACCGCCGCCCGTACAGAAAGCTGTTGTATAAAACTACCCGATGTTTAAAAACGCTGCAAAGTCCTTGTCTCATGGGTTTATTATTCTATTGGACATACCTACAGAGATGTTGGCTGTTTATTTATTGTTTCTTTCATTTAAAATAATTGAAATAGCTATCTCTGGTTGTTTCCACCAATTTTAGCCCCCAAAACACGAATAAGGTATGCTCCTTTTTTTCCCCTAATAAATTATCTCTGATCATTGATAGTATAATAGTCTAGTCTGGGTAGTTTAATCGTCTTGATCCACCTGTACACACTTTTCCCAGTGTTATTCTACAAATTGATGGTAATTTCAGACGATTTCCCAGGTTTTTGACTCATAAAAAATCAATTTCGGGAGCTGAACATCTGGTAGAACCTCAATTTTCTATTCTTTGGTCAAAATCGACTTCATATTCGGTCTTCTCGTCCGCAAAAACATGCAAAACGATACCTTAAAAGCTCATGTTACCAACATGTTGCTAAAACGCAAAAAGTACCTATTTTTACACACATTTTAACTCATAACACCCCTGGGTATATTCCGATCGGGCTGAAAAGTTTCGGGACACAACTAGGGCCCAAATGGAGCATGTGTGCGAAAGAACGATTTTTTTAGACCGAAAATGAAGCCTGTACACGTGATACGGCGGACGGCGGACGGCGACGGACATTGCATTTTTGGAATCTAAGCACCTTGAAACGGAAAAGAAAAAATTTTGAGGGGGTGTTATAAAAATTTTTTGCTGAGCGAATACATAGGCGTATTATTCACAGAATAATAAACCAAAAAGATGCAGTACGATGTTGTAAAATTACGCCTGGTTAACTCTCTCATCCCAGCTGCGCGAGAGGTCCCTCAGTTTGGACAAATTAATGCTCAATGGAGAATACCTACCCATGGGTTAGAAAAATGTAACTTTTTAAATATAATGAAACTACGTCGTAATTTCTTTTTTTTTTTTTTTTCAATGATCCTTTGTAATCGAGCTTGAAAATTTTTTTTTAACCCCCCCTCAAAAAATTGGTTGGTTTCCGTTTCTGTCCGTCCGCCGTACGCCGTACACCGTACTGAGCACTTTTCTTAATTACCATGAAACAAAATTGACGAAATTCGGTTTATAGGTCCCATCTGGGGTCTAGTTGGTCCTCGACGCTCAGCGTTAATGTCGGTCATCCCTGAGGGGTGAAAAATAGGGGTTGAAGTCTCCAGGACGCCGTTTTCTCGAATTTTTTTTAATGGTTTTAAATAGTTCTCGAACTTGGGAGTTTTTTAAGACCACCCGGATTATTGTACGTCCAGCCGTTCGTTCACAGTAATGCCCAGTAGATTGCACCGACAGGCATTTTAACAGGATGGTGAATGAAATTGTACCTATACGTACAGCCTTAATTCCATCACTAGGGACGCGCTAGCAATTGCGAATTGGCCCGAGATCATCATTGCTAGGGAGCACATGATTATAATCACAGATTATGAGGTCGAGTTGGTTGTTCTGTGATATTATTTCATTTGAAAAATGAACTTTTGGAGTCTAAAAGTTTGTTGATAGGTAGTGATACTTGAACAAACGTTGAAGTATTATTGATGGGTAAATTATTACATAATGGTAAATTATTACACAACGGTTCATTATACCATCTACGTAGAAGGGGCTGGAGTTTGTTGGTAGGTACGTTTGCAACTTTTTTCACTCCACATCAACAATTTCCCTTCAGAACTTCATTATTTGCGTTTCTTTTTGCCATTTTAGTTACTGTTTGTCATCGACAGAATTATTTTAGCAACATTTAACTCGTGATTTAGGTAGGTACCTAGTAACGAGTACGGGGTTAGGTACTAACCTACGGAGGGTCTGCGATCTACATAATATGTATAGAATAGTACATATTATATAGACGGGTTATCAATACAGAGAGCTGTGATCTGTAACAGAAGGGTATTCTGTACAAAATAATAAACCGTTTTGCAGAGATTTGCAGCGTTTTCTAGTTGGTCGGTGAAGCTCGGCGTTACTGTCATTTCTCTAACGGGGTGAAAAATAGGGGGTTGCAATTTTCAGAACGACGTAAAACTCAGTAGAAGGGTATGGTGGGTGTTTTAGCGTTTTTAAATTGATCTTGAACTGAACAGTTTTCTGAGACCACCCGGGTACGACCAGCCGTTCGTTTGCACCAAAAAGCTTCTTCAACATGATCGTGAATGGAACGGTATAAAACGGTCCAGATATCATTGCTATAGGGAACAGCTGATTCTAATCACGTATGACTGTATGAACTCGAGTTGGTTGTCCCGTGATATTTATATTCCATTTGAAGGATGATGGATAATGAAGATTTTATTGATAGGTACTACACCGAGAGAAAAATGTGGCGCACCATGCCCGCTAGGAACACTCGGAATTGATTTCCCGATAGGGAACCTAGCGGGTGTGCCTAATCCCAAGCGGGTAGGGTGAAAATCGTATCGGGTGATGTTAAAAATCTATCGGGAAGACGTAACTCCAATCGGGTACGACATAAATTTCTATCGGGCTGCCATAAAAATCTATCGGGCTGTTAGATTAGCCCCTCCTATCGGGTATGGTTCGGATATTTTTGTATCGGGCATTCGTAAAAACAAGCGGGTTTTGGTAATTCCTAACGGGTATTCGTCAAAATCGTATCGGGTGGCGACTTAACCCTAACGGGCTTTTATAAATGGGAACTACACCCGTTAAGAAATCAATCGGGTCTGTTGGTTGTCTATCGGGTTTCATAACAAATTCCTATCGGGTCCATGAAACCCAAGCGAGCATGCAAATATTCCAAAAAAATACCCGTTAGCGCACTATCGGGTCATCTGAACATTTACGTCTCCCGTTTGATGATCTATCGGGTTTTTTTCAAAATTCCTAGCGGGTGTATGAAAAACGATCTAGCTAGCAAATGTTGAAAAAAATACCCGTTAGCACACTATCGGGTCATCTGAGCATTTACGTCTCCCGTTTGATAACCTATCGGGTTTATGCAAAATTCCTATCGGGTGTATGAAAAACGATCTAGCTAGCAAATGTTGAAAAAAAAATACCCGTTAGCACACTATCCGGTCATCTGAGCATTTACGTCTCCCGTTTGATAACCTATCGGGTTTTATGCAAACCTCCTATCGGGTGTACGAAAAACAATCGAGCATGGAAATGTTCAAAAAAATACCTGTTAGCTGACTGTCGGGTCATCTGAGCATTAAGATCTCCCGATTGATAATCTATCGGGTTTATACAAAATTCCTATCGGGTAGAAATAAAATTAATCGAGCTGGGAAATATGCATAAAATACCCGTTAGCGCCTATCGGGTGAAATAATTGTCAAGAGCTCCCCCTTAATAATCTATCGGGTTACATCACACATCGCTATCGGGCCTATGAAAGCCAATCGAGCAGGGAAATAGTGAACAAAAATACCCGTTAGTCTTCCTATCGGGTGATGTTTGTTGCTAACAACACCCGATTGAAGATCTACCATTTCCATTGAGTGATCCCTATCGGGTAGAGAAAAATCGATCGAGCTGAGAAATATTCATAAAATACCCGTTAGCCACCAATCGGGTGATATAATTGTTAACAGCTCCCGCTTAATAATCAACCGGGTTGCATCGACCAACATCTATCGGGTTGAACAATGCAATCGAGCAGGGAAATGCCGAACAAAATACCCGTTAGTAGCTCTATCGGGTGGATGTAATTGATAACAACACCCGAGTGAACATCTATCGGGTTGCACAGACGAGTCTCTATCGGTTTTTGGAAAACCAATCGAGCAAGAAAAAATTCAAAAAGTAGCCGTTAGCTTTCTATCGGGTTCTGCCAGTGTGAACAGCTCTGTTTTACTTTTGTATCGGGTTATCTCATTCAAAACATACCCGTTAGCATCGTAACGGGTCGTCTCATAGCTCCCGATTGATAATCATCCGGGTTGCATCGACCAACGTCTATCGGGTTGAACAATGCAATCGAGCAGGGAAATGCCGAACAAAATACCCGTTAGTAGCTCTATCGGGTGGATGTAATTGATAACAACACCCGAGTGAACATCTATCGGGTTGCACAGACGAGTCTCTATCGGGTTTTGGAAAATCAATGGAGCAGGAAAATATTGAAAAAATACCCGTTGGCTGCCTATCGGGTGATATAATTGTTAACAGCTCCCGCTTAGTAATCAATCGGGTTGTCCAATGATTCCCTATCGAGTAGGCAACATTTCTATCGGGTGTCAATTAGGTCCCGCCACAATTTGAACTTGGTCGAAGGGGCATTGGCTCCGGAGATGGATTCACAAATTTTTTCCCAGGTTCCGAGTGAGCGTTGAAGGGTTTTACAATTTGAACTTGGTCAAAGGGGCATTGGCTCTGGAGACGGATTCACAAATATTTTCCCAGGTTCCGAGTGACCGTTGAAAGGTTTTATGTGAGGATTTAGTACAAGACGAGATACGTAGAATCCTCACACAAAAGCCTGCAACAGTTAATGAAGAGTTGGGAAAATATTTGTGGTTTAATGATAGCTCAGGTAGCCCGAATCCCTGTGAGGAGGTATAGGAAGCGAAGCCTGCATTCACCATTTCTAAAGGATAACTGTTTTTGGGGAGTGGTGAGAATTTGAGAATAACAACTCTTTCCCTTCACCTCCCGTAAATATGGACGTTTGGAGGACATGTACTTGTTACCATGGGAGGGTTCACGCGAAGAAATATGGTAAAGTTGAGGGAATTGTGAAGGACATGATACTGGACCTGAAAATTAAAAACGCTGCAAAGTCCTTGTCACGCATGGGTTTATTATTATTCTATATGCAGAAATGGTGGCTGTTCATTTATTGTTGCTTTCATGTAAAATAATTATTGAAATAGTTATTTCCGGTGGTTCCCACAAATTTTGGCCCCCAAAACTTGAATTAGGTATACCTACGCTTTTTTTTCTTTTTTATTTCAAATTATCTTTGATCATTGCCCAACCCACCCGCCCATTTACCCGCAGGGTGGCTGTCCACAAGCATAATCCAATTGACATGTTGTCGTCCTTCACCAGTTTTCGAGTTTTATATATATTATCAACAGATTTATGCTGAGGACCCCCACCTGAGAGAATTATGACTCCGTATTTTTTTTTTGTACTGATGAGTCCTCAGTATAGTCGAGAGTCAGTTAGACTTGGTTTTCATTGAATTTTTACCTCCCCTCCCAACGAGTATTTCTCTCTGGTGCGGGGGGTGCTCGACCTCGTTGAAATACCCGTTAGTAGCTCTATCGGGTGGATGTAATAGATAACAACACCCGATTGAACATCTATCCGGTTGCACATACGAGTCCCTATCGGGTTTTGGAAAACCAATCGAGCAGGAAAATATTCAAAAAATACCCGTTGGCTGCCTATCGGGTGATATAATTGTTAACAGCTCCCGCTTAGTAATCAATCGGGTTGTCCAATGATTCCCTATCGAGTAGGCAACAAGTCTATCGGGTATTAATTAGTTCCAGCCACAATTTGAACTTGGTCGAAGGGGCATTGGCTCTGAAGACGGATTCACAAATATTTTCCGAGGTTCCGAGTGAGCGTTGAAGGGTTTTACATTTTGAACTTGGTCAAAGGGGCATTGGCTCTGGAGACGGTTTCACAAATATTTTCCCAGGTTCCGAGTGACCATTGAAAGGTTTTATGTGAGGATTTAGATGCGTCCAATTCTCACACAAAAGCCTGCAACGGTGAATGAAGAGTTGGGAAAATATTTGTGGTTTAATGATAGCTCAGGTAGCCCGAATCCCTGTGAGGAGGTATAGGAAGCGAAGCCTGCAGTCACCATTTCTAAAGGATAACTGTTTTTGGGGAGTGGTGAGAATACGAGAATAACAACTGTTTCCCTTCACCTCCCGTAAATAAGGACGTTTGGAGGACATGTACTTGTTACCATGGGAGGGTTCACGCGAAGAAATATGGTAAAGTTGAGGGAATTGTGAAGGACAGATACTGGACGTGAAAATTAAAAACGGAAACAACAAAATGAATATGTAATGGATGTTGCCTCTCATTAGGCGAATTTTAGGATATATTTTCCGAAAAATTTTCCAGGATTAAATGATGTCTATCGGGTTGTAATGAGAAATCGCTATCGGGCCCATGAAAGCCAATCGAGCAGGGAGATATTCAAAAGATATCCGTTAGCATCGTAACGGTTCATCTCATAGCTCCCGATACATAATCAACCGGGTTGCATCGACCAACGTCTATCGGGTTGAACAATGCAATCGAGCAGGGAAATGCCGAACAAAATACCCGTTAGTAGCTCTATCGGGTGGATGTAATTGATAACAACACCCGATTGAACATCTATCGGGTTGAACAGACGAGTCCCTATCGGGTTTTGGAAAACCAATCGAGCAGGAAAAAATTCGAAAAAATCCCCGTTGGCTGCCTATCGGGTGATATAATTGTTAACAGCTCCCGCTTAGTAAACAATCGGGTTGTCCAATGATTCCCTATCGAGTAGGCAACATTTCTATCGGGTATTAATTAGTTCCCGCCACAATTTGAACTTGGTCGAAGGGGCATTGGCTCTGAAGACGGATTCACAAATATTTTCCCAGTTTCCGAGTGACCGTTGAAGGGTTTCATGTGAGGATTTTTAATGATATGTTTAATAGGTAATATGTCGTAACGTATAAGTGATCAGGAATTTGAGTAACAGCAAGGAATTTGAATTTGAAGCGCATACTTTTCAATGCAAGTAAATTAGGTGTATATAAGTATACCACATAAAAACGTATTGTACACGCATGTATAAAACACGTTTGTAGGACATCCGATTGTTACCATGCAAAGGATATGGAGAAATACTGAACTTGGCAGAATCGTCATGGTTCGGATTCAGCAGAAATAACTGAAAATTGGGAACAACAATTAAACAGTATTTTGGAAAACGGTTGTTGAGCGCATGATGACCTATAATAATAATAATATATTCGTGGGCGAGAAGTAATTTGGCATGAGCCAAATTGAGTAGTTTGGCGGGTCATTTTCACCCGAGCTATACTCATTGTGTGACCATCTCTGTGAATGAAGTGTAATATAATATTATATTGTATTGCATACAGTTTTGATAAAAACGACAGCATTTACAAAGTGATGTGCGTCGCTTTTGCAACTTTTCATGTGTCATTCAATGCCGGAAGGAATCTGAGGGCAGTAAGTACCTATACGTCATTTATTTCTAAGTCCATTACATGTTGTAAGTTGTTATGTTGAGCATGTACATGCTTAAATTATCAATTAAATTGAATTATCAATGGAAAGAGTCGTTAATGACTCGGGGTATTTGCGATGGGGATTTTTTAATGTTTTTTCCCAGTAGACACAGGTACCTATATACTAATGGTAGGCACGTAGGAGTTTCTGGCAGAAATGTTAGAAAAACCGTACACTTGTTAGCAAGTGAGTGAAAACCCGATACGAATTGAAAAAAAAAAAAACCACAGTCATGCAGCGTGGCTATAAGAGCGAATTTTCGAAGAAATAAGTGATTTTATGTAAAATGTGATGTTTGGGATATCCCATTCAAATATGGGCAATCTTAAACTTATTGGGTAATTATAGGTATTCCAGTATGACGCTATTCGGTTAATTCGGTATGCATGAAATATGGGCATACGTTACAAATTTTTTGTTCCATTTTTTGCCGAGTAACACCTCGTTTTATAGATTTTCCAACCCTGAACACGATGGTAAAGTCAGAATTGCGATATCCCATTCCGTTATCAGATTAGAGCAAACGAACCAGGAAGAACATCTCAAGAAATAACCACGTTCCTTCATCTTCAAAGTGCTCCAGTTTGAGAAAGGAATGAGATATCGCAATTATGATTTCACCATCGTGTTCAGCTTACAAAAACCTTTAAAATGAGGTGTCACTTGTCAGACTGCTTCATTTTGGGAATTTATGGGTAATTTTTCTCCCCTAAAACTCCCCAAAATTCCCCCTTAGAGTGACCCGATTCTGCCCATCTACGAACTTAGCCTGTCGATTGCCAAGACAGATTTTTCGTGCAAATTTGAACTTTTTATCTCAATTCTTTCGAGAGTTATCGTCTGGAATGACACATACATATATATATTAACCCAGTGAGTCTTTAACCAAGAACATGTCTTTCGGCAGTGAATTCAGGATGGTCTGAAACGGATTTTGGTATAAAAATCTTTCGGAAATTCGAGTTTTAAACATTTTGGACCGAGAACAATAGCTTCCTTTTCTTCGAAAATTCCCTAAAAGCCGTTACGAGTTTCAAACTACCCGTTAGGAAGTTGTGAAAAACCCGATAGGCGTAACAGAAACTCGATGGGAATCGGAAAACCGTTTGAAATCGGGAAACCCGACACGATTGAAAGAAAAACCCGATTGGGAGGTAAAAAGACGTTACGACATTCGTAAACCCGATAGGAGTTGAAAAAGACGTTACGGCATTCGGGAACCCGATGGGAGACAGAAAACACCCGATAGGAATCTGAATTTGGATACCCGATGGAAATCTCAACACCCGATAGGGGATTTGAAAAAGTCGCTAGAAACATTCAGACACCCGATAGAAGGTAAAAAACACCCGATAGGAGCCAACGCCTGCCCGCTTGGAGCAGGGAAACCCGTTACCAGGTGGGTCATGGTGGGGAGACCTCTATATAACCCCAACGTCCCCTTATGGCGACAACCACTTCTCCCCGATCAGTCGCGTCCTCACGTTCACGTGTTCTACATACTTCCCTGTGCTTATTCTTTATTCAGTCTGTGTGTTGCGGTCGTGTTTCAAATCAGTTGTGTTTCAAATCAGCTGTGTTTCAAATTAGTTGTGTTTCTAGTTTGTTGTGCTTCAATTATTAACGTTCACCCGTCACCAAACAACATTCGGTCCGTGGTACGTTGTACTACGCAATTCGTTTTAATTGCAATGGCGGACCAACGCTTGACTGATGTTCTACAGTCTTGGAAATTGGATGCAAGAATCGTTACTGCATTTGAAGGTTAGCAAAAATTTGTTTTACTATTTTTCTATAATATTCCGATTTCATGATAATCACATATACCCTATAACTTCCAAATCCAAACTGACATTTCAATTTGAATTTCATTTTGTGTTGTTGAGCATTACTTATCATTTCCTTTTGCCAACGTATTTACCAATGCTAATTTTTTTTGTATAAAATTCCGATTTCAAGATGTACACGTAGCTATGACTTACGCACCCAAACTGACAAATTGAATTTGAATTTTTTTTTCTTGAGTATATTTCCTTTTGCCAACGTATTTACCAAATGAAAGTTTTTGTAGTATAACAGTCTGCTTTCAATATAATTAATCACATCACTTCCAAATCCAAACTGACATTTCAATTTGAATTTCATTTTGTGTTGTTGAGCATTACTTATCATTTCCTTTTGCCAACGTATTTACCAATGCTAATTTTTGATGTATAATATTCCGATTTCAAGATGTACACGTAGCTATGACTTACGCTCCCAAACTGACAATTTGAATTTGAATTTTTTTTCTTGAGTATATTTCCTTTTGCCAACGTATTTACCAAATGAAAGTTTTTGTAGTATAACAGTCTGCTTTCAATATAATTAATCACATCACTTCCAAATCCAAACTGACATTTCAATTTGAATTTCATTTTGTGTTGTTGAGCATTACTTATCATTTCCTTTTGCCAACGTATTTACCAATGCTAATTTTTGTTGTATAAAATTCCGATTTCAAGATGTACACGTAGCTATGACTTACGCAGCCAAACTGACAAATTGAATTTGAATTTTTTTTTCTTGAGTATATTTCCTTTTGCCAACGTATTTACCAAATGAAAGTTTTTGTAGTATAACAGTCTGCTTTCAATATAATTAATCACATCACTTCCAAATCCAAACTGACATTTCAATTTGAATTTCATTTTGTGTTGTTGAGCATTACTTATCATTTCCTTTTGCCAACGTATTTACCAATGCTAATTTTTGTTGTATAAAATTCCGATTTCAAGATGTACACGTAGCTATGACTTACGCAGCCAAACTGACAATTTGAATTTGAATTTTTTTTCTTGAGTATATTTCCTTTTGCCAACGTATTTACCAAATGAAAGTTTTTGTAGTATAACAGTCTGCTTTCAATATAATTAATCACATCACTTCCAAATCCAAACTGACATTTCAATTTGAATTTCATTTTGTGTTGTTGAGCATTACTTATCATTTCCTTTTGCCAACGTATTTACCAATGCTAATTTTTGTTGTATAATATTCCGATTTCATGATGATCTTGGTTTGAGTTGCATTGTTACGGTATCGGGAAATTGCTAAGTGTGTTAGTGCCCGTTAGTAATTCAATCGGGTATTATTAGACGTGAAATACTTGCACCAACTTGTTTCCGTTGTCCCTTCTATACATAACGGGTGTTTGAGGGTATGGGTACCCGTTAGTAATCCAATCGGGTAGTGTTGTACTTTAAAATATTTTCAACAAACTGTTTTGCCTTGCCGCTTGTAGTTGTATCGTATGTTCACTTCGTTCCAAACGGGTTCATCCGGACTTTGCCAAATATTCGTAAACATTCGTAACGGGTGTTTGTGGTTGTGAGTACCCGTTAGTAATCCAATCGGGTATTGTTGTACTTTAAAATATTTTCAACAAACTGTTTTGCCTTGCCGCTTGTAGTTGTATCGGGTGTTCACTTCGTTCCAAACGGGTTCATCCGGACTTTGCCAAATATTCGTAAACATTCGTAACGGGTGTTTGTGGTTGTGAGTACCCGTTAGTAATCCAATCGGGTATTGTTGTACTTTAAAATATTTTCAACAAACTGTTTTGCCTTGCCGCTTGTAGTTGTATCGGGTGTTCACTTCGTTCCAAACGGGTTCATCCGGACTTTGCCAAATATTCGTAAACATTCGTAACGGGTGTTTGTGGTTGTGAGTACCCGTTAGTAATCCAATCGGGTATTGTTGTACTTTAAAATATTTTCAACAAACTGTTTTGCCTTGCCGCTTGTAGTTGTATCGGGTGTTCACTTCGTTCCAAACGGGTTCATCCGGACTTTGCTAAATATTCGTAAACATTCGTAACGGGTGTTTGTGGTTGTGAGTACCCGTTAGTAATCCAATCGGGTATTGTTGTACTTTAAAATATTTTCAACAAACTGTTTTGCCTTGCCGCTTGTAGTTGTATCGGGTGTTCACTTCGTTCCAAACGGGTTCATCCGGACTTTGCCAAATATTCGTAAACATTCGTAACGGGTGTTTGTGGTTGTGAGTACCCGTTAGTAATCCAATCGGGTATTGTTGTACTTTAAAATATTTTCAACAAACTGTTTTGCCTTGCCGCTTGTAGTTGTATCGGGTGTTCACTTCGTTCCAAACGGGTTCATCCGGACTTTGCCAAATATTCGTAAACATTCGTAACGGGTGTTTGTGGTTGTGAGTACCCGTTAGTAATCCAATCGGGTATTGTTGTACTTTAAAATATTTTCAACAAACTGTTTTGCCTTGCCGCTTGTAGTTGTATCGGGTGTTCACTTCGTTCCAAACGGGTTCATCCGGACTTTGCCAAATATTCGTAAACATTCGTAACGGGTGTTTGTGGTTGTGAGTACCCGTTAGTAATCCAATTGGGTATTGTTGTACTTTAAAATATTTTCAACAAACTGTTTTGCCTTGCCGCTTGTAGTTGTATCGGGTGTTCACTTCGTTCCAAACGGGTTCATCCGGACTTTGCTAAATATTCGTAAACATTCGTAACGGGTGTTTGTGGTTGTGAGTACCCGTTAGTAATCCAATCGGGTATTGTTGTACTTTAAAATATTTTCAACAAACTGTTTTGCCTTGCCGCTTGTAGTCATATCGGGTGTTCACTTGGTCTCATGGCTGACTTTTTTTTCCC
This sequence comes from Leptopterna dolabrata, assembly GCA_954871275.1. Lineage (NCBI taxonomy): Eukaryota > Metazoa > Arthropoda > Insecta > Hemiptera > Miridae > Leptopterna > Leptopterna dolabrata. The sequence continues at coordinate 10,567,744 of OX940975.1, read as the reverse complement.
CTGCACAGATGCCAGATTCGAAACTGACGAATTACGCAACCTAGAACCAGGCAATATCCTCTGGGAAGCAGTAGCACCAGGACTGTGGACTCCGAGGGACAAGATGCGATACACAGCAGGGTGGAAGACGAATTTCGGTCCACTCTCCTCTCCCAGTCGTTCTTCGACATCTCTTGCTAGACCCCTATCAAGTGACGACTCCACGCGAACACTTCCTACCCAGGTGAGTGTTGCCAATTACAATTACAGACGACAGGCAGACAGAAACAGTGTTCATGTTTGACAATAACTTCCTGCATATAATATGTATTGTTACGAGGTGAACGGTGTTGTTGTTGCAGTTTTACTCCTCGACGCCTCGCCTTAGAGACTCGTTGCCGAGTGAACTACAGCTCAGCGAGGAATCGTCTGACGATGACGACGAATCCGCCGCCACAACCGACGACGACCCCCAATTCGCCAGTTACAAGGGAGTCGATAAGACTGCTTTCATCAGCACTTCAGATGAGGTAATGTGCATCACACCATCCGTGGGTGAAATAGTATCACGTACTCATAGTCAAACCTAGGGTTTTTATATTAAATTTACATCTCTTCCTCTCTCCCCAACAGATCACAGCAATACTACAACAGTCAGAGAAGGGGCGGAGGTGCATGGAGCTAGCAAGGCCCGAGAATACCAAGGCAGTCAGCCCATCCGACAGGAAGGCGGTAGCGGATGTTGTCATAAACCACCTTCACCGACAAGCCACCCCCGCGGGTGCGAACGTCATCCCCCATTTCTCTTACAAAGAATTGAAGTGAGTGACACCTTGAAATTTGTGATTACGCATTGTTTGTTAGTATACATGTTGGGTACTCTTATCTTAACATTCCTCTGCATAAAGACATAATAATCACGTCTTTGAATTGTTGTGTACGTTTCAGTTTCATAGCTGCTCAGTTGGCGAGATATTTCCGGGATCCCCCCTCGCTGTGGTTTACTTTATCAGCATCGACACGGGGGGGCTCGTCACACAGCAGTGACAGCACGCCGACGAAAAAACCAAGGAAGTACCCCTACGGGCACTTGTGGAGCAAAGTAAACAACCTCAAGGACTCCTGGAGGAAGGCCAATAAAGAAAAGTACGATAAAATAAAGGAGGCCAAGAAGGCAAGTGAAGCAAGGAAACGGAAGGGAGGCAAACAGAAGAGGGCCTACACAAAGAAGCCGAAGCAGCCAACCACCTCCCCTCCGCCCGTACGGAAAACTCTGACAGGTGAGTCTACTCTCTATTCATCTCTTTTCCTCCTACCACCCTCCTTGTCTGCCGTTTCTGTGTTATTTATTGTGAGGAGTCGTAACCGTTGATGTTATTTTCCTAGAGTGGAAAGAGGAACTCGAAAAACATCACTCCATCCAAACCATCAGGGGAGGTGATTGGTTGGACCGAGCGTCGATCCCCGAAGAGATACAAGAGGCGTTACGGAGGACAGCGAAGCTGCGGCACGACTACCTATGCTGTGAAGACAACAGCCTCTCCGACTACTTCGACTACTTCCCGTTCTTCAAGTCGTCCGCCCACGCAGCGAAAGTGGTGAGTTCATAATTTGAACGTATTTCATGTGCTCTGTTTATATACTTGTGCCTGCTGTTGTTTAAAGCGAGGAATATTTTTTAGTAATCGCTAATGATAGTTGTTGTTTTCTGTTACAGATAGAATCTGATTTCAAGGAGCTCTATACCATCCCGGAGGGGAGGCTGTATGAAAAGCTGAGAGAACTCCACCCGGCCATAGTCCAAGAGGCTAGCAGGTCTTCCAGAAGCGTGGAAGGGTGGGACACGATCGTCGAGTCGTTACTGTCGTACTACGAAAAAAATACCGGTGAGAAATAATTGTGATTAGCCTACTCTGTGTTCAAATTGACTAGGAATCGTTTTTTCAACTTTAATATTTTGTTGTTATACCAGGGATTCTTCTTCTTCACGCTTTGTAAACAAATGATTTGTTGAAATTGCTTTATTTGACCATGAGGTGGTTGTAATGACTGAATCGTACTGTACGAACGTGTTGCTAATGTGCTCCGTGATATTTCAGAGGAGGACAAGAGAACGACTGCAGCTCTCGTCGCCCTCCCGTTCGCTATGGGGACTCACCGGTTGAAGAAGAGGGCAGGACTTAGAGCTCCGGTTCAGATCTCGAAGAAGGAGTCGGCAGATCACTTCGTCAAATTCCTGGACTCAGAGTCTGAGGTGGACAACCTCCACGCCAAACGCCTGGAGGAAGCGGAACACGGAACATTGCAACCGTATGTCATAGCAATAGGAAAATTAGGTTCCGTCAGCCATTGTCTAGTCAAATACTTAGATTTTAGCCTTAGAACTGACACCATACTCCAGGCAGTCGATCTTTGTTTTAAATTAATAATCGTGCTGAACTGCGAGTACCCACCTCAGTGTACACACATCTGGCAAACTCTAGAATGGGTGTGCTATGATTTAAAGGTTTCTAAAAACTACCTCCACTCTGTCGTGACTATCGCTTCCACCTGTGCTCACTTCCTACGTTACCACGTTACACCCACCCCTGCTGCTCCTGCTGATGGTAGCTCCAGTGATGAAAAATCACTTGTACGAGTGTTGATACAAAAATACGACATTATAGAGGGTCAATGTGTATGCTTTGTTGAGAGTCTCAGAACAGGTGAATTGGTAACTTTCTTAAACTTAACTGGGGACAACATAATACAGTCTAACATTCTTGGTGATTCGGAACTGTTACTTTATGGTACTTGTACAAAAGCGTTTGCAGAACAACACGGATTGATTGCTTACAGTATAGATCCCACCACAACCGAAATACTTGGTGCCCTTCACATAACAGATAGTCCTGCTTCAGTATCATTACCTTTGCCGTCAACTCCGGGTGTTGAGTCACATTTGCCATCAACTTCAGGGGGTGTTGAGTCACATTTGCCATTCACTTCAAGTTCCAAATCACTTTTTGACCCATCTGAGGAGGTACATCTACCATCAGCAACAGCAGTTCCTCCTGAGGCAAGCCCTGCCCTTTCAGGTGTATCTGAACCACCTCCCCTTCTGTCTCCTACATGGCCAAGAACTCCCCTTAAGGAAGCTGGATTCTACAAAGAGAGTAGGACTCCGAAAAGATTGACCCCGTCTAAAACAACCCCGTCTAAAACAACCCCGTCTAAAACAACCCCGTCTAAAACAACCCCGTCTAAAACAACCCCGTCTAAAACAACCCCGTCTAAAACAACCCCGTCTAAAACAACCCCGTCTAAAACAACCCCGTCTAAAACAACCCCGTCTAAAACAACCCCGTCTAAAACAACACCATGTAAAACAACCCCATCTAAACTAACCACTGCAACAGCCACTCCTGAGTCTGATACCAGCACTCTGCCCGTGTCCCCACCTCCACACTTCAGCAGCTCCCCTGCATCATCCAGCGATCCGGGCAGTACTCCCAAGTCCTTGCAGGATTTGGTCGAACGCCAGAAACTGGCGGTACGTGGCAGTAAGAGTAAAAAATAGCTAACATACCCATCACGTCCTCACCACTGATTGCTTTACAACGTGTCTACACTGAGGTGGTGCTAGTTAGTTACCATTTGTGCATCAACTGTTCCTTGATGACCATTCTGAATAATATGTAAATAACATTCTATAATAATATATATTCTAAATAAAATTTTTTTGAAGTCGACCATATTTCATTGGGTATAATATATACATCACTGTTCCAACATGAGTGGTACAGAACATTACAAATTTCACTACCGTCCCTTAACATTCAGAGAAGTTGAATTTCATTCATTTTAAAAACTGTCAAACCGCCGATATACTTTCCCAAATACGTTGTAGTTAAAGCTCTAGACTATACGTATTAGTGCGAAACAACCTGTGATTAAACATAAACATAGACAATTATATATATATATATATATATATATATATATATATATATATGCATACGTTATCAAATATTGTTGCATATAACGAGTCCAATAAACTGTGATACTGTTAATGTACTTAGTTAAGAAACAAATTGCTATAAACAATCTGCGTACGAAAACAAATTATTTAGACTATACGTATCTATACGCTCTAGACTATACGTATTAGTGCGAAACAACCTGTAATTAAACATAAACATAGACAATTTTATATACCTATATATAATAATATGCATACGTTATCAAATATTGTTGCATATAACGAGTCCAATAAACTGTGATACTGTTAAACTGTTTATTTTGTTGTTGTACTTAGTTAAGAAACAAATTGCTATAAACAATCTGCGTACGAAAACAAATTATTTATTTCCGATTTTTATTGTGAATTTGAACTTTATGACTTATGAATAAATTGATGACCTAAACACTTGTGTTAACTCTTCTTTGCCCAAGCTGTGTTCACCTTTAGAAATAAGAATTACTTATTGCAACTATTTACATTTCTATACATTTATAACTTTCATTTCTTTGTTCAACTGTTTGTTCAACACTTTTGATTTCAATGAGTATTTCGATTTCAATTTCATGAGTATGTTTCACGCAGGTTCCTCACCAGGCTTCGAAATCCTCCTTCTCCCTACTCCTTAGGATTCCTCCTAATCCCAATCCATCGCTACCCTTTTGCATCTCCCTACGCTCTACTAATAATTACCTGATTGGTAGAGCCATTGGAGAATGCAAACGGTTAGGGTGGAAATGGGCTCATTAGGAATCCAATGGGGTAGTGAGAAGTAGGCTCGATAGAATCCTATCGGGTTCTACGAGTGGACGCTCGATAGAATCCTAGCGGGTTCTACGAGTGGACGCTCGATAGAATCCTAGCGGGTTCTACGAGTAGACGCTCGATAGAATCCTAGCGGGTTCTACGAGTGGACGCTCGATAGAATCCTAGCGGGTTCTACGAGTGGACGCCCGGTAGAATACTATCGGGCGTCCACTCGTGGAACCCGCTAGGATTCTATCGGGCGTCCACTCGTGGAACCCGCTAGGATTCTATCGGGCGTCCACTCGTGGAACCCGCTAGGATTCTATCGGGCGTCCACTCGTAGAACCCGCTAGGATTCTATCGAGCGTCCACTCGTAGAACCCGCTAGGATTCTATCGGGCGTCCATTCGTAGAACCCGATAGATCCCAAGCGGGCGTTAGGTGGTAGACCCGATAGAACCCAAGCGGGTGTTAGGTGGTAGACCCGATAGAACCCAAGCGGGTGTTAGGTGGTAGACCCGATAGCAATTGAACGGGTGTTAGGTGGTAGACCCGATAGAACCCAAGCGGGTGTTAGGTGGTAGACCCGATTGCAATCGAACGGGTGTTAGGTGGTAGACCCGATTGCAATCAAACGGGTATTAGGTGGTAGACCCGATTGCAATCAAACGGGTGTTAGGTGGTAGACCCGATTGCAATCAAACGGGTGTTAGGTGGTAGACCCGATTGCAATCAAACGGGTGTTAGGTGGTAGACCCGATCGCAATCAAACGGGTGTTAGGTGGTAGACCCGATTGCAATCAAACGGGTGTTAGGTGGTAGACCCGATCGCAATCAAACGGGTGTTAGGTGGTAGACCCGATTGCAATCAAACGGGTGTTAGGTGGTAGACCCGCTAGGAACAGCATGGACGTGCAAGGATTACCCGATTGTTTTCAATTTTTTGCCCGATTGGAAACCAAACGGGTGTTTCTTTACAGCACGTTCGGCTGCTATCGGGTATCCCAGCACGTACGTGCTGTGATTACCCGATAGGGTCTTATCAGTAGATTCCTATCGGGCATTTCCTGCACAAATTACCCGATAGGAGCTGCACTAAAAACCCGTTTGCAGGGATGATCTTGTGGGTACCCGATAGAATGTTTTCTTAACGGGTTTGTTTTTCATTCCTATCGGGTACCCCTAATCCCTATCGGGTTTTTTTCAAAGTTTTCACCGGCCTGCGAGCACCACGAGGTGGTAAAACAATGCGTTTTTTCTCTCGGTGTAGGTATTTTGTAACTTTAACAAACCTTATGCTTCATGAATAACAACAAATAACTGATGAGTGAATTATTGAATCCCGCGCATTTTTATGAACCTGTGATTCCCGGGCCGGTCTCACTTCTCGATTTAGGGCTTTCCTGGGGGGAGCACGAGGGGAGGTATTGACCACAGAAAACAGTGAACTACGCAGAAGGAGCATCTATAGAGGTAAATAATAAACGGTAATAATTTGCAGCGTTTTTTTCTTTTAAACTGTTTACAATTGATCTGGATCTTGGGACTTCTTGAGATCAGCCAGAGCATCATACATCCAGCCGTTCGTTCACAGTAAGGCCCTGAAGTTCGCACAGAAAAGCTTCATCAACATGATCGTGAACGAAACGGTATAAATCCAGACCAGAAATCAGTACTAGGGAACAGCTGAATATTAATTTATTATTTTCAGTACTGAACTTTTGGAATCGAGCATGAAAACAAAAATGTAACCCCTCCCCCCCTCCCAAATTTGATGACTTCCGTTTTAAGGTACGTGGAACCGAATATGGAATTTAAAAAATTTCTGTCCGTCCGCCGTATACCGTACTTCGCACTTTCCTTAGTTACCATCAACCAAATTAAGCAATTTGGTTTTTTTAGGCCCCATTTGGGGTCTAGTTGGTCCGCAAAGCTCTCCGTTACTGCCAGTCATCTGTAAGGGGTGAAATTTTCGGAACGCCGTAGCTCGAAAATTTTCAACAGAAAGGTATGGTTTTTTTACGTTTTTACAATAATCTTTAACTAAAAAATTTCTTGAGACCACCCGCAGCATTGTACGTTCAGCCATTCGTTTGCACCGAAAAGCTTTGTCAACATGATCATGAATGAAACGGTATGATTATAATCTTCCTGATTATAATCACCAATGGCTCCTTGAAACCGAATTGGTTGTTCATATTATTTCGAATGAAGAATGGTGACTCTTTTGGATTTTGTTGATAGGTACTTTTGCAACTTGATACAACAAATGATAATTAATGGTTGAATTATTGAATCCCCCTCGTTTTTATGAAACTGTGATTCCCGGGCCGGCTCCAGTACTCGATTTAGGGCTTTCCTGGGGGGAGCGCGAGGGGTGGTATTGACCACAAAAAACAGTGATCTACGCAGAAGGGGCATCTATACAGGTAAATTACAAACCGTTGTGTAATAATTTCCAGGGTTTTATCTCTCCTTATTTAATGACAGTAGATTCCATCCTGAAAATTTTGGCGAAAACCGCGCTCTTCTCAGATGAGTAGGTAGAGGTAGCTTTTATTCTATGATTTTTAGAAGTTCCGTGACTGGTGACGTCACACCGTGCAATGGGGTCCAACCTTGGTGGGAGGGGTGCAGTGACCTTACTGGTGCACGAAACTTTGAAAAATCATAGAATAATAACTACTCATCCTAGGAAAGAGCGGTTGGTTTAAAAAATAGACTGAACGCGTGCTTACTCCCGATTGATGGTTTTGGTTGGTAGGTACCTATAAACCGAATTCAACGTGTGTTCTATTAATGTACCATGTCGTGTTGGTTGTAGCTAAGTATGTACGTCACCCTAGCGCCATCAGGAAACAGCGCTGGGCGCCGGAAATGACGCCGTAAAGTTTTAAAAAACTGCTAATTTTGGGGCCTTGCAACTTGAATGTTTGAAAATTGATCTGACACAAAACCTCTCAATTTTTCTTATATCTCCATAATAATGATAACTGCATTTCTCTGAACTCTGAAAAATCTACTGTGAACTGAAAATTATGTATACAAATCAAATAGAAACAGATTTACGGGGTGTCAGGAATGTCATGTTTGCACATGCGCAGACTCAAGTTACGGTCGAAATTCGAGTGTTTCCGTATAGACTATCATCCATCGTACAACTCATACATGTTAGGTACTCTAAAAGTTTCTGCTCGTTTGTATTAGTCTTTCAGTAAGATGTTGGTTACAAGGATTTGCTTACATACAGATAAAAATAAAACCAAATTCGTTTCTTTTCGAGTCTGAAAAACCAGGATACAAGTGAAATACATTTTTTCAACAATTGCATGAAGTAAGACACTCTAAAATTCGGTAGTTTGGGAGTAGAAATTCTCTCATTCAAACTGAATCTATCAATCTCTTAACTTTTATTCGAACTCAAACGTTACGATCGTTTTTACAATATTATAAGGTCACCCACGATTCGACCTACCGCAATTCTTCACTATAGTTTTGCATAGATTGGTAAATTTCATTTTATATTCTGGAACACCGTAGGCATCATGGGATTTTGTAGTTCCATCACTTCGATGGCTTTTGACACATTAATTTATTAGTGTTGTTCACGTGCTGTCCTTGCACCTATTAGCTGGAAAATTCAATTTTCGTAATCAAATCCCTGTCTACCCAGTCTAGGTCGGTGGTTGGTACAATAATTGCTCTATACAAGCTAGCAGTTGTACCAACTTCTGATGCGATCTCTCACTGCTTCAGAATTGACTGTGCTAATGAACTTGTGTAAGTTTAATACGAAATTCAACTATGATATCTAGGTATTACCTATGGTGTTATTAGGTACGTACTACCTGTACATACTGGAATGACGGAAGGAAGAAGCTCATCTCTGGTGTTGTACCAAAATCGTCGTTGCCTTAGCATGTTTGCATGTATCCGCTGAAGTGTTCTTTTCTGAAATATTTAGTCAAGGAGTCTGTATTATCCACTTCACTACGTATTGCTTGCATTTGTATATTAACGTGACCATATGTAGGTAATGACTGAGCCAGATTCTGAGGCCAGCATGCGGCGTTGGCGCCTGGCGAGCCGCGGGGGTCCTGAACCTCTGGTCCAGCATTTATCAAGTCATTATGCTAAATAGCATGAGGAGGGAGACCCTGCTCTAAGTAAGAAGACTGGAAGAGTCCAAAGGTAGCTTACACCCATCAATCCAACTAATGATGGGTATTACTCACAGGCCGCCTATGATAGCTCGAGGTCTGCGACATTAATCCAGGACCCCTCCTTACATCCGTCCACGTCCGTCCTGATCGGGATCTCTGAGCTGGATTATCTTGCCTCCAGACAAATTACGCGCATTGGCGACCGGGTTTGTTTTCAGTAGATATTATTTTCCCGTCTTTGAAAGCTAACAGTTGGGATGATCTGAGTGAAATCGTTTCGCATCAGTGTATAAGTCATGTGGAGTCTCCAGCAACCAGTTTCGGAAGCCTCCCATCTGATTTAGCCTCTTGATCGATAATGACGTGAAATGAAGTAAATGTTCTTTCGATAATATTATTCTTGAGTTTGCGGTCTAAACTTTTGAACTAATAGGACCTCCTGCACCTCGTGAGTAATATTTTCATATGCTACAGAAAGACTATTGTTGCACACTTCTGGAAATTCGTGGGGGACAGAATAATTAAGCATTCCAAGAGCGAGAAATGAGGTAGAGGGTTGTGTTGTTCGCTTATGCGGTGAGGCTATCATCATTCCTATCGATAAGAAATTGGAACAGAGACTATTATTGCTGAAAACGCTGGGAAATTAGTGAGGGACTCCGTAACCCATTGTGCATGACTGGGGAAATGAGCGTTACAAGGGGTTTGTTGTTTGCTTATGCCCCAACGCTATCACCATTTAAGATCCTCGAATGATACCTGAAAATGCCATCAAAATCAGAATCGGAATTCCGAGTTTCAGGAGCTTTACATATGTGCTTGCGCAGACGAAAGTTACTGTTGGATTCTGACGAAATTTAAAGTGGAACATCTACTGAACAGCCAAAATTATGTTATACTCGTGCAGTTATCCTAACACTAGCTAGAGTGGATTTTTCTTTCGATAACATATTACGGTGGCCACAAGAATTGGATAACAGACACGCGGTACCAAATTTGCTCCTTAGTAAGTTTTGATTTTTGAGGTCTAGTATTTTTTCGGTTCTTGCTTAATATAGGCTGCTTTCGATAATTTTTTTTGTAGGGGCTCTAAATATTAAGATCTGGAAATCTGGTGCTCTAAAAATTAAGACCTGGAAGATCTAAATACACAGTCCAAACTCTATCATAATTGCCTATTAATTACCTACAGCTTTGGAAATATTAATGCTATAAGTAAGTATGCTAAGAATATTATCAATGTCATCATCGATTCACCATTATCACCATCAACCTGTGCCGTCATCTTAACTTTTATCAATTCATGTATGCTTACTTGATTATTATGTAGGTATCTATTCAATAAATCAACACAGTATTGTCAAACCTGATGTAAGGGCGATCCCTCCATTCGATCAGGATGGGTATTCAGTTAGCCGAGGTTGAGAATTATGCAAAGTTGGGAATCAATGGCCAAAAACCGTCAGTCATGAGTCGGTTACGCGCCATCGCTCTTCGCGAAGAGGGAAACCCGTGTTTATAGGTGATATTTCATACCGTGGGAGAGGGCGATGCCTGTTTATCCTAAAGCAAGTTACTTACCCACCTATTTGGAGCGAGGGGCCAGTTGGACCACCCGCGTGGGCTTTTGGCTACGAAGGAAATTGAATATCGCGGCTCACGAGGCGTATCTGTCACGCCTTCTCTGACAAGTACGAATCCGATGTTGGCTAACGCGGCCGTCATTCATTTATAATTTCTATAGAGATAAATGGATTGTTGTCAATCGACATCTCAATTATCGACAGCCGGTTGGATTGTGAAACTCTCGAACAATTCTCCTTTGTTTGATGGTGATCACGAATTAGGAACTAAGTCGTTGCATGTGAACTGAACGTATGGCGTTGTTTATTTAATGCACGTTAAATTTTACTAGGCCTTTCGCTCAGTTCCTCGTCGGCTTTGCGCTTACATGCATTCCTACATAACGATCATTTGGTCGATCATGGCGATCACTTACTTTGTGGGTGATGACGTGTTCCCCGGTACCATTAGTCACAATACTTGAACTGCACTTTCTGTTAGTCCACCTCCACTTGACACTTCCATCTTCACACACTTTATAGTGTTTAAATATAGAAATAACGCTGCAAGTTATTACGTAACGGTTTATTATTTTCCTGTATATAGATGCCCCTTCTGCGTAGATCGCTGTTTTCTGTTGTCTTTGTATACCCTCATGATCCCCCCAGGAAATCCCTAAATCGAGTACTGGAGCCAGCCGGTAATTACAGTTTAATAAAAATGCGGTGGATTCAAGAATTCTATCATGAATTATTTGTTATTATTCATGAAGCATAACATTTAAGTTCAATTTACAAAAGTATCTACCAATCAATAAAATTCAGAATAACCATCATTCTTCAAATGAAATGATATCACTGATTTCTTACAGACGTGCGTGATTATAACCAGCTGTTCCCTAGCAGTGATTTTTCTGGGCTGGATGTATACTGTTTCATTCACACTCATGTTGGCGATACTTTTTGCTGCACACTTCAGGGCCTTACTGTGAACGAACGGCTGGACGCACAAGGCTCCGGGTGATCTCAAATAATTTCCAAGATCGAGATCATTTTAGAAAATTAGAGATAAAGGCGCTCTGGAAATTTATCCTCATATTTTTCACCCCTTAGAGATGACTGGCAGTAACGCCAACGGCTTCGCGGTACAACTAGACCGTGACCTAAAGCCAAATTTCATCGAGTTTTGTTCATGGCAATTGAGAAAAAAAACGAAGTACGGCGGGCGGACAGAAATTGTTTAATTCCATTTTCGGATTATTCTACGCACCTTTCAGGTATTGAAAATAATAAATAAAAATAATTATTAGCGATCAGGCCCGAGCACCGTTGTTTGTGTATGTTAAGTGTTCGTGCGTCATATTGCAGTGTTGTGAACTGGACAGAGTCGCGAGAGAAACTGAAGTAGAGAAGAGCCTCACAGCTGATAGGTAGTTCGTATATATACGAATATATATTATGTGTATGAACAATCGAATCAACGTCCTAGTGTTGATAAGAGATCAGCTGCACAACACGACTAGTACAACAGTTTACCTTTCTCGCTGCGCTTTTGGGGGTGTCACTTTTCAGTTTTCCACTCAAAACCCAGAGAAACCCCTGAATCCTGGGAAACCTGAAATGGCGCTTATGCGGGTGTAATCAGGTGCTTTTGGGTGGAAGCCCTAATTCCTATTTTCTCAGTATGTGAAGCTATTTGCCACATAGCCAAGATGCGGTGTAGTCAGAAGCCAAAATGGTCTTCGAAACTGGTAAGTCTATAAAACTGTCGTCTATGCCTAGGATTGAGTCTTTCAATTTGTACTCGTCTCACGTAAGTAGCTCTAGGTTCTTTTTTTTAGTGCCTGCGATTTACTATCGATAATTATCGAGTGTTAGGTCCGAGGTGTGTTTGTAATACTTGATTGAGTCTGTCGAATGAAACTATTTTTTTCTGGGAAGACCTCTAACGGGGCTATAAAGGGTGTGATTAGAAATCCCAGTCGTCTCATAGGGCCCTCAGTCCACGTCCGAAACACGACTCAACTGGTAACCCAGGTAGGTGATGGGAAGGTACACGGGTTGAATTATAATATATAATTGGTTGTGAGGGAGATTCCCACGTCGGAAGCCTCATCGGCCGTCGTCGAGGATTGATGAGTTGTCGAGAGGTCGTGAGTCAGCAGCGATCGGTTGTCAGCGGAGAAACAGGCGCAATACAAGCTCTCCCTGCCACACCTCGCCCATACAACTAATCATCCTTTTCTATAAGGCCAACTCAAACTTGTCTATATTATTTGACTAGTTTTCTTGATGGGATGCCTTCGGATCAGGCTACTTGGGAGTCATGTTCGCCTGCCCACGTCTTTGACCACTTCCAGCGATTATACGATTCACTTTCATTACGTCAACAATTATTATCTAACGAGGTTTGTGTAGCAAGTATATGCAAATTGTAAGGACACTCTGGCAGTATTTAAAAGGGAAATGCAGTATTGATGAGTAAAAGTTTGAATTTATTTTGGAAAACATTGGATTTGTTTGAAAAAAACCACGAATTCCTTTTTGAAATCCTTGAAGTAGTTCTAGAAAACCTGGAATTTGACTTGAAAATGCTACATATATGCATAAATTGTACATGATACATACGGATCAAATAAAATTCAATGTTTTCAAATTATGACAACTAACTAAATACTTCTACTAACAAATTAATGCTGATCTTCCTGAAAGAGCGCCGTAAGATATATATTTTTAACATGGAACATGTTTTTACGGGAGTAAACCAGGCTGGAAAGCGTCCCGTCCGAGTCCGCGTAAACACTCGGCCCCCTCCCCGTCGCCCGCACAGTTCTCGCTCTACCACACTTCTGCCACCCAACTCACCTCCACTCCTACCACACCTTCCCCGAGGAGAGCATGGCCAGACCCACCCCGCCGAAAACTGCCGAGGGGGTTCTACCTACCGAAAAACGCCGAAAGCAGCTGACAACGTGTATTACATTACATTGCGTCAGGTCGCTGGTCCGAGGCTTGGAAATCCCTCGAGGTTTTTTTTTGCTTCATCACTACCAAGGGCAGGGAAGCCTTGGATTCGTGATTGAGTAAAAAAAGTTCATGTCTTCCAAAATGAAAATTTCTACTACCATTTTCCGTTTCGAACACCGAGGAACATATTTGGTTCCATGTCTGTCTGTGGTAATTCCTTGCAACACCCATAACTACCCGAAATAAAGGTCGAAGTGGGCTGAAATTTTGAGGGTAGGTGCGGGTTGACTCACAGATGATCCCGTACCAAAATCATTGAAAAAGTACCGTAACTTTCGTCTGCGCATGCGTAAACGTGAAATAATTGGAACAATCATAAGTATCCTAAATATCGTTGAAATGAGTTCATACTTGGAGGGTCGGTCAGGAATAATACTTTGGTAGTTCCAAATTAATTTCATTGGAATCGTAACTTTGATCTACGCATGCGCGATCATGAAATGTTGTCCATTTCCTTGTAACGCTTCTAACTACGCGATAAATAGTCGCAGAGAGCTGAAATGCTGAGGGTATTCGCGGGTTGGATCGCAGATGGTCCCGTTTCAAAATCATGAAAATAGTTTAGTCTGCGCATTCGCAAACGTGAAAAACTTGGAGTGCCCATAACTACCTTAATTATTGTTGAAATAAGTTCACATTTGGAGGGTAGATCAGTATAATACTTTGATGGTTCCATTATGAACTTCATTGGAATCTTACTGTAATTTCCCTCTGCGCATGCGCAAACATGAAATGTTGACCGTTTCCTTATAACGCTTCTAACTACGCGAAAAATAGTCGTAGAGAGATGAAATTTTGAGGGTACACGCGGGTTGGATCACAGATGGTCCCGTATCATAACGAACCTACCCAACTAGTCTATATACGTTCATGTGATTCAAGTGAGGAAGCTATAGTGCCTACTCGAATTGGCAGACGTTTTTCTACATATCTCCATATCCTCTGTTATCATGTACCTATTCGAAAAACATGTTCCATGTTTCCTTGCTTTGATCCTTGATCTAAACTGTTATAATCCGGGGGTCTGGGGGTGTCCCTCCAGATTTCATTCGACAATAAACGTACCGTCATGAACACAAACCACACGGCAACGCTTTTTTTATATTATTATACATACATGAAAACTTTTTTTTGGAAACCCTTGAATTTGATTAGAAAATTTTTGAACCGTTCTAGGAAAGTCTTGAATTTGCGTGATACACCGTAAATTGGTAATGGAAATGCTTGAATTTTTTGGAAAATACTGGATTTGTTTCGATAAATCTTGAGTTTGTCTTGAAAAACCACGAATTGTTTTTGGAAATCACGAAACCTCGAATCGGAATTGGCTATATAGGTACTTATGTAGGCATCAAAAGAAGTGGTCTCGAGGTTTACAGAACTGGATAAAGAGAAATTTAAGGGGGGAGTTTTTAGCGGGGGCAGCGCGTGAAGGTATCGAAGGGGCGGAGTCGCAGGCGCCGGGCCTTACGCGCCCGGATGAAGAAAAGAGCAGACGATGAAGTATTACTTTGGGTGGCCCCATCTCGCTGAAGGGGGCCACCCAACTCGATTCAACTTTCCATATTAAATGGCTACCACTTCCAAAGGATTTTGGATTAGACGTAAATCTTCCTTTTTTTTCTCTCTTTCAAAGTAGTTACTCTTTTTTTTATTAACGCCCATCTACGAAAATCTCGAGGACACGAGTCTTCTCGTAGTAATCGTTCCGTCAGTCATTAGAGTTAGCGGGAGAGGTTCGGAGGTAATAATTTCCACGCTCTGTTGATGGAGTTTCTGACCACTGCTTATACCCATAAGGGCCGGTTCATAGGGGCAATGGGGAGATATCAGTCCCTCACCTCCACGCTGAAGAGTCGACTGTCAGTTGGCAAATTTGAGCTCAATTTGCAATCCTTGTCAGTTAGCTAATTTGAATTTACTTGATAAATCCAAGACAGTTGGCAAATTCTAGTTCAATTTCATACATTATGTTCTGTTTTTATCTTCTCATACCTATTGTCAGTCGCAGTGCGTGGGCTCTGAAAACGGTGGGGCACCAAACCAGAACACAAAACCAATAGATTTGTCTACAAAATACACCAAGGCAACAATACCCTTCCCTTATTTACTGATTGAGAGATATTCAGCAAAGCTTCTCTTACAATCAACGCTCTATCGTCTTACGAAAACGTCCACAATTTCTACTGCAAATTAGCCACCGAATTCATGTGTTACAAAAATATATAGTAAACTAATATATAACAAAACAGTGACCCGTCAGCCGGTATCTACTTGAATGGAGAAGCTATTGACTAACATGCTTGCACTATGGAGCCCACCATGGATGCTCTACTATTATATTTAATATCCATAGAATTTCCATTCTATAGCCAGAGAAATATGGCGAGTAGCTGTTGAACTTTGTGAAAAATGCTAGGTACACTGTACGAAGGGAAAAACCAAATGCCAACTGAACAATGGAGTTTTTGGTTTATTATTTTCAATAATGAACCATTGGAATCGAGCATGAAAAAAAAAATGCATCCCCCCCCCCCCCCCCCTTAAAATTTGATGGTTTACGTTTCAAGGTATGTAGAATCCAAAACTGCAATATATAAAACCACAGTCATGCAGCATGGCTATAAGAGCGAATTTTCGAAGAAATAACTGATTTTATGTAAAATGTGATGTTTGGGATATCCCATTCAAATATGGGCAATCTTAAACTTATTGGGTAATTATAGGTATTTAAGTATGTACGTATATTGTAGTATTGGTACTAAAATATACGAACAGTTACGCATCCAACATACGTACAGTACGTATGTTACGTATCCAATACAGAGTAGGTATTGGGTACGTAACAAATTTTTTGTTCAATTTTTTGCCGAGTAACACCTCGGTTTGTAGATTTTTCAACGCTGAACACGATGGTGAAGTCAGAATTGCGATATCACATTCCGTTATTAGATTAGAGCAGACGAACCAGGAAGAACATCTCAAGAAATAACCACGTTCCTTCATCTTCAAAGTGCTCCAGTTTGAGAACGGAATGAGATATCGCAATTCTGATTTCACCATCGTGTTCAGCGTACAAAAACCTTTAAAATGAGGTGTCACTTGTCAGACTGTTTCATTTTGGGAATTTTTGGGTAATTTTCCCCCCCTAAAACTCCCCAAAACTCCCCCTTAGAGTGACCCGATTCTGCCCATCTTCGAACTTAGCCTGTCGATTGCCAACACAGATTTTTCGTGCAAATTTGAACTTTTTATCTCAATTCTTTCGAGAGTTATCGTCTGGAATGACACATACATATATAAATATATAAATATAGGATGGTCTGAAACGGATTTTGGTATAAAAATCTTTCGGAAATTCGAGTTTTAAAATGTTGGACCGAGAACAATAGCTTCCTTTTCTTCGAAAATTCGCTAAAAACGCTGCAAATCCCTGCACAACGGTATATTATTTTCTACAGAACCCCCTCCTGTTACGAATCACAGGTCTCCGTATAGATAACCCTTCTATATAACATATTTATGTACACATCTTATATAGATAACATATGTACACATATTATGTAGATCTCGGACCCTCCTTAGGTTAGTACCTAACCCCGTGCTCGTTACACGGTACCTACCTAAACCGTTGTGTAATCGTTTACCTGTATAGGTTCCCCTTCTACGGAGATAGAATGATGAACCGTTGAGTAATAATATGCCCATCAATCATACTACAACGGCTGTTCAAGTTAAAAAAGTACCTATCAACAAAATCCAGCCCCTTCTTGGTAGATGAACCGTTGTGTAATAATTTACCGTTGTGTAATAATTTACCGTTGTGTATAATAATTTACCGTTGTGTAATAATTTACCGTGGTGTAAAATTTACCGTTGTGTAATAATTTGCCGTTGTGTAATAATTTGCCATTGTGTAATAATTTACCCATCAATAATACTTCAACGGTTGTTCAAGTTGCAAAAGTACCTATCAACAAAATCCAGCATCTTATGGGTAGATGATCCGTTGTGTAATAATTTACCGTTGTGTAATAATTTGCCGGTGTGTAATAATTTGCCGGTGTGTAATAATTTGCCATTGTGTAATAATTTACCCATCAATAATACTTCAACGTTTGTTCAAGTTTCAGAAGTACCTACCAACAAAATCCAATAGTCCATCAATTGTCAAATGAAATAATATCTCAGAACAAACAACTCGACTTCATACAGCCATCCTTGATTATAATCAGGTGCTCCCAAGTGATTATTATCTGGGCCGGATTTATACCGTTTGATTCACGATCGTGTTGATGAAGCTTTTTGGTGCTCACGAACGGCTGGACGTCCAATGCTCTGGGTGGTCTCAAAAAATTGTTTAGCTCAAGAAAAATTTAATAACGGAAAAAAAACCATTCCCTTCTATCGAAAGTTTTCGAGGTACGGCGTTCTGAAAATTTCAACCCCTATTTTGAACCCCTTAGAGACGACTGACTAACGCCGAGCTTCGAGGACCCCGAACGGAACCTATAACCTGAACTTCATCAATTTTGTTTCATGGTAACTAAAAAAAGTGGCCCGTACGGCGTACGTCGGACAGACAGAAATATTTTTATTGCAGCTTTGGATTCAACATAGGTACCTTGAAACGTAAACCATCAAAGTTTTTGGGGGGGGGGGGGGGGGGGGGGGTAAGATTTTTTTTTTTCAGGCTCGATTCCCAATGGTTCATTATTGAAAATAATAAGCCAAAATATTTCTGTCTGTCCGCCGTACGCCGTAAGGGCCACTTTTCTTAGTTACCACGAAACAAAATTGATGAAATTCGGGTTATAGGTTCCGTTCGGGGTCCTCGAAGCTCGACGATACTGTCAGTCATCTCTAAGGGGTTCAAAATAGGGGTTGAAATTTTCAGAACGCCGTAGCTCGAAAACTTTCGATGTAAGGGTATTGTTTTTTTTACGTTATTAAATTTGTCTTGAGCTAATCAATTTTTTGAGACCACCCGGAGCATCGTACTTCCAGCCGTTCGTGAGCACCAAAAACCTTCGTCAACACGTTCGTGAATGAAACGGTATAAATCCGACCCGGATATCATCACTACGGAGCATCTGATTATAAACAAGGATGGCTGTATGGAGTCGAGTTGTTTGTTCTGCGATATTATTTCATTCGACAAGTGATGGACTATTGGATTTTGTTGGTAGGTACTTCTGAAACTTGAACAAACGTTGAAGTATTATTGATGGGTAAATTATTACACAATGGCAAATTATTACACAATGGCAAATTATTACACACCGGCAAATTATTACACAACGGTAAATTATTACACAACGGATCATCTACCCATAAGATGCTGGATTTTGTTGATAGGTACTTTTGCAACTTGAACAACCGTTGAAGTATTATTGATGGGTAAATTATTACGCAATGGCAAATTATTACACAACGGCATATTATTACACAACGGTAACTTATTACACAACGACAAATTATTACACCATTATTATTATTGGATTTCGTTGATAGGAACTTTTAAACCTTGAACAACCGTTGAAGTATTATTGATGGGTAAATTATTCCACTATGGTTCATTATTCTATCTCCGTAGAATGGGAACCTATACAGGTAAATTATTACACAACGGTTTAGGTAGGTACCTAGTAACGAGTACGGGGTTAGGTACTAACCTACGGAGGGTCCGCGATCTACATAATATGTGTAGAATAGTACAAATGTTATGTAGAAGGGTTATATATACGGAGACTTGTGATCTGTAACAGGAGGGTATTCTGTACAAAATAATAAACCGTTGTGCAGGGATTTGCAGCGTTTTTACTCCTAGTGTTTTTCTGTGCCGGGGCAGTGGCACAAGTGGCCTTATGGACGCAACGCCCCTGCGCTATTGTACTACTTATGTTTGTTCTGTTCCTGAGCTCATTCAGCTGTTTTTCCTTAAATAAATTGTGGTTTATAATTTCGGTTCGGCTGAACCGAAATCATCCACAATATTCCAGAAAATCTGTTCCTAACTGGTATTTTTCACTTTAGGTTAACCCCATTCCCTATAAATGGAGGAAACGTCTGCCAAGGCATAGCACATTTATTCCTTTTAACCGATACAGTCGACAGTGACTACGTACTGCTTAACTAGGTACTGCTGAACCTTAAAACTGATCCGTAGAATCAAATAAATCATTATGTTTATCAATGTTATATAGTTTCTACAATGGCTGTTATAATATGTACTCTTGAGTACATATCGACAGCCTCGACAGCCTGGTGATGTCCTGGCATCGAAGGCGTTAAACACATTATATGGGAGCGTCCAGGGTTCAATCCGCACATAACTTCCAAATTTGAGCTATTTACTACCAACGTGGTCGCGGCACGGGAGAATAATGACAGTTGTTATAGGTTGGGTTCCCACGCTTGAGTGAACTGACAAGGAAAGCTATCGCTTGACCCAAACATGAACAAGAGAAGAGAGAGAACAAGAGATAAACCTACGTTTCTTTGGCAGGGAAACTGGTAACACTTTGTAGAGCCATTTGAAATCATTTTGCCGAATGCGAGTTTCTCATCTAAACGACCTGGGCCACAACCAGTGTCGGCAGTCTTCCTCGCTGTGATCGTCATCGTGCACTCGGTAGGTTTTATTACGTCGGTAACGAAGGCAACTGTATCCCTTGACAGTGTAGGGCGGTGTCACCTGCGACCGCCGTAAAATAATTCACCCAACAACGTTTGTTCCCGTGGTGTAGTAAACCCGCGTAAAATCTTTGGGAAATTAGCATTACGGTATAGGAGCATTATACGAGAAGCTTGAGGACGTTGTAAAAGGCCTCGTTTCGTTGTAGGAAACAGGGTGGTGGTGTTGGTTGGCTTACAACTCGCTTACCTATTCCGCCTTAAATGTGTTTAACCGGGGATTACGGAGATGGAAATTATTCGCCGTCTGTTTGGGTGATTCGACGAAGGGCATTCCGAGTAGAGCGATGATGTTAGAATTATTCAACGTCTAATGATGGAGGAATGGACGAAGTAATTCACTGGTTTCTACCTCTATCAACAATCTTGTTGCTAGACAGTGATGTTAAATGATATTTCCATCATTCCTTTGGCATGATTTGTGATCTTTAAAATGCTTGTCGTAAAATAATTGAATGGGAACTCTACGGAAGTCTGCTTGGCCTATCGAAAATTGGTTGAACCATGCGGGATTATAATATATAAGGGCTACTTTGGACCACCCTCATGGGTCTGCATGATGCACGCTGGTGCTCTCATCACCAAATAAACGAAACATCCCTTCCCCTCACCATCGATTTCTTTGAAAAAAACTGTAGCAGTGGGGTGCCCAGGTCACCCTGTTGTATAAGTAAATGGTCTAATAAAGACAGAAAAATCCCTTTAAATCGGTATATTACAACTTCCGTGAAGGCATATGTAAATGCGAATGAAAAATATTCAATATAAATAAAAATACAAATATAAATACAAATGAAATAAGAGAAAACTGTAAAATCGAAAACTCACAGTAATATGGAAGGTTATGCCATGAACTCGCTTCATAGAAGACCATATTCCTTGGCGGTGCGCCAAGGACACCATTCCAAGGAACAGCCCTTCTGTTTTGATCACTAGTGACAATGGTAGAGTCTATAGTACGTTCACGAAGTGTATTTCAGAATGGAACGATTGTGTATTTCGTTTCCTCAAAATTGCTTGGTTATTGTATATTGTTGTGAGTTTCAACTAGTGAACATTGATTGAAGGTGTTTGTAATATTATAAGAAAATCTAAGGTATGGTATTAGCAGCTGCAGATGTAAACTTTACCTAGGTATTTATAAGATGGTTTAATTGGTTCAAAAAGATTGAATAAGTACAACTATATATTATAATAAATATATTGCTTACGTGACAGCCCCATATCCCTTTATGTTCATATTATATAACTGAATAAGGAATACATAAACCGCAATTATGTAAATTTTTGGTTCACACATCCATATCCAGGTCCCCAATCTCCGAACACTCAAGATCTGTGAGTGATGGATTCAATCCGAATGCACTGGAGGTCCATTAGACCGAGGCAGGAAGCTGCAGATTTTGCGCGCTCACGAATGGAAATAAAACTCCCTAGTCAGGAGCCCCCCCTGACAAATCCCACTCCAGAAACCTGTCACTTAGATTAATGCGTGAGATAGTCAAAAGTAGCCTACCATCCCCTCCCCCCACTCTTTTCCCCGAAAGTGACAACGTTACTCGGTGATAATAAGACAGCTTGCCGAGTCATTGTAACTCGAAACGCTTCCTTCCCCCCTCCCACCACCTCTAACGGAATTGTATAAGCTTTTTTATGAAGAATCACTTGCTCGAGTTTGGTATGAAAGTCGTACAAAACAGAAATCCAGAACGGTATTAGAATTATGCTATTATTTATATTTAAATAAAATAATATTAAATGTCATATTTTTTATAATAATAATAATAATGATATTATCTATTATTATTACTTACCTAAAGATATATATCGAATCTACGAAAAATTCATAATAATAATGGAGGTAATTTCTAGGATAAGCCCAATAATTATTACGTATGTTTGTATACGAAATAGGTATAACGGGTTAGTAACCGGCGGCGATCAGGTTGGCTCTCAAGGTGTGGTGAAGTATGATGAAGGTGATTATGGTGGAAGTTAAAATGTGTTTGAACTTCAATATATGCCAGTACGTCATGAAGGGTGTCAAAAATCGAAGACTTTCTTGACCTTTTAGCTTTTATCTCTCGTTTGAGTTATACCACTTTTTTCGCATTATTTCTTGTAATTAAAAACTCTTATGTACGAAACATGGGAAAACTGTTCCGAGTAACTGTAATACGAGGTAGCTGGTTTTGGAATTCAAGAGAAAAACATCAATAGCCAGTTTTGTATGCATTTTTTCATGATTTGAGAGAGCATGAATGTAATGCTGTGCCCAAGGTGTACTTTGTTAGAGAATTGCGACACCATTAATTTTCAACGAACATTTAGTGGGGGCTATCATTTCTTCACCGCTTTTTCACTCGATTTGTGCGCCAGACTACTCAGCGCCACAGGGGACGGTGGATGACGAAGCGGAAATGTCTGCCCTTAAAATAGAGTCCTTTCCTCAAAGGAACAACAGGTGCAAAAACATCGACCCTTTCAGACAACGACCGGGATTGATGAGTTTCTGATTAGGGGATTGTCAACGGGCAGTGGCCGTGAAAGATGAAGTTTGGGCAACATCCTTCGGTAAGTCTGGCACCCTGCGGGGTCTCTGGATGATTTGTCGTCGTCCCTCCCACAATTGCGGTCTTGAAAACCTGAACGGGACACATTCAGAGAGGCTCTCCATAAAAATGTGGCCCGGGGGATTGATGATGTTTTTGTCCCCAAGGAATATTACCTATGTGGATGTTCCGAGTACTCCACAGACGAGAAATGACTTCTGAACGCCATGACTTTTGACTAAAAGGAAATTGCTTTTGACTAAAGCCTTCGGTCGCTGTTTGTTCACTGCCCAATTCGAAGAAGATCCGATCCGAGGAAAAACTTGCAGTAGCACTCGCTGGATCTCCCGTGCGTTGCATCGGATAGTATTAATTTAGGCCATATTGATAAAATCCAAAAACCTCTGTTCACCCATCCCCACCATCCCAAAAATGATCAAATTATTTACAGTTTTACGTTAGCTGGACCGTCCTAGACAAGTAGGTACTTCAAGTCCCCCAGAAAGATATAATACTGGTGGAATTTGATTGAATTCATTAATGTGACCAATATGGGAAACAACCCTCCACATATTCTAAAAATGTCAGCTCTTGGTCGAAATATGGATCGTTCGATTGATAAGGTACTGGTGGTTACAAGGTATTGCAGACAGTCACGGAACCAAATTCGTTCCTTGTTGTCTGAAACGGTAAATGCAAGTGAAAACATCAATTTTGGAAGGCACCAAATTTGTTTGGCTCCTTTATCAATGTACTGGGTCACCTACTTTCGGTAAGTAATCGTAAGGAAACACGGTTTACCCGGATAAGCCTACAAGTTTCCATAATCTTGGCAAATCCTGAGTGAGAACCCTCTGAAGTATTCCGGTGGATGAGGAGGGTCTTCCCCGGATTTCTATTTTGTAATCCCCTCTGAAGTTGGACATTGTTGACACAGCCTACGGAAGCCCTTGGGTTCGGGTGTCTTGGGAGGTCGGACACTTGAGGACGCGGGTCACGTAGGAGCGAGACCAAGGAGTTGTTGTCGACAGAATCAGAGTCTCTTCCCTTTCTGAACTATACTGTAAATGTTACCTCTACGGCGGGCTCTAATCTCCGATCTCTCGAGTGCTGGAACACTACGCTTTTACCGGCATTCCACAGCTGTTCGGCTTCTCCATGGAGCGAATTTGGGTGAACGCGCGTTGGTATAACTCGGGATCATTACGCAGTAGCTCGAAATTCTCATTAGTTGTGATTTGTCCCCTGTGTAAACTTCACGTTTTCCTCAGCGTGGCCTGCTGGGTGACCGTATAATGGATCGAATTAAAATGGAGGGTGTAGGCCCATCTAGCCAAACGCAACTATTAGAGACCCAGCGAATGGTGGGTTCACATGTGACAGATTCCATCCGTTACGTTTCTTCCGCTAGTTGCACTTCCTCTGTTTCCATGATCACATCCTCTCACATCGTCCGTACGTCTCCTCCGTTCGCCGTACCTTGCCTTCCCAATTTTTATCTCGTCATTAGTTACGTACCTAGGTATGCCAGAGTGGAACGTTGTTTTTGTAGAAATCACTACATTCTCCTGCTTTGTACACCCAGTCTACCTCATAAAATGTCCAACAACAAGGTAGTCTACACTATATTTATCATCTACAAACGACAAGATACTACAGTATTGTAGTTAGGTATATATACCTACCATCATTAACGCTTTGTTATCTCTCCCCAATAAACCTTTTCCATCCCTCAGAAGGTAAATAATGTAGAGTTGATGCGTCCTGTCTCGCTGTCAGCAGTGACAAAACCCCAGTTAGAAGTATTCCCATTGAACTTCACAATAGGAAATGTACTGGAAATGTGCTCATATCTCATTCCTAACTAGGGAAATTGCTGAGGACTTTCGTCAGCCAGTCCAGTTCAAGTCAGTGGCCTTCCTGGAGGCATTTACATTTTACACCAGCCCCCTCCCCCCGCTGAAAAATTGAGGTGATCTGCCCTCAAAACTCTGCATCGAGACGTCCAAAGGGGAATTATATGGGTTTGGAGCTCCTACAACCGGAGGCTGGGGTCGAGAATGGCATGTTCGTTGACGTAGGTACGAATTTCATAGGGTCTTAATCGTTGAATCATGATAAATGTGGGTAGTCATCCATTAATATTTAATCATATTCATCATCGAAATTTTCGTCAGGAGCTCATTCACAGATTCAAACCACCTGTGTAGTGGAAAGCTCTTAGCAAACAACGAGTGTCTGTTTCCCGTTGCATTTATTTGATTTCAGTTCGATTACTCCTTCTTGCGCCATAGTAATCTGGGACTCTGTTCAAGTAGAATAACAAGTTGCTATGCTGGATTTGGTTGGTTGAATTGGATTTTTCTTCCCCAGTACCTTATGAATAGGTGAGAAGTTCTAATTTAATTTTCGAAAATTGCTCTTTTTAATAACCAATGCTATAGACCTTAACCATTTCAATAGGTATAAGGAACCACTGGGAAAAAATTAGAATCATTATTTAAAAAAATGTTTAATAAGTTTGAAAATACAGTTCATAAGAATTTTCAGCCCTGCTGTCCACAGGATAGGTAGTCACAATACTCGTATAAATTCTCAGAAAAAGGGAAACTTGCTACCAACTTTTCAAATTCTCGGTAAATCAACATGAATATTCCTCGCAAACATCAGGTATTCCAAGCGTTTAATTGTATTATAATTGCAGCTTAATCGTCATGTCGGGAGACTGGGGTCGGATGAACTAGCTCACTCAAAGACCTTGTTTAGAATCCTGGGAGCGTGAAAAAAATGTGAAACTCGCTGGAAAACCACTCACCGACAAAGGTGGCTTAAGGACCAGGCTGTACGCTAAACGTCGTGTTTTTCGGATCGTTTGAGCTTCAAAATACTTTTTTCGTCGAATCGTGGAGCCAATGTCGTCGAGGTGGTCTGTCACGGAATGAACTGTCCCGACTTTGATGGATAATAACAGGGCAGTTGAATGTACTTCTTTTTGTACATTTAAAGAGCTCCTCATCAAGTTACCTTAATTGTGGTTGCTCTTCCATGTCCAAGGCTTTTGCGGTATTAAGCCTTGGACATGGAAGAGCACGACGATTCCAATTCCACTAACTTCCGTCTTTTTATTGTATTACGAAGTCAGTGCCGATAAATCCGTTTGTATCACTTTAGGCCAGGGTCCCGTTGGTCCCTAACTCACAAAGCTTGAATTTATTCATTTCAATGCTCCAGACTGAGACATAGCATAATGGACATATCAAGAGCAGGTTTTTAATGCGTTCATGTAGAAAGTACTGAATGTTCGAATGATGTATACCTCTAGTAGCTGTGTCTGTTCTGTATCCGTATATCCGTATACAGTTAACTTCGCGTACTAGAGAAGTTTGCCGTGAATTTCAGAAATGGTCTCTTTGATGGAAGCACAACATCAAAACATATCAGCATACTGTACGTTTTACACAGTCATTCAGACACTCGTTTTTCCTTCACTGTAGCTGGCACCGAACATGTTTATTAGATGAAAATTTGACTTGCTCACACGAATGTGCAATTTAAAATCTTCTGATTTTAGAATTCTAAATGAAAAACGCTGCGAAGTCCTTGTCACATGGGTTTATTATTCTCGACTGAACAGGGCACGATTAGGACCTCAGTGAAGAGCCCCACAAAGCTAATTTGACGGTTTTAAATTAGAATATTAGGTCGCTATTTCTGACAAATTATTTTCGATCAGTTAAACTGTCATTTAATTGTCTTGGTTCACCTGTTAAGTAATACTACATCCTGTGTTATTATACAAATTTCTGCTGATTGCAGCCATTTTCACAGGTGTTTTGACACATAAATATTGAATTTTGAGAGGTAAAACTTCGTTAGAACCTAATCCTCCACTCAGTGATCTTGACTTTACATTTGGACTTTATATTTGGTCAGTGATATTGACTTCATACTTGGTCTCCTCACCCCCAGAAACATGAAAAACGATACCTTACAAGCCCAGCTTGATTAAAATATTCAAAATACCTCATTTTGTATCAAAATTTCACCTATAACACCCCTGTGTGTTTTCCGATCAGGCTGCCGAGATAGGAGACGCAACTAAGGCCCAAATGGAGGCTGTGTGCGCAAGAGCGATTTTTTTTTAAACCGAAAATTAAGGTAGATATCGACGATACGGCGGACGGACATTGCATTTTTGGAATCTACGCACCTTGAAACGTGGGAAAAAAACGTTTGAGGGGGTGTTCCAAAAAATTTTCCGACCCGAATACATAGGCGTATTCTTCACAGAATAATAGACTAAAATTAAGGAGGTTACCATTTGAAAGCCTTAAGAAGAAGTGATGAAAAAATAAGCGGTTTATTCGGGTGTGCCGTAAATTTTGGTCATTCTGCGTGTATGTGGGGTGCATAATGATAGGTATTAATATTGACCTTCATAGCTGCTAGATAAGTTCTTCATCAGTACAATACGCATTCCTCCATAACTATCATATAGGAAGCAAGTAAATCGGCACTCTTCCTTCTCAAGTCACTGATATATTTTCTTTCCTCGATGCAACCGAAACTCCCAGATTCGTAGTTCTTTTTGAGGTGCCTAGAGCTGCACTTCATGGTTTCCGTAGTTCGCTAAACCGTATTTTATTCAATTTAAACAAAATTAATGTCGAGGAACGGTTAGATTACAAAATTAATTAGCGATTACTCGTTATTGTTGTACCCGATTAAAATGTTATCAATGCTGCTTTATCGTCGCGGACCACAATGAATTATTACAGTGATTCCCTGGATATAACATACCGAACAATTGCGTAGTGACACTCAACGACCGTCATGTTGATCTCGGCCTCGATAGTGCTCGAAATTATCCCGAGCCACTTTCCTGACGCCTAAATGATGACATCAAAACGTCAACGAAGGCCGACCGGAAGGAAGAACGGAACGGCCGTGCGGTTCTCCGCCGTTTTAAATAATTCACTCGGTTCTCGAGAACAAAAAAAGAGGACAAAATTGAACATGATACGCGGGGCCCACTTATTTGCTCTATTGCAGCAATAACGCTCGATCACGGCGTCACCGCAATTGGTCTCTTTCTGGAAAAGGGTTACGAGTTGTGGGTTACCTCGAAAATGGTTGTTACAAATATATTACCTACAGGTAAGCAGATCGTGTGACGACGAAATGAAAATGGTAGGCTTGATTGTTTGGGAGCGGTCGTCAACCGCAATCGCTTCCTCGATGATCTGTTTACAAGAGCCTCGCATGTTTGGAGGGTGCCTGTTGGGGCAAATAATAAGCGTCACTTCAGTGTATATACGCACGTGCGTTGCCACCATGGACCTACACACGGACATAGGATATACCTAATACTACTACATCTAACATGTGCGTTCATAAGACTGATCGTGCTTGGCGGATCAACAAACCACTTAGGCTGTGAGACAGAATTATTTATATGTGGGTTGTTAAGATTGTGATTATTTCATGTCGATTCAGTAATCCCTAACCTCAGTAACCGCAATACAGTGTGACTACAGTGCGGTGAAAACTAACTAAATTCGGTGTTTTGGCATCACCGATTGGGGCGATATCAATCCCGTAAACTTTCCCTCAGAAAGCGGTGAGGGGTTGAGATTATCAATACGGCTTAGCAAAAAAAAAAATTCAATGGAAGGGTGTATATATATATTCCCCCCCCCCCCCCCCGAAGTATGATAGGATCGAGAATTTTATAGAATTTTATACCACTTAGATCACAATGACTGGAAGTTTGAATAGGAATACGGGGCCATACACAGCATTTTTTCGTCATTTTCAACCCTCCCCCGCGTAATGCTTGAGTATCCCCCTCCCTCCCTAGCGTTACGTAACTGTCATAATACCTAATGAACAGCTTGAATCGTGGATTTCGATTTTCATATTCTAATTGAGTTGTGGGTGGTGGTTCGACAGGAGTGGGGGGGGGGGGGGGTAATTCTTTAATTCTCTAATACCAACAGTAAAAAATCGGGAAAAAAGGGTTTCATAATGTAAAAATCACGAATCGAAATCCGCGTGATTTTTACATTATGAAACCCTTTTTCCCGATTTTATACTGTTGGTATTAGAGAATTAAAGAATTACCCCCCCCACTCCTGTCCAACCAGCACCCCCAACTCAATTAGAATATGAAAATCGAAAACCGCGTGATTTTTCCACAATTTTACTTTTTTCCCGATTTTATATTGTTAGAATTCGATTATTGGTATAATTACCCCCACCCTAGTCCAACCATCACCTGAAACTCAATTAAATTACAAAAATTGAAAACCGCGTGATTTTTCCACAATGTACCTTTTTTCCAGATTTTATACTGTTAGAATTCGATTATTGGTATAATTACCCCCACCCTAGTCCAACCACCTCCATGAACTCAAATTAAACTATGATAAATATAAACCACCTTTTTTTTTGTACAATATTATACCTTTTTTCCTGGGTTTTATACCTTTACAATTCGATTATTGGTATAATTACCCCCACTCTAGTCCAACCACCACCTGGAACTCAATTAAACTATGAAAATTGGAAACAGCATGATTTTTCCATAATGATACCTTTCCCTTCCTTTCCTTATGAACAGTGCTAGTGAAATCATTGAACGTCGCTATCTGCGTGACCTGGCAGTTGGGTCGACTTATTCGACGAACTAGCCAGAGCTGGTTTTTGGTATAGAAATGGTACCATAGTTTGTTCTGCGTGTAATTTAGAATTGGATGTAAATAATCTTACAGAAAATGACGTACCTGTGGTGATACATTTGGCACGCGAACCAACCTGTCCTTTTATTGATCAATGTCGTACATTTACGTTAAATGATTTCCATTTAATCGATATTTGCACTCAGCCTTACGTATATGGTGAGGGACCAGTTCAACTATCGAGCGGTGGTTGTGAAAATGCATGTACTACAGACGCATGTGGATCTTGTAGACAATTAACCTATAAAATTTGTATGACTAATAAAATCGAAATTTTATTAAAACCATGTCTACACGTCAGCACGTGTAGGCAGTGTAGCAGTCGCATCGATTTTTGCCCAATATGCAAAGCGTTTATTTGGTCTTTATGTAGAGTGTTTATCCCATAACCGAGTAGATCTAAGATTCGTGTATCGTTAGCCTTAAGATTATGGTGTACACATACATAGATATAGGATAGAATAATATGTTGTTGTTGTTTGTGGAAATACATACGACCTGCGGGGTCCCCACGAGCGTTAGGCGTGACTGTAGATCGTTACGTCATTTTATTTTATTCGTAACAATTTACAGTCACGTCTGGTGTTCAAGGGGTTACGACAACTACGACGACTACGACTCCACGTGACACCTCGTCGTGGGTCGGAGGCGGAGGTACTGCTATGTTTGACATATAGCTACGATTAAACACGGTGCTTAAACTAGGTGCACTGTCATAATATTAACGCAATATTAGCTTTGTTGTTTTCAATAATACTTACCAGGTACTTACCACCCTGCGGTGCGCGACCCTGTGGTGGTGACCACCGGCTACCGGCGACGTGCGAAGTCCCGTGTCGGATAGCTGCGGTCTGTGGTATGATGCATATCATCTACACATGGATAAGTACGTTTGTGACGTAAGTACAGCACCGTAGGGTGCGACGGTGTCGGGTAGCGTAACGATTGTTTGTACGAATCGGCGGCGGCGGTTGGAGTTGGTTGTGTACAGCACAGTGGGTACGAGGTGACGTAGGTACTACCCATGGTGACCTGAGCCAACGGGTGGGTGCTGGAGGCGGCGTCTGGAGGTGGCGTGCATCTGGTACCACGGGGTACAATGTAAGGCCCGGTGCACATGAGCTGCAAAATAATCGGGACGCTGAGATTGTTTTCTATCCTATCCCTTTGATACCCATCAGTGTTTCTGTGCACATGAAGATAGGACGCGGCGTCCTATCTCTTTGATACCTAGGAAAATGTTTCCCAACCACAACTGGGTGGGGATTCTTTCTTCTTCAGTGTTGTGAGTTGTTTCTCCCGAGATTGATCGAGCGCAAGTTGAAATTTATAAAAAGAAGGTTTTATTTTCGTACTTTATGTACAAATACATTTATGAAAGTGATCATAAAAGAAGATATTGGGTTCATCCATTTAAGGGGGCGCAGTCCTTGTTTTTTGTCAGTTTCTTCACGATTTCTCTGGGTGTGGTTAACTTACAGTTCTGGGGAAGGTCTTAATACGCATTATATTATTCCGTGAATAGAGTTAGGGTCATAGCTCTAAAAATTTCCTGAAATTTCCGAAAATTCAAATTCAAAAATGTAGTTTAAACAACTTTTTCTTGAATGTTTGTGTCTTACGCCATTTTTCGGAGTGATAATAAAGTTGAAAATCCAAGAATCACAATTTTGTTATGTAAAATAAGAAAGAAAACGTGAAGAGAGATGCGAGATATTTAAAATGCGCTTTCAACACTATTTTCATAGAATTGAGGGAAGATGAACAAAAATTCTTCAATTATTTTCAAATGTCTATTCGTTCATTTGATGAATTGGCTGTAAGAATCAGTGATGCATTAAAAGAAGTTGGTGGTTTCGAAGATACCGTATTATTGTAATACAAGTTATCTAATGTTGAAGAAAAAGCACCAGATAGAACGGACGCAGCGACGTCTTGTGCACTGACCCATTGCCACTAGTGTACTAGTGAAACGCGAGGGATAGAAAATGACGCTGATAGGGGGAGAGACCAGCGGCAGCCCCGATACCTATCGAGATAGGCCGAGGGTATCGGATAGCTATCGGCGTCCCTTGTGCATTGGTCCGTTACTCCCAACGTCTTTCTGACTATCCGATTGAAAACACCTTTACCCCCTACTTGGGTATATTCTGATCGGGGTGCAAAGTTTCGGCACACAACTAGAGCCCAAATGGAGCCTGTGTGCGAAAGAAAGAATTTTTACACCGAAAATGAAAGTAGATATGGATAACAGGCGAACGGCGGCGGCGGCGGACGGACGGATAATTTGTTATCAGGGAATGGTATAAATAGGAATCAATAAAAAGCTGTTTCTGTTTTATTTTATTAATATTTTCTAGTGGACACCAAATTCCTAATACCAACTACGTCAAGTTGTTTAAAAAAAGTACCTTCTCTAAAAATATCCTTAATAACCTTCTTTCCTTGGACTCAACCAATTTCATTTAACCTTATGTACTTACATGATTTGAGTAAGCTATTCCCTATCATTCTGGTAATTGGGCTGAAGTTATGTCGTTTGATTCAAGTTCAAGGGTTTTTTTGGTTTATTATCTTCAATAATGTATCTTCGGAATCGAGCATGAAAAAAAAATAAATAAAAAATTCACCCCCTCCCTGTTCCCTCAAAATTTGATGGTTTCCTTTTCCGTTAGAGCTTTCCCGGGGGGGAGCTCGAGGAAAGGTATTGACCACAGAAAACTGATCGAAGCAGATGCAGGGAAATTATAAACCATTGCGTACCTAATAATTTGCAGCGTTTTTTTCTTCTTTTTTCCAAAATGAGGGCCTTACTGCGAACGAGCGGATGGTCTTTGTACGCTTCGGACGGTCTCATTCCGAGAAATCCGAAACTTTTCTGTTGTGAGTTTTCATGTCTATACGTTTTGGAAATGTCGGACTCAGTTGCACAACTAGATCCTGAATGAGGGATCTGCGTACATATACCTGTACCTTCTAAGTTTGTAAATTTTGGTCTTCTTGTCCAGGCGTCCTTGATAGTTGGCACCGAAGCACTAAGTTCCTCAAGGAACCTTAAAGCACATGCGCTGACGAATCTTAACATCGGATTTTGACGAATTTTACGTGGGACCAACATGCTTTTACTAGTTATGGCCATTTGAGGGGAGGGGGAAATAATTCAAACCCTTTACAAAATAATTTTAACCTTTTACGAATTTATTTAAACAGTTTACAAAATTATTACAACCCTTTACATAATTATTTAAACCTTTTACATAATTATTTTAACCTTTTACATAATTATTTTAAACCTTTTACAAATTTATTTAAACTCAGTCAATAAATACAGTGGTATTTGCAATAAGCAATAAAGACAATTTAACTAATGAAGTCTGAACATTTGAAGGATGTGCTTTAATAATATGAAAGTAGTACGTTTCTAATAACGGACTAATGAAGTGGATGGCCTGCTGCTGCGTCGGACAATAATAAAATCATGTCCATCACATACTTAATTCGCACAATCTTGAGGTGTGATTGAAAGCAAACTTTGCTGAATAGCTTCTGGAAGCTGGTGCACACCTTGGCAGCTTAACTACTCTCTTGCTTTCGTCTTTATTTTTGAGAACGCCTGTTCCACAGGGTTTAGCATAGGGGAATATGGAGGCTGTAATCAAGAAGATTAGATTGATTAGATACACTGACATAAGGTGCGTGGTAGAAGTTATTGGGGATTGGATTCAACATTCAGTAGGATTACCACGAACCTACTCGTACGTAGAACTCAATCCCCTTCTCGTGACCATTACTACCTTTTGTCTTAACGCGAGTAACCCATAGACGTGTTCGTTCTAACGAATACGATCAAGTATAGAGGTTTAAATAAATTTGTAAAGGATTTAAATTATTTTGTAAAGGGTTTAAATAAATTTGTAAACTTATTGGTAAACTGTACCATTGGAATCGAGCATGAAAAAAAAAATTCTGACCACCCCTCAAAATTTGATGGTTTACGTTTCAAGGTATGTAGAATCCGAAACTGCAATAAAAATATTTCTGTCTGTCCGCCATACGCCGCACTGGCCACTTTTCTTAGTTACCATGAAACAAAATTGATGAAATTCGGGTTATAGGTTCCGTTCAGGGTCTAGTTGGTCCTCGAAGCTCGACATTACTGTCAGTCATCTCTAAGGGGTTCAAAATAGGGGTTGAAATTTTCAGAACGCCGTACCTCGAAAACTTCCGATAGAAGGGTATAGTTTTTTTTTTACGTTATTAAATTTGTCTTGAGCTAAACAATTTTTTGAGACCACCCGGAGCATCGTACGTCCAGCCGTTCGTGAGCACCAAAAAGCTTCGCCAACACGATCGTGAATCAAACGGTATAAATCCGGCCCGGATATCATAACTACGGAGCATCTCATTATAATCAAGGATGGCTGTATGAAGTCGAGTTGTTTGTTCTGCAATATGTACTTATTATTTCATTTGACAAGAAAGTGATGGACTATTGGATTTTGTTGGTAGGTACTTCTGAATCTTGAACAAACGTTGAAGTATTATTGATAGGTAAATTAATACACAATGGCAAATTATTGGACACCGGCAAATTATTACACAACGGTAAATTATTACACAACGGTAAATCATTACACCACGGTAAATTATTACACAACGGTAAATTATTGCACAACAGTTCATCTACCAAGAAGGGGCTGGATTTTGTTGATCGGTACTTTTCCGACTTCAACTAACGTTGAAGTATTGTTGATGGGTAAATTATTACACAATGATAAATTATTACACAACGGCAAATTATTACACAACGGTAAATTATTACATAACGGTAGATTATTTCACAACGGTAAATTATTACACAACAGTACATTTACCAAGAAGGGGCTGGATTTTGTTGATCGGTACTTCTGCAACTTGAACAACCGTTGAAGTATTATTGATGGGCAAGTTATTACACAACGGTGCATTATACTTCACCACGAAGGTAGGTATTGACCACAGAAAAAGTGATCTACGCAGAAGAGGCATCTATTTCACACCACATCAACAATTTTCCTTCAGAACTTCATTATTTGCGTTTCTTTTTGCCGTTTTAGTTACTGCTTGTCATCCACTGAATTATTTTAGCAACATTTAACTCGTGATTTAGATATAACCTATTAACGAGTATGGGGTTAGGTACGAACCTACGGATGGTCTGCGACCTACATAATATCTATAGAATAGTACATATTATATTATATAGACGGGTTACCTATACAGAGAGCTGTGATCTGTAACAGAAGGGTATTCTGTACAAAATAATAAACCGTTGTGCAGGGATTTCCAGCGTTTTTTGTAAAGGGTTCAAATAAATGCTATAATGGACTGTGGTGACGAATTTTCAGCGTTTTTTGAAAATAAGTAAACAGAATTAAGTTCGTGATCCTGTAGTCAGTAATCAGCGTCAAAATAGCGTTTTTCAAGTATTTCAACTTTGGTGAGCATCTGTTTGTTGTACATCGGTGGCTTAGCTCGCAGACCAATCAGGAGCGGGGATTGTCGAACTCGTCTGATTTATGATAATGAGGTTGTGCCTCCAAAAGTGCTTACAGTAGTTGTTGTGGGCCACCCTCGTCATCCAGTGGCTTCGTATATTCCCTTCATCAATCCTAACGTGTCCTCTCAAACCCCTCCACCCACCCCTAGAAAAGCATCCAGTGGCCGCCTGGGAACGGTCTCATCTCCGGATCCCGTCCCGACGAATTAACACTCCTGACCCCTCCGGTTCCAGAAGATGATGGTGTAAGGGGGGTCGGATCAAAATTATATCAAAAGGTACCGAATCACGATAATCCGTTGTCGCCGTGCGGTTGTCGGGTGTGCGCGCTACACGTAAATGTCGCCTGCGGCGGTCTCAAAAGGGTTGACACGATCGTATCGCTGATGAATGATCGTCCGCAGTGCAGGGCCCGCTCATGGATTTATCGCCCCCGAGCTCTTACATTACGTGTCGGGGGGAATCCCGGGCAAGGTGTATCTTTTAGTTTATTATGATCAACAAAACATATGAAAAAGAAAGTAAAAACGCTACGAAGTCCTTGTCACGTGGGTTTATTATTCTGTTCATTCGTGCGCAATAATTGATATTTTAGATGGCTTCCACCAATTTTGGAATTTTGGCCCCCCAAAAACACGACCTCGGTTTAAAATAAAAGTATATTTACAGATTGTCTTTGAACACTGAAAGTGCCATTTAATTGTCTTGATTCACCTGTTGATACTACTTCTAAGAGTTATTATACAAATTGATGGTGATTTCAGACAATTTCCCAGGTTTTGACTCATAATAAATGAATTTCACGAGCTTAACCTTCGTTAAAACCTCAATTCTTCTTTCTTTGGTCAAAATCAACTACATATTCGGTCTTCTCGCCCTAAAAAACGTGGAAAACGATACATCACAAACTCTTGTTCACTAAAAGCTAAAAAAAAAAACTCGAAACCCCCTATTTTTACACACATTTTTTCTCCCATAAGACCCCTGGGTGTTTTCGAATCGGGCTGCCGAGCTTTGGAGCACTGCTAGGACCCAAATGTGTTCCCAAATGGGGACCCAAACTCTAATTTAACGTAAATTTAAGGCTGAAACTTCGTTAGAACCTCAATTTTCCACTCTTTGGTCAAAATCGACTTCCTAATCGGTTTTCTCGTCCTATAAAACATGGAAAACAATATCTCTAAGCTCATGTTACTATAACGCAAGAACAAAACACCCCTTGGTATATTCCGATCGGGCTGCAGTTTCGGGACACAGCCAGGTCCCAAATGGAGCATGTGTGCGAAAGAACGACTTTTTTAGACCGAAATTGAAGCCCGCATGCATGATACGGCGGACGGCGGACGGACATTGCATTTTCTGAATCCACGCACCTGTTATAAAATGTTTTTGCTGAGCGAATACATAGGTGTATTATTCACAGAATAATAAACACAAACGCTGCTAAGCCGTTGCCACATGGGTTTATTATTCTACTAGAAGTACCTACAGAAATGCTGGAAATACATTTATTGTTTCTTCATGTGCAGTAATTGAAATAGTTAGTTCTGAGGTTTCCACCAATTTTCCCCCAAAAACTCGAATTAGGCTCCTATTTTTGACGAATTGTCTTTGATCATTGATAGTGCCATTTAATTGTCTTGATTTACCTGTTAATCCTACTTGTAACGTTGTTGTGAGTGGGTGTGCTGGATGCTCACAACATGGCGGATGAGGATGGATTAGGTCGGATGAAGGCGGATGGGGATGGATTAGGTTGGATGAAGGCGGATGAGGAAGGAGGTGCTCCTTCGGTGTCTTTTCACTCACGCAGGCGTTAGTTGTAGGGAAGGTTAGGTCCCCGTGGTTTTCACCACAGCAGGCTCTATAGGATGAGGCTTCCCGCGGTTTTCACCACAGCAGACGCCTGGGATGTTGGAGCTAGTACCCCGCGGTTTTCACCACAGCAGGTACTAGTGTAGAGGAAGGTGTCCCGCGGTTTTCACCACAGCAGACACCGGGCAGATGGAAGCTAACAACCCGCGGTTTTCACCACAGCAGACACCGGACAGATGGAAGCTAACAACCCGCGGTTTCCACCACAGCAGGTGTTGGTGGAGAAGGAGTGAGAGAGGGTGAGGGAGAAAGGGTCGAGAGAGAAGTCCTAAGTCAGGGGTCGGATCGTCGAATGAAGAGCTGGACCAGAAGGGTTGTTTTTTTATATGGACTTTTCCACCCGTCCCCTGACCACAATCGGCCTTACGACCGTTGAGGCAGTTGGCGGTTGGGGAAAACCCTCGGTGTTGGCCATCTCAACGTTCTCCGCATTTATTTGGTTAACTCTCGTAATATTACAGGAGTAGGTTCTGTGAGGGAATCACGACAAATTTTATACACATTTATTTGATATTAGACTATTTCCCAGGTTTTTGACTCTTGAAAAATGAATTTTTGGAGCTAAAACTTTTAGAACTTCAATTTTCCACTTTGGTCTAAATCGACTTCATATTCGGTCTCCTCGCCTATCTTAGTCAAGGCCGTAGTGGTCACTACCGGAGGTGAGCCCTTGTAGTCGGAGATCTTGTCCTCTTCTTATTTAAATTCCATTATCTCTTCTCTTAGGATCTCTTTCAATCTCCTAAACAAATATTACCATTCTCTCAAAATTCCCGAGCTATAGCGTTTTGAAAATGTCAACCTCTATTTTCGACCCATCCCGTTGACACGTCCTCTCCCGTTGGTGGGAGGGGGAGATCAGTTGCTGAATTAAAACTCAATTACGATTAAATACCCAGAAAATTTGCATTTTTCAAAGATCCACGAATCCAAAACGAATTCCCACAGTTCCTCTTGAATTCCATCCGATTAATTCTATTTTATTTCATTTTTATCACTGATTACGAAACAAATAATTTTGGTCTTGTCAGTTTCAGAACGGAAATCGCTGAAATCACTCGAAAATGGCCTAATTTCTATTATTAAATAACATACGCTCGTTCCTGATTCATTAAAATTTTGAGAGTCGCCGAAACATTCATCTTCATAACACCCAATTATTGTTGTAACCTGAGGCATTTATCTAATTTAGTTTCAAGTTACCCTTTCCTCTATTCTGACGCTAGGCGTTTTCAAGGCTCTAATATTATGTACAGATGATAATATATATGATTTAACATCTAAAACCTCAAGGGGAAGTAGAGCTATGAAAAGCTTGTCTTCTCCACCCGCTTCTGTTTTCCACTTCTTCGTGACTAATCATGTCATCCTATTATTTAAAACGCAAATGATTTGTGTCTATGTGTTACTCAGTCATGGCCAAACGGCTGAACCGATTTTCATTAGGGTTGTCTCATTGTGATCAGCGGTTGTTCCGGGCCAGGTTATAGGCTACCTCTAGATCCTTCTCTTTGATCGTATTACTAGCCTTACCTGTCGACAGCGTCGGAGTTCACGCTTTTGGTTGCTACGGTCGAGCCCTTGTCGGGGATCGCTTTCGATCCCAATCCCAACCCAGAATAAGGTGGATGCGGTCGGATCGAAGTTTTCACGGCGATTTCAACCTTTACGTAGTACTTGAACGATTTTTCTGGGACATTTATTCGAGGATTTATTCGGCGATCGTGGTATAACCGTCAGAAGAATAACGTGGTTGATATGTGGTTGCCTACCGGTTGCTTACCGTCCTGTTATTCATAATAAGATCGTGAAATTTGTGTGTCTAACCTTAAGAATGGAATGGCTGGGGCGATGCTGAGTTAGAAGCTGAGTTGAAGATTTCAGGACTGTTAACGATGAGATTCATCGTCACACTAATCGCTCTGAGATTATAGCGTAGGAAAAATAGGGTCGATCAGTGTAACAAATTCATAAATTTCTGAAAATTGGCAATATTTTTGAATGTTTTTCTAGGACGAAACCCGCGATGCGAAGCGCTAGGGGAGCGCCGCCCACCCTGCGGGGCGCTCGAACCAATGTTTGTCATGTGTGACGGCCGATAACTCGGTATCCGTTCTGAATACGGAAAAATTGTAATGGTCAATTTCGAAAGGAAATTTAATGATCTTTAATTTTATACGTATCCATACTTTCGAAAAAGTTGATAGTTTCCGAAAGAAACACAAAAACAGAAAAACATACGCTTTTTTCCGAATCCCCCTGCACTCCCCTCTTCCTAGATTCTTGACTTATGCGATGTTACTCAGGAAGGTCTAAAGAACATTTGTTCCAATTTTCAGGAAGTTACGAATTTGTTACACTGATCAGCAGTTTTTGGAGCTACTTTTCCTACACTATTAGTGGACCCACAGTTTTCATAGTTTTTTCAATGAACATAATTCTGAATAGACACAGGCAGACTTATGAAGAAGGTTCGTACCTATGGTAAATTTATGAAGCTGCCATTACCGAGTGCGAATGTTCCGTGGCTCCTATCCGATGCCTACCGCTCTAAGCCCGTATTTACCTGTAGTACAGGTACGGTACCTACTAGAAATTATGCATGAAAGTGGGAATTTAATGAACTGACTTGAGAAGTGAAGGCACATTAGTTAATTTATTTATGATAACTTAAGTGAATATTTCGCGGAAACTGCATTAACAAACCTAAGAGACCACTGGAAATACTAAAACGCTGCAAAGTCCTTGTCACATGGGTTTATTATTAAATCGGACATACCTACAGAAATTTTGGCTTTTCATTTATTGCTTTCATGCGCAAGTATTGAAATGGCTATTTTTGATGGTTTCCACCAATTTTGGCCCCAAAAAACACGAATTAGGCTCGGCTCTTTTTTTTTTACAGATCATTTTTTATCATTGATAGTATCATTTAATTGTCTTGATTCAGCTGTTGATACTACTTCTAGTGTTATTATACAAATGTATGGTGATTTCAGACAATTTCCCATGTATTTGATTTATAAAGAATTAATTTCGGGAGCTTAACCTTCGTTACAGCCTAAATTATTCACTCTTCGGCAAAATTCAACTTAATATTTGGTCTTCTCGCCCTAAAAAACATGGAAAACGATACCTGACAAGCTCATGTTCACTAAAAACTCAAAAATCCCTCGAAAACCCCTATTTTTGCACCCATTTCTCTCCCATATCACCCCTGGGTGTATGCCGATCGGGCAGCCGAGTTTCGGAGCACAACTAGGACCCAGATGTGTTCCCAAATGGGGACCCAAACTGTTTGTGGAAAAACGACGATTTTAGACCAAAATTTAACGTAAATTTAAGGCTGAAACTTCGTCAGAACCTCAATTTTCCACTCTTTGGTCAAAATCGACTTCATATTCGGTCTTCTCGTCCCAAAAACATGGAAAACGACACCTCAAAAGCTCATCTTACTAACATGTTACTAAAACATAAAACGTATCTATTTTAGCATTGAACATGCTTTAGCCTTGAGCTAACTAGCAAAAAGAGTCACGTTTTTGGGAGACGCGGTTGGGAGACGGCGATGTGTCACGAAATTTTGCAATGATTTCCACTTACAACCAAGTCGTTGCTACGGAACTTTATCTTCGTCATTCGTGTTCGTAGAAAAATCTTTCACCATTCGTTGGAAAGCCCTAAATTTATGCATAAATTATATGCTGTCAAAACCGCTGTAATTATGGAAGAAACTGAGATATATACCACTGCATTCCTCTCCAAAAAACCTACAAATTGATACCAAAAACCTTTTTTTGAAGCTGAAAACCCGTGTAAAAAACTATGTTAAAGACTGCGGACATCAAATGGTCAAATAATATGAGAATGACCCACATAGGTGTTTATTCACAGAATAATAAACCAAAACGTGTGGTATCCGAACTTGAAAAGAAGGTAAGTCCTCATAGGGAATAAGTTATGACTTAAATAAAGACTTAGGTCTTTACTAAAGTCTAGTGGATTCCAATTCCAGATTATTACTGAGAATCATTAATCAAAAGGTTGGGAATAAAATATCTCAGCTCGATGCCTCCAAAGGCAGGAATAAGTAAACCGGGCTTCTGAACATCAAGAAACTTATTGTAAGGTAAAATCCACCGGACGCGGCTCGATCATCTCGAAATCCAGATGGCACGGTTGTCGAGAAGCGCCGTCTTTGAAATTAATATTAGCTTCTAATAAGGTAACCTTTACCGAGAGGCAGAGTCCGAGTTGAGCTGGGAAGTAATCGAAGCCGCGTATCACGATTTACCAGGCGAAAGTTACAAGCTCTCGGCAACTGCTCTGTGTGTCACTTCGGACGCGGACGGACGGATTGATTGATTGAATCCGAGCCCTGGGAGCTGCCAGTCCGGGGGCTCCTTGTCCGATATGCCCTACACGGCATCTCGTTTCGCCTGTCAGGGCCCCTTCATGCCACACACGGAGCTCGCCTACGGATTTCATGCTACGCGTTAATTTTTTGGTCCGTCGTTTCAACTCGTTGTTTATAATGAGTTGCGTTTGGAGTGAGAGGACGGCTTCTTCACCGTTTTCAATTCTGCCAAATCCGATTGCCAATGACACGTATGGAAGAGGAGCTGGGTATTGAGGGTTTCTAGGCTTGGCGGCCAGTCAGGTTATGATGATTAAAAGGCAGTACAGTAGAAGTCGCTTATGGTGATCGAAAGGGGTATAATTATACGCGATCAATCTTTGTACGCGACCAGTCTTTGCGGTGATTTTAGCCATTTTTACCGATATTGACCCCCCCAAGCTTTATATTAATTTTGTTTTAGGACATTTTTATTAAAATTGATAGTTTATCTTCTCTTTCGGGTCATCATTAAGTACAACTTTCGGTGAATACATACCAGTTTTAGGATATTTCAGCCATTATGGTTTATTATTCCGTAAATAATACACCTAGTACCTGTATTCGTTCAGCAAAAAAAATTTTATAACGCCCCCTCAAAATGTTTTCTTTTCCGTTTCAAGGAGCGTAGATTCCCAAAATGCAATGTCTGTCCATCGTATCACGCATACCGGCTTCATTTTCGGTCTAAAAAACTCAAAATCTTTTCTCAAAATTTTTTCTTTTCCGTTTCAAGGAGCGTTGATTCCAAAAATGCACACACGCTCCATTTGGGCCCTAGTTGTGTCCCGAAACTTTACAGCCCGATCGGAATATACCCAGGGGTGTTATGAGTGAAAATGTGTACAAAAATAGGTACGTTTTGTGTTTTAGTAACATGTTAGTAACATGAGCTTTTGAGGTATCGTTTTCCATGTTTTTGTGGACGAGAAGACCGAATATGAAGTCGATTTTGACGAAAGAGTGGAAACCTGAGGTTGTACCCAATGTTCAGCTCCCAAAATTGATTTTTTGTGAGTCAAAAACCTAGTAAATCGTCTGAAATCACCATCGATTTGTATAATAACACTAGAAAAAGTGTCAGCAAGTGGATCAAGACGATTAAGTGGCACTACCAATGATCAAAGATAATTTGGGGAAAAAAGGAGCGTTCCTAATTCGTGTTTTAGGGGCCAAAATTGGTGGAAATAGCTATTTCAATTAATTCACATGGAAGAAACAATAAATGAAAGCCAGCATTTCCGTAGGAATGTCCAATAGAATAATAAACCCATGTGACAAGGACTTTGCATCATTTTTATCTATTTTATCGACTTTTGACTCCCAAAAACTAAGAAACTGATCACTATAACCGACCTTTTGGCAACTATAACAGGCCAATTACCTGTGTGTTTACATGCAGCCGTTCCGGACCTGGCTGTTTCCATTCTTATATCCTGCAGATACCGACCAAAACGTACGAAGTGAGCCCCGTCTGAAAACGTGAAAAACAACGAAATGAGCCACGTATCAGGTTTTTGTGGCAGTGACTTCATTCTTGCCTCATATAAATTGTTTTTATATTATACAGCTCATACATTTTATATTATATTTTACGCTCATTTCGTTAGTTGCCTGAGGTTTCGACCTCGAAATATGGGGCTCATTTCATGCTTTCCTTCTGAAAAAATGGGGCTCATTTCGTTAGTTGTCTGAACACTGTTTTTCACTCGATGGCTCAATCCGTTTAGTCCTATATCCGACTTATTCCTTAAACCGCCTTTCTACGAAGTGCCTTCCACTGTACCAATAGTTATTGGTGAACGTTTAAGAGGTTATACTTCGACTCGGGTGACATTTGTCACGCTGTCTGCCCGTCTGTTTCGAGAAAAACGACCCTCCCGAACGGGTGTTACGAATTTTGAGGGTAAAATCTCGTTAGACCATCGGAACAAACTGTAGTTTCTGATGTCGCGGCTCCGCAAAGCCCTAAAAACCTGACTTGAAAGTTTCATGTGATACTCGTTTTACCGCTAAAACTCCGAACAGTGCCGTGGGACGAAATGCGGAAAACGGCTAATCTCATTTCTTGTGGAAATATTATATTTGAGGCTCTGCTTCTGCCCGTTGGACCGTCGGAATTCACTCTGTAGGTTTTGGTTCCACTACGGTACCAGGGAGGAGCGCCACAGCTCCAGCGATGGTGCCACGATTAGCAAAAACCATTTATCGTTGCTTTTCAAGCCTTGAAATAGTTTTGATGACGTTACTGGTGATTGGGACTCGATACAGTGTTTGTCTTTTCTTACAGACCTGTGCCTGCCTACAGTGTTTGTGATGTTCTCATTGGATCATTGGAAGTGTACCTCATAATATTATACGTAAATTGTGTATGCAATG
Organism: Leptopterna dolabrata; assembly: GCA_954871275.1. NCBI lineage: Eukaryota > Metazoa > Arthropoda > Insecta > Hemiptera > Miridae > Leptopterna > Leptopterna dolabrata. Next base: position 10,524,089 of record OX940975.1, on the reverse strand, counting down.
CCGTGTCAAAATGTAAGCCTATCTCAGCCTAAAAATCATTAAAATTTAATTATATCAAGCCCAAGAAACTATGGAACCCTCATCACTTACCTTCAATTTTAATCTTGTGTTTTTCTTCCGACTCTGTCTAAGTGGTATAAAGAATTCGGCGGATCTCTAATCAGAAAGTGCAACTCCGCCCTGCGAAATTATGATAAGTCCAGTTGGCCCCGTAATTGTTTCTGCCACCGCTTGGGAATTGGAAGTAATTCTCCACGATGAAAGTTGCATTACGGTCATTATCAGCGCTGTAGCACATAAACACGTTCCCTTAATGGCAACACAACCCGACGGTAATGCATATAATTACTTGATACTGGCTCCGCGTTTTCCTCCACAAAATTACACTCTGGTTTGGTGTGTACAGTTATAAATTATTCATATGAAGAATTACCTATGCGGGTTTTTAATGAATAACTAATGAAAAAATCAGTCATGTTTCGCGTGATATAATTATTACTTGATGTCAGCGAGGAAGGAGGTGAGTTATGAGGAGTAGCTACCCAAAGATAAACGATGAAAATCGGTGCGAATATTCTGAGACTTAGGAAACTGGTCAACTAAAATTTAATGTAAGGTATTTATTGGGAGGTATAGAATTAGACTAATATAACTTAAAAAACGTAATTTTGTTTATCATTTTCTGCAATAAACCTTTGGGATCAAGCATGAGGGGGAAAATAAAAGTTTCCAACCCCCCCTCAAAATGTGAAGGTTTTTGTTTCAAGGTACGTAGAATCCGAAAATGAAATAAAACGTTTCTTTCCGTCCGCCGCGCCTATCGCCCTACCTACTTCGCACTTCCCTCAAAAGTCGCCACGAACCAAAATTAATGAAATTTGGTTTGCAGTTCCCATTTGGGGTCTAGCTGGTCCAGGAGGTTCGGTGTTACTGTCAGTCATCCCTAAGAGGTGAAGAATAAGGCGTTGACATTTTCAGGATTTTTTTTAGCACCCGGAGCATTGTTCGTCCAGCCGTTCGTTCACTGTAATGCCCCAGCGTTTGGCTTCGTTAACGTAAGTGTGACTCGTACGGTGTATCCAGCCCACGTCATACGATACCTATGTCCACCCAAATATCATTGCAAAGGAACATATGGTTATAATCACTCACGGCTGTATGAAACCGAGTTGTTTCATGATGGTTATTTTGAGTGATGGTTATTTTGGATTTTGTTGATATAGGTACTTCTGTAACTTGAAAAATCGTTATGCTTCATGAATATCAGCAAATAATTAATGAGAGAATTGTTTATCACCACCGCATTCATGAAATCTACTCGTGAAATTGTAATTGCCCGTCCGCTGTAGTACTCGATTTAGGTCATTCCTGGGGGAAAGCCCTAAATGTCATCACTAGGGACGCGCTAACAATCGGGAATTGGCTCGAGATCATCATTGCTAGGGAGCACCTGATTATATTCACGGAGTAAGAAGTCGAGTTGGTTGTTTTGTGATATTATTTAATTTGAATAATGAAATATAAATAATAATGGCTCTTTTGAAGTTTGTTGATAGGTAATGAAACTTGAACAAACTTTGAAGTATTATTGGTGGGTAAATTATTACACAATGGTAAATTATTACACAACGGTAAATTATTACACAACGGTTCATTATACCATCTACATAGAAGGGGCTGGAGTTTGTTGGTAGGTACGTTTGCAACTTTTTTCACTCCACATCAACAATTTCCCTTCAGAACTTCATTAATTGCGTTTCTATTTGCCATTTTAGTTACTGTTTGTCATCGACAGAATTCTTTTAGCAACATTTAACTGTGATTTAGGTAGGTACCTAGTAACGAGTACGGGGTTAGGTACTAACCTACGGAAGATCTGCGATCTACAAATATGTATAGAATAGTACATATTATATTATATAGAAGGGTTATCTGTATAGAGAGCTGTGATATTATGTAACAGAAGGGTATTTTCAATAACAATCCGGGCCATTGGGGAAACGAAGAACCGAAATTCTCCGTATCAACAAGTTTTGATCTAACTGACACTCCGTATCCAACAATGATCTAAATACCGATTTGGACCATTGGGTTGTGGGTTATGACGGTTCAACGGTTTTCACGTTTGCCCATGCGCAGCCGCTACTGCTGATAAGAATTCTACGAAAGTCATTTGGGATCAACTAGGCCCTAACCCCGAAGTACCGTCAAAATTGGAGCCAATTTGGACCATTGGGTTGTGAGTTATGGCGGTTCACGAAATGCGTACACACACACACACACACACACACACACACACACACACACACACACACACACACACACACACACACACACACACACACACACACACACACACACACACACACACACACACACACACACACACACACACACACACACACACACACACACACACACACACAAATTTAACTGCCTAAAGACACTCCCCGGATGGATTTGTGTTCAGCGTGGTCGAAAATGCGGAAATCCGCTTACCTACCCCTCAAAATGATGAAAATTATTTAAAACATATAAAAGTCCCCGTTGTGCAGGGATTTGCAGCTTTTTTTATTTTAAAGAGCCCTACTCAACTTAGGAGGAGACACTGAGATACTCCTGAGGCTGGAGTGTGGCAGTCATCACATCGAAACTTGTTTTTTTTCATAGCCACTCAAGCTCCTCCTTAGGATATTGAAAAAGCAAGGAGACCGGTGGCCAAAAATGATATTGCAGTACCTGATTAAATTAGGTGCAGATTGCTCGAATAGCGACCCCAGGTATATAACATGGATTGAGAAACTTGAATGCGTCATTTCAACCGTCGGTTCTTCTGATATAATTCCAATCGAAACTTGAACCACGAATAGGTACCTATAGGAGACACTTACTGTAAAAGTCGGCTTTTGTCGGAGGAGATTGTGATTTTACTACAAAAGCTGCTCAATATATGTACCTACCGTAAACTCATCAGGGCGGTCATTGCAGTTGTCTTGGCCAGGATGATAATAATTATTCGTTTATTGTTTGTTAGCTCTCTATGTACATAATTTATATTATTAAGTCCTACTAGGAGTTTCATTCTGCTCTTCACATCCCCACAACGGTGCCTCATCTGCACTGGGAGCGGAGGATTATTCCTCTTCAATGGCCTTTAGATAAAAAAACTACACCGGCAGACCGATGGTGTTGCGCGCTTTTTCAACAAATGAGCGAGGTATGTACCTGTGAAGTCCCCTCTGCCTAGTATTTGAGATGATTATACTGTGTTGTGGACAGTAGGATGTGCATAGGTAACACATATCGTTGCAACACTCATATTTTTCTTTTTATGCCCCCCTCCACATAGACACCACCTGTACCTTGATGAAATGATTGTTGTTACACGGAGGGCTCAGTATCTCTATTTTATGCTCTGTTTTTCAGGAGGTTTAAACTGTTTTATATTATAAATTTAACGGTATGATTCAACATAATTTTAAGTATAATTTTTTGTTTGCAAGAAAGTGCATCACCGCTTGGTCATCAATTTTAAATAATTAAAGGTTTATCTATCCATCTACCTATATTTACTGTGGAATCTGGGAATGAGGGATGAGATGGGAGATTATCAAAACGATGGTGTGGAATTTAACACAGCAGATAGTTTCATTAGGACCTGGCAATTAATGGAGGTATAGCAGAAATCGGAGAACCAGGAAAGCGCCACTCGCCTTAAAATATCATAGGAAAGCGTCAATTGTGACTTTGAAAAGGTATAGGAAAGCGCCAGGTAAAATTCAAGGAAAGCGCCAAGCAAAAAATATCATAGTTCATTAAATTAGAAGAATATTATAACTCATCAATGAAGGTTGGTCGTCACAAACGTGATGTTGTCTAATTGTTTGTATTGGGTTCGGTAAGCACATCCTACCAACTTTCAGAAATTCAAGGATGGTGATGTTGCCGTTCTTATATTCTTCATATTTACTTTGGATGCAGCGAATTTTTCTGGCCTTCTTCTTAGTCACTTTTCTTCCTTTTCTACCCTTCATTTTTAGGTAGGTTTCGTTCTGGAGTTTTGTGAGTGTTATTATTAATGTGTGAGTCGTGGTATCCTCCCAAAACCACTCCTCATACAATTAAGATCTCGCTAATAAACACAGACGTGGGGACGGAAGACGCAGGAGTACCGAGGAACCTAGTGGGGGTCCCCACCACCCTCCACCAGTATGGAGGATGGAGGGAGATAGCCCTAAGGGCTATATAAATTCACCTCCTTCGCCTTTCCAACCATTCTACGCTTCCTCCAGTCGCTGACTACCCATTCTACTCACTCCTCCTCTCCCTCTCCTCATCTAAAAGATCCCGGGCATGGTGGTAGCCTAGCGCTATAACCAAACCGGGCAAAGCCTCCTAAAAGATCCTGGGCATGGTGGTAGCCTCGCGCTATAACCAAACCAGGCACAGCTCCCTAAAAGATCCTGGGCATGGTGGTAGACTCTGCTCTATAACCAAACCAGGCAACGCATCCTAAAAGATCCTGGGCATGGTGGTAGACTCTGCACAATAACCAAACCAGGCACATACCTAAAATATCCCGGGCATGGTGGTAGTCTCGCGCTATAACCAAACCGGGCACAACCTATCATCATACCTCCAGTAGTGAATGTACGTCACCTATGCATTCACTACAGTGTGTATTGAGGGCTTCGGGCTGTAAAACATGTCCTTGAGGTGACTATGATAGCTCTCAGCTGCGTTTGTTGTTCTCGGATCGCATGAGTCTGATATAGGTGCACTCCCATTCGCCGGCGGGAAGGCAGCTTCCTCCGAAATATAAGTATCGAAGACGTAATCAGCGAATTTCAAAATTGTTGTTCCTACTACGTCATGTGCCTCAGAGATGAGATCACAAAATTCATCCTCAACCTCGCAATAATGTAGGAACGACAGTGAACAAATAATTGCAGCCATCCACTTTTTTTCAGAATCTTTCTGTTCGTATTCTTTTTTCAGCCCCAATTCAACAATTTTGCTGTGCCATGGTTGGCCTAGGTGAAATCGGCAACCTCTTCAACTCCATCATTGCAAACCTCCGGCCAACCACTCTGATGAACAATGACTAATCTCACGACAAGTTTTGACAAGTGCGGAATTAGTCATCGTTATCTCACTGCACGGGCGAACGAAGGACACTGGCGCTTTCCTTACACTTCATATTGCCCACTTTCAAGGGATTGGCGCTTTCCTATTACAGCCGCAGAAATTACCTCCAGTTAGTGTGAAATTCAACAACATTCACTATGGAAACTAGAAAATATTATTATTACGATGAAGTCTGCAATTAAATATGTTATTGTGATGAAGAACGTGATTGACCTTCATTCGAAATTATATAAAATAATTTATCCTTCGAAATGTAGATTTGCGCGACAACACCTGATGGTACTATTATCTGCAACTCCCTCTGATGCCTACAATTTCCTATGCTAGTCATGTCTCAATTCATTTAGGTACCCCTCCGAAGGGACTATACCTAAGTGCCTAATCGTTGATGATTAGTCCTGACGGTAAGTTGTTTCCTCTTGAATTGATTCCGTGTTGCAAAAATAACTATTTTCCTTCTCCATCATTTCCACGTAGTTTTCTCTCCTCTTAACTCCAATTTATGGGGTTCGAAGGAAGTAGTTTTTGTGGTTATAAATTATTTCTCTGCGATGAACGAATTGGCTAACGTGCCGAGCGTTATCATAACTGTCGAAATGGGGCTTCCGATGACCTGGGCGAATCTCGTGAAGAAAATTGGTAAGATTATCGCTGTTACCTCTAAGTGGACGATCAATGGGCTGCGATATGGTAGCGATTATGGTCTCGTGACGACGGAACTTAGTGAAAATTAATTTCAGACCGATTGGCTTCCCATCGTATTAGTTACCTCATCGTAAATCTGATAGTAGATGTCCCCAAGCTTCCTACAAACGACAGAAAAGTTCCGCAGAATCGATTGACCAGTTACCTACTTACACGTTGACTTACATATTTGATGGCTTTGGGAAACATTAATTTAGCCTGAGTCGACCTGTACTTTGTAATATTCTGAAGTCCTATGAATTACCAAGCTGACAAGAAATTCAGTGTATTAGGAATAATGACTTAGCTAGGCGGGAAACGAGGTAGCAAACTTCTGGGTGCTATAAACGTTGATACACACCGAAATGTGGAGTGAACCAATTTTGAGCGACACTCCAGAGTTTTTCTGGATGGAACAACTTATATAGTTCGAGTAAAAAACTGTCAGCTCCCAGCCGTACAGTGATGCAGGAGCAATCATAAGTTGTGCTGCCTTGGCCACCATCATGATTAGATTGCCTCTAAGCGAAGGGCCCTAATTAGGTGCCCTTACTGTTATACAAAACAATATCGATATTAGAAAGTATTTCCAACGCAATAATAGCTTGAGTTATTTCACCAGTTAACCTTTGTATAACCGTTCTTTAAAAAAAAAGGTTGACAAATAAATTTAAAAAAAGAAGAATTGGTCGTCGATTGAAGTTTCGTTAGTTCACATTTCTAGGTAGGTACCCATTAGAACACTCGAAGAGAATGAAAATGTTCACGTCCATCCGCAATTATAATATAAGTGTGCACGTTTTTGTTGGTATGATCGGAAAAACGTCACCAATATGAGCGTGAATCAAACCTCTCCGTGGAATTTCCGCTGAACTTCCACATTCGGGAACACGCATGGTTTGTGACATCGAGTTTATGATTCTGTGATACTCTTTGACATTAGGAAAAGAAGCAAATCATTTGAGTTCGAAATATTATTCTGTTGTTAGTTACTTCTCGATAGACATCGAAGTTATAGATTGGCAAAATGTTGTTTGGTGCTAAACAAAAAAATAAAAAAATAAAAAATAAAACAGTCGAAGTTTAGCGTTGAGAACTGATATCAAACATGCAGAAGGGTATGCACAAAAAAACTGAGCAGTCGTGGAAGAATTGGATTTGTTTTTGATGTCGAGATAGTTTCCCAGTTATAATTGTATGTTTGATTGTTGTCTGTTTGAGAAACTTCATGTCTTCATCTAAAACTTAATTTTAAAGGACTCTGACTTAATCGCCTCTTGGTTGTGTTTGTTGACTGATTACGGGCGTTTAGGGAGAGATAATCCTTATCCAGTTTCAAAGAAATTGGATATAGGTAATACACTATATTTAATATATGTAATATGTAATTTTTACGCATTCGTTTTGTTAGAGACTTCCTTAGCTCCTGTTTATTGGTTAGTTACACTTAGTTGACAACGTGATGAACATCCCAACCAACCGATACTCTGATACTTACCTGGTCAGTTTACTAAATCAGACATTTCTTTACATTTGTAGACCAACAGAGCCAACACGCATTGAAACCCTTTGGTGTGTCCTGAGAATTTGGATAGACATCGATAGCGATTAAGGGGTGGGGATTCCTGCATTGAACAAACTAATTCTTCCTTCCCCACATCTCTCGTTCTTCTTCCCCTTCGTAGTCAAAGGCGAAGCAGGAGGCTCTGGAAGGGCCCAAGGGCCTCGAGATAGAGTGCGAAGTTGAAACCATTAGGAGCCTTATCTGCAACGCCCGGTGAGGAGGGATGTTGTAGGAGCACACTATTATATATTTATCTCTCTCACTCTCTCTCTCTCTCTCACAGTCTCTGAATGTATATATATAGTCAGAGTATATATACGATGCATTGACTAAGCCCCCACTTGCTATAGCTTTCCCATTGGTTCTCTCAATGGACAGCTTACCACCATTCCTGTTCCTACTCTTGCTTGTTATGAGTGATCATAATTATTGGCTAAATAATATTGGAAAATGAACTCATTTACTCGTGGCTAATCGATACGGCTCCTATCAGACTATTTTAAAGCAGTTAAATATTACGATTACCTATTATAGTGTGTCATAAACCAACCTATCAGTAATTTTGCTTCAAGGCGGGCAAGTTTACTCCTGCATCTATGGAGTGTAGGAAAATGGTTGAAGACGGCCACACCCTAAGAAAAAATATAAGAAAAAAGTTCTGTACGGGATAAAATATGGGGGGGGGGGGGGGGATTGTCTTCGGTCTGTGTCTCCAGCTCAGCTAAGAGTATAGTAATTGAAGCCCCCCTTTTGCGTGAAAATTTTCTTGATTATTGGGATGGTCTTTTGTTACCTTGATTCACCATTTTATACCTCTTTAGCTAGTTCTAGCCGTTTTTACCGTTTTTGCCCACAAATCGGAACTTTTTTTCCGAAATTCATGTAATAATATTTTTGGATCCATAGCATAGCCTTCCTTCGAAAATTTGCTAGAAGCTGTATTAATTAGTAGTATCCTTCTGAATGCCTGAATCCAGAGTCATTGTTGTTCTTATTTTGTTGAGTTCGCCTTGACGAAAATTATTGTTTCAATCAAACTTTTTATCCATGAAGGGCATGGGGCTTATTGACAAGGTAGATAAATCTATAGTGTAATGGGCCCAAAATGGGAAATTACAATTTGACTCGGGCAGTCTAATAAGTGTAAGTGTCGGATTCCACTCAACCTATTTCGCTCACTAGCTTTGCCATCCATCTGGCATTAGGTTAAATAGGAATCGACACATTACAATAGGTAAGATTGTTGTAACTTCATTATGACTACGGTACAACACTACAAACGACGATACTAAGTTACAACAGTAGGTAACTTTGCAGGCTGTGAAAACATTGTTATCATGGGAAAACCTCTGGTTTGATAATGTAAATCGTCACCTGTGAAATCAAAAGTTTTTATGTTATATTATGTACCTACCGAATGAAATATAAGTTGAGTTCTTGTTTGACTATAATTGAACTGTAAATTTGTGTTCTTATTTCCACCGTTCATAACACTGTTGCCGGGAGTGGGATGGCGCCTTCCTCGATCAACTTCGTCAAGTTATTGATAGCCCAAGCTGCTTCCCGCTTCGTTTGGAATTCACCTTTGGACAGATTGTTGATAATCTTAGAGATTAACCCATCAACGTTAGGTAATAACCAGTACTTGTGGTTGTCGCCAGCCTTGATGTTTGATTAAAAAAAAAGAGAAAAAAAGCGTCCTTGCGAATCTTTTCTTTGGAGTGAGAAAGCAGAGTAGGGGAATGGGAGAGCGCGTCACAGTCCGAAATAATTCGTGTAGTTTACCGGTTTCTGTGATCAAACCATCGTCAGTAACAAACAATAACTGAAGGCACATTAGAGAGGTGACCTTATAAATAGTCAAAAAGTGAAATGTGGTCGATTCTGATTGGTTGTGAAGAAGAATGGTGAAGGGAACAAAGGAAGAGGGGTTGATTCTGATTGGCCCAGGAAGAGAATGCCAAAAAGTGAAAGGTCCATAAGGTGAAAGGTGTGGGAGGGGTGGGGAGGAACCAAGCTGTTACAGAAATGAACGCAATAATGGAGAAAAACTCAAAGGAATTACATCATTCAAAGACACTTCCCTCTTCACTATCACTCTTAATAATTTCGAATTTTTCAAGTACATCCAACATGCTCCCTTTTGGGCAGAAATGAAGATATTCAATGCAAGATCAAAATTGAAGCTAAGACTGGATTCATTCCAGTGACGTGCAAAGGCCGAATCACCCGCATTATCCCTGAAATCTTTTTCATGTTCCTTTATTCTTCTGATTTGTGTTTGTTCTTCGATGCCTGTTACAATATTACCACCAGCTCGTAGAGCCGCAGTTTGCTGCTTCGCTTCTTTGTGAGATAGGCGAGAAATCAAGGTAGGAACGACTCCAGAGTCAATTACCATTTGAATTTGTTCGTTGCCCCCATAAGTTGAATAGCTGATGGATCAAACGACGTCAACAAATATGCTGATATCGCCGTGATGAATTAAAACATTCAGTGCCGGGAGCAAGTCTTGGATGGTCTCGATTGGCACTGGAGAGTCTTTGTTTCTGCGGAGATAGACGACCCATTTGGCGTTCCGTAGAAAGAATACAGGAATCTCAGGTACCGCACCCAATTGGAATAATCACGGAGGCTGGGACCCTCACCCAAGATGTTACCAAATACGCACACTACTTGTTCACAAACCGTCTGATGTTCGGAAAACAGAATTTGAAGGAACAGTGGAACTGCTCGAGCGTCGATAACTGCCTGAATTTGTAGTGAAATACCAGATGCAATGATGGAGGGAGCCCATACAGCTTCTAATTGAAGAGTAGTCGTGTCAAATTTGTCTAAACAGTCAGCAAGTATGGGCACAATTCCACTAGCTATCAAATCATTAACCGGAGGGTTTTGGTCAGATGAGAGAAGTCTACGAGCGGTTTGAACAGCGTGGAACTGTACCTCAGTGTCCATACTCCCAGCGTCGACAACCAGCTGCTGAAGACTGATGGCCTTCAATTTATTGTCCTCAGTGTCGTCAGCCCAATCCACGGTTGGCGCACTGCGTCACTTCATCAGGGTTACCTCTCGTTGGTTGTTCCTCAGTTTGGCAGCCACTTCATTTCTCCTCCTTCCCATTTCTCATCATGGTCTTTTCCTTCGTTTTTGAAGACCTGCATTCCGTTTTGGAAACAGATGGACAATAGGAGCCATACTTGAGAGCTTCTACAGGGTTAGGTTGCACAGAGACGTTCGTCAGTTCTGTGCCATTTATTGCAATCTCTGTGGCCAAACGTGAAAATTCACGTAGAAAGGGACTGCCAAAGCGCCTATGAAAACCTATATAAGTGGTGTGCTGATCCACTACCTCAAACCGTCCGAGGCAACCGCCATAAAATTGTAGTACATAAGTAGATTACAGTACGAGTGGCCTGAGGCTTTTCCGGTCCCTGATGTAAAAGTACTGTCGCCAGAGGTCTCGTAGATCACGTTATTTCTTGATTCTGGGTCCCAAGTGAGCTTCCCTCGGATCAGGAAAGAACGTTCCGAGTCGGAAGTTTTCAGCGAAGTGTACACCCTACTTGGCATCCACAATACGAGAGAGAACCACACCGCTTCGACCTCGCAGTGATGGCTAAGTTTAACGGTTGACCGTACACTCTGGGACCTCCTTGCCAAAGCTCTGGGAGGTTATCATAAAGATTGGGACATTAAGTTGCCATGTCTACTGCTTAACTATCGCTCCACGGAATAAGCATCCGCAGGGTTTTCTCCGGCCAGACTCTTGATGGCTATTATTTGTCAATTTAATTTACATGGAACAGTTTGAAAAGAGAGCTAGAGGAAGTTCATACCCTGGCTCGCAACAGACTCCTGCAAGCAGCAGAGACGGCAAAGCGTCGGTGTGATGTTAAAACTGAGAGCCCAAGATTTACGGAGAATGACGAGGTGCGTGTGTTCAATCCGCGTCGCAGTTGGCGGTGTCCGAAGCTGCAGCTGTCGTGGGTTGGTCCTTGCAAAGTCATTAAAGTAATTTCTGATTTGATATTTCGCATCGTAACCCCAGCCCAAAAGCGTACGGTGGTCCAAGCCGACCGACTAAGGCCCTACAACCACCCTTGAAAGAGGAGGAGGGGGATGATGTTATGAGCAGAGACAGGCACAATGTGGCACTTACTGAGGCCAAATGTGACACTGAAACATGTGGCAATAAGGCACTTATTCTGGTCAAAATGTGGCACTTTTAGGGACATGTATGGAAAAATAGAAAACTTCTTCTCACCCCTCTCAAGATAGGAAATGCAAATACTGCTCACAAGCCTTATTTTACTTCATATTTTATTCATAAATAAAAATAAGGTGTATTCATTATATTTGTGTTGTGTCTACAAAGTTATTGAAGCCTCAGTGAAAGAATTTGCATTGTAAAAAATAATGAGGTGCGCCGCCAAGTTTCCATCGTGAAGTTGAGTCTTCTGTCACTCAAGACGTACTTCATCTTTGAAAACGTCTCCCGAAGTTACAGAGGCGAACTTCATGGATAGGACGTCGTCTGTACTCCCATCTTCTCTCAGTATGGCCTCTTTCCCTAAGAGAGTGTAGGCAATGGATTTCATCTCCTCCCAGCCGCAGTTTCTAGAGATGACAGCCTTCACCTTGGCCGGCATTTTTCCCCCAATCGGGCCTGGAAATTTCCGATTGCTGATGCCCTCCATCAAGGATATTCATCGCATACCGAATTCAGGTCTTGACACTACCTTGCTCACCTTGAAGGGGGAAAATTTTGAGCAAGTATGACAAATATATGGCAGTATTTCCATTTTTTGGCCAAATGTAGCATTTTCCCCAGAACTCGGCCGAATGTGGCGTTTTAGTATGGCACCATGGAAATATGGCATTTGCCTGGCTTTGGTTATGAGTTAACCTCCGATTTGATAGTGACATCATCTGTGGAGTCATAATTTGTTGCATTAGTTGTTATCGGATGCAGTATAAGTTGAGTTCTTGTTTGACTGTTGACTGTGCTGTTGTGTTCTTATTTCCAACGTTCATAACAATATCAACCCCTGTCGTATGTGGCGTTTCCTTCACGTTCAAACAAAAAGATTTACTTGCCTAAAAATGTATTGGAGTCAAATTCTTCAACTGGTCGGAAGAGATATTTTAGCGAATTTTTATTTATTTATCTTATCTGGTAAAGGTAATGTACCTCGTACTAAATATGACACTTACCTGGTTATAAAATGGTTAGATACTTCCTGGCTAAATGGAGTTCTTTAACGGTGGATTCCCCTCGTAGGTACTTCCTGAACATTCCTTGTTTGATATAATAAATTAAATAGACTTGTTCGAGTAGGAGACTGTCTAAGGAACAACTGATTTATTTAAATAACATTTATTTCACATAATTTGTTTTTAGATCACAGTGCGGTTTTTAAAAATTATGTTAGCAATTGTCCTGTACATTGCGAGCTTAGCTCAGTGATGCAAACCGTTGACTGCGGGAATAATAATCTGTACAGCAAAACATTGCATATAATGAAAATTCGGTGTACATCTCTTGTAGATACCTACCTTTTATACACAATAATTTACATAGAATGAAATACAGTGATAAATCGCTACGCTTAATACTGACTTTCGTGTAATAAATAACATTTATATTCCCGATTAATACACTATTTTTTAATTAGGTAAAATTACTTCGCACGTCACGTAAGACCTTCAATACAGAATATTGTGTCCGTACAAATGTTGTAGTTTGAAACAGTGTTTCTTCAGTTATGACGTATTCATTTAAACGTTTAATATTCAGTAGAATACACTGTTTTCAACCTATATGATAAAATCGACATATTAAACGATGAAACAGTGAAACAACAAAGCTTACAACAAAAAAGATTATAGGACAACAAAATCACAAAAATAAGTAGTACGTTATGTCCAATGAGTACTTTATATTCATTTGCAGTCATTACATCAGTTATGCTGAAAGAGTTGAAAAACATATAATATTATTTGCTGTTTATTAGGAAACATTTTATTACTTTTGCTCATTATAGCCGTACCAACCAATTTTCTCCGTTGATTCGGTATGCTTAGATTGATCATTTCTCATAGATTTTGATTAATGAAATTGCTATACTGTCCCTTGTTTTTGTAATCAAATTCCACTCGACAAATTGTATATTTTGTCGCTAACGGGATATCTTATAAACTGTACGACGAAAAAAAAAAAAAAAAATATGCGACGGTGCAAGGCGAATTTCACGACATAAAAAGCGCAGTTGGCAGCGTAGTACGAGCGGCGAAATTGTGTAAATCAGCTAAATAATGAATCAATAACGACCATGCAGTATTGAGTTACCCAGCTGTAAAATCAATGGCCCGACATAGGTAATTATAATGCGGAATTCGCACGACAAATTGTTGCCATACAACAGTTTTAAAATTTGTATTGGCTCTGAGCATCTAGCGGATTGATGGTGTCCTTTTGTTTCCCGTGGATTACGTAAGAGTGATCTAACGGCGTTTGTAAGGCCAACTTTAATCTGTAATTTGATTTATTATTACAATAATAAAAATTATTACTGTTAATTTCTTGAAGGTAAATCTGGTAATTTCCATGGTAATTTCCTTTATTTATTTGTTCCCCTAGTAGGTACCAAAAGGTAAAACGAACCGTGAAGGACGATTAGCAATAAATGTGTCATGCTTGAAAGCATATGATGAGTAACGTACTTAATGTGGTATGTGCAGTCAATTACAGCTGACTCCCTCCATTTCCAAATACAAATCCTACTTATTAAATTTGAATATTTAAAACAAATTTTAAATTTTTCTACCAAATATCTCGAAATTAATCCGGTTTTTGCTACGTTTTGGCGGATTTTACATAAGTAGAAGTCCATTCAAATTTCGAATCAATAGAAAGCTTAGGTAGTTTTCTACTCTTTCGATTGCTTCGATATTTCAGCGAAAATCACCTATTATTATGTCTCACGGTTCTAGTTACCATTTGATCAGTCGGTAACCATAATGCCGAACACATTGAAGATAGCGGATATAGAAGAGTGTCAGAACTGAGCAAAAATCTAGGGAAACGGTTAGTTTGTTGATCCATTAAACCTTTTGTTTCCGTTTCAGTACACTAAACTACTATACTGACCTGATGGCGTCTCCTAGAAGTTCGATTATATTCTTCGCTGATTTAATAACCCTCGTTCAAATTCACTAAACTTGCGTTTTGCGGTGCGAATACTTTTTCCGCAGTTACAAATCTTTATTAGAATTAGGGAGTGAATTTCCTAATAAATTTGCCGACCGTCTCAAGAATTTGTAGAGCAAACACCTGCACGTAAATTCAGTGTCGATATCTGTACTATTTTCGCCGTGAATTTCCCCTTATAATATTACGTCCGGCTGAGAAATCACACTTGCAATAATTTAGACAATGAGCGTGTTGTCGTGTCGTTTCTATTTGTACAACTTAATACTCTGAGGGCGGGCTTCACTACCTAGATTTAAAGTGTGAGTTACGTTAACGTGGAGGTACAGAAAAAATTAACGCGTTTTGCTCGCCTATTTTACTGTTACTTAGAGTTAATCGTAACTCGCACTTTTAACTCTAATGTTGTAACCCACCCTCAATGATGGAACCTGGATCAAATTGTAGAAATGATGAAATTTCGGTCGAGTTCTTGAAGATTTCCTGACACATATCCAAAACCGTTTTAGTAAATCACTCGATTCCTCCATTCTCGCTTCAAAAAACTCAATTATTCTTTTATATTTTCTTATCGCATGTACTGTACATTTTATCGAACGGAGGTGCATGTGTATACAGACGATAAAATTGCTGAGCTTCACGGTAGTAATAATATTATTTAGGTACTTTGAAATGAACATTTGATTTGTGTTGCTGAGTGTTTAGGTGTTTGGGCTAGCGTCCTCGGTTTCTCTCGTGCTCTCTGGAGAGGAGTCAGGCGACTTGCTGATGGGGAGCTGATAGGGGGTGAACCTGACCTGCTGTGGAGGTGGGTACGCCCTGGGGACGCCTGCTGCGAGCTGGAAGGGCCAGGGGGCCCACAGGGCTTGGGGAGCGGCCATCCCGCTACCTCCTGCTGCACCGTAGAGGGAGCACACGGCGGGGTTGAGGCCTGCGGCGTAGGGGCCGCCGACGGCTGCTGCGGCAGCAGCTCGTAGGAACAGTTGAGATCGGGCCGCCAGAAGAGTCCGCTCTTCGAGCGTCAAATTGCTTCCGTCCAGCAGAGACGAGCGGAGGAGCTGCTGCTCGTTCAGCATAGACTCCATCGTCTCCCTGTAACCATAAGCATAACTACGTATAATTATTGTCACATATCTTTATGATATCATCAAGTTCAGTGTCAACATAATCAATTATTATCTTTAGAAACGAAGTTAATGTCCGTTCAGCTCACGGAAAACATGAAAGAGTAGAAGCGGCAAGCCGAATCAGGCACGGGTCAATAATAGTAGGGGAAAGTGACCTAATATGAGAAACATTCCTAAAATGAGATAACCTAGCACTGTATTGCGTTTATGTGGAGCTGCTTCCGACCGGATTTGTTATGAACTAACTCCTAGAGTTGGCCTTGAGTGAGGGAGATGGGAACAAGCTAACCTCATCCATCGTGGGCATGTCAGTTACCAATATGGCCGCCACCTTCTAACTGAAAGGTTTTTTCTCCATCTTCTCAGGGACCTACAGGCCGTCAGGTTAGTGTTATTTACAATTCAACTAGGGGAAAATGTTCGTTATGAAATTTTTGCTTCAAATGTCTTATTTTTGCGTTGTTGATGAAGGTTGACCTAATATGAGACAGTCTCATAAATTGAGAACGCTTAGTATCTCATATTGGGCAACATATTGTCCGAACAGGTAAACACTGAATTTTCGGTAACTAGATTTATTCGAGCTTTTCAATGACAGGTAATGGAAATTTGAATACATATTTTTGAATAGGAACGAGGAATTTGAACGAAATTATTAAAAAATCAAATTTCTGAAGTGCATTTGAGTGGCCTTTAGCGCCTTCCAAAAAAAAGTATCTCATATTAGGTCACTTTCCCCTACAGCGGCACTTACTTAGGGAGCTCCAGTGAACGAGTGTGCCAAATTTCATCTCTGAAAACCCTCTCTAACCTAAGCTTAGAACCCACAAAAAGAAAATGTCAGCTCAATCCGTTATTTTTGTGAGGCTTTAGTAGCCTTGTCAAATAAGAAGTAGAAAAACTCGATAAATGGCTATTTTCGAACTTCCATAACTTGGCACGCGTTCCATTCGCGGGTCGAAATTTGGTACACGTCCTCAGGGGCCCCTCGAGAACGGGTGTACGAAAAGTCAACACCGGATACTCCCAGGTGGCTGCGTTACGGGGCGATAAAAAAAACCTACCTACTTGTTCTGTCGTGTTCTTGGTCGTTTTCGACTTTTTAGGTTTTCTTGTCGAGCGGGACGTCCCCACATCCCTAGATAGGGTTGTCGCAAGACGCCCGTCCCACATTTACCCTATGTACTCACGTACCTACTTGAGATTTACAGACTCGCACTTTACCCCAACAGACGGACTAAGTCCATAGTCGTAGCACGTTATGTGTTGCTAGATTCGTTTCACATGTAAATATGTTAATTTGTAACAAAATTCCGTTATGTCCTTGGATATGCTATTATGTGAAATTGTTGAATAGGGTTTTTTGTATCTAAATAATTTAAGACTGATTTCCTGTGTAAATGTGTTATGTTTCTTTTTTCTATAGTCCACATGATGATCTTGACTATTTTTGATTTCTTGTTTACCTGTCACATTGAGAGTGACATGGAGTCTCCTCTCACATACCCTTCATAATTATCATAATATTTAATTTCTTCCAAAGAACATAATTTTTGTAGATATGTACATACTACTTGATTATAATTTATGGAAAATTATAAATTAACAAATCAGAAATTGAGCGGATAGAGGGACATCGGTAAATTTTTATATTTTATATTCGGATAATTTTATTTTGTAGTACGACTATTAGGAAATATGGGAACCCAACGGAAACGAAACCGGCGCTTAATAAACTTGTTTCACTACTAATGTTTTCATGATGATTCTCAAATGTCTACTGTCTTACGTAGAACGGTAGATCAAGACTGTCAAAAACACAGCTGCCTGATTAATTGCGTTGGAGGCATCTAAATGTAAATTTCCCCACTGAATCAAATCAAGGGCGCCGGTGTTCCGGTGATATCGATCATTGAATCAACAATTTTTAAATTTAAAAACTGAGCTCTATTGAAACGTCTCAATTACTACGACGAATAAGTAAATCAAAGTTTCCCGCTTAATTTTGGAGCCGCCTGGCCGAGTCGGATACCAATATCATTACAGGGGGTTGGTAGCGCTTTCTAGTCACCATAAATCACTTCGCACACTCATCTTCAGGGATTCGGAATGGGTGTATAGAAAGTTTTAACTTGATATTCACTCCGGTATTTGCTTGAGCTTGCTTATCCAACTACAGCGCGTCTGAAAATCTCCACAAGAATGTGAACTGGTCCAAGGTTCTGAAGGCAGTAATCATGTATCCACTTTTGATACTTTCGGTACTGATTTTTTAATCATCTTCCTATACGCATTTGAAAAATATGGAAGATCGAGGGAAAACTCGCTTTATGGATGTTTTAGAAGAGAAAAGCTATTCGAAAAGCCGCTTGCTCTCGTCGCACGGATATAGCACCGGCCAGCCGATCAGAACCTATAGGCATCCGTTCAACGTCACAGGCAGCAGCAGGGCCCCATTTCCTGCCTCTCTTTTGAACTTTGAAATTCTCTCAAATGAAGACTGTATATTTCCCCTATTCAGTCATATATTTTTGTTTACCTTAAGTCATAAATATTGAGAAAAACCGCAAACCGAATTCATGATAATGGGGTCTGCGCAGATCTTTATTTTATTTTTTTTTAAATGAAAGTAGATTCCATCCTGAGAATTTTGCGTCAACCGTACTGTCCCAGGATAAATTGTTTTTTGCTTTGGATTTTCAAATGTTCCGAGGTTCCTACGTCATTGCACCCCTCTCGCCGGGTGGGAGCCCCCTCCCCAGTGTGACGCAGGAACTCTGGAAAATGTGGAAAATGATAGAAAAAGAACTAATAATCCTAGGACAGTGCGTTTGGTGTCAAAGTTCTCAGAATGGAATCTAGTTTCATTAAAAAATAATATGAACCGCTTTTGTGACCCATGCACATACTCCACTGCCCATTTAAGCTCTTCATTGCAATCTATTTAGTAGAAGATTAGTCTGGGAGCATATCATTCCTTCTACGAACTAAATCACTCGCGAAGAAATCGTGGAAACCCATTTCAAAGAAAAAACTGAGTTATTGAAAAAATATTCTATTTCCACTATACACGAAAAAACGCGAAAAAACTGTTATACCGGTTTCGGTGATCAAACCATCGTCAGTAACAAACTAGTAACTGACACAGTTATTGTTTGTTACTGACGATGGTTTGATCACCGAAACCGGTATAACTGTGTTTTTCGCGTTTTTTCGTGTATTAGTGTAAAAATAGACTATTGGTTTATTATTTTCAATAATGAACCATTGGAATCGAGCATGAAAAAAAAAATTCTTACCCCCCCTCAAAATCTGATGGTTTACGTTTCAAGGTATGTAGAATCCAAAACTGCAATAAAAATATTTCTGTCTGTCCGCCGTACGCCGTACGCCGTACGGGCCACTTTTCTTAGTTACCATGAAAAAAAATTGATGAAATTCGGGTTATAGGTTCCGTTCGGCGTCTAGTTGGTCCTCGAAGCTCGACGTTACTGTGAGTCATCTCTAAGGGGTTCAAAATAGGGGTTGAAATTTTCAAAACGCCTATACCATTTTTTTACGTAAATATTTTTACGGTTTTAAATAGTTCTTGAACTTGCGAGTTTTTTAAGACCATCCGGAGCATCGTACGTCCAGCCGTTCGTTCACAGTAAGGCCCCGAAGTTTGCACCGACAGGCATTTTCGACTCCAGTGTGAATGAAATTGTATACAATTCAAACCAAATCTCGTAACCAGAGACGCGCCCACAATAGGAATTTGTGAATACGGCCAATCATTGGTAGGGATCACCTGATTATATTGGCGGAGTATGAAGTCGAGTTGGTTGTTCTGTGATATTATTTAATTTGAAAAATGATGGCTCTTTTGGAGTTTGTTGGTAGGTAGTGAAACTTGAAAAAACGTTGAAGTATTATTGATGGGTAAATTATTACTACGGTAAATCATTACTCAACGGTAAATTATTACACAACGGTTCATTATACCATCTACGTAGAAGGGGCTGGAGTTTGTTGGTAGGTACTTTCGCCACTTTTGGTTTATTATTTTCAATAATGAACCATTGGAATCGAGCATGAAAAAAAAAATTCTTACCCCCCCTCAAAATTTGATGGTTTACGTTTCAAGGTATGTAGAATCCAAAACTGCAATAAAAATATTTCTGTCTGTCCGCCGTACGCCGTACGCCGTACGCCGTACGCCGTACGGGCCACTTTTCTTAGTTACCATGAAAAAAAATTGATGAAATTCGGGTTATAGGTTCCGTTCGGCGTCTAGTTGGTCCTCGAAGCTCGACGTTACTGTGAGTCATCTCTAAGGGGTTCAAAATAGGGGTTGAAATTTTCAAAACGCCTATACCATTTTTTTACGTAAATATTTTTACGGTTTTAAATAATTCTTGAACTTGCGAGTTTTTTAAGACCATCCGGAGCATCGTACGTCCAGCCGTTCGTTCACAGTAAGGCCCCGAAGTTTGCACCGACAGGCATTTTCGACTCCAGTGTGAATGAAATTGTATACAATTCAAACCAATTCTCGTAACCAGAGACGCGCCCACAATAGGAATTTGTGAATACGGCCAATCATTGGTAGGGATCACCTGATTATATTGGCGGAGTATGAAGTCGAGTTGGTTGTTCTGTGATATTATTTAATTTGAAAAATGATGGCTCTTTTGGAGTTTGTTGGTAGGTAGTGAAACTTGAACAAACGTTGAAGTATTATTGATGGGTAAATTATTACTACGGTAAATCATTACTCAACGGTAAATTATTACACAACGGTTCATTATACCATCTACGTAGAAGGGGCTGGAGTTTGTTGGTAGGTACTTTTGCAACTTTTTTCACTCCTCATCAACGATTTCTTTTCAGAACTTCATTATGTGTGTTTCTTTTTGTTAGGTACTGTTTGTCATCGGCAGAATTATTTTAGCAACATTTAACTCGTGATTTAGGTAGGTAGGTACCTAGTAACGAGTACGGGGTTAGGTACTAACCTACGGAGGGTCTGCGATCTACATAATTATGCATAGAATAGTACATATCATATTATATAGACGGGTTATCTATACATAGAGCTGTAATCTGTAACAGAAGGGTATTCTATACAAAATAATAAACCTTTGTGCAGGGATTTGCAGCGTTTTTTCACTCCTCATCAACAATTTCTTTTCAGAACTTCATTATGTGTGTTTCTTTTTGTTAGGTACTGTTTGTCATCGGCAGAATTATTTTAGCAACATTTAACTCGTGATTTAGGTAGGTACCTAGTAACGAGTACGGGGTTAGGTACTAACCTACGGAGGGTCTGCGATCTACATAATATGTAACTCCGTTTTTTCTTTCCTTCTCTTCCAACACCCTCTCGTATGCGATTGCCATTGGTGGCGCTTCAAGCGGCCCAACTTGTAGTCCAGCGCCCTATTCTAATGGAATTTGCGAAGCTGGTGTGACGTGAAATATTTTATGGCATTAATAGCTTGGAGTGTTTATATGGGGATGCGCCCGCTTCAAAGACGTTTTCTATTCGAGAGGGCGGAGAAGGCAACGGTCGGGACGTGGACGACAAATTCAGAACAGATAGGGCAGACGGTTTGAAGAGAAAATCCATAAATTGTACCTTTCGAACTCGGTGAGTCGGGAAGAATCTCTGAAGCCTTTGGCGAAGGGGTTGCTGTCTATCTTCAGCTTGGTGATCTGCAACACAAGAAAAGACGGACGTTTGTTTTAAAAGGTCGAATCTATGTGTCGTGGCTGAGGTGAAGTGTTGCCAAAGTCTGTTTTGGCATCCAGATTTATTGTCATCGCTTGAGAAAGGAAGGTGCTCTCCGGGTTGTAATTGCCACATTCGCAACGCCCTCGGCTCAGAACATACGCCCTCCTCACACCACCAATCACAGCATCGCCTATGTGAGCCAACTGGGACGATGGATGGGAGTTGATTCGTTCCTTCCTGATGGGTGATGAGCTAAAAATTACCTCGCGAATCTAACCTTGAGCGGTCACAGCTTCGTAGCGTCACAAAGGATATCAAATTTAAAAAACGCTGATGCAAACTCCTTGTCACATGAGTTTATTATTCCATTGGACATACCTACAGAAATGTTGGCTGTTCATTTATTGTTTCTTTCATGAGCAATAATTGAAATAGCTATTTCTGATGGTTTCCACCAATTTTGGCCCTCCAAAAACACGAATTACGCTCCTTTTGGTTTATTATTCTGTGAATAATACACCTATGTATTCGCTCAGCAAAAAATTTTTATAACACCCCCTCAAAATTTTTTCTTTTCCGTTTCAAGGTGCGTAGATTCCAAAAATGCAATGTCCGTCCGCCGTACGCCGTCCGCTGTATCACGCATACCGGCTTCATATTCGGTCTAAAAAATTCGTTCTTTCGCACACATGCTCCATTTGGGCCCTAGTTTTGTCCCGAAACTTCGGAGCCCGATCGGAATATATCCAGGGGTGTTATGAGTGAAAATGTGTATAAAAATAGATAGTTTTTGTGTTTTAGTAACATGAGCTTTTGAGGTATCGTTTTCCATGTTTTGGGACGAGAAGACCGAATATGAAGTCGATTTTGACCGAAGAGTGGAAAATTGAGGTTCTACCAAATGTTCAGCTCCCAAAATTGATTTTTTATGAGTCAAAAACCTGGGAAATCGTCTGAAATCACCATAAGTGTGTATAATAGCACTGAAAAAAGTGTCAACACGTGTCAAGAAGATTAAATAGCACTACCAATGATCAAAGATAGTTAAAAAAACAAGGAGGGTACCTAATTTGTGTTTTAGGGGCCAAAATTAATGGAAACCATCAGAAATAGCTATTTCGATTATTACGGATGAAAGAAACAATAAATGAACAGCCACCATTTCTGTAGGTATGTCCAATAGAATAATAAACCCATGTGACAAGGACTTTGCAGCGTTTTTTTCTGTCATATTAATTATGTTTGATCATTGATTGTGGCATTTAATTGTCTTGATTCACTTATTGACACTTGTTCTAGTGTTATTATTGGGTGTTCTTTAGTGCTGCCCTCCATTTCGGTTCCTACTAACTTTTTCCACGGGTCTTTTGCACTGAAGTGTCTGATAAACGGCGAAGGGGAGACGCGATATGTAGGACACGTTTCATGTTTTTACAAGCGCAACAAAAACAACCGATCGGCTGATTAGTACCATATAGATTAGTTGGACATATAGATCAAGTGGACGGGGTTGCGGAATAAAAACATCCCCCAATCAACTGATTGGTACCATATAGATTAGTTGGACATATAGATCAAGTGGACGGGGTTGCGGAATAAAAACTGATGAATTTATCACAATCCCACCTGCCAAGAGCGTGGGGGGCAGGACGAAAGTTTTACACCAGTCAAAAACTTTAGTGCTGCCCACGCACTTTTTTCGAATGCTTTTAAAACAGTGAAATTCGAATTTTCTTTGTTTCGGATTTAAATAGACGGAAAGAGGAGATTTTGACGATTCAAAAGCACTACACATTTGTTCAAAACGGTTGAGATTAGGGTTTCAAATCTGGCTTTGAAAATGGGGGGCAGCACTAAAGAACACCCTTATTATACAAATTGATGGTGATATCAGACAATTTACCAGGTTTTTGACTCATAAAAAATGAATTTTGGGAGCTGAATCTTCGTTACCACCTCAATTCTTCACTCTTTGGTCAAAATTGACTTCAAATTCGGTCTTCTCGCTCTAAAAATCGTGGAAAAATATACCTCAAAAGCTCATTCTACTAAAACACCAAAAAACCCTATTTTTACATCCGTTTTTCACCCACAACACCCCTTGGCATATTCCGAATGGGCTGCGAATTTTCGGGACACAACTAGGGCCCAAATGGAGCCTGTGTGCGAAAGAACGAATTTTTTTGACCAGAAGTGAAGTAGATATGCATGATACGGCGGACGGCATACGGCGGAAGTAGATCGCATTTTTGGAATCTACATAGGTACCTTGAAACGTAAAAGAAAACATTTTGAGGGGGTGTTACAAAATTTTTTTGCTGAACGAATACCCAACATGTACATTATTCGCAGAATAGTAAACCAAAAATGTTGATTTGATCTTGGGTAGGTACCTACTTGAAGTGAGAGTAGAACATCATGCAGGCATTTCACCCGAATCCCTTGGTATGGTCAGGAAACAGGAAGGGTTTATCCGTAGCAATCTGAGATGTTTTGACTATACTGTCGTTGTAGATTTCTGGATATCAAATCATATTGATTCTTACGACTTTAAATTTGAAAGGTATTTCCTTGTAGGTTCAATATTTGAATTAACGCCAGATATTGGTTGCAAGTTGTCACTCATTGGTGCACTTGGTCCCAGTAATTATTTAATAGTAGGTATGATGAAACAACGTATTCGGTGTAGACGTAGGTGTTCTAGCCATGGCGAGGCTTGCGTTGGTAAAAACTTGGATGATTGTATGAAACGGCTGGTCGACCCAAAATGTTCATTACACTAGTATACATGTTCAAATGCTCATTAAACGAGTATACATGTTTTCGTTTTGCTGTGTTAAGGGCATTTCATCTATGTTCTAGATTCGAGTGTCTAGATTTATCAGTTACTAGCAGGAATACCTAGAGTGGCATGCACTGAAGGAAATTCAGAAAAATTCGCACTTGATAAGGGCAGTTTCACAACTTTCTGGATCGAAAAATCTGGACTGGTTTGCTTTTTATTTCCCTTTTTTCGATATAAAATACGAACGGCCAGTCCCACACAAAGCGTTCCGACACCGTTAGAATCGCTGCAAAAACTTCTTTTAAACAAAATCTATTTCATCGGAATCGGAGGCAAAAATTGGTCACTTACCAAGACTTAACTTAGTTAGCACATGTGTTTACCCGGATAACGGTGGCGAAGGAGTGCCGCGTTGAGGATGAAGGAGAAGAGCAATGGAAAATCGATGTGGCCTACACTGTGCGCTGTGATGCGAGGAATCCAACGAAACCAACCGCCAGAAAATCGGTCCAGTAGTTTCGACGGAGAAAACGTACAGGAACACATCCTTCGCGTTTTATATAATTTAATAGGATTTTTCTGCTATGAAATATATAATTGAAAATTATATATATAATTATATTATTGTTAAATATAACACCAGAG
The DNA here is from genome assembly GCA_954871275.1 of Leptopterna dolabrata. NCBI lineage: Eukaryota > Metazoa > Arthropoda > Insecta > Hemiptera > Miridae > Leptopterna > Leptopterna dolabrata. The sequence goes on along the minus strand of OX940975.1, from coordinate 10,499,207 downwards.
GTGTTATGGGTGAACAATTGGTGAAAAAGTAGGGTTTTTCGGGTTTTTTGTTTGTTTGTTGAGGTTTTATGAGCTTGTGAGGTATCGTTTTCCATGTGTGTTAGGGCGAGAAGACAGAATATGAAGTTGATTTTGTCCAGAGTGAAGAATTGAGGTTTTAACAAAGGTTCCTCAGCTCCCGAAATTCATTTTTTGTGTGTCAAAACTTGGGAAATGTCTGAAATTACCATAAATAACACGAGAAGTAGTATCAACATGTGAATCGAGACAGTCAAAGTGCAATCAATGATCAAAGATAATTTGTAAAAAATAGGAGCCTTATTCGTGTTTGGGGCGGTGGCGGGTTGGGGGATTGGTGGAATCCATCAAAAATAGCTATTAGGGTTATATCTCATGAACCCTAGCAAAACACCACTGGTACTACCTACAGCTGACCCGTGTCATGGTTGCTGTTTTTGTACGGAAACACTTCGGTGTTGGAGTCAAGTTTTAGGCTCAGTGTGGGCGATTTGCAAAAACAAACTGTCCTCAAACTGATTGGAGGATGCAAAGTAGGCATTTTACCCCTTGGGTCGCAGTAAACTCGTTTTCACGACTGACAAGCAGTAGGTTTTGAACGCCGCAAAATAATGATGCAGGTACGCGTCACACGTTTGAGATGAGTGAGCTAACAGTCTTTTATCGTATTAAAAATATTAATTGATTCGGCAGCTAATGGATGCCCTATATAGTCAATTTGAATGGAAATTCGACTCGTTTGATGAACAGGAGCGAAACCAGTGGGGGACCCGTAACCAGCCGCCATCGTCCCCAATAACAGTAAATTATCACTAGAATTTTTCTCTTCCGATTTAGAGCTGCGTTAAAACGCCGTTACAACTGTTTAGATGCACAATTTACGGGACTGTATTTTCTGTGTCTAATAGTTGGATATTTTCTCATTTAATAAATTAAAACGTCGAGTTGAAAACCATCCTTTTTTTGTTTCTTTTTTTTCCAGTAGAAGAGTTCAATCACGAAACAAGTACAAGGCCCCAATCATAATAGCTATCGTTGTTTGGTTGAATTGTTAATAATACTTATGTTATTATTTCCCCAAAAGAGTTATATTATTATTGTCATATTTAGGTTAATTTAGGAAAAATACATTTAATTGCCGACTGGAGAGCACTCAACCCCCACCACTACAGCAAAAGATTAGGAGGTTATCCTTAGGCCCACTTTCACCAGAAAATTATTTAACGGAGTTTAGCCAAACTCCGTTAAAATTAACGTCGAGGTTTAAACCTGGAAAGGCAGCTGGCGTCTTTCACCAACCCAAATGTCGGTTAAACCCAGTTTGAAATAACGGAGTTTGCCTGACGGAGTTTAGTTTAAAATGTCCAAGCAAAAGTTGGACAATATGACGCGCCGGGACTATAAACTCGTCAAAAGAACAACAACCACCACTCAGGTGATGTCGATTCCCCAACCTATGTCTGGCATGGCTGCGGCCAAGACACGTTACTGGGAAAAATAAGAAGAAGAAGATGTCGATTCACGCTTCCATTGTTCCGCTGTAATAATAAAATGTATATTGCCAAAGTGATTTCTGATTTACGACAACTCCAGTCACGAGGTAAGGTACATATAATATCATTGTGGAACACATGGTATAGAGTAAATACCAATACAATGCCAACTCGCGTTAATTCATTTCACAGCTCTATAGCAACGGAACCGAAAATCAGCTGTGAGCTAGGCGGCCATATTGGGATCTCATGGATAACGGAGATTAGCGACTTTAACTTGCCGAATTTCGGGCGTTTAACTTGAGCCCCCTCGGTGGAAGTTTAAGCTCGCACAGAGCTCTGGTGAAAGAGAGCGAGCGGTAAACTCCATTAATTTGCAACCTCTTCCGGGTTAAACTCGTTTCAAATTTTTGGTGAAAGTGGGCCTTAGTCGACCTTAGCGTTTTACTCCCGCCAACGGTCATTTTTAGCGAATTTTCGAAGAAAAGGAAGCTATTGTTCTCGGTCCAAAATTTTTAAAACTCGAATTTCCGAAAGATTTGTATACCAAAATCCGTTTCAGACCATCCTGAATTCACTGCCGAAAGACACCAAAAATTATATGTATATGTATATATATTTATATATTTATATATTTATATATTTATATATGTATGTGTCATTCCAGACGATAACTCTCGACAGAATTGAGATAAAAAGTTCAAATTTGCACGAAAAATCTGTCTTGGCAATCGACAGGCTAAGTTCGTAGATGGGCAGAATCGGGTCACTCTAAGGGGGAGTTTTGGGGAGTTTTAGGGGGGAAAAATTACCCATAAATTCCCAAAATGAAACAGTCTGACAAGTGACACCTCATTTTAAAGGTTTTTGTACGCTGAACACGATGGTGAAATCAGAATTGTGATATCTCATTCCGTTCTCAAACTGGAGCACTTTGAAGATGAAGGAACGTGGTTATTTCTTGAGATAAAACAGTTTTACATAAAATCAGTTATTTCTTCGAAAATTCGCTCTTATAGCCATGCTGCATGACTGTGGTTTTATGACCATACTGTAACCAGCGATGGGTGTCACACGTATTGTATAGCTACATTTATTTTGTTAGGTACGTTAAAATATGTAAAATATACATGATTATCTATCCCGTACTTAGCATGTTTTTTTGAACTCCGCGTGTAGGCAGCGATGGGCAAAATTTAGTCGCGGCTACAACTAACAGATTAATTTAGTTGTACTGAAAACTAACCCTAAATAGTTCATAGTGACTAGTTGTCCAATATCCACATAACTAAATCTAGGCATCTAAAAACTTTCACGAATAACTACTACTGTTCAGTAGGAAGTTGTCGAATAGTAACAAACTAGTTTCTACCAGCTGAATTCCTTTATCGATATAAAGTAAATATGAAGTAATTAAGGCTTGACTAAATATTGGTAACACGTTTGATTAATTACAAAATCATTTGTAACTCTATGTAATAAGGATCTGATGAATATGTAATATTACTATTAGGTATCATCGTAATGTAATAATACTAACGGATTATTCCTAACGGAATCGTTATTAATTTGTTACCATCTAAGGAGCGTTTTTGAAATGACGCGTGCTGGATAATTTTGTTGGTGATTTTAACTGATGCATCCAAACCAAAAACGTTAAGCAAAGTCGTGCACGAGACGCATAATTACAGATATAATATTACGTCTTGTTCTGTAGGCACAGAAGGTTAATGGTAATTTTTCCAGTAGCCAATAAATTGACAATTAATTGAGTAGTTCCCATTCCATGAAATTATTAGTTTCTCTTAGCCTGGGGCTCGTAACTGCGTGTACCTGAGGGTGTGTTGGTAGAAACCTTGAAAGGAAGGGGTGACATTTGTTTAGGAGATCGTTTCAAAGCAGACGAAGTCTGTTGCAACCAACGGATCCCACGTGGGAATCAATAGAAGCGATTTTCAAGAAATAATAAGGATTCAGGTAGGAGGTGATTATGTCAAGAGCGGTTTTTGTATTCAAATCGTATCGCATCTGTGGTCGGAAGAGTAGAAGCTCGCGGGAATAGATTTATCCTTCTTTTGTCCGTTAATGAGGGGTAGCTTCTTAATAATTGAGGCCTTCGGGAATCCGGTGGTTAGTTCAGAACTGTGGTCAATGGATCAAGGTATTTCAAGCTATTTCGGGTTGCACTTACCCCCACAAAGCTGGAACACACCGAATCCCGTCCATTGTTTGCTGTGCTTATTGTTGAACGGGTACTAATATCTCCAATGCTTAATCTTGATGAATATAGAAGCACCGAAAAATATTTTTGATCGTTAAAGTAGAAATGTTATTAGTTGCATTGAAACTTACAGGGGAAAAAAGTATATTTTTCTGATTGTTGGATCGTTTAGTAGTGAACACTGGGAGTAAGGCAGGGGAAACAATTTCAACACCCCTAAACATTTTTTGGTTTATGTTTCAAGACACGGAGATAGCAGTTTGCTCTGTCAAATTTATCAACGTGAAACTTTTCATTTCGGGATGTGAGCTCAGTTTGCAGTGGTCGTAGAAACTTCTTAAACCTTGGTCAGTCGAAAAGGGTGAAAAATAGGGGTCGGAATACGCAAAACGACATAGCTTAAATACATTCATTTGAAACGTAGGTACCATTGGATCACTCTCAAACGGAGATTTTGCTGATAGTAAATTTCTTCCCTAGACCCAACTGATATCGTTTCACACGATGTTTATTTTGGGGACATCACGTCGGAACCCTCAGTTCCCAAAATAGAGAAGCACAAGAAAAACCACGTGGTGAAGTTAATTTATTAACTAGATCTACCGACAATTTATTCCGGTATTTTTCCTCCTCCTTTCAGCATCCGCCCAATCGTCGACGAACCTCAGGGTTTTTTCCGATTTGGTTGATTTCTGGGGGTCTGTGGAAGCTCGGGGAATGGAGTTCCTATCTGAGGGTAGAAAGCCTACAAAGCTTATTCATCTCACCCAGAAGTGTAGTTGTGTTACAACCCACGATGGAACTTAATATAAATAACCCGCGATTAAATCGTGGAAAACCATTTCAAAACAAAAAACTGAGCTATTTTCCACTGATACACACAAAAATATGCTGTTATACAGGGTTCAAACCATTGTCAGTAACAAACAATAACTTGCTCAATACTAAGTTATTCGAACTGTAATAGTTACGTATTTTTGGTTTATTATTTTCAATAATGAACCATTGGAATCGAGCATGAAAAAAAAAATTCTTACCCCCCCTCAAAATTTGATGGTTTACGTTTCAAGGTATGTAGAATCCAAAACTGCAATAAAAATATTTCTGTCTGTCCGCCGTACGCCGTACGCCGTACGGGCCACTTTTCTTAGTTACCATGAAAAAAAATTGATGAAATTCGGGTTATAGGTTCCGTTCGGCGTCTAGTTGGTCCTCGAAGCTCGACGTTACTGTGAGTCATCTCTAAGGGGTTCAAAATAGGGGTTGAAATTTTCAAAACGCCTATACCATTTTTTTACGTAAATATTTTTACGGTTTTAAATAGTTCTTGAACTTGCGAGTTTTTTAAGACCATCCGGAGCATCGTACGTCCAGCCGTTCGTTCACAGTAAGGCCCCGAAGTTTGCACCGACAGGCATTTTCGACTCCAGTGTGAATGAAATTGTATACAATTCAAACCAAATCTCGTAACCAGAGACGCGCCCACAATAGGAATTTGTGAATACGGCCAATCATTGGTAGGGATCACCTGATTATATTGGCGGAGTATGAAGTCGAGTTGGTTGTTCTGTGATATTATTTAATTTGAAAAATGATGGCTCTTTTGGAGTTTGTTGGTAGGTAGTGGAACTTGAACAAACGTTGAAGTATTATTGATGGGTAAATTATTACTACGGTAAATCATTACTCAACGGTAAATTATTACACAACGGTTCATTATACCATCTACGTAGAAGGGGCTGGAGTTTGTTGGTAGGTACTTTTGCAACTTTTTTCACTCCTAATCAACAATTTCTTTTCAGAACTTCATTATGTGTGTTTCTTTTTGTTAGGTACTGTTTGTCATCGGCAGAATTATTTTAGCAACATTTAACTCGTGATTTAGGTAGGTACCTAGTAACGAGTACGGGGTTAGGTACTAACCTACGGAGGGTCTGCGATCTACATAAATATGCATAGAATAGTACATATTATATTATATAGACGGGTTATCTATACATAGAGCTGTGATCTGTAACAGAAGGGTATTCTATATAAAATAATAAACCGTTGTGCAGGGATTTGCAGCGTTTTTGTTACTTGCGACGGTTTGATCACCGAAACCCGTATAACAGTATACTTAATTATCTTTTCTGTATTAATGAAAATAAGATACCTTTCAATAACTCCATTTTTTATTTTCTAATTTCCCATTTCAAAGTTGGAGAAAATGAGCGAAATGAAAGAAAAAAAAATCAACAAATTCTGTCTTATTTTGCTCAAAGCTTCCCCGTGGATTACAGTCATGTTCGCAATGCTCAACACTGATTGGCTGCAATTGGCAGAGAATATATTGCACACATTTAGAAGTTAGTTCATTTAGTTGACTAAATAAATTACCTTTCCCTCTTTCGCGGAAGCAACTAGTGGGAAGTTAAGAGTCCAGTCTGATCGTATGGGAACATGTAGGTACCTGATTAAATGACTGCGAATTTCGTCATAGTCGGTTGTACGATATGCGTGTGGCATTTCACGTTTTCCATGAGTGACGAAAGTTACAGTTCGATCTTGATGACATTGATGTGAGACCATCTAGGGTCCAAACCGCATTTACCCACCTAATTTAAGCCCAATACGACCATCATTTCGTACAGTTATTTGCATTGCAAAGATTTGCAGACTGACATACACAAACTAAATTTGTTTGAAATACAAATATCCTCTGTTTGGACACAAATAGAAGACGGAATTATGTAGTTTCTGTAATATCGGTATGTAATTCCGGCTGTGTGACCGATATACTCGAAGAGGGCCCCTAATTTGGCCCGAGGAAGGAGGAGGAGTTCCCGACATTTTAAATGAACTGTTTGGTTTCCGCACGTCATAACCTGGCAGAGGTACTCTAATTTACTACCCAAACTCTCGAGTTGATTACAATTATAGTAATAGGTCCTGTCGATTTGTCATTTCAGTGTCCCGAGCCAAGTGGATCTCCGTGCCAAGTGACACCTCATTTAATCCTATTAAACTTCGCCCGCCTCCTAACGATCAGGCGGGTTACTGATTGCTATTTTAGTCAATGGTCGCTTTCTCTGTCCAAGTAATGCCGCTTGGCTTCCTTTGAACGTCATGAAATTGTCTCAAGATGTTGGGAATCACCAGAAAGGGAACGGTGGAATTCAAGTGAATAATCTTAGCCTGCTGCACCAGAGGACCATTTACCACTTGACTCATGACATTTAAATACCTATGTTATCCAATTCAACACGGTAGGTAGATAGGCGGCAATAGTAATTGAGAATTCCAGAACCGAAAGGACACAACAGCAAACATTAATTTATTCTTCCCATCTCCGTCATAAGTGGCCCCAAACATCGGTGTATTTTCGAGGTAAGTAGGTACATAATAAAGAATTTCAAATGTCAAATTTCAAATAGTAAGAGCAATACTCAAATTTCAAATATTAAGAGCAATACCTACTCAAATTTCAAATAATAAGAGCAAATGTCAAATTTCGAATTTCAAATGGTAAGAGCGATACTCTAAATAAATAAATAGCAGGGTTTGCATTTTGCCACGCCATTGTCGGCATATTAGTGCCGTTCCTTGGCGCTGTGTTAGGTCAATAACGAGTACAGCAAATTCTGATTATCAAACGTGTACAGCAACAAGATTTCAAACTTGAAACCGGAAATCAGGTTTTTTTAAATTTTGCAGCGCTATTTTTGGGACCTGTGACACCAGTTTTGTCCGAAAACCGTTTGTGGCGCCAAAACCGAAGATTTAAAAGGTATACTTACTTTTAAAATGTCAACACTTAAGACACTGTTTTTGAGCATTTGGCGGCACAGTGGCGCCATTCCCCGGTATTGTTGAGACACCAAAACGTGCACTGCAAATCACTATTTTCAAGAGTATGTCAATGCCATGGGAACCATTCGTAGTGTCGTTTTTCGAGGAGCAAACCAATTTTATACTGATTTAAGGATACTAATTAGTTCAGAAGTCTCTTTAAATATAACCTACTTAATGCTGTTAGATAATAATAGACGTACCTAGATTAAACCACCAAGAAGAAGACAAATAGAAGTACTGGCTGGATGCACTGTAAAAGCGGCCTGACTCTGAACAGTGGAAAATCATTATCTACCTCACCTATGAACAACTTCCAAACTACCCTATACATTTGGTCTCGTAGAACAAGTTTTACAGGGAAACAACACATGCCAGCATCCGTCTGATATGCACAGAAGTATTTCATTGGATTTTGATGTTTCATTTTGGACCAACGGGTGGCCGGTCCCCACCTAACTACCCATACTATTTGATATCATTATAACTGTTCTCTAATAGTACATTAGTGAGTAGTGATGTGCATTTCAAGGTTTTGGCGCTCAGAACAGTGATTTAGACAGAAGGTTTATCTGTGTAGAAGAAATGATTGACCATTGTGGAAGTAACTTTTTCTTCTTCTTTTTACAGTCTACCGAATATCCATGGTAAAAATCTGTATGTTCTGTCACCTATAATAATAAATTATAATGATGTTATAATCGTGATAATCACCCAGCTTAATTGGAAGCAGAGGAACGCCTGGCTGACATTATGCTCTCAGTCATTTTCACTTGAAAAGCGCCGACGCCCATTTCGCTGTGGGGCGCTAATCAACTGGGTGAGAGGGGCATAACTCCTCTCGTAATCTAATCAAATCATCGGCCTGCGGAGCGAACCATTTAAATACTTAATGACTTCATAAACATAGTTTGTAAAATTATAAACTATAATAAAAGCCGCGGAAGCGACTGGTGAACGCTCGGCAGCGATTGCGGCGTTTAGGAGCAATTTACCCTTCCGCGCCTGCGTGGGAGCCGTAGCAGTGAAGGTGGAAAAACGCGAATACCTTTGAACATTATCTGAAAAGGTCGCCAGTTCCCTTTCGCGCGTCGCCTTCTGTACAGCGTAATTCGTTTTTGATGGCTCCGTTTATGATGAGGGAAATCAAAAATTCTTCATTGGTTCAATTACTCGGGTCTCCTAGCGAGGGTTGGTTGAAAATTAGTTGCCGTTAGAAACTGAAAGGTTACTGGTCTAAGGGTTATGGAGGAGGCGGTACTTACACGGTCTTATTTTCAACCAGTGTATTTACCTATTTTAATTTTTCTATACACCGATAATAACCATTACGAACACGCACGTTGAGAACTTCCGATGGAATCTTTCCGGATGTGGGTAATTCAAATTTCACAGTTTTCAATCCAACGCAAAACATTGGAACGAGTATTTGGCTGTTTTTACCCACAAAATGTACATACATGTACATAATAGGTATTCGTTTATGACCCACTTTTTGTATTCTGAAAATTTCTGACATCCATTTGTTTCCAGTTACACCCATAGTAATATAGGTTATATTTCTTATAAATATACTTCGGGTCAGTTGTTGTATTAATGAATAAATCTACCTGCCTAACAATTTTTATCTACAGTCACCTTTAGTCACCTTCTAGAAGCCTCTCAAGACATGCAACAAAATCCTAAAAACGCCTTAAAATAATTGTTTCACTCCCAATGTTCAATATAATATGTAATTAGTTGAAAGCGTCGCGAATAATATGGAGACACTACGTATGGGGTAATTTGGCCACCTGTTTTTGTGTTGGACTGATATGTGATAGATGAATAATTAAACTGTGATAAATAATCAGTTCAGTACAGATTGTGTTGGATTCAAGAATAGATGAATAATAAATTAAACTGTGATAAATAATGTATTCAGTACAGATTATGGTGGATTCAAGAATTCTGTCTACAATATTATTTGATTTGTTGTTATACTTGAAGCATAAGGTGTAGTTTGAAAAAAAAAAATTTTATTGTTGATAAAATATTTTTTCTCTCAGAATGAAAACAAAGCTTTTTCAATCTTGGTAGAATAAGGAGAATCAAAAAACGCTTCAATTATTACACTACGGTTCATTATTTCCCTGTATAGAAGCCATTTCGGCGTATATCACTGTTTTCCGTCGACAGTCCCCTCGAGCTCCCCCCAGGAATGCCCTAAATGGAGTACTAGAGCTTTTGGGGATCAAAAATCGCTTAATATTCGTACAAATTCCGCACAATCACCAAAAAAGTGCTACTTACTTTCCAAACACGTTAAAGGATGGTGGGTGCTGCGATAATTCGCTCAGATGGTCATGCTGCATGACTGGCACTAATTTTGTTGGTCGCTTGACGCGACTTTTCGACCTGACCCCTTGTTACAGGTACCTTCTAATACGTTTCGGACGGATTGCATTGGCGAAGAGTAGTTTTCCGACGGAGGCGAGTCCCTCAGATCCAACCCTTTTACGACCATCAACGGACGCTTTACACATTGCAACTCGGGAGGATCACCGGATTTACTGCCGATATTTTCTCCGCCCCGTCATCCTCAGTTGGAATTACCTGTCCGCTACCGTCCGCTACTTCCATCCGCCGGTAGGAAGCTGCCGCAGTCGAAGACGACTCTCATAGAGGAGCAATGTAGTGGAGGGCGCATAGCAACGTATCATCTGCTTTTCTGTCGGACGGGATTTGAATTTTACCGTCTTCAGAGCCTCAGCGGGAGTGAGCTACCGGTTGCTTCTGATGAACCCGCCAGTAAGAATTACGTTGCAATAAATCTGTTTTCAATTGCAACCTTTTCCTGCGGTTCCATGAATGCAATTTCAAACCCGTGTGATTGCCGTACTCCACAAGATAGGTGGTTCAAATTTGTGAAAATAGAAGTTCAAATTAGTCAGCATGACCGTTCCGTTCGGGGTCTAGTTGGTCCTCGAAGCTCGACACTGTCAGTCATCTCTAAGGGGTTCGAGATAGGGGTTACAATTTTCAGAACGCTGTAGCTCGAAAACTTTCGATAGAAGGGTACCTATGGTTTTTTTTACGTTATTAAATTTGTCTTGAGCTAAACAATTTTTTGAGACCACCCGGAGCATTGTACGTCCAGCCGTTCGTGTGCACCAAAAAGCTTCGTCAACACGATCATGAATCAAACGGTCTAAATCCGGCCCAGATAATAATCACTACGGAGCACCTGATTACAATCAAGGATGGCTGTATGAAGTCGAGTTGGTTTTTCTGCGATATTATTTCATTTGATAAGTGATGGACTATTGGATTTAGTTGGTAGGTACTTCTGAAACTTGAACAAACGTTGAAGTCCTATTATTGATGGGTAAATTATTACACAATGGTAAATTATTACACAACGGCAAATTATTATACAACGGTAAATTATTACACAACGGTAAATTATTTCATAACTGTGAATTATTACACAACGGTAAATTATTACAGAACGGTTCATCTACCAAGAAGGGGCTGGATTTCGTTGATCGGTACTTTTGCAACTTGAACAACCGTTGAAGTATTATTGGTGGGCAAGTTATTACACAACGGTTCATTATACTTGACCACGAAGGTAGGTACTGACCACAGAAAACAGTGATCTAGGCAGAAGGGGCATCTATTTCACTCCACATCAACAATTTTCCTTTAGAACTTCATTATTTGTGTTTCTTTTTACCGTTCTAGTTACTGCTTGTCATCGACAGAATTATTTTAGCAACATTTAACTCGTGATTTTGGTACGCTCTACATAAGATGTATAGAATAGTACATATTATATTATATAGACGGGTTATCTATACGGAGACCTGTGATCTGTAACAGAAGGGTATTCTGTACAAAATAATAAACCGTTGTGCACGGATTAGCAGCGTTTTTATATTGGGCCAATGGCTACCCGGTTACCTACCCACACGTATACTCTCAAACTTCTGCTCAATTCGACCAGTTTGTTTGAGTAGTTATGGGCGTTTGTACTCACACAATTTGGATGAATTCAGGGAAAATTTCAGTAGAGCCTTTCGATTAGGTAGGTCACAGATTAATCCCTTGGACAGCATCCTCCTAGCACCAAAACAACCACTGTCATCGCCCATGTCGTCCGACGTCTGCCTTCCAGCCCGGTTGCCGAATCAGTTCAGTTTCCTGCTACGATTTGCCGACGCCGAACCTCTGCCAAACTTTCTCTCTAATTTGCACGTGCAGCACGCTAATTTCGATCGTGCCAACACCATTCATAGTGGCTTTGCGTCCGATTATTGCGAAATCGCCACTAACATCTATCTGCGGGCAACTGAGCGGCCGCATACCAGAATTTCTGGCAAAATTGCGTCCCCCTTGGCAATTTATACGCCTGTAACGGACTAACTGGGTGAGATCTGACCATTTGCTCCTACTTTTTAACCTCATCCTTCGGATCTGAACACCGTCAACCTCATTTGGGCCCCAACAAGCGCTTTTTATTTTTATGATGTGACTTTTCAAGTGCATTCCTTTATTTTGCATCAACTTGGATTTTGGCCTCTTGTAAATATACCATACTGTTCATAATTTTCAACTCTTTTATGATAGTTACTGCAATTCCGAAAGGCTCATATTATTACATGAAGTTCTGAAAACAGAGGAAAATAGTAACCAGCTACCTGCTTGTGCAGCGCTAATCATTTACTAAGGTCCTTCGTCAATGCATAACCTATGGATGATAGGCTGATGTTTGAGATATTGAATATAGCCAATTTCAACTCAACTATTCACAATTACTCATACTCAACACTATCTGAAGGAGCATGAAATAGCTGAATATTATCGTCAGAAACGTGTTCAGGTTATTGAAGTCCGTCGAATATATGTAATCAGACAATAAGCAAATCGAACACCTAAGGCTTCGGTTGCATCTGAGGGGGCCGGGCCTGAATCGGAGATATGTTTGACGCACCGAACAATTGAGAGTAGAAAAAAAAACGCTGAACATCCGTGCACAACGGTTTATTATTTTGTACAGAATACCCTTCTGTTACCGATCACAGCTCTCTGTAAAGATAACCCGTCTATATAATAATATATAATATGTACTAGTCTAAACATATTATGTAGATTGCAGACCCTCCGTAGGGTAGTACCTAACCCCGTACTCGTTACTAGGTACCTACCTAAATCACGAGTAAATGTTGCTAAAATAATTCTGTCGATACAAGCAGTAACTAGAACGGCAAAAAGAAACGCAAATGATGAAGTTCTGAAGGAAAATTGTTGATATGGAGTGAAATGGATGCCCCTTCTGCGTAGATCACTGTTTTCTGTGGTCAATACTTACCTTCTTGGTCAAGCATAATGAGCCGTTGTGTAATAACTTGCCCAACACTAATACTTCAACGGTTATTCAAGTCCGATCAACAAAATCCAGCCCCTTCTTGGTAGATGAACCGTTGTGTAATAATTCACCGTTGTGTAATAATTTACCGTTGTGTAATAATTTACCGTTGTGTAATAATTTACCGTTGTGTAATAATTTACCATTGTGTAATAATTTACCCATCAATAATACTTCAACGTTTGTTCAAGTTTCACAAGTACCTACCAACTAAATCCAATGGTCCATCACTTATCAAATGAAATAATATCGCAGAACAACCAACTCGCCTTCATACAGCCATCCTTGATTATAATCAGGTGCTCCGTAGTGATGATTATCTGGGCCGGATTTATACCGTTTGATTCACGATCGTGTTGACGAAGCTTTTTGGTGCACACGAACGGCTGGACGTACAATGCTCTGGGTGGTCTCAAAAAATTGTTTCGCTCAAGACAAATTTAATAACGTAAAAAAACCATACCCTTTTATCGAAAGTTTTCGAGCTACGGCGTTCTGAAAATTTCAATCCCTATTTTGAACCCCTAAGAGATGACTGACATAGTAACGTCGAGCTTCGAGGACCAACTAGACCCCGAACGGAACCTATAACCCGAATTTCAACAATTTTGTTTCATGGTAACTAAGAAAAGTGGCCCGTACGGCGTACGGCGGACAGACAGACATTTTTTTATTGCAGTTTTGGGTTCTACATACCTTGAATCGTAAACCATCAAATTTTGAGGGGGGGTTAGATTTTTTTTCCATGCTCGATTCCAATGGTTCATAATTGGAAATAATAAACCAAAAATTTGTGGGCGAAAGAGTGTTCCAATTTCTAATAATTATTCTCTCAACTCTAAGTAGACATTTTTAACAGATTTCGGACTGATGCAGCCCCTGCAGCGGGCCCTTTCAGGGGGCCTATGGCGTTTCGAAAAATGCCACTTCGATAGTAGGGCGTGTCGACAGCAAGAAGCAGGGCGTTTCGACAAAAGGAGTTTTACCAGAGAATTTTCGTTCGCAAGTTGTTTCGACAAATTAAAAAAAAAAAATTACAACGAAATAGGAAGAGATTGTACTATATACATCTGTCGAAAGAAATGGGGGGCGTAGCTGAAGGTTCCATCAGCTATCAGGTGTTCGGCATCAATGATCAGGAGTAAATTGTCTTTGGTCGTAAAAAGAGGAAATCTTTTATCAGCTTTGACGAAACAGAATTGCTCACCGTTAGTTAGTGTAGTTTCTTGTCTATTATAATCTGATCCATGCACTTCTCATATGAGGTTGAGATCGCTGCCATGATTGATCTCTGGGCTCTGTGAATATTCGAGATCAGAAGTTGACGCTAATTCTTGGCGTATCAATTTGTTAGGTTTGACGATCAGTTGATCTAACGCTTTTCTCCTCACACTTGAGGCAATTTTCTCTCTTTCAATCGTCCTAGCGAGAAGCGGTTCGTGATTGTGCACACCCGAAATTGAAAGAACGCGCTCGACACCAGCGTCCGTAAGAATTAGAACTTTGCAAGATCGTTGATTGTAGCGGAATGACTTGTCTCCGTCTTTAGTCGTTTGCAATTCGTTTAACTTAAAATTATTCACAGTAATGCAACATTTTCCCCTTTTACTTGAATATTTATTGTCAGTTTGAAGATCCATCACGTACTGAACAACGCACTGAACAACAAAGAGGAGACACAACACTGGATAATACGCGGAGGCGACGGAAAGGAAACTGACAACCGATACCTACATAATGAACTAGAGTTCAGCTAGTTAAATCCCCTTTGTCCGGAAGGTTTAAACAACTGATCTGCCGTGTGAAGGAAGAACGAAAATTATTGAGTTTTCAGAAATCAGCTTCGAAGTTTTCCAACGAAAACTCGCTATAGGTTCACTACAGGGCATTCCCGCAACCCCCTTTTTTCCAAATGTCCAATCATGTTCAACTTGATCGATAGCTGTCAAAAAACGCTGCAAAGTCCTTGTCACATGGGTTTATTATTATATTGGACACACCTACAGAAAGGTTGGCTGTTCATTAATTGTTTCTTTCATGCGTAATAATCGAAATAGCTACTTCTGATGGTTTCGATTAATTTTGGCCCCCAAAACACAAATTAGGTACGCTCTTTTTTTCTTTTTTTTTTAAACTATCTTTGATCATTGGTAGTGCAATTTAATCGTCCTGAACCACGTCTTGACACTTTTTCCAGTGTTATTATATAAACTGATGGTGATTTCAGACGATTTCCCAGGTTTTTCACTCATAAAAAATCAATTCTGGGAGCTGAACATTTGGTAGAACTCAATTTTCCACTCTTTGGTCAAAATCGACTTCATATTCGGTCTTCTCGTCCCCAAAAACATAGAAAACGATATCTCAGAAGCTCATGTTACCAATATGTTGCTAAAACGGAAAAAGTACCTATTTTTACACACATTTTCACTCATAACACCCCTGGGTATATTCCGATCGGGCTGAAAAGTTTCGGGACACAACTAGGGCCCAAATGGAGCATGTGTGCGAAAGAACGATTTTTTTAGACCGAAAATGAAGCCTGTACACGTGATACGGCGGACGGCGTACGGCGCACGGCGGACGGCGGACGGCGGACGGCGTACGGCGGACGGCGTACGGCGGACGGACATTGCATTTTTGGAATCTATGCACCTTGAAACGTAAAAGAAAAAAGTTTGAGGGGGTGTTATAAAAATTTTTTGCTGAGCGAATACATAGGTGTATTATTCACAGAATAATAAACCAAAAATACTCCAATCACGCGTTTTGGTTTATTATTCTGTGAATAATACACCTATGTATTCGCTCAGCAAAAAATTTTTATAACACCCCCTCAAACTTTTTTCTTTTACGTTTCAAGGTGCATAGATTCCAAAAATGCAATGTCCGTCCGCCGTACGCCGTCCGCCGTATCACGTGTACAGGCTTCATTTTCGGTCTAAAAAAATCGTTCTTTCGCACACATGCTCCATTTGGGCCCTAGTTGTGTCCCGAAACTTTTCAGCCCGATCGGAATATACCCAGGGGTTTTATGAGTGAAAATGTGTGTAAAAATAGGTACTTTTTACGTTTTAGCAACATATTGGTAACATGAGCTTCTGAGATATCGTTTTCTATGTTTTTGGGGACGAGAAGACCGAATATGAAGTCGATTTTGACCAAAGAGTGGAAAATTGAGTTCTACCAAATGTTCAGCTCCCAGAATTGATTTTTTATGAGTGAAAAACCTGGGAAATCGTCTGAAATCACCATCAGTTTGTATAATAACACTGGAAAAAGTGTCAAGACGTGGTTCAGGACGATTAAATGGCACTACCAATGATCAAAGATAGTTAAAAAAGAGCGTACCTAATTTGTGTTTTGGGGGCCAAAATTAATGGAAACCATCAGAAGTAGCTATTTCGATTATTACGCATGAAAGAAACAATTAATGAACAGCCAACCTTTCTGTAGGTATGTCCAATAGAATAATAAACCCATGTGACAAGGACTTTGCAGCGTTTTTCAATAGATTTATTGCAGTTGAGTCGAATATCGATTATTCATCGTTGATTTTTGAAATGTTTGTGAAGTAAATACAACTCATCAAATCCCCTTTGAGCCCAACGGTTTGGACCCCGATCCTGAAGCCAACGAGGAGGAAAAACGACTCAACGGCGTTTTCAGCTAGTTGAGTCGTTTTTCCTCAACAAATAAATAACAAAACTCGCAAGTTAGGGTGTTTCAATCGAGGCGTCGAGATGGTTTTACTAAAAAAAAACACGGAGTTGAGACGTTTTTCCTCAAAATTAAGCAATTTCCAGATTTCATCCCTAACAATTTCAACCCCTTCTGGGTCGAATTTTGGAATTTCAATTTGACCATCAAAAACGCTGCAAAGTCCTTGTCACATGGGTTTATTATTCTATTGGACATACCCACAGAAATGTTGGCTGTTTATTTATTGTTTCTTTCATATAAAATAATTGGGAACTTCTTCATTATCTGGTATACACCAAAAAAAATTCTCAAATTTTGATTAAATTATTTAATAACGTTTCTCAACAACAAAACAACTATTGCATACTTGTACCATCTATTCAGAAGTCCCAAACAACCTGCTCATTCACGGGATAGTTTCTGGGATTGTTTACCTTTTTTGAGATGCGAGCGCTAGCGAGCATCCAGATCGCTTGACAATGCGAGCGGCGGAATGGGAACTAAACTTCTTGTACACCCACCGTCTTGTCTGACTGAACAATCGATGTATTTGAGATAATGGTAATTGTTGTTGAGAACCGTTATTAAATAATTTAATCAAAATTTGAGAATTTTTTTGGTGTATACCAGATAATGAAGAAGTACCAATAATTGAAATAGCCATCTCTGTGGCCCCCAAAACGCGAATTAAGTAGGTACGATCTTTTTTTTTTCTTTTTTTTTCAAATTATCTTTGATCATTGATAGTACCATTCAATCGTCTTGATCCATCTGTTGACACTTTTTCTAGTGTTATTCTACAAATTGATGGTGATTTCAGACGATTTCCCAGGTTTTTGACTAATAAAAAATCAATTTCGGGAGCTGAACATGTGGTAGAACCTCAATTTTCCACTCTTTGGTCAAAATCGACTTCATATTTGGTCTTCTCGTCCCCAAAAACATAAAAAACGATACCTCAAAAGTTCATTTTACTAACATGTTACTAAAACACAAAAAGTACCTATTTTTATACACATTTTCACTCATAACACCCCTGGGTATATTCCGATCGGGCTGAAAAGTTTCGGGACACAACTAGGGCCCAAATGGAGCATGTGTGCGAAAGAGCGAATTTATTAGACCGAAAATGAAGCCTGTACACGTGATACGGCGGACGGCGTACGGCGGACGGACATTGCATTTTTGGGATCTTCCTACCCACCGTGAAACGGAAAAGAAAAAATTTTGAGGAGGTGGTGAAAATTTTTTGCTGAGCGAATACATAGGTGTATTATTCACAGAATAATAAACCAAAAGGTGGGGTTGAAATTAGGGGGGTTACGTGAAAATCCCATTTTCGACAATTTTTGAGTTGAGTCGTGTTCTTCCTTCACACGGCAGTGATAGTCTACCGAACATGTAGGTAAAGAAACACTTTCATCACCCACTGTTAACGTAGGTTTGTCGAAACGATAGCTACCAAAATTATCGTTTCGACAAAACATTTGTCGAAACAACTTGCGCCCCTCTCAGGGTTTTGGTTACGGCGTTACGGGATTCCCTTTCATTGTGCGTAAGAATGTTGGCTCAATAATTTGGAATCGTATGATACAGATGCTGTTCCATGTCTAAAATAGATAAACTCGACCAAACGCCGAACGAATCGGACCAATAAATCACACATTTAAACTCAATTTATGCGGGAGATTATCTTATTAATTTTTTTGTCTGAGCGACGAACGCAAGGAAGCGAAGTCAATTCGAAACGGAAAGCCCATCAGTTGAGGGAGGGGCGATACGTATTAACATAAGGGTCAGTATACGATCCGGTTGTGGAGGAGGGGAGACCGAGGATTGTGTAGGGTGCGAGAAATGCTCCTTCTCTTATCTGTTTGGGTAATTTATATCGGATTGACCTTCCCCATGAGAGTCACGGGCCATTAGATAAATCCGAGGGCCGCAACAGTGTGAAATGAGAGGCTAATGGGGGCACAAATGTTACACTTCCGACCGACCCCTCACCATCTCTCTTCCAGTACCGAAGGACTTTCCCTCGGTTTATTGCTGTAAATCGTCGACGTTAGGGTGACGTTATGGTGACGTTATGTCATCGTCTGCGATCTGAGTCGTTCCCGGGAGTTGCGAATTGCCGTATTTAGTCGGAGAAGTTCGATGGACCTTGAGAGCGATCATTCTCAGTTCAGGTTCCCTCCCCTCCTCCAATCATACCCCCTCCATTCCCCTCCTCTACACCTTTACAATAATTAATAATGTAGAGCAAGAAATTGAATATTGAGCTGATTATCACAACTACGGATGGATCTCAATCTCAACAGCAATATTTGTAGAGTTACGGTGGAAGAGGTGAGTTGGCAGGTGGGAATTTCTAAAAATCCTTTTTCAAGTTCGACATTCCTTTGAACATTGCCCGACGTCCACCCATTTTGGCGGTTTTGAAAATCTAGGTGTGAGTTCCGAGTGGTCGGAAACGGATACCACTCATCTAAACAAACGGATCAAGAAAGAGAGGGACGAGATGGTGAAGGGAAGACCTTTTTTGTATCTAGTAAAATACAGACCTTGATGCCCTCATTTTGGTTTATTATTCTGTGAATAATACACCTGTGTATTCTCTCAGGAAAATATTTTTATAACACCCCCCCAATTTTTTTTCTTTTACGTTTCAAGGTGCGTGGATTCAGAAAATGCAATGTCCGTCCGCCGTACGCCATCCGCCGTGTCATGCATAACTACTTCATTTTCGGTCTAAAAAATTCGTTCTTTCGCACACATGCTCCTAGTTGTGTCCCGAAGTTTCGCAGCCCGATCGGGATATACCCAAGGATGTTATGAGTGAAAAATGGGTATAAAAGTAGGTATTTTTTGTCTTTTTTTGTGTGTTTTAGTAACATGAGCATTTGAGATAGCGTTTTCCATGTTGGTTTATTATTTTCAATAATGAATCGAGCATGAAAAAAAAAATTCTAACCCCCCTCAAAATTTGATGATTTACCTTTCAAGGTAAAAGGAAACCGAAAGGAATCCGAAAATGCAATAAAAATATTTCTGTTTTTTTTTTAGGACGAGAAGACCGAATATGAAGTCGATTTTGACCAACGAATGGAAAATTGAGGTTCTAACGAAGTGTCAGCCTTAAATTTACGTTAAATTTTGGTCTAAAATCGTCGTTCTTCCGCACACAGTTTGGTTCCCCATTTAGGAACACATTTGGGTTCTAGTTGTGCTCCAAAGCCCCGCAGCCCGATCGGAATACACCCAGGGGTGATATGGGAGAAAAGTGGGTGTAAAAATAGGGGTTTTCGAGGGATTTTTGAGGTTTTAGTGAACATGAGTTTGTGAGCTATCGTTTTCCATATTTTTTAGGGCGAGAAGACCGAATGTGAAGTTGATTTTGGCCAAAGAGTGAAGTGAAATCATCATAAATTTGTACAGTAACACTAGAAGTCGTATTAGCAGGTGAATAAAGACAATTAAATGGCACTCATTGTTCAAAGCTGATCTGTAAAAGAAAAAAGGGTGCCGAGGTTGTGTTTTTGAGGGCCAAAATTTGTGGAAACCATCTAAAATAACTATTTCAATTACTGCGCATGAAAGATACAGTAAATGAACAGCAATTTTCACTCCACATCAACAGTTTCCCTTCAGAACTTCATTATTTGCGTTTCTTTTTGCCATTTTAGTAACTGTTTGTCATCAACAGAATTATTTTAGCAATATTTAGCACTTGAGTTAGTTACGTACCTAGTAACAAGTACGGGTTTAGGTATACTGAGCTACGGAGGGTCTGCGATCTACATAATATGTATAGAATAGTACATAAATTATATATCAGGGTTATCTATACGGAGAGCTGATCTGTAACAGAAGGGTGTTCTTTACAAAATAATAAACCGTTGTGTAGGGATTTGCAGCGTTTATTGTCCTCGTATTTCTTTCGAAATAATGATGTCAGTATGTATTGTAAGGTTTTGCGCTTGCCCAGCGTGTCAAAACGTTATATTTGGAGTCTACGCGAAAAACTAAGTCTCAGGCTCACCATTTGAAACGTATTTGGAATCCCCACTGAGGGAGTTTGTTGAAGGTACGGTCTGAGCAGCAAACCTTGGTATGGTAGGGGTTTTCCTACTAAATTATTGTGCTCCTCTGCATGGGGTGAGCCGGTGCCGAACGCTCTGCCTGGTGGATGGGATTTGGACGGCGAATGCGGTCCGTCTGTTCGAATCCCAAACGTCCTCCGTCACAACCTATGGCCTTGAGGCAATGTAGCGATGAGTGAAATGATCGGGTCAAATTCTGATTCTCCCGAGGGCAGCCGATCACGTCCGCGACGCCGGCTGGGCAGTTGGGCGTAATATACCTACAGCCTTAAGTATACATTATCCATGTGTTCGAACACGAGCCTCAGGTGGTGAATAAACTTGAATGACGACCTTCAAAATGTAGTTTCTTTTCATATAATATACTTACAGCCTAACAAAAAACGCTGCAATGTCCTTGTCACATGGGTTTATTATTCTCGAATGAATACGGAACGACTGGGACCTCACTGAAGAGACCCACAAGGATATGTTTTAGACGAATATTAGGTTGCTATTTCTGAAAACTTATCTACGATCGCTGAAATTGTCAGTGAATTGTTTCGATTCACCTGTTAATACTACCTCCTGTATTATTATACACATTTCTGGTGATTACAGCCATTTTCACAGGTTTTTTACCCATAAATATTGAGTTTTGAGAGTTAAAACTCCGTAAGAATCTCAATCCTTCACTCTTTGGTTAAAATCAACTTCACATTTGGTCTCCTCGCTCTAAAAAACATGGAAAACGACATCTCACAAGCCCAAGTCCACTAAAACCTCAAAGGCTTCTCGAAAGGCCTTATTTTACACCTATTTTTCCCCACCAACACCCTTGGGTGTATTCCGATCGGGCTGCCGAGCTTTGGAGCACAAATACGACCTAAAGGTGTTCCCAAATGGGGACTCAAACTTTGCGCGGAAGAAATACGATTTTAGACCAAAATTTAACGTAAATTTAAGGCTGAAAATTCGTTAGAACTTCAATTTTCCACTCTTTGGTCAAAATCGACTTCATATTCGGTCTTCTCGTCCCAAAAAAACATGGAAAACGGATCCTCAAAAGCTCATGTTACTAAAACACAAATACTAGGTACCTATTTTTATACCCATTTTTCACTCATAACACCCTTGGGTATATTCCGATCGGGCTGCAAAGTTTCCGGACACAACTAGGGCCCAAATGGGGCATGTATGCGAAAGAGCGAATTTTTTAGGCCGAAAGTGAAGCCGGTATGCATGATACAGCGTACAGCGGACGGACATTGCATTTTCCGAATCTACGCACCTTGAAACGTAAAAAAAAAATGTTGAGGGGGTATTATAAACATTTCTTGCTGAGCGATTACATAGGTGTATTATTCACAGATTATAAACCAAAATGAAGCTTGAAATGGCTGTTTTCTTCTGTCCTTTGCTTTGTGCTCCTCTACATACGAGAGGCTCGGCCTGCTTAGTAATCCGTCTACAGGCTAATCTATCTTGTGTCCGAAAAACTCCATAGACCTCGAAAGTCCTCTTCTTGCCCATTGGAACCATTCAAACTAGTTTCCAATTTGTGGGGGGGGGGGGGGGGGGGTCGTAGAGAATAAAATACCGCGCCGAATGAGACCAATATTACAGCTTGTCGTATTGCAAGATTGTTGGTCATTTTTCAACGAATTTTTTGCTGCCTCACTACCGAAGGTAGGGAAGCCTTGGATTCGTGAAAGAGTAAAAATAAAAATAAAATAAAAATCAAGTCCTCCAAAATGAAAATTCCACAACCATTTTGCGTTTCAGACATCGACGAACATTTTTGGTTCAGTTTCTGTCTGTCTGTCTGTGGTAATTCTTGTAACGCCCATAACTACCCTTAATAATGGTCGACATCGACTGAAATTTGGAGGGTCGGTGCGGGTTGAGTCACAGATGATCCCATTCATCAAAAAGTACTGAAAATTTCGTCTGCGCATGCGCAAACGTGAAATACTTGGAACGCCTATTACAACCCTGAATATCGTTGAAATGAGTTCAAACTTGGAGGGTCGATCAGGAATAATACTTGGATAGTTCCAAATGAATTTCATTGGAATCGTAACATTACTTTCGTCTGCGTATGCGCAACATTAAATGGTGCCCATTTCCTTGCATTGCTTCCAACTACGCGAAAAATAGTCGTTGAGAGCTGAAATTTTGAGGGTTTGATTGCAGATGATCCCATTTCAAAATCATGGAAATCGTTCCATCTGCGCATGCGCAAACGTGAAATACTTGAAACGCCCGTAACTACCTTAAATATCGTTGAAATGAGTTCAGATTTGGAGGGTCGATCAGGAATAACACTTCGATAAATCCCATTCATCAAAAAGTACTGAAAATTTCGTCTACGCGTGCGCCAACATCAAATGTTGACCGTTTCCTTGTAACACTTCTAACTACGCGAAAAAAAGTCGTAGAGAGCTGAAATTTTGAGGGTACACGCGGTTTGATTGCAGATGATCCCATTTCAGAATCATGGAAATCGTTCCGTCTGCTCATGCGCAAACGTGAAATACTTGAAACGCCCGTAACTACCTTAGATATCGTTGAAATGAGTTCAGATTTGGAGGGCCGATCAGGAATAACACTTCGATAATTGCATATGAATTTCATTCGTCTACGCGTGCGCGAACATAAAATATTGACCGTTTCCTTGTAACACTTCTAACTACGCGAAAAATAGTCGTAGAGAGATGACATTTTGAGGGTACACGCGGGTTGGATCGCAGATGGTCCCGTATCAAAATGAACCTACCCAACCACTTTATACGTTCATGTGATTCAAGTGAGGAAGCTATAGTGCCTACTCGAATTGGCAGACGTTTTTTAATTGCTCTTATCTGTTTCCATTTGTTTTAGCTGTTTCCGTCTTTTCAATAGTCGAAGAAGTGGATTTGCGAGGTTTTGGATTTTTCTGTAAAATAAGCGGCAATATTAACAAGCAGCTTTAGATAGAGGCACATTGGGTACATCCCGAATCATCAAGGGGAGCACAATGGTCATCCTCCGGTGGGTTAGGCAAAATGTAACAGGTTGGCCGAGCTCTAACTGATGCGCTCATAGACGATTCAACGGATATCGGATTCGGAGTTCGGGAATCGGATGCCGGTTGGAAGTAACCGTGACGACGTACAGTTGGCTGCGGTTGTCTTTCACAGAGGTACCGCTGTGGTGGGGGGGGGGGGGGTCCGTCGAAATCCGTCACAGTCACCCGACACGCCGGGCTCCCCACAGATACGTCGGGCCGATCCGTGCAGAATCCGCTCCGGTTCTCACGCTCCTCGGCGCACGTGGCTTTCTCGCGTCCGGACCCCCCCCCCCCCCCACACACACACACACACACACACACACACACACACACACACACACACACACACACACACATCCACATAACACGTTACGCCGATAACGAGCACTAAATCTTGGGAAACAAGGAAACAGGCTCTCACAATCGGGGTGGGACGCATTTTAAATCGAAAGTCTCACGAATCCGTGTAAATCAGTGGGCTCCATTCATTGGACAGGCTCCTAAAGATTTTCATTTCGCTTTATTCCTTCATTTACCCATTGCAGGCCTCTAATTTTGCAGCAAGTCCGATAGGTGGTGAACGCCGCTTCTTCTTGGGATCTTTTACCGCATTTTCGAATACCCCAACATTTTCAAGAGTTTGTTGGTACATGCATTTTTTTGTTTTTAAACTTCTTCGATTTTCCTTCGTTTCGCAGCATTCCGTCTATGGATTTTAACAATTTTTGAACAAGTGTGCGTGCGCGCGTGTGTGTGTGTGTGCGTGTGCGTGTTTGTCATTCCAGACGTTAGCTAAACTTGGCTAAGAGATTGAAAATTCGGAATTTCCAAGTGACTTCGATGACTAACAATATTTGAAAATAGACTGACGGTCAGTTTGAGTTTTGGGGGCTCGAAAATGCCTACAAATCACTAAAATAAATATGATTGTCGTGAGTCCCTCCCGGAACCACTCCTAGCAGAATTAGGTTCTCACAAGCATTTCAATAGCCAACTTTAGTTCCTGTTAGTAAACGGTACGAGTGGGGACACAAGCCGCAGGACCCGGTGCACAACCTGGAGCCCCTCCATCCTCTCCCAACAAGGAAGTTGGAAGGAGAAGGCTTCCGGGTCTATAAAACCCCGGATCCTGCGACATTTTACTCATTCTACGCTTCCTCTAGCCGCTGGCTACTCTCTCTCTCTCTCTCCATACCATGCCTCTCTCCTACTCCCAAAAGATCTAGCCGATGGTGGAGGTTCGCCCTTAACCAGAACTAGCAAACTACCTACCCTAAAAGATCGGTGGAGGTCCGCCCTTAACCGCACAAACATCCAAAAAGATCCAGCCGATGGTGGAGGTATCGTCCTTAACCAGAACTGGCAAATTTCCTAAAAGATCGGTGGAGGTGCGCCCTTAACCGCACACATCCAAAAAGATCCAGCAGATGGTGGAGGTATCGCCCTTAACCAGAACTGGCAAATTCCCCCATCGCCTCTCGTGGTGAATTTTACGCCAATTTAAATTCATTACAATGATCATACCAACTATGGTCTACAATGGTGGCTGAAGACAGAAAACTACTATTCCGGTGGTCTTCCAATAAAAAAGTTGCTCAAACTAGATTTTTTGTGGGTCGAAAACCGTAAAAAATCGAGTAGGTATCTTTAACTTCCCAGCTTTAGATTAATGTCCCCAGCTTTAAGGCTAATGTCCAGTGGCTAGTAGTGTGATTCTCCGATAAGAGATGGCAGCGCAATCGCCCAATTTCATTTAACGTTTTTCTCGGCAACCGTTCAACATTTTTTAAATCTGAAAAATGGTTTACTCCCAGAGAATGAATACAAAGGAGGCCAACGAAAAAAATTTTGAAAAATCTTTCAAAACATTTTGTTTGCACAGTTAGATGTTGATAATTGTTAGTAAATACCTTTTTTTGTACAAAAAGAGGTACAGCCCGGATCTGGGTACTCATCACCTAATTATGCATTATTGAAAAAACCGCCTATGTAAAAAAATAGCATCGGTAGGTGGTTGAAAAGATCAACTTTTGTGAATAGTTGAAAATCTGCATTTGAAGGGGAGAACGGAGGCGAATGACCTGTCGTCCACATTAGCCTTTTAAAAAAACACACACACAAAAAAAAAGAGTTATTGAAAAATAGTCTATGTCCAATGATACACGAAAAAACGCGAAAAATACACTGTTATACCGGTTTCGGTGATCAAACCATCGTCAGTAGCAAACAATAACTGTTATTGTTAAAGTTACTGTTTGGTACTGACGATGGTTTGAACACCAAAACCGGTATAACAGTGTATTTTTCGCGTTTTTTCGTGTATTAGTGGAAATAGACTGTTTTTCAATAACTCCGTTTTTCTTTGTAATGGGTTTCCACGAGTTCTTCGCGAGTGATTTATCGTTTCAGATTTGCTTGTAGTCATGCTGCATGAATGAAACTTTGTCGCAATGGATGCGTCCAGTACCTGAGTTTGTAGGTAGGTAGGTAGTGGTTCTTCGAGAAATTTAAATATCACACAGTTTTACAAATACAACGTTTTATACTATTACTTATTCCAGACCTCTGTCTACCTTTCGGTGTATTTCGTAGCTGTGAACAAGAAATTAGAGTAACAAAGAAACTACAGAAGGAACTTGGGCCCAAAATTAGTTTGAATGAACGTTTATGTAAGTCCTCGGAAAGATTAAGTTGACTTCAATGTCTTGCCGTAAAAACCTCTGAATCTACGTGAAAGACAACAGTTACCTACTTGTCCTCACAGTGATGTGGCACTGGAAAACCCCAGAAACGGAAATTCTCCAGCATCTCTTACATTTTTTCGAATCTAAACACCTTTAGAGCATGAATCCATAATCGATATATTACACACACAAGTTATTAGAATTTAGACTCAATACGTACTACCTATAATACCAATTGGAAACAAGTTTAAATGATTATCGAAAAAATGAAAATCACCACTGATGAACATTCACGTTGGAATTGTGATCTTTCAGAAAATTTCCAATTTTTACGGAAGCTAACACTTAAACCTTGATGCAGGTAGGCTTTTACGGCCCCTGCTCGCGCCCCCGAAGTTCAGAACGTTTGCCGTAGCTAACTGTAGTTCAGCAATACGTGGTTGCAGAGCACCCGCAGTGAAGTTGACTATTCTGAGGGAAATGCCACGTGCACTCGTAAGACAATCGACAAATATATAATTCCAAGGTTTCACCCGGAAATGGGGAAAAAACGCGTTTTAAATGACGACTTAAGCTGTTATTCTAGGTCGTAAATAAAAGGAATAAAATCAACTATCGATTTAATAACGGATGTAAATTTGATTGCTCTTTTATATCTCAGCATAATGGGTTCCTCATGAAGAAAAAATGTCTCTATCTCGATTTAATTACTGATATCTTGGCGATATTGCTTATAAGACCCCTCACGGTGTATTTTCACTGTAAGAAGACGAGAAAGGATAATGAAAAATTCGGAAGGCAAATTCAGCACACTCGACGATGTGGAGTACTAAAAAATACGTATTCACATTAACAGAATGAGGAACTTATTTAGGAACTTTTCAGTCATGTGGCGACACGAATCGGAAATCGTTTAATCGATACTTGTAATTTCTAAAACATCCGGTGGAAAATAGTATGGAATTGATAATAGCCAGATGCGGTGTGGAGCCGCCACAAATACTCCTCCCGCCAGAGGAGTTATATAGGTCACTGTGGAATATTTATGTATTTTCGAATACTAGGCCTATGTAAAATATTGTACGATTAATAGATGCAGTTAATAATGTGTGGTATGGTAGGGCTTTTTTGTTAAATTGGCACGTTAATGTTCTTTTTGTCATGTGATATGAGCTAAAGATATACTCATTAATTATTTTATTATGTAATGTTATATGTTATTCAGGGGCATTGCACTTGCAAACTTATTGTATAGAGTTCCACCCGTCCCTTGTTATCCATTCATAAGCCGCCGATTTGATAATTTCAATGCTACACCGAATATCAGAGCGAATGATACAAAATTGAAATGTAACTGCAAACCTGTCGCATGTAGCTATGTGCATGTGCGACATTTCAGGAGAGGCCCAAACAGGGTTGCCAATACGTCCGTAGTTCGTACGGCAGTCCTTATTTTACACCTTTTTTCCGAGTCCATACCCTTGCAAAGGCAGAAACTGCGAAATGTCCGTATTTTGTACCTTACTGTACGTATACCTACTTCCGTTATTTCACCGAGGAAAGTGGTGAAAACGGAAGAAGTTGTAGGTGTACAGCGTTACTGGCTCCGCGGGCATCCTCCATGGATAGAAGAAACATCGAAATCGTTCTAGGAAAATTAACAAGTTTATTCATCAAATGGATAAGCAGAAGCTTCCTCTCGCTGTTGCCAATGGTGAGATAGAAAAAGTTTTTGAAGAAAACGTAGAATTTTTTTACGATCAATTTACCTAGTAAATAAATCTGGGAAAGTAGTTTTGATGGGGGAGGACAAGGTCTTATGGATTAAGGACGGAGAAAACATACTATGAACACACTTGGAAAAGTCGAGGTATCAGATGAATTCAGAAGCTCCACGGAAAATAAAACCTCAACCGTCAACATCGATAAGCTTTTCGATGAAACAGCACTTGTGAATATCGTGTTGATGAAAATTTGAGAGAATCAAAATGCTGGTAAGTTCGGAGATGAAACCCAACGGCTGTCGACTGCGCCTGTTCAGCGTGCTTCAGTCGAATGGAACAAGATGCCCGAACTTTGAAATAACAGTGGAGTTCGGCATCAGTCTCCCAGGAAGATCCGCGCCAGTAGAGAGGACATTGATGAAAAACCTTTGGTCACCGGAGGAGAATCAACTGGCAGTGGACAAATTTAAATCTCTACTCCAAATAAAAGTGAACTGCGTTCTTTCTTGCCCCGAATTTTCGGTGAAAATACCTAATTTTCTAGTTACCTACTGGTTTTGAGCAGAGGTGGGGTATGCAGAAATGACACACCAATTACCCAAACTAGAACCTTCTTTTATTTATTTTTTGGCTGACGTACTTCTTGATGAAATTGCATAAATAGAATAAAATAGTGACTGCTTCTGGAAATAATGAAAATACACCAATGCCTAAGGAGCTCCTCCTAACTTAATGCAAGGTTTTATGTGGTATGAAGTACAAGTCGGGATTTCCGGGTGGTCAAATTGGGTAGAGCTTGAGTTCGTCCGTTGATAATATGGAAAGAAAGAAATAGAGGAAAGTTCTGACCGTTTCGATCCGCTCACAAAGGTGGTACGCGCTGAATCCCTTCATCCGGCGTCCAAGTAGTTTGGAGAGATATGGCGAAGCTGCCGAAATCAGAGGAGAAGGAACTGCGTGGTAGCACTCTGCGGTAGCACTTGATTTGCGACGACTGGAGGGAGAAAGGGATCAATGAAACATTATTGTAAGCGTGTTGCTCAATTCATCACCTCATGTAGGTATTACTTACATCGAAAGTATTGACAGTGGAAGACGGACGTTCCTGGGTAGTAGAAAACGATAGACGAAGTAAGTCCTGGAATGCTGACGATCCGGGAATTTTATAAAAGAAATGGAAGGATGACTTCGTACTGAAGTAACCGGATTAACAATTTGATGCCAACGCAGCATCCGCAGGGAGAATGGATGATTCCAACGTGGTCCGAGGTGAAGGTGGAAGGGGTTACCGATAAGCACACGCACACTTCACGGATCGGAACGATATGTAGGGAAAACAACAAACTGAAGTTCACTTCTGTGGCGTAATCACCTACTTCGATCTCGTTTGAAATATATAATTTTCCTACTTATTTCATCTTGATTTTTCCCTTTTATCCTCATGTTGGGGATGCCAATTCGTAATTTTTGTTGGGAAGAAGGGAGGGAGGGAAGGAGATGTCCGTACTTCACCTCAAAAAAATAAAGGGCGATCCGGTGGATGTGTTTCCAACGCCAACTGGACCGCCTCGCTGCATGCGGGACGAGGCCGAGTCTACGCAGAGACCTCCCACGCAAATTGGTGGCCCGATATCATCGGCTTAGCTTTTAAAATTCGAGATAATCCTCAACAGTAATAGTTGGAGTCGTCAGTGCAATCGTTATCAGGGAGTAATTGGACTAAAAATATAATCCCTGCATGAAAATGACGCGTCAGTCATCGCCGAAGTTCAACTGTTTCACCACACCGGATTTTACCACGTTTCACCATCAATTTTACGTGATGGGGAATCAAAATTTTTCGGTAGCGTTCAACTAGGTAACTCATAGTTCATCGAATTTTAGTAAGTATTAGTAGTTCAGTTTGTAATATATAGTTTAATCCCTTCATTATTCAGCTCCATCATTATAATAGTAGGTTAACATTAAGCATAATGTTTGGCATGGCGCTCGAGACACTGTGAAGAACCACTCACGAGAGGTGGGAAGAATCTGTCCAACATTGTTGTATTAATTCTGGGTGAAATTCCCATATTGTTTATCGGGCGACGTTTCTGCCAAACATGTTGACGCTTTTTTTAATACTTTCAATTAAAGAAAGCCCCTCGTAGCTGTGCTCACCAGTGTTAAATTCATGGCGTCTTTCACCTGTGGTGCCGGCAGTAATAGAGCCAAACGCTTTAGGAAAACGTAGCTCAGTAAATTATCGTATTGACTGAAAAACAGCTGTTTGCTAAAAACCTTTTCTGGCTGTAGCGCCTCAAACTGCCAACAGAGTCGCTGATTCAAATCTGTTAGAGTGTATTTCGATTCGGAGAGTGAAATTCAACCAGTTAAAGTGGGGACCCTGCTTTTGATTGCCTGAATCTGCATTAATATTACACTTACACGGGAGAGAGTAATCACTGAACTACAGGCCTGCAATACCCCCGGCGGACCGTAGCCATTATTATTAAGTGCATTTGAATGTCCCGGGCATGAATGTTAACTCGTTCTTTTTATAGTAACCTCCACCGTGATTGTGCTCACAGTTTTCTTCCCTGTTAGCTCTCAGAACTACAATAGATAGAGCAGTACTTAGAATGCAGCGAATAAATAGATATATACAATTCCAGTCTTTAGCGAATTTTCAAAGAAGAAAGCAGCCGAAAGAAGCTTATGAAAAAACAATAGTACACAGCAATTATTTTTAGTAGATAATGCACAGGGGATGAAGGTAAAATTACCTGCTGTATACCGACCTATTATTGGGCACAAAGTTAACTTTCTAATAGTCCTCATGCGTCAAAAAGTTCCAGTCATGCAGCATAGGTACCCATATAAGCGAGTTTTCGAAGTAACCGAACCACTCAATAATAATCTTCAATTTACTGCATTACCTAACGTTTTCCACCGGTTTAACCATAAAAAACCGAATTCGTACTATTTTTTTTGTCCAGATGGCGTCCCTGTAATTCAAATAATTTATTATATTTACTGCACAAAAACATTCCCCATTTTGGTCGGCTTAACAGAATTTAGCGATTTGTTAGCAATTTCATAGCAACAAACCTCGGTTTATCATCCTACCACTCATGGTGATTTTTTGTGCTATTTTTGGTGATTTTTAGTGATCTATTTCACCGCAGCAGCCAAACTCAGTGACCCTCCTTTTAGTTTCTTATGTAAGTGGCGTTGGTTTAATTGATGAAACGACTATAAGAGTTTACCCTTTATTTTCAAGGTATTAGACAACATTTTGAATAGTTTTTTTTTCTCTAAGTACGACGTTTTTTGGAAGTTAGGCGTCCTAGTGAGGCGTGCCCCCGTTGCTTTCCAGTATTAGGAGAGGGAAACAACAAATGCGTTTCAGACCATTCTAAAACCAAATCCGAGGGAAAAAACCCATAGGTCTGTGTGTGGCGAAATTTGTGTGCGATTCTCGGGTCCCAATTTTCATCCATTTTTCTCGGTTCTGTATGCAGTCACCTCAGGTTTGGGCCGAGTTGTGCTACAACCTTTGGGAATTTCGGATTCGGAATTCACGTCAAGAGGAGGGAAAAAATCGGAAAATCGAAATCCAGATTTTTGGTCGTTCAGCTCGTTAGCCTGGAGATTTAAGAACATACCTAGACAACTTTTCAACATTTTCTCTCGAAGGTTATTACTTATTACGGGTATAGTGGAAAGGAGTGAGCGTGGTTTTCTAGTTGTTGACGAGTGTGCGATACCGGAGGGTCCCTATTTTTGTCCGATTTTCACGGTTCTCTTTAAAATGGACTCAGAGTCAGGTCTGTTTGTTGGAAAAATTATTTAATGAGATGTCGGGCGTTAATGTGGTGTTGGGGGGGGGGGGGATTAATCGAATGGGAATTTAAAAATTTACACATTTTTACAAACTTAATTACTTTTTGGTTTCACCTTAGTTCATTTCTCATGAATTATAGTGTATTTGCAGGTTGAGGAGAGAGCGGGTGGTGAGCATCATCAGATTTCAGTGGGTCTTTTGCAATCGATTCTCTTTGATTTAGTGTAACTTGGTGTCTGAGTAAGTTCAATACGCAACTCAACTATATTTTTCTCATCCAGATACTCGATGGCATAGGAAAATAAAGAATTAGGTATCTACCTACGAGCCAATAGAAATGAATTTCATGGTGCGAAAACATCATCAGTCAAAAGGCAAGTGGTGTGCGTGTGGCCCGCGTTCCTTGTTGCGCCTTCTCCCTCTCGGCTAATCACCGGGAGGAGAAGGAAAATAAAATACGAAAGAAAAAAATTCCGAACGTTCTTCTTCCCGAGACGGAAATATCGCGGTGGAGCCATCTGTATCAAAGGCCCTTCAGGTTTTCGAGGCTTTAAATATATATGAATTGATTTATCGTCTGGTAACCTTTCTGTGGCCCATTTTTTCGGATCCCCCGCCTCTCCTCTTCGCCAAGTTCTTCCATTCTACGCGGTTGAGGAATATTCATTTTCTTCCAAACCAAAATGTGAGCGATATTTCAAATGATTTCAATAACAATTCCGATAGGTGGCGCCGTTATCGTCAGATCCGTTCAGCTCTGTGCTTTCACAGTTCCAACGAAGTGTCGTAATACCATACTAAGGTGCATACATACCTCTGGGTAGAAGATTCTGTTAACATTGTTTGGTTCATCAATACCAGTCTCCCCTCCCCCCACTACTCTATTTCCGCTCTGTCTCTCGCAGTCCCCCTTCCCATCGACATTTGATCGTATACGTTCCAAAACATCCATAAATAAACCGAATCCGAAAAACCGACCAAGTGCGAACGCCGGAGTATTATGAAGTTAGCACTTTTCGGGAAAAGCTTGGTATTCCATCCGTACTGAATTTTTTACTTTTATCAATATGATTCTGAATGACGATTCTGACTATACATACCATATTTCTCAACGTATTTTAACCAAAAACTGTTGTTCATTAGGTCCAACACACTCATAGAAGAGTAGGGGGACGGCCGCCAAAGTATTTGAGTGCCCACCTAAGCGAAAAACTCGTTTTCTCATTTGATCCGGGAGTTGTGCAAGACGCATATAATATAATAGATGGCATCATTCAAGATTGAAAGGAGCGCGACTTCCATCCTGAAAATCATGTTGGTGTTACATAAATATATAGAATAGTCGTAAAACTATTTTGTATTTTTCTGTAAGAATTGTGACCGTGGCACACTGATTTAAAGTTCCCAAAATGCTGGATTAAATCGATGAGTGCAACTTCGTGAATGTTAGTGGAGATCAGTGGAATGTGACTTAAATACTTTGAGTATCAATTGGCGAATTTATACAAGAAATTGAACGATATTCCGCTGAATTTTGATATTATTAGAAAATCAGAATTGGGGGGATCGCTATAAATTTCGTACTCGGAAGATCGGCTGCTCCATCTCATGGGATTTCTTGGAATGGCACCCTACGAATCCTTCGTTGGAAAGCAAGGGAGGGGGGGGGGTGCAGCTTTCCTAATAGGTATTCAATTTAATTACCTACCTTGCGGGTAAATTTGAAAGTTGTAAGGCTTTAGTTTTCAAACACTATAGTTTCATCATTTGAGGGTTATAAATGTATAAATTTCTGCTTTTGGTTTATTATTTTCAATAATGAACCATTGGAATCGAGCATGAAAAAAAATTCTAAACCCCCTCAAAATTTCATGTTTTACGTTTCAAGGTATATCGAATCCGAAACTGCATTAAAAAAAATTTCTGTCTGTCCGCCGTACGCCGTACTGGCCACTTTTATTAGTTACCATGAAACAAAATTGATGAAATTCGGGTTATAGGTTCCGTTCGGGGTATAGTTGGTCCTCGAAGCTCGACGTTACTGTCAGGAAGGGGTAACAGGGGGAGGGGGGTGTCAGGGGGGGGGCTGTGTTGAAGGGGTTCAAAATAGGGGTTGCAATTTTCAGAACGCCGTAGCTCGAAAACTTTCGATAGAAGGGTATGGTTTTTTTACGTTATTAAATTTGTTTGTCTTGAGCTAAACAATTTTTTGAGACCACCCGGAGTATTGTAGGTCCAGCCGTTCGTGTGCACCAAAAACCTTCGTCAACACGATCGTGAATCAAACGGTATAAATCCGGCCCAGATAATCATCACTACGGAGCACCTGATTATATTCAAGGATGGCTGTATGAAGTCGAGTTGGTTGTTCTGCGATATTATTTCATTTGATAAGTGATGGGCTATTGGATTTTGTAGGTAGGTACTTGTGAAACTTGAACAAACGTTGAAGTATTGTTGATGGGTAAATTATTACACAATGGTAAATTATTACACAACGGCAAATTACTACACAACAGTAAATTATTACATACCGGTAAATTATTTCACAACGGTAAATTATTACACAGCGGTAAATTATTACACAACGGTTCATCAACCAAGAAGGGGCTGGATTTTGTTGATCGGACTTGAATAACCGTTGAAGTATTATTGATGGGCAACGGTTCATTATACTTGACCACGAAGGTAGGTATTGACCACAGAAAACAGTGATCTACGCAGAAGGGGCATCTATTTCACTCCACATTAACAATTTTCCTTCAAAACTTCGTTATTTGCGTTGCTTTTTGCCGTTTTAGTTACTGCTTGTCATCGACTGAATTATTTTAGCAACATTTAACTCGTGATTTAGATAGGTACCTAGTAACGAGTACGGGGTTAGGTACTATCCTACGGAGGGTCTGCGATCTACATAATATGTATAGAATAGTACATATATTATTATATTATATAGACGGGTTATCTATACAGAGAGCTGTGATCTGTAACAGGAGGGTATTCTGTACAAAATAATAAACCGTTGTGCAGGGATTTGCAGCGTTTTATTATGTATATGTATATACAGGTATACCTACTGGGTTCCCTACTGCAGACAATCACCATTTGTTGTGTTAACCACATTTTAAATGTGCATCGCAGTCACGACTTATTTTTGAAGTGTATGTTTGAATTGTACTCATAGAGGTTTCTTTTATAATATAAACCACGATGGAAATTGTGGTAAATTTTGGATGACGTATCGTGAAAATAATGCGTGGGATTCGATGGAGAACGCTGGAGTAAACGTTTGGGAAATGGTGTTCGGTTTGAACTAGAAAGTAATTTGAGCTCGCGAAATAGAAACCACCGTTAACACTCTGATAAATAAATCAGTCTTTATCACAGGTATGACCTGCTGCACCTCACAGTTTGGTTCAAATCTAACGCGGATACGCGTGTACATATGAATGATTCATTTTGGGTGTACGTTTCTCTTTCTCTCTTCAGCAAATGTTTTGGTTATTTCATCACGCGATCCATGTACATATAGTATTCCATAATGTAAACACTATTTCATAGATATTTAAAACCAGTTCAAAAGCGAATTTTTTAGTAGACAAATCCACACAGAGATTTGTATCTTTGATTTTTCAAGCAATGAGCATTCTAATTTCAAACGATACTTGATAAGGTCAGGACACCTTGTCAAGAGTCTCGAAGCCCTTGGCAGCGGACCTGACGGATTTAAATCTACTATTTACAGCAGAGCCATTAGAGCCGCGGCTAACGATGGTTCATAGGGAAGGAATGGGAGGGGAAGCTCATTAAGAAGCTATCCTTCACTGGAAAAGGTCTCCCCGGGTAAACACAAGGGAGTCGGGTGTTGGCGTTGGGCCATATAGAAGTTATACCTACCACGACTGCTACAAGGCCTATTAACAGACCCCGCGCTACTGAATATCAAGTCGTTTTTATTCCGAACTGTCTCACACCATAAGGGCGTAGCTTGTTCCGCTCTACCGTCTGTAAAATTGGGATTAATTCGGTTCGTTCTTCTTCAATGTTTCACTTCGGCTTCCGATAGGGCTTCTGTGGTTTAAATTACAGTACTGGGCCAAGAATGTTTGAATCCGTGAATTGTGAAATAAACGTGGACAATTCAGTCTTTTCTACGAAACCGACGGCCATATTGGAGTCAAACCATATTTTTTGGTCGAATTGTGTCACTTGATAATGTTATTTACGTACTACATTAAGACTGGAAGTTGATTTTGCTTCTCTAATCTACCCATATTATATTAATAAAGTTCGCAATCGTCTGTAGATTGAATTACTAAATTCTTAAAATTCGAAGGTAGGTTATTTTGTTCTTTATTTTCCATGTTTGCTGGCGATTTGTTGTCGATACCATTATCTGTCTCCTTTCTGTTATCGAAGTATTTGCACGTCACGGCAGAGCGAATCATCCGAATTCGATGAGACTTAGGTTATAAATAATATGTCAGAGCCATACTTGAAATCTGCGACCATCGGAATCCCAAAAATCCTACCGTAAAGGATGATTTTGAGGTCGGTGGGGTGTTGCAAAGGGGTGAATTACTCCGCGACTATAGTACAACAATTCGAACTATTGGTAATCCAACCGAGCTGTTAGGGATGATTTGCATTTGGAGCATTTCGGAATTTGATTGGGTATGGATGCGACTTGGGGATGAGACTTTTGGAATTTCCACAATCATTTGGATTTCTTTGTTTTGCCCTTATCCTGTCTCACTCTCTGTTAATCAACCTATAATAACTGCCTATTATACAGGGTCTTCTATCCAATGGATCACCCCCCTAAAATCGCCAAAATGAGGGTAAACGAAAATTTTTTTTTTGAATCTTCATTTTTTTTGCGAGGATTTCAAAAATGAAAAAATTTTGCTGCGCGCAATTGCGCAACTATGCGCAACTGACACCAACTTTCTTATTTCAAATGGGAACCCCCCTTTTTTATTGCAAATTCGGATTCTACGCAAAATTTCATGAACTTTTGACCCCTCAATCGATTTTTTTGACCGCGCGCAACCCATTCAACGAGCATGCAAATTTGTTGAAATACCAAATTGCGCAAAATATGGTGTCATGTAAACCCCAAGTGTGGTACATGAATTTCCATTGCTTTTCAACGCTGATTCACGTGGTGCTGTCAGTTTTGAGATTTAACTCACTTTTTATCGATATTATGCCCATAACCTATGTTATTCGGTGAAATATTACAGTTTTTCCGAAGTACCAACTTTGGCAGTAGATTTATTTTTCCTCACCCTTTCGAAACACGGGCTTGGAACCGGCTTTGGCGGGTTTAAAAACAAATCTACTGCCAAAGTTGGTACTTCGGAAAAACTGTAATATTTCACCGAATAACATAGGTTATGGGCATAATATCGATAAAAAGTGAGTTAAATCTCAAAACTGACAGCACCACGTGAATCAGCGTTGAAAAGCAATGGAAATTCATGTACCACACTTGGGGTTTACATGACACCATATTTTGCGCAATTTGGTATTTCAACAAATTTGCATGCTCGTTGAATGGGTTGCGCGCGGTCAAAAAAATCGATTGAGGGGTCAAAAGTTCATGAAATTTTGCGTAGAATCCGAATTTGCAATAAAAAAGGGGGGTTCCCATTTGAAATAAGAAAGTTGGTGTCAGTTGCGCATAGTTGCGCAATTGCGCGCAGCAAAATTTTTTCATTTTTGAAATCCTCGCAAAAAAAATGAAGAAAAAAATGAAAAAAAAAAATTTCGTTTACCCTCATTTTGGCGATTTTAGGGGGGTGATCCATTGGATAGAAGACACCCTGTATAACTGTATTATATACAATGCACCCTAGTTATACAAATGATTGGGAGTTGCCCAATGTACTTTCATCCTGATTGAAATGTTATTGACCGTCTAATTAAGTCGTTTTTCTAAATGAGCCAACTAGGTCTGTTGAACGTGTATCGATTGTCTAACATCTGAAAAGTTGAGCCGAAATAAAAAATTATATGTTTTGATACGGCGGTAGAGCGACATAAGCCTATAACTAGGTCTTTAGAGGGACACGCACAGCAAGTTGTTTGTCAATTATTCGTTGAGCAGAGTAAACAAAACGCTTATTTCACTAGGAACGTGCGCCTTGTAAATTGCTGCGAAGTTTCGCTGCATCGGCGATGAAAGTGATCTGGTAGTCGCAAATAAGTGGACGTGACTAACGACGGGTAATGGGGCATTGGCTAGGTCGACAACTAACGCAAGAAAAGAAATAATTCGGGGGTTTACTGTGAAGGATTCGCATGGTTAATGGGAAATAGTTGTGGTGCGTCATCCATTTCCTAGACAACATCCGCCCCCCCCCCCCCCCCCGTACTTGTGAATTATGAACATCGGCAACGTAAGAATTTCCCGTGGGGACCCGACGGGTTCGAAAGGGTTAATCAATCTTCGGAACCGATTATTTAAAATCACATGGTTTGCGAAGGGTCGGGCGTCGTCCGCACATCAGCTATTCTCGCTAACACAATAGTAGTTAAGTGAATAACTTGGAGTGGTCACCCGAGATCGGTTTTATACCACAAATCGCTGTTTGCGAAGCAGTCAGGACTCGAAACAAGCCATTTACTTCTGAGTTATTGATTCGTTCCTGAATGAAGGTTTAAGGTGGTATAGTAACCAGTTCATGAAACTTGTGTATCTTGGGCATCGAAGTAACCTTAATTTTAGTCTTTAGTTTTTAATAAACTTTTAATTATAGGTAACTTTTTCTACCACTTGATTTACCTTTTTATGTAATGGAGTTGGTATTTTTAGTTTATATTTTCAATAATGAACCTTCGGAAACATGCGTGAAAAAAACCCAAAAATTGATGGTATGCTTTTCAAGGTACCTACCTACTTAGAATCCGAAAATGAAATGAATAATTTTTAAAACGCCTTAGCTCGAAAACTGTCAATAGAAAGGTGTAGGTAATGGTTTTTAAGACGTTTTTAAATTGACTCCTTGGATTTAAAGACTTATTTAAATTGATTAGGGTTTTTAGAGAGCACCCGGTGCATTGACCCGTTCGATCACAGTAAGGCCCTGAAGTTTGAACCGAAAGGCTTCATCAACATGAGTGTGTATCATACGGTATAGTCAACTCCAGCCCAGATATTATAATTGCTAGGGAAAAGCTGATTATAATCACGCATATGGCTTTATGAAATCTAGTTGGTTGTTCCGTTATATACCTAATTTCAATGCATATTTTTATGTAACTGTAATTTCCGAACGTTGCAGAGATCATAGGTACTTTCGACTCTGGTGGCGTTTTTGTCGTGTCCCGTGTGTGTGTGTGTGTGTGTGTGTGTGTGTGCGTGGTTAGGTAGGTATCCACCGCGAAAACGACCCTACTAATTACGGTCATACGCTAATAGGAATTCAGTGATCTGCGCAGATGGAAGGGATATCTATACTGGAAAAAATAAACCGTTGTGTAATAGGTTGCAGCGAACTAAATCACTCGCGACGAAATCGTGGAAACCCATTTCAAAGAAAAACGGAGTTATTGAAAAATAGTCTATTTCCACTAATACACGAAAAACGCAAAAAACACTGTTATACCGGTTTCGGTGATCAAACCATCGTCAGTAACACACAATAACCTATTGTTTGTGTGTGTGTAACCAAGTTATTGTGTGTTACTGACGATGGTTTGATCACCGAAACCGGTATAACAGTGTTTTTTGCGTTTTTCGTGTATTAGTGGAAATAGACTATTTTTCAATAACTCCGTTTTTCTTTGAGTTTGCAGCGTTTTTCATAGAGTGTATCTGAATGTATCAAAGTCAATGCCGTAGACCGAGAACTTTTAATGGGAGAGTAGATAAGACAGACTTCTAACGGGGTGAGAAACGCCTGCCATGGTGTCACTTTACAGACTAGAATTCATTCTTTCTGTGAATCCGAAAAGATTGATATGATTCTGATTTTTATAATTTTAACAAACCACTTCAAGCATAATTTCACCAGCCTTTTGCGACAACAAGGACCAGAAAATCATCTTGAACGTGAAATTTACACATTTCACTTTACTAGGCAACAGCAGTGTCAAATAACAAAATAGAGAGTTCCTAAAGACTAAAGTCGGGAAGATGTGTTCGGATTTATCTCAACTGCGCATGCTCGTCGCCCAAGTTCAAACTTATTTCCTTAAGTTCGACTTATTCGGCCTTATACATAAGGCGCGTTATCTCCCAGGGCACAAACTTTAGGAATCGTCTTTAACCTTACTCAGGGGTAACAGTGCACAGCTTTTTGCCGCGTTTTGTCGTTTTTTTTTTAACGCGTCATGTGTCATCGGTCCTCGCCATCGCCAGCGTCTTTCAAAGTTACTCCAAACCTAGGGAAAATGGACCCTGTAGCTCCAGTCGACGCATCGCTCGAGGATTTTGATGTTCAAAATACACCTCAAAAGCACTTATAATATCGTCATCCGACAACAGTCCTTGTCCGCTGAGGTAGAGGCGAAAAAGATTTTCAAGTTCTTCCATGATGAACTTGAAATAAAATAGAATAAACTAAAAATGAAATGGAAACGGAACGACCAGGAAAGAAAGGCAGCTGAAGCTGAATGGATTTCGCGTTGTGCTAAGTTAAGTGGCGTTACTTTTTAATTCACTCCTACCCCCACCACTTCTGTCAAACCGGACTTATTGGTTAGCATCCAAAGTTAGCATCTTAGCTGCTCGCCTTAGATGTGGCCAAAAGATATGGCCGTTCCCTAATG
Source organism: Leptopterna dolabrata (assembly GCA_954871275.1). Classification (NCBI taxonomy): domain Eukaryota; kingdom Metazoa; phylum Arthropoda; class Insecta; order Hemiptera; family Miridae; genus Leptopterna; species Leptopterna dolabrata. The sequence continues at coordinate 10,458,389 of OX940975.1, read as the reverse complement.
AACACTTATCTCTTAGGAACTCTCTAGAAGGTTCTGTGAAACGGATTTGTCATTTGATACATCGTACTCTCCGAGTCGTAGGTAGGAAGGCAATTTCGAATGTTGGTAACTTCACGGTTGGGACCAACTGTTGGTAGGTAGTTAGGTATAACTGGTTTTTAGGTACCTGGTTTTGGTTTTTAGTAACCAAAAACCAAAAGGTTATTGGAAGTTTCATGAATCCTTCGGTCGACCAAGTTCCAAACTACCCTTTAAATCACGAAGTATTGCTTTACGACAACGTTTTGCAGCAAACTGCAACTGCAGACTTGAGTAGGTACAATCGGATTTTGACGCATTTCGTGTGCGACCAACTGGGAAGTAACCCGCACCCCTCCTAAATATTTGATTTCTCAATAATTATTGTCATGACCTTTCAAAGATCTTGCTTAGTAAACATTGACTTACACAACTCATAAACTTTTGAGCAGAGTTTGAAGTATTTTGTGTGTGTGTTTGTGCTCTTCATATTTTAGTTGTCCAACTTTGTTTATTCATCCGGATATTCTTAATAATTTCCTGCTAGTATTCATTGATGTGATTGATGGGTTACGTTCCCATCATACAGAGCCTGTAGAGCCTACAAAACCTCGGCAGGTACCATCTTGATCCGGTGTGTTTCACCAAGGTGAACGACGCTACACCTGACGGGGGGAAACCCTAATAAAAATAATATTATTGTGCACCTTGTATCAATTTGAGCTGGCGACAGCTCTTTGTTTCCAATATCAGTCTGGTAACGCAGTGTTTTTCGTTATTTTGCAATGCGAGGGACCAAGGCGTAAGCTGCAAAGGAGATATTATTCAGTTGACTCACCAGTTGGTTTTGGTATGCGGTTACGGCGGTGAATATAGCTTCTGGGTAAACGAACGTTTTGTACATCTCTTGCTCCAGATCTGAGATCGGGGCCGAGCTCGAGGACTCCCTCCATTTCACCAGATGTATTCTCGGTTGGTATTTGTGCATAGAATTTAAAACGAGCTGCAACAAAAATAATATGTCGTTGAGTTCTACATAATTGACAGTATAATATAGCATTTTCAACCCTAAATAAACCATTTTCACACCAAGCGCAACATTTTTCAAACCAAAGAAAACATTTTTCAAACCAAATAAAACATTTTTCAAAGCAAAATAAACATTTTTCAAAGAAAATGCAACATTTTTCAAATTTATTTAACTATTTTTCAAAGTTAAATAAACAGGTTATAAACATTTTTCACAAACGTCATTAATCATTCAGAAAAACATCACAGCGTTGTAAGGATAAGAAAAAAAAAATGCTCCAAATTATTACACAGCGGTTTATTATTGACCTGTATAGATGCCCCTTCTGCGTAGATCACTGATTTCTGTGGTCAATACCCTCGAGCTGCCCCCAGGAAAGCCCTAAATTGAGTACTGAAGCCGGCCCGGAAGTTAAAGTTTAATTCAAATGCGCGGGATTCAGTCATTAATTAATTATCTGCAGTTATTCATGAAGCATAGGGTAAATAATAAACCATTGTGTTCCCTGAATAGATGCCCTTTCTGCGTAGGAAGTATAATGAACCGTTGTGTAATAATTTACCCAATAATACATCAACGTTTGCTCAAGTTGCAAAAGTACCTACCTACAAAACCCAAAAGATCCATCATTTTAAGAATGAAATAATATCACAAAACAACCAACTCGACTTCATAGAGCCATCCGTGATTATAATCAGTGCTAGTGATGATATCCCGGCCGGATTTATACCGTTTGATTCACGATCGTGTTGACGAAGCTTTTTGGTGCACACGAACGGCTGGACGTACAGTGCTCCGGGTGGTCTCAAAAAATTGTTTAGCTCAAGACAAATTTAATAACGTAAAAAAACCATACCCTTCTATCGGAAGTTTTCGAGCTACGGCGTTCTGAAAATTTCAACCCCTATTTTTCACCCCTTAGAGATGACTGACAGTAACGCCGAGCTTCGAGGACCATCTAGACCCCAAACGGGACATACAAACCAAATTTCATTAATTTTGGTTCATGGTAATTAAGAAAAGCGCAAGTACGTCTTACGGCGAGTGGACAGCAATTTTTTTTATTCGATTTTTGGATTCTACGTACCTTGAAACGTAAACCATCAAATTTTGAGTTGGGGGGGGTAATTTTTTTCCATGCTGGGTTCCAAAGTTCCAAAATTATTGATAATAATAAACCAAAAAAAGTAGTAAAAACGCCAAAAGCAGAGTAAACATAAATATAATTAGTAAAGAGGTTCCCCAGCTGCTGTGGCCAGGAGGTTCACATAACGTAACATGGTTGTTGTATAAATAGTGTAACACCTCATCTGTTGTATCGTACCAACACCTCTTCTGATTGCCCGCTCGATTTCATCCGCCCCTGGAACCCCGAGGATTCCCCTGAGTACGGATTCAGTAATTTTCAGCCGCGGATAGATACTAATATTAACCGAGCACTCAACGAACTTTTTTCTCCCCCTGAGCTATAATATTATTATGACTGAATTTCCTAATGTTTACTTTGTTTTGGAAAGTGTTTAAATAGGTACCTAGATTTGAAAAATGTTTATTTTGCTTTGAAAAATGTTGTCTTTGCTTTGGAAAATGTTTTATTTGGTTTCAAAAATGTTCCATTTGGTTTGAAAACTGTTTATTTAGCCTAGAAAATGCAACCTTTACTATGCAGAGTGTCATGCAAGTAAATCACAATACTCAGAGGAGTGGAAATAGACCAAAAATGTAGGTGAACCGCACCTTTCAATCTCAGTCCCTTCCAGAGATATGCCGTTTTACAGGCTTTATCGAGACGATTTAAAATTTAAAGGTTTATTGGCGACATTTTTGGTCTAGTTCCACCCCCGAGTATTATCATTTACATGCAAGACACCTTGTATGATATCTAATACATCAGTTTACATAAGAAAGGTCGAGGTGTCGATGCGCATTATCAGCATTTTTCTCTGCATGTTTTTTATTCGCACATCACGAATTTTGTGTGATGAGGAAGTGGGAAACAGCCTCATAATTGTAATGGAATGCTACCGTGAAGTTGCGAATTGAATGAAACTACGCGAATGCGTCCAGTGTTGCACAGTTTGAAATCTTAGAATCGTGAACATTTGACCTAGGGGTCGTGGTTTGGAAACTGTCTTATTGCAGTTAATTAAACCAGTTTGTCCTGTCTAGAAAGGTGCTTTGAATGCTGATTTTGATTTTGTCGAAGACAAACTGTGGAGAAAAAAACAAAAAACACATTTTGCAACTTTCGAAGGGGGATACAGCGTTTTCGATCACCGAAAACCTTCTTAAAATGGGCAGAATATAGCAAACAAGATGCCCCGTTCTGAATGAAGCATGAGACATTTTCTCTAGAAAAGTTCAGCTAAAAATCTGAGATCACTAGAACTTTATAGGAGTTGTGAGTGTCCAGGGCAGTACGACTCGCAGGCTATGAGATCACCGAAATTAATTATTAAAATAGTTAAATCATTTCACGTCGGTATCATTCATCATACATTCTACATAATCTTAAATCGCCAACAGCGGCTCGGTAGTTACGTGGGAGGAGAAAGGGACAACTGCGAAATTGTAATGCATTCATTATCTATATCTACCTACCGTCCGATTGGAATGAAATGCGTAGAATATGTTTGGGACAGCTCAATTTGTAGTTTTAGATCGTTAGAATATCATGAGAATCCGCCAGACCAGATTGGTTTCAATGGTGACTGTGGATGGGACAGGAAATGACAAGGCCTTTGTCATTGCTGTTAACCTAATTTGTTTGATCTCACTTGAATGAAAAGTATTAGCTAGACGAGTTCACCAAGAAAGCGTTCATGGCCAAATCAGTTCATCTCGAAATCTAAGTGTATTTAGATACCTACGAACTCAATAATGTAATATAGTTATAACCATCTTGAAGATCCGAGTTCGTGAAACTACGGGAATAAGTTAGTGGTAGGTATAGGCTTGTTGCAAGAAATTCCAAGGTCCATTAAAGACCACTAATCAGTGATATAATAGTAATTTATTGTAATAGAATTTCTGAACGATAGTGCGGTTTCGGAACATACTTCGAAGGTAGTGTGAAATACAGAGCACCTAGTGCATCAAAGGAAGGTGCGAAACACGGCGTTTTACAGCTGAATAATTTCCATTGTATTAGTTTCCAAGCCGCACATCATTTCCATTTACAGTTCCGTCTACTACAGTCCACGGAGCTCTTTAATGTTATAGCACTGGGCCGTCGGGTGGTCGAGATGATGCATAATGCAACGCCCGTAACAGTAAGATAATTGAGCGTATTATCAGGTATCTGATACCTTTTTATTCCTCTCGAAGAGTCCGGGTTGTAGTACTCGGAAGAAATAAAACGCTGAATAACTGGAGTTGTTTAAAGATGATGACGTGAATTAACACGAAACGCTATTCATTTACGGGAAGACACGATTGTACCCATTGATCAGGCAGGACAACATTCTCGTAGCCAAGGTTCAAGTATCGTTTGGAATTACACATGAACATGATACATATTACATAATACGTATCTCAGTATACCTCTCATACGTATAGAAAAAACATCAAGTGCGAGGTATCACGCAACGTTCCTTTCCCACATTCATGGGCGCTCTGGTCCGTGTCGATGAGGAGTAGTCATCTGTAGTTTATTTATTTTATTTTTTATTTTTTAAATATTGATTTTAAGTAGGTACTAGGTGGTACGCGAGTTATGTGTGACTGTACATAAAATAAGGGAATTTATGCGCTTTGTTCTTTGAAATTCATGGAACTTCGATCATCTACATGAAAACTTTTGTGGAGAAAGATAAAATGTGCAACATCTGGCGATTTTTAGCCCAGTTCTTGGTACTATCCACGGATATTTTCCTATCCTCGAGGCGTATCCAAGATGGTGAGAACCGTGCGGATACGCTCTCACACTCCTCTCTTCACCCATCCACACTATCTCAACCTCACCTCTTTAACCTTACCTTCCCAAACACCTCAAACCTACCACTCACCTCAGGGCATGTGATCTTCCCGTAAAAATGTTCAGTGTGAGCTGAAATTTAGAGGGAATGTGGGGTCGAGCCATGTAATCCATATAGCTTAGGTACTCGAGGGAAAATGTTTCATCTTGTAGCCAAGGTCAGGTGTCGTCCACACCTGACCTTGGCATGCATTTGTGTACCTATGAAAATTGTTAATACGGTAATTTTTAATTTGTGTGTGTATGTGAGACATGAACATGCATTTATGTACGTATGAAAATTGGTAGTACACTGGTATGAATTCAGTAAGCTCCTAAACAAAAAACGCTGCAAATCCCTGCACAACGGTTTATTATTTTGTATAGAATACCCTTCTGTTACAGATCACAGCTCTATGTATAGATAACCCGTCTATATAATATAATATGTACTATTCTATTATATACATATTATGTAGATCGCAGACCCTCCGTAGGTTAGTACCTAACCCCGTACTCGTTACTAGGTACCTAACCTAAATCACGAGTTAAATGTTGCTAAAATAATTCTGCCGATGACAAACAGTACCTAACAAAAAGAAACACACAGTATGAAGTTCTGAAAAGAAATTGTTGATGAGGAGTGAAAAAAGTTGCAAAAGTACCTACCAACAAACTCCAGCCCCTTCTACGTAGATGGTATAATGAACCGTTGTGTAATAATTTACCGTTGTGTAATAATTTACCGTAGTAATAATTTACCCATCAAAAATACTTCAACGTTTGTTCAAGTTTCACTACCTACCAACAAACTCCAAAAGAGCCATCATTTTTCAAATTAAATAATATCACAGAACAACCAACTCGACTTCATACTCCGCCAATCTAATCAGGTGATCCCTACCAATGATTGGCCGTATTCACAAATTCCTATTGTGGGCGCGTCTCTGGTTACGAGATTTGGTTTGAGTTGTATACAATTTCATTCACACTGGAGTCGAAAATGCCTGTCGGTGCAAACTTCGGGGCCTTACTGTGAACGAACGGCTGGACGTACGATGCTCCGGATGGTCTTAAAAAACTCGCAAGTTCAAGAACTATTTAAAACCGTAAAAATATTTACGTAAAAAAATGGTATAGGCGTTTTGAAAATTTCAACCCCTATTTTGAACCCCTTAGAGATGACTCACAGTAACGTCGAGCTTCGAGGACCAACTAGACGCCGAACGGAACCTATAACCCGAATTTCATCAATTTTTTTTCATGCTAAGAAAAGTGGCCCGTACGGCGTACGGCGGACAGACAGAAATATTTTTATTGCAGTTTTGGATTCTACATACCTTGAAACGTAAACCATCAAATTTTGAGGGGGGGTAAGAATTTTTTTTTTTCATGCTCGATTCCAATGGTTCATTATTGAAAATAATAAACCAAAAGAAACGAAAAACGCTGCAAATTATTACACAACGGTTTATAACTTACCCTTCTGTTTAGATCACTGTTTTCTGTGGTCATTACTTAGCCTCCCCCCTCCCCCCCGGAAAGTCAAAAAAAAATTGAGTATTGGAGCAAGCCGGGGAATGACAGTATTACAGAAATATTTGGTAGATTCAACTATCATTGATTATATTTGTTGTTATTCATGAAGCATAACGTTTGTTCAAGCTATAGAAGTACCTACCGACAAAATCCAAAATAATCATAATTCTTCGACTGAAATAATATTCAAGGAACAACCATCTCAGTTTCATTCAGCCGTGCATGACTGGCGTATAAATGTTGAATTTAGGGGGGGGGGGGGGGGGGGAGTTGATCAACAAAATTTTGCTGGGCGAATACATAGGTGTGTTATTTACAGAATAATAAATAAAATTGCTCAACATTTTAGATTCGATGAAAACGTATTTTATCTACAAGTAAAATGACACGTGGCAGGGAATCTAATTGGAAGTGTTGTTGAGTGATAAAATAGTGTAGCGATCGCATAAAGTCGTATTTATGTTCGAGTGTGTGCCCCCCTCCAGTCTCGTAAAACATCTCATGTATAGACAAAAAGAGTTGGCATCTGTCTCCTGAAAAAAAAAGATACCGAGAAAAAGGGAAAAAAGAAATGGACTGAAATATGTATGCGCCTCCGCTCGGGGGCTCAATCGAAGTGTTGCCGAACATAAAATTTTAGTGCTTTCCCATATGTATGACTTGTGGATGTACCCAAGTGGGTCCGAGCATCAAATACCGTTTCCCCAGCTGTAACCCCCCCCCCCCTCACTACCCCTTCGCCCAACCTTGTTTTATGTCGAGAAGCCAACGAGTGAGACGTTACATCTGAAGCCAAGGTAGCGTTTTGGGAGGGGGGGGGGGGGGGGGGATGTGTTTCCCTGGACGTGGAATTCAATTTTCCCTCTCCGTCTCTTCACAAGTTACAAGGAAAAGCGGGAGAAATTCCTCACGGAAAAGAGCCGTCTCGGAAGGTGTAACGGCTCTCGGGGGCCGTTTTCCCAGTTCGATTCCCGTTTATCAATCACCAACTCTGCATCGCGCAATCATACAAAGTGGATTTACGGATGATCCCAGCAACCGAAAAACTCCGGTTACCACTGACCGACTGTTATGATGCCTCGGAAGAGATTTTAACGGTCAACCGTTTTGCTTTATTGGATTGGTCAAGAGTTGGGATTTTAATCCTGTACACGTTTTTCCGATACCTGCCGGAATTTTTAAAAATAATGTTGTGGTTTGTATCCAGATGAGACGGGAATATGAGGTTAGGACATGCCCAGTGGATATACCAGTCTGGGGATCTTTTAGTGCCCCAGTGGATATACCAGTCTGGGGATCTTTTAGGTGAAGAGTGAGGCACGGAGAGAGAGAGATAAGACAGAGTCTTAAGGAGAGCGTAGAATGCCTTGGAAGGCGCAGGAGGCGAGTTTTTATATCCTGGGGGCTATGCTCCCTCCATCCTCCACTCTTGTGGAGGATGGTGGGGGTCCCTTCCCACTCGGCCCTTCCAGCTCTCTCGAGCTGCCTGCCCACGTCTACCAATTCATTCAGATGTTTATTTGCGAAATCTTTACATACAAGGAGTGATATCACGACAAATAAGTTTTGGTTTATTATTTTCAATAATGAACCATTGGAATCGAGCATGAAAAAAAAAATTCTTACCCCCCCTCAAAATTTGATGGTTTACGTTTCAAGATATGTAGAATCCAAAACTGCAATAAAAATATTTCTGTCTGTCCGCCGTACGCCGTACGCCGTACGCCGTACGGGCCACTTTTCTTAGTTACCATGAAAAAAAATTGATGAAATTCGGGTTATAGGTACCGTTCGGCGTCTAGTTGGTCCTCGAAGCTCGACGTTACTGTGAGTCATCTCTAAGGGGTTCAAAATAGGGGTTGAAATTTTCAAAACGCCTATACCATTTTTTTACGTAAATATTTTTACGGTTTTAAATAGTTCTTGAACTTGCGAGTTTTTTAAGACCATCCGGAGCATCGTACGTCCAGCCGTTCGTTCACAGTAAGGCCCCGAAGTTTGCACCGACAGGCATTTTCGACTCCAGTGTGAATGAAATTGTATACAATCCAAACCAAATCTCGTAACCAGAGACGCGCCCACAATAGGAATTTGTGAATACGGCCAATCATTGGTAGGGATCACCTGATTATATTGGCGGAGTATGAAGTCGAGTTGGTTGTTCTGTGATATTATTTAATTTGAAAAATGATGGCTCTATTGGAGTTTGTTGGTAGGTAGTGAAACTTGAACAAACGTTGAAGTATTATTGATGGGTAAATTATTACTACGGTAAATCATTACTCAACGGTAAATTATTACACAACGGTTCATTATACCATCTACGTAGAAGGGGCTGGAGTTTGTTGGTAGGTACTTTTGCAACTTTTTTCACTCCTCATCAACAATTTCTTTTCAGAACTTCATTATGTGTGTTTCTTTTTGTTAGGTACTGTTTGTCATCAGCAGAATTATTTTAGCAACATTTAACTCGTGATTTAGGTAGGTAACTAGTAACGAGTACGGGGTTAGGTACTAACCTACGGAGTGTCTGCGATCTACATAATATGCATATAATAGAATAGTACATATCATATTATATAGACGGGTTATCTATACATAGAGCTGTGATCTGTAACAGAAGGGTATTCTATACAAAATAATAAACCGTTGTGCAGGGATTTGCAGCGTTTTCTTTTTCATTTTGGTCCGGACCCTGTAGATTACTTGGCTCCAATTATGCCAATAACACCCGTAAACTATCGCTACTGTTCATAGGAAGAATAGGTTTAGGTACCTGCATTCGGAATTTTACAAACGTACGAATTATTTAAGCTCATGTTCATTTTGAAGAGTAGGTTGTAGTTGTAGAGCATTAAGAAAAATACGTTTGCGCATGCGCAGACGAAGAATTACATTAGGAATATGATGAAATTCATATGGGGCTGTCAGGGATACGTTCTACATTTCAGCCCTCTTCGACCATTATCGGGTAGTTAAGGGGGGTGATAAAATTCGGAATTTGATGGTATTCAAGTGGGACCATGAGGACACTACAACCCTCAGGTGAGTTCTACATTTCATCCCTCTTCGATCATTTTCGGGTAGTTAGGGCGTAAGTGGAGAATATAAATCCGCGCATTTGCGCATGCGAAGACGGGGATTACATTCGGTGTCTGATGGAATTCATGTGGGACCATGAGGACACTATAACCCTCAGATACTTTCAACATTTCATCCCTCTTCGATCATTTTCGGGTAGTTAGGGCGTAACTGGAGAATATAAATCCGCACATTTGCGCATGCGAAGGCGGGGATTACAATGGGTGTCTGATGGAATTCATGTGGGACCATGAGGACACTATAACCCTCAGATACTTTCTACATTTCATCCCTCTTCGATCATTCTTGGGTAGTTAGGGCGTAAGTGGATGATATAAATCTGCACATTTGCGCATGCGAAGACGGAGATTACATTCGGTGTCTGATGGAATTCATGTGGGACCATGAGGACACTATAACCCTCAGATACGTTCTACATTTCATCCCTCTTCGATCATTTTCGGGTAGTTAGGGCGTAAGTGGATGATATAAATCCGCACATTTGCGCATGCGAAGACAGATTTTACATTCGGTGTCTGATGGAATTCATGTGGGACCATGAGGACACTATAAGCCTCACATACGTTCTACATTTCATCCCTCTTCGATCATTTTCGGGTAGTTAGGGCGTAAGTGGACGATATAAATCCGAACATTTGCGCATGCGAAGACGGAGATCACATTCGGTGTCTGATAAAATTGATGTGGGACCATGAGGACACTATAACCCTCAGATACGTTCTACATTTCATCCCTCTTCGATCATTTTCGGGTAGTTAGGGCGTAACTGGAGAATATAAATCCGCACATTTGCGCATGCGAAGGCGGAGATTACATTCGAAGTCTGATGGAATTCATGTGGGAGCATGAGGGAAGACCTTCATATGTGATATAAAATAGCTTATTCAAAAGCGATATTTCACCAAAAAATGAAGAATATAACTATAAATATCAAATTTAATATAAAACCAAAAACATTAAAAATCCTCAATTGTATACCGACACTGTAGCCCTCACATACGTTCTACATTTCAGCCGTCTTCGATCATTTTCGGATAGTTAGGGCGTAAGTGGAGTGCTTCACACAGACGGTGACGTAAAATCGAACATCCAACACCTTCGCTTTGACGTCATCGTTCGAGTCCCTCCTGGATCCGAACACTGTGTGTCGTAGAGGACATCTTTAAAAGTTGAAGAACAACTCCTCAGTGTGATTATAGTAATTGAAGAATTGGAGTACATAGTATTAGAGAACATGTACAAATAATTGAGCTTCAATGGACTCGATCACATCCTCCACAAGATAGCATAACTTTTTCATAGCTTGGGGGGTGCTGAAGGAAGAGTGAAATATTCATTTTGTAGTTCATTGTTTTGAGATTTTTATTCATGATAATGATTACTCATCATGAAATGGGACACCTTGCTGAGTGTGTGAAGGAGGTTTGAGAGTATCTGTATTTTACCTATCTGTAAACACCAGCATCGGTGTGCTTACCTATTCTCAGCTCGCAGGATTCCCAGGCCTTCAACCATCGTGAATTTACGAGTGTTTAATGAAGCCCCATCCGCCGCCGTCGTTTAATTTTCAACCGAGTCATAGTCCGTTGATTGCCTTAATCATTTTAACAACAATAACGATAAATAACTCATCAACCGATAAAAGGGGGAAAAGCCGCTCCAGTAGCGCCAGTATCATGAAATTTATGCGTAGGTATTTTTACTTGGAGATTGAGAAAAACATTCAATTAGTGCTGAAAGCTTGTCCTTGATACAAAATACGTCATCGTGGGAAGTTCAACAGACTTGATCCCCTCTAAAAACCTCTGCTGACTATCATCATTTCCATACCGCGTGGGAGTGAGAGACGTATATATATATCTACAGTAGTGGGGTTCGAATGACGTCATTACAACAGTTTTTTTTTAAATGAACTAAACGGCTTACTTATACAACAGAGGAAAGAAAAGGAGAAAGAGAAAAAAATAACATCATAGTTTAACCTTGCATAAAACAAAGAGGAGAATTCTCTTATCATGTAACAATATGGGCTAAATGCCCGCGTTATGGGATGAGAAGCTGAGGCGGCTCCCACTCGGCGACATAAGTGCCCATAATATTATTAAAGTCGGCAATTAAATTTTAATAATCATAAGGTCATTTTCCTTGCAATACACTAAGAAAGTGCTTCTTTAAATATACCGACATCTTTTTATTTTTTACACGGTCATCAAAAAGCCTAGTTTTCAGTTCTGTTGGTAGACTGTTAAACACAGGTACAGCAGCAACATCGAAAAAATTATGAGTTAGGGTACTAGAAACCTGAGAATAAGCCAAATTACTAATATTCTTAAATCTTGTTGGAATGGAATGGGATTGAGATAACAGTTTTCCTTCCCTTAACAAAAATTTTACAAAATAATGCAAAACCTGTCGTTATGTGGAACGGCAGGATCTGAAATTTCTTGAATAGCGCTCTGTAATTCGTTTTTTCATGATTATTTTTGTAGTAGTTTTTTGTGCAGAGATAACCGGAGGTAAAGCTGTCTGTTACGCACTTCCCCAAATGGGGAGACAATATGTCAAGACAGAGGAGGAGAAGTTTCAAACTCAAAGTTCACCCATTTCCATATTTTTGTGATGCCCCATGTGTATTACTGCACCTTTCTGGACAGCTCGCCGTGAAATCCTTTTGAAGAGTGACGAAAATGATGCGTTCCACTACGTCTTGGTCAGGATACGTCCTCGCTGGTGAGAGGGAAGTTGTGTGATCTGGATATCACACGACTCGTCGTCAAGATGTGAGCCACTGTTTACTCGATGCGATCCTGTTGTCCTGTTGAGGCCTCGCTTTCGATAGAAATTACAACTCTAAATTGATTTGTGTCTCATCACCACGGCTAAAGGGCTGAGCCGTTTAGAATACCGTTCTTTTTGATAGATGGTCAGCGCGAACCCGACTCGTCCCGTCCTTCGCAACGATACCTGGATTTTACCTACGTCCGGAACGAAGAAAATGTTGAACTTTTGGCGTCAAACGATTGTGAAGCGGTCTGCTGGAAGGAACATGACGCATGTAATCCAACGACACCAAAACGATTCTTGTGGGCCTTGTAGAGCGGTTTTTATAACTTGAAATAATAATTACCGTCAATTCCACGTTGAATTCCTCTCAACTTCTTTTGCATTCTTTTTTCTTCTTTTTTTTAAAACAAAAAACGCGAGTGCTGATATAATATTCGGAGACAGAAAAGCCGACAGTTGCTCTGTTACACTGCTTGGTCTGAGGATGAGACATCTTGGAATGCGTTCATGCATCGGAAAAAACACTTGGAAGGAGAGTGTTTTTACTGAGATGCCTCTCGTCTGCTTTGTCATCGAGAACATGCCCACTTTGGCCTATTTGAGTTGCGTCTGAATATTATGGGATCCTGCTATGGGGGAACCGTAGCTGCGCCGTACCGGTTGTTCGATTACAAAAAGCAGCCATCCGCGTAGTGAAATCTCTTCTGATACATATATTGCGAATCATTTTGGGTCTTGGACTGTTGAAGCTACCTGCCCAGTTCAACCTGGTGATATCCGATATGATGGCATACTCCAAAATATGTTAGTGTACTGCGGCATAGACTTTGTGGTTCAGCGTAGAAGTCCCGGCTTCATGCGGGTAAAAACTTTTCAGTCATATTTCAGAACATGTCAAGTCCCTTCCACAAACATGTAAAAGGAGAATAATAATATATATAATTCCTGATCACCTTATAATATGCTCCCTGTGTTATGGAGTTGAAGAAATGACAACTGACATGTTGGTATACTAATACACCCCCTCCCCCCACTCCGAAAAACAACGCTGTTGTAGAAATTTACCCGCCAACGAAACCTCCTCAGTCGCAAAAAGGATTGATATCCATTTTGCCCGCCGAAGTAGCATGCTCGGTGCTTCGCACCTCGCTCTTTTCCCCTTCTGTTGGATATGAATATAGAAACTTGTTCCTTCCCCCAAAACTTGAAATTTGTTTCAACGCTGTTTGGCGGAGGGATTTTCACCTTGGGGGCAAAGAGCTGCTGCCGTTGGGGGAGGGGGGGGGGATATTAAATATTTTTGCATTGGTGAAGTAAACGTTTTTTCCCAGCGGGTACCTAAAAAATTTCTCAGTAGGTACTTACTTACTCTGTAATACCTACTTAGTACCTACTCAGTAGTCATACTCATTACCTACTCTGTACCTATCCATTTTTTCCCAGTACCTAAAAAAATAGCTCAGTAGGTATGTACCTACTTACCTAAAAAAATTCAAAATGGGGTGAGGAGGAGGCGAAATGCACAAAAGGCACTTCCTTGGAGCATAGCGAATGTGTTGGCAAAATGTGGGTTCTTATAACCCCTCTTACCTGCTCCTCCCCCACCCACCACACACATACACACGAATGGCAGGGGGGACAAATAGCACGAAAGGCACTTCCTTGGAACATTACGAAAGTGAGTGCCATAATGGTAACATCGGTGGAGGGGGCCGAATTGCACTTCCTTGAAGCATAACGAATGTGTGTAGCCTGTGTAGGCTGTAGCCTTGTCAGAGCATAGGAAGAGCAAGGAGTAGAAGTAGAAAAACTTGAAAAGTTTGAAAAATAGCAATTTTCTAACTTCCATTAACTCCGGCACCTGATTGTCCCGAGGGTTGAAATTTGGTACACGTCCTCAGGGGCCTCTCGAGAATGGGTGTACGAAAAATGAACACCGAAGACCCCAAGGGGGCTGAGGTGTAGAGAGGGTTTCTACTTCAGTCTACAGCCTCACAGACATAACGGATCGAGCTGAAATATTCCATGCACGTTAGTTGTGCTCCAAGAAAGTGCCTTTTGCGCATTTTGTCTCCCCTCCCCCTCCTCATTTTGAAAATTTTTAGGTAATTAGGTACGTACCTACTGAGAAAAAATGTTCAGTTAGGTACTGGGGAAGAAAATGTTTACTTCACCAATCAATGCAAAAAGATGTGACACCCCCCTCCAACCATCACCCTGTTGTAAAAATTTGCCTGCCAAAAAAAGTAAGTAGGGACTGAGTAGTTACTAAGTAGGATAGTACTGAGCAACTGTTTCTAGTACTACTTGCTTCTCTCGCTTGCTTCACATCCAACTGAGAGTACGGATCACAGGACGCTCATCAGCCGCAAAAAGAAGTGGCGGAAGAATAGAAACCTGTTTCTATACGCATATCCAAGAGCGAGTGCGAAGTAGCTGATAGTTAGTACAAATATCCACCGCCTGTTCTATAAAATAAATCAATATAGTATCAGCGATATCATGTTCCCTAGGGACGAAGTAAAGATGCTGGTTGTTAGTGTACCAGAATTCATGTTGATACGCACAAATCGTTCCGAAAAAAGCTTATTTTTGATCCTTCCCTGGATTCTTCCTTCCCGTACCATAACAGTTTAATTTATACATCCACGCGACACCTTCACTACAACCCTAAAATGACGCTCGAGAAACAATAACTCAAATAACTTCCTCCGGACCTAATGGAGTAATAACAATAATTGTTCCCTCTACTCGACATTATCCAATCGGACGCCGGCGATCTTGCGGTGGCTGTTACAACCGCTGTCGTGCGTGGAACCACTTTGGATCAATAGCTGGCCATACACGGACGTTCTTTCATTTCCAAAATCGCGGCGTCTCAAGAATCTTTTCGAATAGCACGTGTGTCAGTGGGCTTCAGGACACGCCATGATAATACGGGGAAAGATTGAAGAGACGATTCGCGGAGGGATCCTTCTGAGAAATCATCTACGTCTGTGGTGGCGTACATCACCACGCGCCACTCTCTGGTTCGCCCCGCTCAGTGTTCCACGATACATAAGCATCACGGTTTTGTTTGGCGATCATCTGTGGATTCCGTCCCCCTGCCTGCAATCCAACAAGTGCAACTCCGACATCCCTCCACTCACCGTTATTGTTCATTTGACAAGTTTTCGGATCTTCAGAATCAAATGAACGATATGCGGCCGCCTTCCTCACCAAAAAATTGTGCAAAACGCAAACTGCCATAACAATCAAAAGAATGTTTTCCACTGCGACGTTGATGGGAGTTTGTAAGATCCGAAACCTGGCTGCTATTAAGCCAAAGGCGTTTTCTACCACATTACGCCCTCTTGATAGCCTGTAGTTGTAAATTCTGCGATCATGATTCAGTTCCCGTTGGGCAAATGGCTTCAGTAGGTGTTCGTGCATTTGAGGTCCTCGTAGGAACGGCCTGTAGCAAGGAATCTTTCCATAGCAGATATGCTCTCTCTCATTGGCGTATCTTTCTTCGTCAAGTGAGGACGAAGAATACTCAGCAGTTCGTCGAAAGATGACGAATCGTATCTCAAATAGTTTTTAAAATCGTCGGGATTATTATCCCTAAGTTCCCGCAATAACTTCATATGACCATTTTTGGCTCGGTCAGCCAGCCAATTTTTCTGCCAAACTCTTTTTTTTCTTACTCTATCTACTCTGCAGGCTGTAGGCACAGTTAGCAGAACACAAGCAAGTAGGACCTCAGGCCTATCAGCCATCATGAGAAAAAACCTAAGGCAACACCGACAGAAACTCGCTCACTGACATACTGAATCATCTGGATTTTCCCCTTATCACTTTGAAATTTCTAAAGTGACAGCGCGCAATTCCACACGACACGATTTTCGGGCGTTTTAACCCACACACGAACGTTTTTTCCCTTATAAAATAACCTACCGCGCAAATCACTCGCAAAATAAAGAACGTGTGTGTATGGCCACAATTTGAGAACCATTTTTCCCTTCCCGTTCTTTCCCCTCGCGAATCCTCTCCCGTTTCCGCGTGACAAGATTTAGCAAGGGAAAAACTTTTTTTCGCCGCGCTTTCCCTTCCCGTTCTTTCCTGCCATGTTTCATCTCACGTTTCCAAGTGCCGCGATTTTGGAGATGAAAGAACGTCTGTGTATGGCTACCTAATCTCTGGAGTAACCAACCCATCTCATTTCTTTCCCCTACTTCATTTCTTCGTTCTCCTTCAGTCAGCTGGTAGCCGCAGGGCGATTCCTCGAGGTAACTACGTAAATACGGTGTTTTCTAAAGTGGGTTCCGATTTCCTGGTTCTATGGCCCTCCTTCGAAATGTATATCCTTCTAAAACATCGATCTTTTTGGCTTTCCCTTGGAACTGATCGCTGACGAAGGCTATCTTGAATTATAGTAACATCAGTCACAAAATGTCCTTCAATTTGGTTGTGCAAAATATTGCACCCTTTGATAGGGACCTGTAATGATTGGTTTTCAGCAAGCTGGTTTTCAGAATTTTTACAACCTTCCAACGTTCATCGCTGAATCACTAGACTTGAACACTCCAGTTTTTGAGCAGTCTGAAATTGACATAATTGAGGTGTAGCCTAAGAAAATAAATCCATCTGATAGGTTTTTTTATTTTTAAACGCTGCAAATTGTTACACAACTGTTATGTTCCTGTATAGAAACCTCTTCTGCGTAGATCACGGAACTCATATTCCTGAAGACCATGTTTTAGTAGATCGATTTTAGCGGTAGATACCTACCTACCCACGTACGCACACACGCAGACATGACGAAAATCCCACCAGATTCGAAGTATTAAATCAAACGTTCGGCTGTTAGGTACAGTTACGAAAATACAATCTATTCCACAGCCCCCATCAACTATAACGCGCTGTTACGGCCCCACGAACTCCCCATCTCGGTCATTTCTGAAATTCTGATGGCCGCTGAGCCTAAGATCCGTTTGGCCGTCAACAACAAACCTGTACTTACCTGTGAACAAATAATTCTAGAATTCAAGAATCTATCTATAATATATATTTTTTTATATGCATGTTATTTGGTTAAAGCACCTGTCAACAAACTCCAAAGTCACACATTATTTACACATTACACACATTATTTGCACATTATTTTTTGGACTGCTATACCGATTCATTCACCCTCACGTTGTGAAACTAACCGTTGTATAAATATGTCCAGAAACATTGTTATTCCTGACGTTATGGAACATTATCTACCAAAGCAAGGCCATAACTCGCCATTTTATAAGTAATGTAGTAACATAATTTTCGTGTATTAGTGGAAATAGACAACCTTTCAATAACTCCGTTTTTTTTTTTTTTTTTTTAAATGGGTTTCCACGATTTCGTTGCGATTGTAATTAATTTACTAGTTTAATAATGTATTAGTAATTAGTTTTGGTTCTTTAATGGTATATTTAAATCATAATATACCGTTGTTGTGAGAGAGCTCTGTTTCCCGCGCTTATCTAAGATTCCTTTTCAAAACTCTGAAAATCAATGCGCGGTGCACCAACGTCATGAGGTTGAACAATTCGCACAACAACTACTACTTAATATATAACAGAAAAACACTGAGTAGAAAGCGCAGAGTTTCTTATCAAGTTGGTACCAAATTGAATCCTACACCATTTCACGGTAGGTCAGGTATGACACTGATCACGATGAAACGAGTAACGGGACACGGCCCCGTTCTAAAGGCGACTCGTGGAAAATTGGATATCCCCCAAACGGTTTTGCTGGAGCAAGAAACCACAGTTCCATCCGGCTGCGCTAAAATCTCGAATGGACTCGATGCAATCGCCTCGAGTAAACTGGCCAGATAAGGACTGTTTGATCCTCAAAGATATCCTGCCGACAACACCGTACAGCCGTTGTCCTCAGAGTCACCCATTGTACAATTTGACTGATAAGTAACAAGTCTGATATGAAACAACGATTCTTCTACCAAGAATTCTACAGAATTATCAATCCAAGGATCTGTAAAATAAAGTTTGTTCTCGGCACACACTCTACCCGTTATACTTGTACCACAACGCACAATCATTCCAGTACTCAAACGTCGCTTCAATATTGAAACGCTCCAAATCCTTCCGCAATGGTTCATTTTTTTAAAATGTGTCAGTAACCTTCTGTCAAGTCACTGACAGCAACAAGACGCAGGCCTAGTTTATTGCTGATAAGCAGTATCCATGAAATGCCTTTGTAACTCTAGGAAGAAAGATATTACTGAGATGAAATCTTGAAGGTTGGCTAAGGGAGGTTTGTTGCTGATTGTTTTACATTAAGTTCGTCGAAATCCGACTGTACGAATCTTCTTCTTCTTCGGGCGTTTGGGCTAAGTAGATCTTTTGATAAACCTAACTGGCTCGCTTGTGAGTTCATGCATTACAACAGGCCCGATTTTTCTTGGTACTAAATTCCCAGTTGGTACCAGCCTACACCGTCGATCTCCATCCAGAAGTAGCAGGTTTCTGCCAACATAAATATACTTATTTACCTCCTTTCCTGAGACCAGCGAGTAGGGAAGTATCGAGCAGAGGTGTGTTTGTAGAGGTACCTATGATTGTTTAATTTCAGTTCAAACATTTTTCTCAAGTATCCACACAGTTTTGATGTACACAACAAAGTGTAATGCGAGGAAATAGTTTCCTACAAAATGGTCAAGTTGCTAGTTTAGGAACAGGCTGGCTAATATGAGACACCTGGGTATTTCTAATGTGAGACACTGTATCTTATTAGGAAGTACAACAGAAACAGCTTCTTATTAAAATTCAAATGTTTACCGAAAGCTAGAAGATTCGATAAAAAAATGTTTACGAGTGTAATCAATTTTAAATGTTGACTTTCCACTTGGTTATAGACTTAAAGACCTGTCCTTTTCTCAGTCAGTGGTTGGTAGGATTATCACAGGTAGAACCAGTGTACAGAATGAGTACAGTGTTCTCATATTTGGGCACTATTATAATATCAGGGTAAAGAACCACTGTACAGAATGGGTACAGTGTTCTCATATTTGGGCACTATCATAATATCAGGGTAATTTCCCCTTTCCCAGAATAACCTCAGTTTCGTAAACCATGCTTGATTGGAATCACGCATTGTGTTGTAGAAGGTTCATTGCTTATTATAAACCAAACAGAATTTCTTGTACGTTACGTCAACTTCACTATTTGGAATAGCGTCCCATGGACGTTTCAAAGTTAGAGCTCCGTGTTGTTGAAAATGATATTTTCAAGGAAATGATTATGATCAAGTCCGAATACAACTCTTGGAATGAAATATAAGCATTACGTCCCTCCGGATACTACAAATATCGCATCCGCGTTCGCCAAAGATGAGCCTATAATAGGTATAACTTGTCGTGCTGAAATGTTTGTGCCACGAGAAGCAGATGGTTAGCGCGTGGCTCCTCGAAACAACATGTTCAGGATGCTAACTTGCCGGTGGTGAGCGCTCGTCACCTTTTCATTATTGCTATGCTCTCTTCTGCACGGACACGCCACCCATTTGGATCATTTCACCATTGTTAGAGCTGTTTCGCTCGCACAATACCTTGTGAATGGGCGTGACGAAGTCGCGTACGAATCGTGCAGGAAACGACGTTTTGTTGAAGGAAGCAGGCGCCAAATAGAAACTCGTTGGAAAAAGACAGATGAGGCAATGGGACTTTGCTATCCCGTTTCTTGTCCATGCTAGCTGTATGACCCGTGCGTTGCACAGAATAGTATAAATTTGGGTTAATATATTATTTATTTTTTCTCTTTCGATCGCTTCCAGTGTAATTTGATCTTTTTGTAATAATGGTGACTACCTGAATTTTTGTAAACATGTTTTTTCCATGTATTGGGTTCGCCCGTTTATAAATAAATAAATAAAATAAAATAAAATAAGAACCAAACACCAAACATACTGAACTCTTATATGGGGCTCTTTACTCTAATCGTATCTACCTCGTGAGTATTATTATTCATTCATATCAGACCATCAAGACCAGGCTATCGTCTTTTGACAGCAACTAGGTGTCTACAATAAAACACACCCGGTCCAGTTCAGAATACATTATTTGTAATGACCTCGGATTTTGGGCTGCCCAAGACGTAGTAATTGTTCTTCGCATTTCATTCAAATCAGACCATCTAGGCACTTAATTATTTCATAATAATTCGGCCCTTACAGGCCGGTTTTTGAAATCCTAGTAATTGAAGATATCAAGTTGAACTACAGCCGAAATAGGTATTGCCAAAACTTAATCTAGTTACGATTTCTTTAACCGTAATGTGCATGTGCAAACAGACATATCGAGAAAAATTGAGATGCTGGTTCCAGTGGTCTTCAAGTGGCATTAAGTAACATGAAATTTCATGATCCTAATTTATGCTCAGGCTGAACTACGGTAGGTTAAGATTAGAGTCACTTAACAGCAAACCTTCCGATATTCCCAATAACTGATAAGTAATCAGGAGATGATGTTTGAATTGTTGAGATAATGAGATGATGAAGATTTGACTCACATGGCCGTGTTTGTCCATTTCGTTGTTGGTAAGTTTGACTTTTTCAAAGGAGACGACCTGCTTCCTCAGCTGCTCGCCGGTGAAGGGAGAGTCGGGGTGGAGGTAGAGGCGGCAGGGGGCTGGAGGATCCGCCTTCCCCGCCACCAGCCACGAACTTCTGTGATACGCGTACCTGTACCTGCAAAGAATTCGCACTGTTATTAGCTCAATCAGGGCAAATCTAAAGGCGTGTTCAGACGAACGATTGGCAGTCGTGTTGTCGACCAAAACGAAGTGTTTGTCAGATTCCGAGGACGTTTCATGAGTGCTGAATCCGACTTTGAGGCCAAAAGTTCGCAGTTTTCCCCAATGCCCCTAATTTTCCCCAAGTTCCGCCGACGCGGCAGCAAATGGCGGCACAGCGTTCTCTTATTCTACAATAGAATGTGACCAATAATTGGTCATCTGCTGTGAAAATTTTGGTGTGTAATTCGACAACGACTCCATTCTGGATTACGTCTAATCTGGTTTTATCCCATATTTGAAGTGATGCGTTTCTGCTTAGCTGAGAAGCAGATCAAATATGCCAAATCGGTTGATCTTTGGTCGTTTTCTATATGTTACGAGCAATGTATCATCCTAGGTGGGCATTGTGCAGAATGACCGGGGCATTCTGTAGAATGTCCAACTTTTTGGGCAATCTGTATAATAAGCAAGTATTTCACACATCGCGTGGGCATTGTTTACAATGCCCACTCATCGTTGGGCAATGTGTTCAATTTCAAGTGTACATCCTCGTGAATAGGTTCAATGGAGATCCAAAGCAATTCAGTGGACGTAGATCGGTAGGAGCTAAGAGATATCGTCAATAAAATCTTAGTTCTTCACCTCATCTCTTCCCTTTGTTATTATTATCGCTTATCGCTCGAACGAGGTCCTCGTCTGAGTTCCCCAGTCTCAGTTCTCAGTCGATTCTTTTCTTTGACACAACACCGCCGCGTTCACATGTTTTCAATTATATTCTTCCGCCATGGACGTGAGTGAAATGCGAAGAAAGTTTGAGGAAAATCTAATTACGCTCGTAAGCAAGAAAAAATACAACAGAGATATTCAAAACATTGACCATCAACCTGTGGACATTCTACAGAATGACCGGGAATTCTACAGAATCACCTTAAATATTCATGGGCGTTCTGTACAATACCCTGTTGAACGGTCATTCTATAAAATTCGCAGTGATTCTGCAGAATACTCACCTTGGATACATTGCCCGTAACATATAGATTTGACCAGGCTTTCCACGTAATTTCGTTATTATCAGAGCACACAATATTACCCCCCACAAATGTCTGAATATCGATTCTTGATTGGCCAATGTGTTTTTCGTTTTTGTCAAAAATTCCCCAATACCATTTCGGCCACGTTCGTGAGGGAAACCAAATATTCGACAGAATTTACGTACCTTTTATTGTCTACGGGAACGATGTCCATGAGCACCGCGTACCTCTGGTCTGGCCTCAGACCACTGAAGGAAACTCGGAGTGTGGGGAACATCCGCCTACAACAAACGATATGATACCACTATTATGTAAACTGAAATGACCGTGAGCTGTACGTTTCAACCTGGAGAGAGTAAATACAATTTAAATATGCCTGTAATCACCAACTGGGAGCAGGTGTGATTTATTTTGTCTAAATAAAAATAATTAACAAAAAACGCGGAGAATGTTGGAGAACCTTATTCTATATTGTAATTCGCAGTTAAAAGTAACTCTTAATCGGTACCTACCTGTGGGTTAATTGTACAGTTTTGACGAATAATTTATACCTACCAGAATACGTCTAAGCCAACATCAACTATTCATTTTGACAAATACTTCAATGATTCTATTAAACCACCAAAAGTATTATATGACGATAGGTCTGAACTTCGCATGGTCATGCTAGGTTACTAGAACATTTTTCAATATTTCCTTATTTCGATAAAACTTATTTTCGTGGGATTGGGACTGCGGGACTAAATATGGGGGGGGGGGGGGGGGATATCCATTCGGTTTTCACCATGTTGGATATTGGGATGAGGAAATATCTGCGCGGTTTTCACCTCCTTGGATACTGGAAAGAGAGGAAGGGAGGATATCTGTCCGGTTTTCACCAGGTTGGACATCGGAAAAACATTCGTCCCGTTTTCACCACGTTGAGTGATAGGGAAGAAGTTCTCGTCTGGTTTTCACCATGTTGAGAATGTAGGGTTGAGAAGAAGGGTGAGTTGATGAAGAGGAGGTAAGGTAAGAGAGAGAAGGCTCTGGTTCGAGAGAAGTCGGATTAATGTCGAGCTGGGCAAGCCAGGCGCCTTATAAAGGCGCCTCTACCCTCCACCGGTCCACCGACAGCCTTTGGGTGCCGTTGGAGGAAGAGCTACCTGGCCTCGTCCCTTGCACCGCGCAGCTCGACTTCTCCGTGTCATTGGTAACAGTCTAACTCTAACCTATTTACAGGAATGGTATATTGTAAGGTTGCCATGACAACAGCTGTTAGGGCTGAAGTAACTAGAATAGCAAATATGTAATATGAAATGTCTTGCTGAAAACCGAATAACCAGTTACTCATCTGCCGCGACAGCGGCATGTACGAGTGGTAATCTTGCACTACTATTACAATAGCTCTTCATGTTATGTACCTATCTATGCTCGAAGGATCCATCAATTTAGTTGTGACATCTAAAGGAAACCTTTGGACGATGAAATTATGTTAGCATGAAATCTCTAGTGAACATAAGTCCTACTACAGTTCCAATATTTGCACTGTAGTTTTCTATTTCAAATTTCTGTAAAATTCTATTTTAAATTTCTTTTTCGACTTAAAAACATATACGTACATACATATTTCGTCGGTCGAGGTTCCTAATTAGTCACCTTACCATCGCCCAAATTTTCAAATTTCTCTGGTTATGAACTTAATTAATTAAATAATTGTAAGGTTAGACTAAGCTCAGCCCTGAAGGCAACACCTGAAGGCAAATATGTGTCGTCTTGGACGCTCGTGAAAACCCCTGGAAGCACCAGTATAACGTGAAGGTGAATTTTAAATCCAAGTGGTCGGTGCCCAGCTCCCCAGAAGCCCCTCCAATGACTAGGGTGCTCTCGGGGCGAAGCAGTCCAGTTCTCTCTGTCTTTACGATGTTTTTGAAGAGGAGGAAAGTTCCGGAGCTGATTTTCATCGAATCCTAATCGCTGCATAATCAACGCCTCATAATAAATTATTATCCTGACGAAGTGTATCAAATAGCCCGCAGGTTGTTTAAAGCCTGTCGGTTCCAAAACCCTAAGTCACAGTAAGTGATTCTCCTGATGCTGAAGAAAGATAAACTAGGGAGGATCAACCATATTTTACGACATATAGGTATACAATTACTGTCTATATCGGTATATAATATTGATATATATATATACATTACTGAGAGACCAAAGGTAACAACGATACGTCATAAAATTCCTAAGATTTCTTAATAATATAACTGAAATGTTTGGCGCAAAACCAAAACAGCTACAATCACATGTCACTCATATCAAATGTTAAAAAAAAGTGGGTATTTTTCAATTGAAGTGTCCCTGTATTTCTCCGAAACCTTAGAAATTCCGGATTTTTCTTATTTCCCAGGTCGCCATGATAATACCATGTCGCTAATGATAATAGGTAGAGAGTTGTCGCAACCATTTTACGAAAAACGCAACTCTAAAACGTAACTCTGTTCTAGGGTGACAAATTCGGATGCTAACTATCTAACGTACGTTCCATGAGAAAGTTACGTGTCTACGTAACTCCGGACATATTTGAAGTGACGTTAACGTAACAATTTGTCAATGATATATAATTTGTCTGTCAAGTTAATCTCTTTATTCTGAAACTAGCTCGTAACATAATTAGTCAATAATAGTTTCTATAAGTTTTGAACAATTTCTAGAAGAAAAATCGTGCCCTTTTACTGTAAAACCGTACGCAGGGCACCGTGAGACCTTGGGTCCTTCGTATAATTTTACATAGGTACCCGAAAAATACTTGCTAATTTATATGGCACTCACTTACCGTGCTCATGGCTTTCGGATGGCAATTCTCAAGATGAATAGGTACTCGAACCACATGAAGTTCAACCTTCCAAATATACCTAAAGAGAACGCAAAATAAAGAGAACGCAAACGGTGGAATACCTTCCCTAGGTCGTAGCTTTGAGATGCGCGACAGGCATCTTTCCAATAGTTACGTGGTGCTGGACAACGCAAGTCTTGAAAACGCCAAAACTGACGTCTCGAACGTAGCACTTGCGTTTACGTTCTCTCTCCCGATCGTCAATTTTTGGTTGCGACAACTCTCTAATATTAATTAAGATTCATTTTCAAGAAATCTGCTGAGCGTAGCGTTCAATATGATTCCCTCCAGTGAAACCTACTAACAGCGAACTAAACCGACCGACCAAGTTCATGAAGAGTGGCCGCCGACGCGGTCGCAAACTGGGTTTACAGCCGGCTCCCAATTATTCACGCCGAACGAGCTCTCGCTGTCAGTCAACCTGTTGTGAGATACGTCGCGGCCACTCAAACCGGGCAAATTCCACTTCGTCCGCCGGGAAATATGCAGGCGGGAAACATCAGATTGCATATCGGAACGTCAGCGGCGGATAAGCGGTTCGAATGTCCGCCAGGGCAACCAACCAACCCCCACACGTAAGGTATGGGGTGGTGGGTGGGGGGATTGTATCCCTTCACCATGTTACTTTCTCGCTAGCCCTAGCAACCGCAAACCGCGTAAATCTCTCGCCCTTCCGTCACTTCCAGATCAATCAGTTTGATACTCGATTCGAGGGCTTCGGTTTCCCGAACTGCAAAGCTCGTTGTGGGATTTCTAACAATCATCCATCCGATATGGGAGCCCAATCTAATTCATCCGCTGCCACTTGATTCCCAGCACTTCCTCTGGTTCCACTCCAGTGCGCGTAGCAATGAGATGAATTAAGTAGCAGGAGAAAACGTGTTCGCAGAAATAAAGCTAGGAGGAAAACTAATCAAGCCTGTTTCATGGTGTCGTGTTAACCCTCTATTCCACTCCACCTAAACATGTTTAGATTTAACCAATAAATAGCAAGGAGAAAGACGAGCTGTGCGAAGTCTTGGTGGAAGCCCGAGAATGGTCCCCCTCCATCAACTCTCAACGGCCATCAAGGGTCATAGGTAGACGGGGGACGAGGTGGACTTTATAAGGCGCCCGGCTCGCCCAGCTCTTCATTCTACAGATCCGACTCCTACCTGCCACTTCTCTCTCTCTCACCCTGCGCCTCCTCTCAAACCTTTTCCTCGCATATCCGTTGTGGTGAAAACCTGGGATTTGCCTCCCGAAAGGATCCGGCATTCATTGTGGTGAAAACCTGGGATGCTTGCACGTCCACTATCGCTGGCTGTGGTGAAAACCGCGGGTTGCAGAAGTCATTAAACTACTCCTAAGGGGCACTTCCTCCTCTCCTGCGACCTACCAAACCAACCCTACCTTGCGCTCAGGAGACATGGTTTATACTGGTGAGTACAAAGAGCTGGAGCTCACGTGCCTGTGCCAAGAAAGAAGATCCCAAATTCAGTTTCCGTTTTACTGACATTAGGGCACGTACAGAGTGGGACGAAAAGCAAAGTGACGAACACAAACGCTGATGGCATGGTCGAGCATAGCGTCGCCATCAAACCAGTTTGATTTCGTCGCTCATATCGTGAATTATCTCTTTACCTCTTATCTTTTTTATCCCCTTTTATCCCCCCAAAATGGATATTGATTAATTGATAAGTGAAGTGCTCAAGAAAAAACTCTTGCGGGACCAGAAAGATCCCTTGCACCACCGTAGGTTTGTACGCCTTGTACGCCTAAGAAGATTGGAATATGTGGAATGAAATTCCCCGTGCACCTCACCTCACGATTGATTAATAAAATGAATACCTTCTACATTTCCACCACGCCTAAGAATATACCACGTTTCCAACAAAGAGTTTTCAGGAAAGGAATAATACGAAAACATCCTGGTGGGTGACGAACTCCACGCTATGGTCAGTTGTCCCTCCTACTCGGACGGCTCAACGCTTCACTTTGACTTGGCTATCTCTTTGCTCTCTTCTCACTATCTTTGCTCTTCCTCGATGCTACTGTCGTCGCTCAGTGACTATGGGCTGTAGGTGCCCTTAGTCGCAGCTGAGAGGGCCATAAGCAACTAGACAAATTTGGATTGCTATCGAATTCAAATAGCCAGTTGAGAAATCTGAAAACCGGAAAAAGTCGTACGAAACAAGTGTGCCACATCAGGCGCTAGGCGGTGGCGGCGTTGAGCATTGGCTAGTGTATTTCTGATGTACTATACAGGGTTCACCCTCAAAATTTACAGACCACAAATAAGCTGTTTATGAAAATGGCGCTGTAGCGGCGCCGTGGGTCCCAATCATATGCTTACAGCTAATTCTGACGGTCCAGTGGAGCATACTCCCAAAATTTCGATTCGTACAGCTCAAAATTAGTTGTTAATCGAAACCGCTGAAACCGCTTCCTGGCACCTTCGTCACACCAAGACATTTACAGTTATTTCTGGCGATCGAACGAGTATATCCTCATAATTTCAAGTCAAAGCCGATTCATCAAGATTTACAATCCACCAAAATTCTGGACGAGCAATTCAAAGTAAAAATGAACCCAGAAAAATGTGCGGATGCCTTCAATGAGTTTTTTGTTAAGGTAGGTCCTGAGTTAGCTCATAAGCTTCCGCACTGTGTGACCAATGATATCCCTATAGTAAATACAAATTTTGAGCATAGTTTTGTTTTTAGAGATGTCGTGGAAGATGAAATAGCTAAAGCCATTGATACTCTGAGAGGGGGATCCAGTCCGGGGTGGGATGGAATTGATGCTCGTGTCCTAAAGTCTTGTAAACAGTTCATTGTTCGACCTTTATGTCACTTGGTTAATTTAAGTCTAGAAAAGGGTGTTTTTCCAAAAATATTAAAACGGGCGGTTGTTTGCCCGATCTATAAAGCAGCAGACAAACTAAATGTGACCAACTATAGGCCCATTTCACTTGTAACGTTGCAAAAAAAAAAAAAAAAAATGTTCTTAACTACAGCTAATTGAATATCTAGAGAAGTCTGGTTTGTTATGTGACCGTCAGTTTGGATTTAGACGGGTAGAAACACGCAAGATGCAATATGTTGCTTGACAGCTGAAATAATGCAAGACCTTAATAAAGGCAAAAAAGTATTATCAATATTTCTAGAAATTAGGAAAGGCTTTTGATAAGTACGTTATCTCATGTAAAGCTGCTTGAAAAATTAAAGCCCTCGGCATTGATTGGCGGTCATTGGACTGGGTGAGGAGTTATCTCAGTGAAAGGACGCAATGTGTAAAACTTGATGGATTCGTAGGATCGTATATTGAATGCGGCGAGTACGGAGTTCCCCAGGGGACGGTGCTTGGTCCTATTTTCTTTATCATTTATATTAATGAACTTGGCAAAATTGATATTAGCGGCGACATAATATTGTTTGCAGACGATTCGGTTTTATATTTTGCTACTGATAATTGGGCGAATACTTTTGAAATGGCTGAATATGGGCTGAAGAGGGTTAACAATTGGCTGACTGATAATAACGTTCCAAAAACCAAATTTATGCCACATTTCTTGTCATCTACTACAATACCCAGTGACTATTTGAAGATACACCTTCATGGTTATGATTGTGATTTATACACTTGTACTAGTTGTCCTGAGGTGACTAGATGTTTCAGTACCTACTAAATATTTGGGTGTTGTTTTAAACTCGAGCATGAAATGGGAAAGTCAAATAAGTTTGGTTTGTAAGAGATTGAGGAAGCTTGTATACGTTTTTTCCTACCTCAGAAATTTTCTTACTCCTAGGCTCATGAGAGTAGTGTATTTTCCATTGGCCCAATCGGTCTTACTTTATGGATTACCAGTGTGGGGTGGGGCTCACGCCACAACCCTGAATCCTTTATGTATATGTCAAAAAAATTTGCTTCGTGTTATTACCAATAGTAAATTTTTGGAGCAGACTGGAACACTTTTTGGAAATTTAAAAATTCTTAAGTGTGTACTTGAGTAGTGTGAAGCAAGTTCTTAAAGAAAAACGGTTCGCTCATCCCTCTCACGAAATAATAACTCGGTTTCAAGCCCAAGGTAACATTCCTCTTCCTCTAGTGCGTACAACTGCTTCCCTGAATTTATATGTTTCAGCAGGAATTAGAGTTTTAATAGTTTACCCAATGTTAAAAATAATTTAATAGATCATCCTGATAAAGTAAATATTTATTTTTGAAAAAATGGTTCCTCCAAATGCAAGGCATCTGTTGATATACTAGCAAATACGATGAATCTTCAAGAGTAGATTTGAGTTATCATATTCTGGTATTTACTGTTTTTTGCTGATTAATGCCAACATTATTATAGTAATTATATCATAGGTGGTGTACTTGTTACCTACTAGCTCAAGGACAACGACTCGTTTTCCCTGCCACGGGCATAGCCTATTAGGGAAACTAATTTTCATTAATTTTTTGTAGGTACAATTAATAGAAAATGTCAGAGATAGAAAATGTGACGATTCCCGCCTGAGTTGAGGTTCAAGCCTCTCGAAGGATCGGGAACTGTAACTCGTATATCGTTTTCACAGTAGTCAAACCACTCAGGATTTTAAGCCGATCAACCGGTTTCGGTGAGTCAAAAACCGTGATACTTAAGAAATAGCTAAGATTCACCCCGTGAAAATTCGCTTATATGGCCGTGATGCATGAGTGGAACGTTTTCAGTTGATGAAATTGTGACGTTAAAATTTTCCACTAAGTGGAACGAGTGGACTGTTTCAGTGAGTCAAAACCCGTTAAAATAACTAAAATTCACCAAGTGAAAAATCGCTCATATTGCCTTGATGCATGACTGGTACGTTTTCAGTGTTGGTGATATTAGGTAAAATAGCGCCACAGAACAGTTTGGTAGTCAGCCAGCTGTGTAAAAACAATCGAGGGATGTCGGTAGTTACTTCAAAGCTTAAGCGTGAATCATTTACGAATTCCTGAGTAATTTTACTGCCACTTAGTTTCAGTTGTAAATTTATCTAGGAATTCTCATGGAGACGGAACCAATCACCTGCCCATTTTCGTTCATTTCTTTGGTCTAGAATTTGAATTTTATCAAGCTTGAGTCTTGCCTAACTGCATACAAGTACCTATAAAATCCGCCAAAACTGCTTCTGTATATCTGCCTACTTGGTCTCAACTGGTTGTCCTTGCACATTTAAATCCAAATTTTCTATTCTACTAGATATATTAAATCAGTTCTGCAACTTGATTATTTCATTAATGAACCTTTGGAATCGAGCATTGGCCAAAAAAAACTCTCGCCCCTCAAAATTTGTTGGTTTCCGTTTCAAGGTGCATAGAATCCAAAAATGGAATTTAAAAAAGAATTGTCCGTACGCCGTACTTCGCAGTTTCCTTAATTACCATGATCCAAAACTAATGAAATTTGGTTCGTGGGTCCCATTCGGGGTCTGGTTGGTCCGCGAAGCTCGGCATTACTGTCAGTCGTCTCCAAAGGATGAAAAATAGGGCTTGAAATTTTCCAAATTTAAATTTAAAAAATTTTAAAAATAGGTGTTGAAATTCTCAGAGAAGAAGACTAGGAAGAAAAATAGAAGAAGAACAGAAGAGAAGAAAAGAAGAAGAGAAAAACGCTGCAAAGTCCTTGTCACATGGGTTTATTATTCTGTTGGACAAACCTACAGAAATGTTGGCTGTTCATTTATTGTTTCCTTCACGTGAAATAATTCGAATAGCCATTTCTGATGGTTTCAACGAATTTTGGCCCCCGAAACACGAATTAGGTAGGCTCTTTTTTTTTTTTTTTTTTTTTTTCAAATTATCTTTGACCATTGGTAGTGCCATTTAATAGTCTTGATCTACGTGTTGAAACTTTTTCTAGTGTTATTTCGTCTGAAATCAAACTGGTTGTGATTTCAGACTATTTTCCAGGTTTTTGACTCACGAAAAATCAATTTTGGGAGCTGAACATTTGGTAGAACCTCAATTTTCCACTCTTTGGTCAAAATCGACTTCATGTTCGGTCTTCTCGTCCCAGAAACATGGAAAACGATACCTCAAAAGCTCATGTTACTAACATGTTATACTAAAACACAAAAAGTACCTATTTTTATACACATTTTCACCCATAACACCCCTGGGTATATTCCGATCGGACTGCGAAGTTTTGGGACACAACTAGGGCCTAAATGGAGCCTGTGTGCGAAACAACGAATTTTTTGGACCGAAAATGAGGGCGGTACACGTGATACGGCGTACGGCGGACGGATATTGCATTTTGGTTTATTATTCTGTGAATAATACACCTATGTAATCGCTCAGCAAAAAATTTTTATAACACCCCCTCAAAATTTTTTCTTTTCCGTTTCAAGGTACGTAGATTCCAAAAATGCAATGTCCGTCCGCCGTCCGCCGTACGCCGTCCGCCGTCCGCCGTCCGCCGTATCACGTGTACAGGCTTCATTTTCGGTCTAAAAAATTCGTTCTTTCGCACACATGCTCCATTTGGGCCCTAGTTGTGTCCCGAAACTTTTCAGCCCGATCGGAATATACCCAGGGGTGTTATGAGTGAAAATGTGTATAAAAATAGGTACTTTTTGCGTTTTAGCAACATGTTGGTAACATGAGCTTTTAAGGTATCGTTTTTCATGTTTTTGGGGACGAGAAGACCGAATATGAAGTCGATTTTGACCAAAGAATAGAAAATTGAGGTTCTACCAGATGTTCAGCTCCCGAAATTGATTTTTTATGAGTCAAAAACCTGGGAAATCGTTTGAAATCACCATCAATTTGTATAATAACACTGGAAAAAGTGTCAACAGGTGGATCAAGACGAATAAATGGCACTACCAATGATCAGAGATAATTTATTTTTAAAAAAAGGAGCGTAGTTTATTCGAGTTTTGGGGGCCAAAATTGGTGGAAACCACTAGCTATTTCAATTATTTTATATGAAAGAAACAGCCAACATCTCTGTAGGTAGGTATGTCCAATGGAATAATAAACCCATGTGACAAGGACTTTGCAGCGTTTTTTGAATCTACGCACCTTGAAACGGAAAAGAAAAAATGTTGAGGGGGTGTTATAAAAATTGTTTGCTGAGCGAATACATAGGTGTATTATTCACAGAATAATAAACCATAAAGTAGAGGTTGAAATCAAATTTTTATTAAATTTTCAGAATTTAAATTGATCTCGAACTAAAGAATTTGAGACCACCTGGCTGGTACGACCAGCCGTTCGTTTGCACCGAAAAGCTTCGTCAACATGATCGTGAATGAATTTTTTTCTTTATTTAGGCGCATTCATCCATAAAGGGTCATTGGCGCCATCAATTTGATATACAGATTTTACAGATTGTTATACAGTGGTAATGTTTTCAAATCGTGCACATCGTGAATGAAACTGTATAAATCCGGCCCAGGTATCATCACTAGGGAGCACCTGATTATAATCAAGGATGGCTGTATGAAGTCGAGGTGGTTTTGTTAATTTAAAAATGAAAATGAAAAACAAAATTTGGATTTTGTTGATAGGTACTTTTGTAACTTGTACAAACGTTATGCTTGATGGATAACAACAAATAATTTATTAATGATAGAATTCTAATCCGCCGCATATTTATGAAACTGTAAAGCTGCGGTTACACTTGCGGTGTTGGGCCCATCACCGAATATTCGCCCATACTCGCCCTATGCTCGGAGTTTGCCGAATCTTGTCGCGCACCCCGCACACACATGCGGTGTTGGCTCTCAACCCCGAGCATCGATGTATATTCGGGGAAGCGACGATTTCGCTGTCAATTTGGAACAACATGGAAGTGGACGAACTCGTGGTGGCGGCAGCCGCGTTTGTTGTACTAAGTGGTACTTTACTGCTGCAGCGAAGAAGATTGAATCTTTCTCATCTCTGAATCTTTTTCATCACAAAAATATGATGTACCTAAATCACGATTTAAATCATCACTTTTATAAAAATGTTTGTTTTAGGTCAATTTTTAATTGGATATTTCCGTTGGGTGTTCTTCGGTACTCCCCCCCACGGTGAAAACAGTATTTTCGACAACCAATATCGCGTCTCAACCTCTTAACTTTCGATCAAAGGATTTCATCGCTCTATATCTCATACCTGCACGTCCTCACACCCCCGTTCCTGTGAATTGTTGTTGTTTAGAGATACGTTTACCTTTATGGGGCTTGAAAGCGTTTTGAACATTTGAACCTTGAACGGAAGGCGAGGGTTTGTAATTTTTTCGGAGGTTTGTCCTATCGTGAAAGTTTCGCACAACTCGCGGCTCTTGATTTCTTCGTCAGTTTACGTTCCTCTTTCAAAGTGTCTCAATCAGTCTACGATCCTAATGAAGCCTTGTAATGCTACTTTTTCAACATAATCGAACACCCTCTTCATGTACAATAAAATAATTATACAAATCCTGTAGTCGAAAATACTGTTTTCACCGTGGGGGGGGTACCGAAGAATTTGACATGGCAAATACTTCGATACTCCCCCCCCCCCCCCACCAACTTTTTTCGATTGAATAATTCACTTTTACTATCTAATTCTGGTAAATTGAGGTTAATTAGACATAAAACTAGACAAACTGAAGATTCCAAAAATCACCTCAACATCAAATTTTTGTTAGAATTTCATTTTTTGTTTGTTTGTTTGAAAATGGGGGGGGAGTAACGAAGAACACCCTTTCCGTTAATAAACGAATTGAATTGAATTGAATTAAAAAATCGAATAGATTTAAATCGATTCCTTTTGGATAATCGGATCAACAACACAGCAATAACTCGAAGTGTGGATCACAGGGAAATGTTTCCTGTGATTCACACTCCGGGTTCACTTATTAATGAACGCCAGCTCTGCGCCTTCAACTTGCATCGGGAAGAAAACCCGCCAAACACTCGGCTGCACGAGTGCGCTAGTTGGCCAATATTCGCCGCCTTTGACTCAGGACAAAAAACCGCCATTTGACCGAGCATCCCCGAGCACCGACATCTGCGCGCATTCGTGCATTTGTCCCGCGGTTATACTTGCGGGAAGAGTCCGACGAATATTCGGTGTTGGGCCCAACACCGCAAGTGTCCGTTTACACGCTCAAGCCGATTGCACAAACTGGCTTGCACAAGCCAGTTTGTGCAAACTGAACTGAACGTGTAGACGGAGTTTGCGCAAACCATTCGGCTTGCACAAGCCAAAAAATTTGGCTTGTGTGAAATCTGTCTCGGACAGAAAATCGGCTTGAGGTTTGAGCTTGGCTTGAGTGAAGTTTGAGCGTGTAGACGCGGTTTGCACAAACCCACGATCTCGCGCAGGCGCATCCGTTCTCTTCTGGAGTGTGAACCACCTTTTTACCCTACCTCAACCCCTTTATCACTCGTATCTCGGGTTCCCCTCTGAATTCCATGATTAAATTGGTATGGGAAAGGCTGTCCCTCTTGAGGAACCAATCCTTGCTCCATTTCCGATCTTTAGCACTTTTTGATCCCAATTTTTTCCGGATTAAACCAACCGCCGTCGCACATAGCATGAGCTCCTCCTCATCCATATCAAAAATTATTCAGAAAATAGTAATTTTGATTTATAAAAAAACGAATTGGAGAACGAGCAAGCCCACGTTTGCACAAGCACAACTGAACGTTTCAGGACCTCTTGTGCAAGCCAGTTTGTGCAAACGGCTTGAGCGTGTAAACGCGACCACTTTTGCTCAAGCCGTTTGCACAAACTGGCTTGTGCAAGCCAGTTTGTGCAATCGGCTTGAGCGTGTAAACGGACCTTAACCGCGGTTTAATATTGCTCGGCCGGCTGATTCGGTTCATTTATTCGGTAATTATTAATTACACTTTTCGATTCATTTACTGATCCACGTCGTCGTTTATTCTCCGGTGTATCGATGGAGTCGGAACTTGCACATGTATACGGCCGAGCGGTGAATTAAAAATGAAACTCGCCGGAAACGACATCAAAACTTCAACTCCGAGTCGAGAGCGACGAGAAAAATTGTCGGCGGGGAGAAAAACTCGGGAGAAACACGAGAAATCGTCGCGACCGTTGCGGTTGAAAAGGAGAAAATCGTACAATCGAGTCGTCGGGGGGTGTTTTATTAGTAATGGCGAGAGCGGGCTCCGGAAATTGAGTCATTCACGCGATGATATTGGACGAACGAAAACAAGCTGGGCGTGCGAGAGAGACAGAGACGGACATCGCGAGCGGTCGGAGTGAGAGGGGAGATAATTGCCGAGGTTCACAACGAGTATTGTGTATTCTGTATCGTAACCCCTCAACACAACTTCCACTCTTCATCGTCGTCCAACCCGTCATTTTCTCTTCGGCTCGCATCGCCGGTAGCCGTTAATAATCGAATATTGTCGTTACTAAACAGCCGTTAAATATTACAATTAACCCCTCCCACTCGTCGTGCCTGTAACTGCTGTTGATTTTTTCGCCCTGGCTTTAGGGAAAAGAGGCGTTTTTTTTTCACATCAGGAAAAACCCTCTCGTAACCTCCCGGCAATCATTCGTTATTTCGTGACGCAATCGACTGCGGATTGTAATTGTCACTCCATCCTGACTTTTTTATTGTTTTCTTTACCTTTGATACCATGGAAATGGCAGGGAAGGAAATTGTCGCCTGGAAATTGAAGAAGGCAGTTAATAAAAATTTGTATTACTGAACAAACAAACCATCATTAGGAAGTATTTTATTTATTTATGTATTTCTTTTGACAGTTATGGTGAGCGCTAAAAGACAGTTTCACCACAGATGGCCAAATCTGTGATATGAGTGTAACGGGGTTGGGAGGGACCGTTTTCTATATTTCTGGCATATTCTATGTTTTTGTTTTAATTATTTTCAATAATGAAACTTTGGAATCGAGCATGAAAAAAAATTTTTTTTTTAACCCCCCCTCAAAATTTGATGGTTTCCGTTTCAAGGTATGTAGAATCCGAAAATGCAATAAAACAATTTCTGTCCATCCGCCGTACGCCGTACTTCGTACTTCACTTAGTTACCATGAACCAAAATTGATGAAATTTGGTTTTTAGGTCCCATCTGGGGTCTAGTTGGTCCTCGAAGCTCGGCGTTACCGTCAGTCATCGCTAAGAGGTGAAAAATAGGGGTTGGAGTCTCCAGGACACCGTTTTCTCGAATTTTTTACGGTTTTAAATAGTTGAGGTGAGAGAACTTGAGAGTTTTTTAAGACCACCCGGAGCACCAGCCGTTCGTTCACAGTAAGGCCCAGAAGTTTGTAGGCATTTTCAACAGCAGAGTGACTGAAAGTCTATACATCCAGCCCAAATCTCATGACTAAGGACGCGCTAACAATCGGGAATCGGCCCGAGGTAAAATCATCGCTAGGGATCACCTGATTATAATCACGGAGTATGAAGTCGAGTTGGTTGTTCTGTGATATTATTTCATTTGAAAATTGCTCTTTTGGGGTTTGTTGATAGGTAGTGAAAGTTGAACAAACGTTGAAGTATTATTGATGGGTAAATTATTACACAACGGTTCATTATACCATCTACGTAGAAGGGGCTGGAGTTTGTTGGTAGGTACTTTTGCAACTTTTTTCACTCCACATCAACAATTTCCCTTCAGAACTTCATTATTTGCGTTTCTTTTTGCCATTTTAGTTACTGTTTGTCATCGGCAGAATTATTTTAGCAACATTTAACTCGTGATTTAGGTAGGTACCTAGTAACGAGTACGGGGTTAGGTACTAACCTATGGAGGGTCGGCAATCTACGTAATATGTATAGAATAGTACATATTATATTATACTAGCCTGACCGCTCGCTTCGCTCGCTATCCGAGATTCGCTGTACGCAGTATCGTGGAACCAACAAACGAAGGAAAAATCCCATAGCCTACCGGGTATTTGTGCCCAATTTTATCAAAATCCGTCAAGCCATTCAGGAGTTGACCATGGTCGACCATATTTCCGCTATGGTCAGGGAATTAAAAATGCGCCTACGTTCAACTTGGGAGGCTACCGGATATTCGTGCCAAATTTGGTCGATATCCGTTGAGCAATTCGGGATTCGACCATGGAGGGGCCCATGGATGCGCTATGGTCGATCGCGGGGGAAGTCCGAAGGGTCGATCGTAGATAGAATTTCACGTAGATTACGAATACGCGATAAAAAATAGGGGTTACCATTTAAATTAACGAAGTTGACCATGGTCGACCATAGTTCCGCTATGGTGAGGGAATTAAAAATGCGACGTTGTACAACTTGGGAGCCTACTGGATATTCGTGCCAAATTTGGTCGATATCCGTCGAGCCGTTAGGCCGTGGGGAGACAGACACACAGACTGAGATTCGTTTTTATAATATATAGAGATAGAGATCGACGGGTTATCAATACAGAGAGCTGTGATCTGTAACAGAAGGGTATTCTGTACAAAATAATAAACCGTTGTGCAGGGATTTGCAGCGTTTTTCAACGTTTTTAAATAGTTCTCAAACTTTTTTAAGACCACCCGGAGCATCGTACGTCCAGCCGTTCGTTCACAGTAAGGCCCTGAAGTTTGCACCCACAGGCTTCTTCAACAGGAGGGTGAATCGAATTTTATACATTCAGCCCACAT
The DNA here is from genome assembly GCA_954871275.1 of Leptopterna dolabrata. Classification (NCBI taxonomy): domain Eukaryota; kingdom Metazoa; phylum Arthropoda; class Insecta; order Hemiptera; family Miridae; genus Leptopterna; species Leptopterna dolabrata. Next base: position 10,420,700 of record OX940975.1, on the reverse strand, counting down.
GACATTGCTAGGGACGTCGAAACAATCTTGCCCCTAATACTGGGGGTCGTTCATCGTTTCCAATGGTTTCCAACGAATATTTCAATTGGAATTGGATTTCAATTCAATCAATCAATCATTTTATTCCAAATTTCCCTTGGGGATTGTTGTGGGGAATAATAATTATTACAGACTTGTTTTTGTGTATTTCAATTGGAATTGGGTTTTAATGTGAATTGGAATTGACTTGGAACTGGAATTGACTTGGAATTGGAATTCACTTGGAACTGGAAATGGATTTCTATTGGATTTGGATTTCACTCAGTCATTCTATTTATTGGAATTCAGTTTGAATTCAATGGTTTTTCAAAGGATTGCTTGCAGTTAAATGCAATAAATTGGTATAAGATCATCGGAACGGAAGAAGATGATCCGCAATGAATTCCAGTCAATAAACTTATTCACAAACTTCCCCGCGCATTTTTATGAAACTATAATTCCCTGACCGGCTCCGCTACTTGATTTAGGGCTTTCCTGGGGGGAGCTCGAGGGGAGGTATTGACCACAAAAAACAGTGATCTACGCAGAGGGGGCATCTATACAGGTAAATAATAAACCGTTGTGTAATAATTTACAGCGTTTCTATTATTTTATTGAGATATTCCTTAATCTTCTATTCTTTTATTCTATATTCTGGGATACTCTATATTGGTTTATTATTTCCAATAATGAACCATTGGAATCGAGCATGAAAAAAAAAATCAGTCATGCAGCATGACTTAATGAGCGAATTTTCAAAGAAATATTCGAATTAATGGCTATGGTTTTGAATAAAGGAAAACTTCGGTCTAAAATTTGGTTTTCTATGTATATTCTCTTCGTATTTATTTTAATTTGTACGTTTTGTCCATCCTGATTCTACCGTTTGTTTATTACGTAATTGTACTAAGTGCTTATTTATTTGATCGCTGTGGGTAAATTCAAGGAGTTGTACTAATCGTTTGCCTCCCCCTTTTTTGCTTCGAACTCTCGTCTTCAATTAATACTTCTCACATTTTTCAATCTGACCACTCTAAGGGGGTGGGGGTAAGAGTTTAAAGATTATCCTAGTTTTGGGTAATTTTTGCGCACTTTAAATGCTCTAATTTAAGAACGGATTTAGATATCTAAAATCCGATTTCACTATCGTGTTCAGCGTGCAAAAACCTTTAAAATGAGGGGTCACTTGTTAGAAAATAACATTTTGGGGATTTTTGGGTAATTTTTGCGCACTTTAAATGCTCTAATTTGAGAACGGATCAAGATATCTAAAATCCGATTCCACCATCGTGTTCAGCGTGCAAAAACCTTTAAAATGAGGGGTCACTTGTTGGAAAATAACATTTTGGGGATTTTTGGGTAATTTTTGCGCACTTTAAATGCTCTAATTTGAGAACGGATCAAGATATCTAAAATCCGATTCCACCATCGTGTTCAGCGTGCAAAAACCTTTAAAATGAGGGGTCACTTGTTAGAAAATAACATTTTGGGGATTTTTAGGTAATTTTTGCGCACTTTAAATGCTCTAATTTGAGAACGGATCAAGATATCTAAAATCCGATTCCACCATCGTGTTCAGCGTGCAAAAACCTTTAAAATGAGGGGTCACTTGTTGGAAAATAACATTTTGGGGATTTTTGGGTAATTTTTGCGCACTTTAAATGCGCCAAAACCCTCCTTAGAGTAGGCCAATTTCGCCCATCTTCGAACTTAGCCTTTCGATTGCCAAGATAGATTTTTTGTGCAAATTTGAGCTGTTTATCTCAATTCTATCGAGAGTTATCGTCTGGAGTGACACATATATAAATAAATATATATATATATATACATATAAAAAAGTGTTAAATTTCAGGAATCGTTTTAGAATGGTCTGAAACGGATTTCTATGAAGAAAATTTCCAAAAATTTATATTATTTAAATTTCGAAGCCATTGCAATAGCTTCATTTTCTTTGAAAATTCGCTAAAATCTAACCCCCCTCAAAATTGTAGAAACCGAAAATGCAATAATAATATTTCTGTCTGTCCGCCATACGCCGAACTGGCCACTTTTCTTAGTTACCAAGAAACAAAATTGATGAAATTCGGGTTATAGGTTCCGTTCGGGGTCTAGTTGGTCCTCGAAGCTCGACGTTACTGTCAGTCATCTCTAAGGGATTCAAAATAGGGGTTGAAATTTTCAGAACGCCGTAGCTCGAAAACTTTCGATAGAAGGGTATGGTTTTTTTAACCTTATTAAATTTGTCTTGAGCTAAACAATTTTTTGAGACCACCCGGAGCATTGTACGTCCAGCCGTTCGTGTGCACCAAAAAGCTTCGTCAACACGATCGTGAATCAAACGGGATAAATCCGGCCGGGATCTCATCACTATGGAGCACCTGATTGTAATCAAGGATGGCTGTATGAAGTCGAGTTGGTTGTTCTACGATATTATTTCATTTGATAAGTGATGGACTATTGGATTTTGTTGGTAGGTACTTTTGCAACTTGAACAACCGTTGAAGTATTATTGATGGGCAATTTATTACACAACGGTTCATCATAGGTATTGATCACAGAAAACAGTGATCTACGCTGAAGGGGCATCTATTTCACACCACATCAACAATTATCCTTTAGAACTTCATTATTTGCGTTTCTTTTTGCCGTTTTAGTTACTGTTTGTCATCGGCTCGCGATTTACGTGGGTACCTAGTAACGAGTACGGGGTTAGGTACTAACCTACGGAGGGTCTGCGATTCGCATAATATGTATAGAATACTACATATTATATTATATAGACGGGTTAGCTATACAGAGAGCTGTGATCTGTAACAGAAGGGTATTCTGTACAAAATAATAAACCGTTGTGCAGGGATTTGCAGCGTTTTTTTCTAAAAGATTAGGTATTATTTTAAAGGATCGAACGCCCAGACCTCTGATCCATACAAAAGGATGTTGAAATGCGTGATGAATTAAATATATTGTTGGGAAAGTTGTTATATATTAGAAGCTATGTGAATGGTCAAAAAATTCGATGTATGGGTTCAAGCATTTACGTCCTGGTTTATCCACGGCTGGTACGGTTAATGACCATCTTCTTGTTTGAGAATTATATTTTTGAAGAGCTTGTTTTTAAATTTTAGCGAATTTTGGTTTATTATTTTGAATAATAAACCTTTGGAATTGGCCACGAAAAAAAAAATCGTACCCCCACCCCTTCCCCCGCCTCTCAAAATTTGATCGTTTACCTACGTTTCAAGGGACGTTGAATACGAATATCGAATTTAAAAAATTTCCGGCTGTCCGCCGTACGCCGTCCGCGGCTTTTCCCTTAGATCCCATGTACCAAAATTCACGAAATTTGGTATACGGGTACCGTTTGGGCTCTAGTTGGTCCTCAAAGCTCGGCGTTACTGTCACTCAACTCTGAGGGGCGAAAAATAGGGGTTGGAATGCCCATAGTAACCCTATCTCGGAAAATTGTATTTTGAGTTGTGAGTTTTCTCATATTTTTACATGGTTTGATTTTTGTCTGCGAATTTTTGAGACCATCCGGAATATTCTGCGATGTTGCCATAAAAGTTGCTATGTAGTTTGCCTTAAAGAGCAGGCTTCAACCTGTGTTGAAAGCGCACGTCACTGGTCTCCTGGTAGCTGGACGGTATATCTCAGTCGTTTGCCACTAACGAACTGATCCGCTAAAGTTCCCGAGATCGATACCACACCGGGACTTTAAATTGTTTCACTCCACATCAACAATTTCCCTCCAGACTTCATTATTTGTGTTTCTTTTTGCCATTTTAGCTACTGTTTGTCATCGATAGAATTATTTTACCAACATTTAACACGTGATTTTGGTAGGTACCTAGTAACGAGTACGAGGTTAGGCACTACGGTACGGATGGTCTGCGGTCTATATAATATGTATAGAATAGTAGTACATAATTATGTAGAAGGGTTATCTGTACAGAGAGCTGTGATCTGCAACAGAAGGGTGCTCTGTACAAAATAATAACCCTTTGTGTAGGGATTTGCAGCGTTTTCAAAGAAAATGAAGCTTGCAATGGGTTCAAAATTTTCCGAACATGAATTTTTGAAATTTGCTCATAGGCAAATTCGTTTCAGAGCATCCTCAATTCATCCCTCGATCTTAACAAAAATTTATACGTATACATAATATATGTATGTACATAATATTATATGCCTTGTACATAAAATATGTATATTCATTTATTTATTTATGTGTCCCTCCAGACGATATCTGACCATGGATACATGATGAAAATTCCAGATTTCGCCAAAATGTTCGTGTCACCAAACAAAAGGATGAATTCGAAGACGAGCAATTTTCAAAAGATGCTAAGCGGGTCAGATTTGAGTTTTTACGGGTCAAAAATCGGAAAGAAAAAAGTCAAAGTTCCAACCAGCTTTTGTTATAAAACTACTCGTAATTCCTGTTCATGTAAACCTTCGCATTTCAGGGAAAAGGAACGTTTTATCCATCGCCGTTGTAAATCAGTTGGCTTACCCGAGTTGTTCACCAGCCACCAGTAAACGGCCCTAAATGCCAATCGATTCCACCAGAACCGTTCGAATAGAACCAGAACATTGTGACATGTGACGATTTCACGTTGGCGCTGTTCCAACGTTGATGGTAGGTAATTTCTCGGTGTACTTATTGACCAGCTGACCATTTACCGATCGCCGTCGTGATATTGGGAGCAGTCCATTTGTTTTCGAACACCCCATCAAATTCGTTCGTTGCTCCTTCCGATCGGCCTCGTTGGTTCTGGCGGCCTAATATCCGGCGATCATCGTCGTGTTTGAACAAATTGGATGAGCCACCTGCCCGCGGGTTTCGCCACTGTCTCGCACTCGGCTAATTGTTATCTTCAATTGAGTTTCATGTTCTGATTTGCATGTTTTAATTATTAAAACGGAAATTAAATGAGGCGGTTTGTCGGTTTCGTGGCTGCCCACATTCGTTGGAATTAATACGACAAAATGAATTGAAAAATTATTCCTTATAAGCAGGTAGGTATAATCACTTTTACAATGGAAAACGCTGCAAAGTCCTTGTCGCATGGATTCATTGTTCTGTTGGACACACCTAAAAAAAAAATTGCAATAATTTAAATAGCTATATTTGATGGTTTTTGACAAATTATCTTTGATCACTGATAGTGCCATTTAGTTGTCTTGATTCACCTGTTGATACTATTTCTAGTGTTATTATACAAGTTTATGGTGATTTCAGACAATTTCCCAGGTTTTTGAACTCATAAAAAATGAACTTTGGGATCTGTACCTTCGTTACAACCTCAATTCTTCACTCATTGGTCAAAATCAACTTCATATTCAGTCTTCTCGCCCTTAAAATCATAGAAAACTACTAAAACCTCAAAAAACATAGAAAATCTCTGTATTTACACCCATTTTTAACCCGTAACACCCATGGGTGTATTCCAATCGGGCTGCCGAGCTTTGGAGCACAACTAGGATCCAAATTTGTTCCCAAATGGGGACCCAAACTGTGTGCGGAAGAGCGGTGATTTTAGACCAAATTTTAACTTAAATTTTAAGGACGAAACATCGTTAGCACGTAAATTTTCCACTAGCTGGTCAAAATCGACTTCATATTCGGTCTCCTCGTCCTAAAAAACATGGAAAACGATACCTCATAAGCTTATGTTACTAAAACACCAAAAAACCCCATTTTTACCCCATTTTTCACCCATAACACCCCTGGGTATATCCCGATCGGGCTGCAAGGTTTCGGGACACAACTAGGGCCCAAACAGAGCCTGCGTGCGAAAGAGCGAATTTTTTAGATCGAAATTAAAGTAGATATGGACGATACAGTGGACGGGCATTGCATTTTTGGAATCTAAGCCTTGAACCTTAAAACGTAAAAGAAAAACTGTTGAGGGGGTGTTACAAAAGTGTTTTGCTGAGCGAATAAACAGTTCTAAATTGTTTGGTGAAACAATCCCGAAATTTGAAATTTTCTCTGGTGTTTCAGACCTCTCTAGATAATATTTGTCAGTTCATGTCCGCAAATCCACTTCCAGCCTGTTATTTCGATGACATTCCTTCAGTTAGTTATCCGGCCGGGATATCATCACTAGGGAGCACCTGATTGTAATCAAGGATGGCTGTATGAAGTCGAGTTGGTTGTTCTACGATATTATTTCATTTGATAAGTGATGGACTATTGGATTTTGTTGGTAGGTACTTTCGCAACGTGAACAACCGTTGAACTATTATTGATGGGGAATTTATTACACAACGGTTCATTATAGGTATTGACCACAGAAAACAGTGATCTACGCAGAAGGTATTTCACCCCACATCAACAATTTTCCTTCAGAACTTCATTATTTGCGTTTTCATTTGCCGTTTTAGTTATTGCTTGTCACCGACAGAATTATTTTAGCAACATTCAACTCGTGATTTAGGTAGGTACCTAGTAACGAGTACGGGGTTAGGTACTAACCTACGGAGCGTCTGCGATCCACATAATATGTATAGACTAGTACATATTATATAGACGGGTTATCTATACAGAGAGCTGTGGTCTGTAACAGAAGGGTATTCTGTTCAAAACAATAAACCGTTGTGCAGGGATGTGCAGCGTTTTTAATTCCATTTTCGAATTCTACTTACCTTGAATTCTGAACTCATCAAATTTTGTGGTTTGGTTGGTGGGGGGGTGGGGGGTTAATTTTTTAATTTTTTTTTTTTTTCATGCTCGATTCCGAAGGTTCACTATTGAAAGTAATAAAACCACAATTTGTTACAAATCTAAAATTTACTCATGGATATTATGGTATGATGCTGCATGAGTGGAAAAAAAATACATATTTACCTACCTAAATGTAATGTCAAATTTGGTAATACGATTAAGAAGGTGTTTTCTTGGTTGATTAGGTATAGGAGTACCGTCTGTACACAGTGAAGTCAAAAATAAGTTGTGAAATTAACTCTCGATCGGCTTTGCTTCTTCGATATTGCGGTGGGGAGGCCCGGAAATCCAAGATCGCGACCTTAGTTAACGATCGGTCCACGAGATGGCACCACCTGCTTCCATTGTCCTGAGGCCGACGCATGTCTAAAGATCGTATGGATTTTTCACACTACACTCCCCCCCCCCCCCCCCCCTTCCCCACATCCCATTTGTCCCTTAATAATTCAAAAGTTCGCCACCCTCCGGTGCTGTGCGAGAAAAAAGAGAAAATAGGAAAAAAAAGAGAAACAGCGAGAGAAAAAGGGGGGAAAAAACCCGCCCCCTTCCGCGGTGTTACCCCCAGGGGACGTTGTGGGAGCGTTGCCATTGGTTACCCGACTTCCCCGCCGCCGCCCCTCATCACCCCATTTCACGTTGTCTACCGCCTTCAGCCTGCACGACATCCCCCCCCCCCCCCCCCCCACCAACACCACATCACAATGGGTCGGTCGTCTCGGCTATGACTGATCCCCCCCCCCCCCCCCCCCACAACACCACATCGGACCCGACGATTAAGGGTAAAAACATAGTGGAGCGGCGAGTCATCCACTATGTTTTTACCCTAACCCGAGCATCAGCGAGTGTTGCCGACATCTGTTAACGGATGGATTTCATTGTTCAGCCGCGATTCACGTTCATGTTGATGAAATACACGGATATACAATGAGTAGATGAATACGCCCTTCTGTATATCTAATTATACTGCGGGTATCCAGTGACGTCGACTCAACCATCTGTGCTTAACTTATGATGTGGTTGAAATAAAAGCCAACTTGTTTTTGGTCGAAAATTTTTTATCAAAAACTCTGCAAATTATTACACAGCGGTTTATTATTTACCTGTTTAGATGCCGCTTCTGCGTAGATCACCGTTTTTTTGTGGTAATAAACCGTTGTGCAATAACTTGCCTGTATAGATCTGCGTAGATCACTGTTCTCTGTGTTCAGTACCCCCGAGCTCCCCCCAGGAAAGCCCTAAATTGAGTGTTGGGGGCCAGCCCGGAAAAATTTATTTTTTCTCATGCTCGATTCCAGTGGTTCATTATTGCAAATTATAAACCAAAATTATCTAAACTTCAGTTGGCTACACTTTATAAACTTTTTTTGCTCACTGTAAGCGCTTGGAATGAAACGACACAGGATGAGAATTTCGCCGGATATCACATGCGATGACCGGGGGTCGCCCGGGATTAATTACTTGCCCGTGGATTAACCGCTCAAGTATTTGGTACACATGTTACTATGATGCCTACCGCATCCACGCGAGCTACCTGAACCGTATGGTTTTGTATGCGACCTACATACAAAACCATACGCCGTGCTACATTATTTTATGATAAACTGAAATTTTTTAAATAGTATGATAAACAAACTAAAAACGCTGCAAAGTCCTTGTCCCATGGTTTTATTATTCTACTGTAAAAACCTAAAGAAATGTTGGCTGTTATTTATTGTTTCTTGAAATTGCTAGTTTTGATGCGGTTTCCGCTTATTTTGGCCCCCCAAAAAACTCGAATTAGGCTCCCAACTTCGACGAATTATCTTTGATCGCTGATAGTGCCATTTAATGTCCGTATTTACCTGCCGATACTACTTCTTGTGCTATTATTCAAATTTATGGTGATTTCAGACGATTTCCCTGGTTTTTGACTCATAAAAAATGAATTTTGAGAGCTGAAACTGCGTTAGAACCTCGATTTTCCACTCTTTGGTCAAAATCGACTTCATATTCGGTCTCCACGTCCTAAAAAACATGGAAAACGATAGCTCACTACTCATGTTACTGAAAAAACCAAAGAACCCTATTTTTACACCCATTTTTCACCCATAACATCCTTGGGTATATTCCAATGGTGAAAGGTTGGTGACACAGCTAGGATCCAAATGGAGCCTGTGTGCGAAAGAACGAAATGTTTAGACCGAAAATGAAGTAGATATGGATGATAGGGCGTACAACGGAATTGCATTTTTGGAATCTTCGCACCGTTGAACGTAGAAGAAAAAATTTCGAGGGGGTGTTCCAAATTTCTGAACGAATACATATAGGTGTATTATTCACAGAATAATAAACCAAACTCTTACCTTTTCGTTGTCGTTCCTAAAGTAAGATCGGTGGTGGTCGGGGGTAGGTGATCGCAATGTATCTTCTTCATGTACTTCTTTTTTTTTCAATTCAATTCTTCATTAAAACCCATATTTAGTACATAATGAAGAATATAAGTACAGAAACATGAGAAAACCAAGTTCATGAATGGGCCCCTAAGGTCTTGACGACCCGTCCAGGTTCTGGTTGTCACTGAACTAGCTTATTAGTTTGGATTGAGCGTGTACTTTGAGCTGGAAACAATATATTTACAGACAATATCCAACTTTAGTGAAAAATTTTTTTTCTTCATCATATTGGTTTATTATTTTGTGAATAATACACCTATTCAATCGATATTTAAAAAAAAAATCTGAACTTCTCTTGCACTGAGTACCGGATAATTATTGGAAAGCCGATAAACCACGCTATTTTCGGAATTTTCGGGGCGGACCTGAAACTTAGGCTACGGAGATCCGCCGTGCTCTAGTCCACACATCTCTTCTCAAGGATTTAGCCCCCCCCCCCCCCATCATCATCATCAATGCTTGAAAACCATAGGTATGTTTCGTCCGCCGTTATCACGCATAGCAACTTCATTTTCGGTCCAAAAAATTCGTTGTTTCGCACACAGGCTCCATTTAGGCCCTAGTTGTGTCCCAAAACTTCGCAGCCCGATCGCCCAGGGGTGTTATGAGTGAAGATGTGTATAAAAATAGGTTCTTTTTCAGTTTTAGTAACATGAGCTTTTGAGGTATCGTTTTCCATGTTTTTGTGGACGAGAAGACCGGATATGAAGTCGATTTTGACCAAAGAGTGGAAAATTGAGGTTCTAACGAAGTTTCAGCCTTAAGTTTTGGTCTAAAATCGTAGTTCTTCCGCACACAGTTTGGGTCCCCATTTGGGAACACATTTGGGTCCTCGCTGTGCTCCGAAACTCGGCAGCCCGATCGGCACACACCCAGGGGTGTTATGGGAGAAAAATGGGTGTAAACATAGGGTTTTTCGAGGGATTTTTGAAGTTTTAGTGAACATGAGCTTGTGAGGTGTCGTTTTACATGTTTTTTAGGGCGAAAATACCGAATATTAAGTTGATTTTGACCGAAGGGTGAAGAATTGAGGTTGTAACGAAGTTTTAGCTCCCTATAAAAACGTGGGGAATTGTCTGAAATCACCATACATCTGTATAATAACACTAGAAGTAATCAATTCAATTAATGATTAATCGATTAGAAGTAATCAAAACAATTAAATGATACTATCAATGATAAAAAATGATCTGTAAAAAAAAAAAGAGCCGAGCCAAATTCGTGTTTTTCGGGGCCAAAATTGGTGGAAACCATCAAAAACAGCCATTTCAATAACTGCATATGAAAGAAACAATAAATGAAAACAGCCAAACCCACGTGACAAGGACTTTGCAGCGTTTTTCTCTAGGATTTAGTCTGCCCCCCCCCCCCCCCATATTCGTCCCCGTAGGTTGAAACCAATAGGCTGTATGCTCAGCTTCGGAGGGGCGTTCCTCAGAAATCTTTTTTTTTTGTTTAACAGTAGATAGCAATAGTCTGTTTACGTGTACGATTTTCAGTTTGTACGTTATACGTATAATGTAAAATACAAACTCACAAACACATAATAGAAAGTCCGATATCGAGATAGCGTCGACCTGTTAATAATTATTATTATGACACGTTGCCGATGTAATCTAACGACGCCAACAGCTCCCCCGTAAAACTGTTTTCTCCGACGATGAGCCGCAGCGGGGCGGAGTCGCGTGCCGGAGCGCAATCTGTGGAACCCGTCACCAAACGAGACTTGATTGACCCCCGCGACAGATGGGTTTGTCCGTTCCCATCTGGGCGACCAGTTTGTACTCGTAATACGATGCGAGGCGGTGGTTTACATGTGAGCATTAAGGGTTTTCGACGGGTGAAAGTGCCCTTTCACGGGCCCGTTCGTTCAGCCAACTAGCACTTTTTTTTTTGTGATGATACGGTCACAGGGGGGGGGGGGGGGTGATGAGGGGGGGGGGGGGGGAGGGAAGGGCGGGAGGGGGGGGAGTGGTGGGGGGAGTGGAGGGGGATGTCAGAGGGGGGCCCATTTACTCAAAACCAAATAGGCCGGGTCATTTGTATTCGCGAGGTCGTTACGAGGCCCTGGTCGATCAGGTGGAAGTAAAAAAAGAAAAAAAGAAAAAGTGGGACAGGATTCGAATATTTGGTATGAAAAAGCTCAACCCGAAAATACGTTAGTCTGTTTACGTTGGTTTTTTTTTTGCAATCGAGCATGAAAAAATTTTTTTAACACCCCCTCAAAATTTAATGGTTTACTCATCAAGGTATGTAGATTCCGAAAATGCAACAAAAACGTCGTACTTAGAAATTTTCTTAGTTACCATGAGCCAAAATTGACGAAATTTGGTTCGGGGTCTAGTTGGTCCTCGAAGCTCGGCGTTGCTGTCAGTCATCTCTAAGGGATTCAAAATAGGGGTTGAAATTTTCAGAACGCCGTAGCTCGAAAACTTTCGATTGAAGGGTGTGGTTTTCTTTACGTTATTAAATTTGTCTAAACAATTTTTTGACACCCCCCCGAGCATCGTACGTCCAGCCGTTCGTGAGCACCAAAAAGCTTCGTCAACACGATCGTGAATCAAACGGTATAAATCCGGCCGGGATATCATCACTAGGGAGCACCTGATTATACCTAATCAAGGATGGCTGTATGAAGTCGAATTGTTTGTTCTGCGATATTATTTCGTTTGATAAGTGATGGACTATTGGATTTTGTTGGTGGGTACTTGTGAAACTTGAACAAACGTTGAAGTATTGTTGATGGGTAAATTATTAAACAATGGTAATTTATTACACAACGGCAAATTATTACACAACGGTAAATTATTTCACAACGGTAAATTATTACACAACGGTTCATCTACCAAGAAGGGGCTGGATTTTGTTGATCGGTACTTTTGCAACTTGACCAACCGTTGAAGTATCATTGATGGACAAGTTATTACACAACGGTTCATTATAGGTATTGACCACAGAAAACAGTGATCTACGCAGAAGGGGCATCTATGTCACTCCACATCAACAATTTTCTTTCAGATCTTCATTATTTGCGTTTCTTTTTACCATTTTAAGTTACTGTTTGTCATCGACAGAATTATTTTCGCTACATTTAACTCGTGATTTAGGTAGGTACCTAGTAACGAGTACGGGGTTAGGTACTAACCTACGGAGGGTCTGCGATCTACACAATGTGTATAGAATAGTACTTATTATATTATACAGACGGGTTATCTTTACAGAGAGCTGTGATCTGTAACAGAAGGGTACAAAATAATAAACCGTTGTGTAGGGATTTGCAGCGTTTTCAAATGGAACAATATCGCGGAACAACCAACTCGACTTCATACAGCCATCCTTGATTAGAATCAGGTGCTCCCTAGCGATGATATTTGGGCTGAATGTATACAATTTGATTCACCCTCCTGTTGACCATGCCAGTTGGTATGCGAACTTGGGGGCCTTACTGTGAACGAACGGCTGGACGTACAATGCTCCGGGTGGGCTCAAAAAACTCGTAAGTTTACGAGCTATTGAAAACCTTAAAAAGATTCACGTAAAAAAAAGTATAGGCGTCCCTATTTTTCACCCCTTAGAGATGACTGACAGCAACGCCGAGCTTCGAGGACCAACTAGACCCCGAAACAAATTTCTTCAATTTTGGCTCATGGTAACTAAGAAAAGTTCTATGTTTTTGTTGCTTTTTTCGGAATCTACATACCTTGAAACGTAAACCATCAAATTTTGGCGGCGGTGGGGGGGTAAAAAATTTGTCATGCTCGATTGCAAAGGTTCATTATCTATACATATAATAAAACAGTGTCTGTCTGTTTGTTTGTTTGTTTGTTTGTCTCGGCATCAATTGGGAACGGCTGAACGTAGAAAGTTGCGGCTGGTACCATTTGACGCAGAATTTATCTGGGAAGGTTTATGAAAAAACCGCATTTGAATCTGTCCATCCGTTGAAACGCTATGAATGAAATACTACTAAAAAACGTGTTATAATCACTTCTATGAGGACGTTTATGCTTATAATGTCTCGGCATCAATTGAGAACGGCTGAACGTAGAAAGTTGCGGCTGGTACCATTTGACGCAGAATTTATCTGGGAAGGTTTATGAAAAATCCGCATTTGAATCTGTCCATCCGTTGAAACGCTATGAATGAAATACTACTAAAAAACGTGTTATAATCACTTCTATGAGGACGTCTATGCTTATAATAACTTTGAACGGTTGGACGTAAATCCGATTGTAATTAGATTCTGGATTCAGCTCGACGAGTACATTCAAGTGGAACTTCAATCAGGATGTTAGTGGGAGGGGGGTACAGGTTATGAGAGGGGGGGGGGGGTCTACAGAAATTTCAAAACTACTTGACCAATTGGAGTGCAACTTCGGGAATTTGTTGTGTGAACATTGAGGAATGTTTCTAACCAGGTCCAGGTTCATAGGATACGGGGGGGTTAAAGGCAGTTAGGGTTGGCATTGGGGAAGGTTTCTGATCAGTTGGGGAGGGGGGGGGGGTACAGGGGGTGTCTGTTCTACCGTTGCGAAGCGCGGGTACACAGCTAGTTGAAAATAATAAACCAGAACTGTCAATAATCAGATTCAATTTCACTTCTGGTATGTTTGGCGGGATCTTGCAAAAATTATCTTGGGTTTTGGGTTCTTGAAACCTTGTTGAAATTTGGGTGGTTATGTTCCGGATGTCGATCATAAATTTCACCAAGGACGTTCGGCTTAAAGTAGGACTTTTATTCACTAGTTGTCTACTTCCATCACGCCGCGTAGTATGAGGGATTTTATGGAAGAAAACGTAAAAATTTCTATCAACAACACATTTTTACACACATGCTGTTTCCTTCCGTTATCAGGTCCTGCCTGAAGCAAACTGGCACGGCAGCGATTGAGCCCATCTCGAATGATAAGAGTTCACTGTAATATCACCCTGCGCTTTCATTATTTTATTGTAGTTTTCTCAGGAGGGATTGTTTACTAACTGTCATGTCTACGTAGTGGGAGCCGAGTGGGAATCGTCGCTTTGAGAATTCAGGGAGCCGTTTGGGGATCCCGAAACGACGGACGGGAGCCGAATGGGCTTTCACGCTTGTTGCTTGTTACTCCCAGATTCTCGAGTTGAAAGCTAATACGGTCGGTGTACTATTTTATCGATGGTACAAATACAGGAAATATTATCCCCACTAAAGATTCCAATTGGTACGTACTAGAGATCATAGTCATTGATGCTTCTTCTTCCATCAGCAATAAGGTTAGCAATTCCCGAGTTGAAGAGCACAGGGGAAAAATGGGAATAAACGTCACTTTTTTTTTCATTCTGAGGTAAAATAAAATTCAAAGTTTGAAGTTTCATGGCTACCTCTATTACATAATCCCTGCAGTTCATGTGTATACACTCTGCTGAGAAAATATACTATAAATGCCTACTCGCATAGATCCCTCACTTTCATTCTGACATCATACCAACTTCACTTAGCCCCGAAGTATGATGTCACCGAGGTTAACCTCGAAAATTATGGAACCATTGACATATTTGCTGTCAATTAGCCAGATCGAATGCAATCAACTTCAAAAATCAATAGGCAAAAAAAAATCAATAGGCATGATCTACACATCCTAGCAGACATTTTGGTACCAATCGCATTAGCTTTGGTATATTATTACGGCAGTTGTCGTTGAAAATCAAAAAAATTAGAAAACCTGTCATAACTCCCTATTTTTTCCACCTAGAAAGCTCGTTCTCAGAGTTCGAGCTGAGCAAAATCCAAAAATAAAATCTGAAAGACCACATTTTGAGGAAGTTATGACCATTTGAAATTCCAACGTACATAGGTAAGTACGTACGTACGAACTTTCGGAGTGACATCAAGCGAAAAACCGTGTAGAAACTTGTGACAGAGTGTGACAGTGGTGGTGGACCCTCGAGAGTCCCCCTCCTAAACCAGCGAGATTGTCACCGGTTAAGAAGGGATATCGATTAGGCTTCCGCCCAGCGACCCCGTCTTCACCGAACGAAAAAACTACTCGAGAACAGCCACACCGTTACACTCCTCCCCACATGACATACTTGTGGGTAGCAGAAGTATGAGAGGGAAAAGGGGGAATGAAAAGTAGTATGAAGTTCTGGTTCATGAAACGACATCTGAAAACTTCAAGATGACTAACCTCCATCGTAATGGCACTACCTCATTAACATTTTACTGTTGGAGAACAAAGCTCTTACATAAGAATATTGGCGGAGAAAAAATGTTGTCAGAAGTTATTGTCGGGTGAGTTCAGCTCATCTGGGCAACCTCTAGGTGATCAACCTCCATCGTTAGGATGGAACAGCTACTGGGACTTGTAAATTGGGACATGGCATCAATCGCCTTCTAATGAGTTCAGTAGGTATATTTTAATTATACTGACAATCTAATGGATGGGGGAGGGGGGGGGGAGCCAATAGATGAATGTATTATCAAAGGGACAGGTTGTTATTAAAGGAATCATTCTGGGAAACCTTTGGGCTTATCCTTCTGGTAAGCCCACAAAAAGTGGATGGAGTGTCATCCAGAGGCGAATTATTAAAATTCTGTTGCGCAAAAAAACGCGCTTCCCTACCTCTCAAGTTTTTAAATTATTCAATGTATTGGATGTTCCTAACATATATAAGAAAACTGTACTCATCCATATTTATAAAAACTTATCGCGGTATGAGACAGTGGCTGGCCACACTCGTTCAGCTGATAATCTGGCTTTGAAACTCCCTTTCCGACTCACATCTAAAGGTCAACATTTTTTCTCCTATGAGGGACTCAAAATGTTTACAACCTTCCTAATAAAATAAAATGTGTTCATAGCTCGAAAAATTTCAAGGTACTTATCAAGCAGTTCATTTCTGACAAATTTTTTTGTAGTTTAGCAGATAGTCAGTAAGCAAGTACCCAGTGTAAGCAAGTGTAGTAACTTTAATTTGAAGGTAGATTGAAGCTATGTGAATAGGATAAGGCGACTCCCCCCCCCCCCCCCACCCCCTCAGCACAAGTTATCTAACTTAAAGAGGGGGGAACGCATTTGGTGTTATTTTTTTCTAGCATTACTTGTATACGATTTGTATTTTCAAGGTTATACTGTTTGTTTTTGTTTTTTCCGAATAAATGCATTTAAAAAAAAAAGTACGGTGAATTGCTCAGCGCATACCACCAAACCACGCTCTGCTACCATGTGACAGAGTGTGACAGTGGTGGTGGACCCTCGAGAGTCCCCCTCCTAGACCAGCGAGATTATCACCGGTTAAGAAGGGATATCGATTAGGCTTTCGCCCAGCGACCCCGTCTTTACCGGACGAAAACACTACTGGAGAACAGCCACACTGTCACGGACACGTTTTGAGCACTTCTGAACAAGATTCTATGGTTTTCTCGAATACCTATTTTTGACGGTATCCCATTCCTATAATTACCTATAATAGTAATATAGAAGTAAAAGAAAGATACCTGTTGTTTTGATAAAAACTAATGAGAAAAAAGAATGTATTTACAAAAAACCATAAACGTTTACTAAAAACAGGGATAAAAGGAGGAACGTCTCCATCCGCCACTTTTACTCATTCTTTTTATTTGTAGTTTTTTATTTTATTTTATTTGTTGTTGTTGTTGTTTTGTCACTCGTTCAAAATACAACAGGTTTGGGTAAGGTAGCAGGAGGCGAACCTTCTTCGCTGGCTGTTATCCAAACATTTCCCTTCACTTCCTCCCTTGTTTCCCTATTTTTGCCGACCCTCCATCGTCTTTAGCATTGACCTTCCTCTTTTTTTCCGTATAAATTTCAGTTCTCGTGTGGCTGTTTCAAGCCTTTCGTCAAATCATTTTTTGAGTTGATATTACGAAACTCGATCTAAGGGAGAGATTGATGCCAACCTCAACTCATTTGCGAAAATGTGACATCCCCCATTTGTGACCCTGTGCCCTGTGCTCTTCATTATTTCTGGCTGAACCTTCTATATATTTTATCGACCCTGTAGACCCCTATTATAATACTGCTCTTCTTCCTCTGTTAGTAGCGATTTTGTTAGCTCTGTGGCTATAAAAACTTTTGTTCGAATTCGTTCTGCGCTTCTTGGAGGCTATGTTTTGACTTGAGACGTCTCAGTCATGGACTGTCGAATATTTTGGGGTGTTCTTTAGTGCTGCCCCCCATTTTCAAAGCCAGATTTGAAACCCTAATCTCAACCGTTTTGAACAAATGTGTAGTGCTTTTGAATCGTCAAAATCTCCTCTTTCCGTCTATTTAAATCCGAAACAAAGAAAAAAGTTTTTGACTTGTGTAAAACTTTCGTCCTGCCCCCCACGCTCTTGGCAGGTGGGATTGTGATAAATTCATCAGTTTTTATTCCGCAACCCCGTCCACTTGATCTATATGTCCAACTAATCTATATAGTACTAATCAGCCGATCGGTTGTTTTTGTTGCGCTTGTAAAAACATGAAACGTGTCCTACATATCGCGTCTCCCCTTCGCCGTTTATCAGACACTTCAGTGCAAAAGACCCGTGGAAAAAGTTAGTAGGAACCGAAATACCACGTTGACAGTTGCTTTGAAAATGGGGGGCAGCACTAAAGAACACCCATATTTTGTAACTCACCTGCCGGTTTTGGTGATGATCATTTCGGTGCCCAGCTCGTTGAACTTCTCCCAGAGGTCTTTGGTCTCGAGGTGGCAGACGACGTGTCGGAGCTCCTCGCAGTTGCTCTTGTCTTGAAGTAGAGGGTTGTGAGCTGCTGCTTCCTCCCCAGGCGTAGACGAGGAGATTTCAGGCGGCGTGTCCCGCCCTTTGCTGGGGCTCCGTCTCCGTCTCTTCCCGGACTCTGCAAAGAAACCAGAAATTCACTGTCAGTGACTAACAGTATCACGGACACTGCGATACAAAGTCAAATTAATTGGGTTACAGTGGTGAAAATGTAAGTTCAGCAGACGCCGCCGCTGCCGCGGACTTCTGAAACAATAGCCGGTTATTATTATTTATTAGTACCTGTCTAACAAAATGCCTCGAAATGGGCCGGTCGTATACTATAACATTGGATAGCAACATCAAATTTTTTTAAGCAACAAATCGGTCAAGAGAAACCTGAAAACCGACTAGAAAAGCCGAACACATTCATTTGGAACACACAGCCGACGGCACACAGGAAATTTATGGACTCCACTCATCGGAAGGAGTAGCCACCTAACTATTGGAGGGGACTTCAGTAATGCCGTTTTGAATCTTCCAGCAGTTAATATTTGCGAGGTCCAAGGGTGCTCTGGACCAACTGATTCCGCCGATAGGAATGCAACAACCTTACCGAACCGCCCTCTGTTATTTCATATCATTCAAGCAGATTCGAGCCTGTTACTCAGTTTTCTCTTGCTATTTTCGATCAAACTTATAAAACAATAAGTAGGAACGGGGATTATCCCATTCACCTAAATCTTAGGTAGGTACTGTAAGAAAAAAAAGATAAAAATTGGCCTATCTAGAAATTGGCCCAACTTCTTGGTGCCAGTTACCAACACCACACTAAACTCAAACACCAATATTAATTCTCCAATACACTAGCATAGATACCTACACAGATCGTTTATCAGTATACCGAGAAGTTGTCTACCAACAATAACATTCGAAATTACTTCCTTTCCTTGGACTCGACTGGTATCTCTAAACACCAAACACTATTCTCAAAACCACGCTTGATTTGGAACAAAAATCCTAAAATTTATAAATCTATCAAAATTCGGGGGGTTTTGATGAATCTAAAGGTAAAATAATGAACCTAAAGGGATCAGAAGGAGCAGGTTGGGTGTCGATCCTGCGCGTCTGTTATCTATAATATTAGCCTACTTAACGAAATCTCCAAACCCTTGCCTTTCTGTAGCAGTAGCCATTAGAAAGGTCTGCGTGGCCGGTCGTGATGAAGTAGTTAACTGCGGGGACCGGCTGCTTGTGGTCACAGATGACAAAACGAGGCGTTCGAGATGGTTATTTTACCTACCAATCGGACCACAAACCACGCCCTGACAGTAAAACATCTGGTCGAATATAAACTGGAGGACTCTATCACACGCAGCCTTAGCGTTGCGGCGAACGTAAGCGAGCGTACTGTACGGAACTTACTGGTAATCTGTGGAAGGTGACAATGTAAATCTCACTCATAACGAGGCCATACATTATTGCATTGATTAACGGTCACAAAGAAGCAAAAACTGATTATAAAGTTAAATATTACGTCCTGGCTGTGAGATTGAATCAGCTCAATCGTTGTACCTAGTGAATGCTGGGATCCGAGCTAACATATTGGATCAACAAGACCGAGATGACGAGAGAACAGTCCGTGGGTGGTATGCGCACAATTCATAGTTACCACTATTATACCTATCTTATCAAAGGAACAATCCAAATTAATGTCATCAAAATCCTACAAAAATGTTACAAAAATGTTAAATTCTTGATATTTTAATTAATTAAATTCGCAGTAATCATGCAGGTTGCATCCCTTATGATCCCATTTGAACTTCAAACCAGCGGGAACAACAGTAACCATGTTAACTCTCTTCTCCTCAGTTCTTTCGGATGACTTGTATTGAATTTCCAGGAGCTATAGACTCATATCTCTAGTCTCAGATCGTCTGCAGTGATATTCGTAGTAATCATGGTAGCAGCGTCTGCGCTTGCGCAAACTTCTTTGAAAAGTTAGTTTACACGACACTTCGTTCATTCTCATACAGAATCTATAGTTACCCAGTTTGTTAGGGACTGCTTTATCTTTGTACCTGTTGGAGATTGACTCCAGTGGACGGTCACCTATAATTGTATTGTTGTTGACTATCCAACACAGTCACCGACGGGAAAATGGTGAAGAGTCAAGAAAACTTGGAGAAGTGAAGAAAGTACTTGGAAAATTCAGATTGGAACAGGCTAGAACGGCAGCCACTCCCATGGAAGTGAACAACAATCTTCAAAAGCCAGAAAAGGGGGAGCTACCCAACGTTCCATACCAATGTACCTGGCAACATCAACGAGGCCAGACATTATGTACGCCGTTAGCTAATTGTCCCAGTTAAAGTGTGCTATCGACAAGACCACTGGGCAGCGGCGAAACGAGTGTTGCGATACCTGAAAGGCACCAAATCACTCGTCCTGGTATTTCAGAAGACCGGTACCAAAGAGCTACCCGGATTCTCTGATGCTACCTGGGGTGGCTGCGCAGACGGACGATCATACACTGGGTACTGTTTCCAGTTTGGTGGAACTGCCATAAGCTGGGAGTCCAGAAAGCAGAGGGCGGTCGCTAAGTCTACAGCAGAGAGCGAATACATGGCCCAAAGCGAAGCCGCATCTGAGGCGAGACATTTGAGGTATCTCGTAAACCGTATGCACATCCCACAGGATCAAATGTACTCAGACAACCAAGCTGCCATTGAACGGGCCAAAGCACTCAAAGAGCATTTCGTGCGAGAAGTGATTGAACGTGGGGTAATCAAGCTGGACTACTGTCTCACTGGAGAAATGCTGGCTGACATGTTCAAGAAACCACTGGGGTGGACCGAAGTTTTGTGTTTTTCGAAACCAACTCGGCCTTAGCAGTTCCGTGAGGGGGAGTGTTGGAGATTGACTCCAGTGGGCGGTCACCTGTTTTAATGGCCAGTGACCAGTATATTTAATAGTACGTAGATTTAGGTAATGGGGCAGTAAATATTTATCAAAGTACTCCCCATAGATTTCTGTGATATTAGTTTTTAACAGTCAGTATTGAGTACTCACCGGAAGGCTCTGTGATATTAGATTTGTGTGTGTGTGTGTGTACTTCTTGGTTTAGGATTGCGTGTTGTGTTTTCTCTTTGTAGGCTGATTGTGTGGATGCTGCTGTGTTGTGGAAACAGAGCTGTGAAGGGATTCCTACTGTACCCTTGACAAGTACCTGCTTATGGCTGGCATCCAGCCACCAAGAAGGCTCTGGAGACGAATGACATGGATTGATCCCCTCTGCCCCTGATATCCCTGTAAAACCCGGCACCTCCACGTGGGCCATCCTGGACATGTGCAGTGCTAAATGAACAACGCCGGAGCGGTCAGTTACTGGGGTGACCTGCTGTGCAGAGTGATGTTATCTCCAATGAACTGATGAAAGGGGAATGAACTGTGAAAGCGGAATATAGCCAGCAACGATTGTCATGGGCCTAAAAAGGCCTGGATACAATCAACCAAAAGAAGTGCACAGCAGGTCACCTGTTGTATTGTTGTTGACTATCAAACACAGTTACCGTTTTTTATTCATTCGCATTTCAATCTTTCACAGAGAAAGTTCACAACCTCCACCATCGTAATCACTCTGTAAGAGTACCTACCACAGGTCCAACTGTCGTAAGCATTCATGGTAAGCTGGTGTAGTACATAAGTAAACATTCATAGTATGAATCATATAATTGGCTTTAGGAAGCCATACTGTCTGATCTCATGGCAGCCGTTCTTCCGGGTACAGATGAGGCGGAACCGCTGGGCATTGCCCTGATGAGGACGCGAGCCTGGTCTAGACGTTGGTGGATATCGGTCGGAACGCGACGATGATACCATTCGCCCCAAGGCGTTTTACGCACACATCGTGTCATTACGCGACCTAAAGACCCTGTCATACTTTCTGTAGCCACGAACGAGAACAATCCTCTCGAATGATAGCTGTTACTGGAAAACGATCCGGGCGCCTGCCCACTAATTGCATGGAAACCCGACCCCACATCCCTTCACCGACCGCAGTCTCACGGCTGCTCCCTGATGGACAATTGACTGACCTTTTGAGTTGAGTTGATCGCCTCTTATAGGACCCCCGAAAACACATGGTCACCTGTAATAACATAACTGAGCCCTTCAGGGGGAAAAAAACCACATCGCAACTGCGTTTTGGTGGGATAAGGTATGATTTTGACGAGGGGCCAAAAGCGGCCGTTGTTCTCGAAGAATATTCAGAACAGACGGGCCAAGGTTTCCGCTCCTAATCCACTCTGAAGTATCAATTAGGCCCATTTGGTACATTCGAGAGCTTCCTACGTTTTGTTTACAAGCTGCACTTACATAAATGTCCTCTTATTACAGCTTAATTAATAAATAGGGACGTCTGCTGTATTCGTCTCTCGAAAAGAACTTTTAACTTTTTATTCAAGTTTCAGGGCAAAGCTAGAGGATGACTGGTGGCAGTAATGACGGCATTTACTATACCAAGTGCCCATCTGTCCATAATTCAGGAGCCAATTTTGGAAGGATTCTCTCAGTTAGGTGGATTAGAATACAAATATCAGAAACGTATACACCATTTAAGGCTATCAAATCTGTCCTGTCCGTCATTTCTTTTCTTATTTTATAACTATTGTACGCTGACAGCCTATAATGATACCTACCTCACAATTATAGTATGAATACAACCTAAGACAGCGACAGCTGAGCTGTTGTTGATCAGTCTATGACTCACTGATGTATTCATCAAATTGTGTATCAGTTGAATTCAAAAACGTATTCGCACGGGATAGAATAAAAGTAGCGTGGTGGATAAAATCGTAAGTCAGTAAAAAATAGCGCTACGTGGTGGATGGGAGAAAGGTAGGGAGGAATAATAGTGTTTATGCGATGCTCAGAGGGCAATTTTCGTTTTATACCCCTTTTGGTTTATTGTTTTCAATAATGAATCTTTGGAATCTAGCATGAAATGAAAAAAAAATTAACCATGTTTGCATTTCAAGGTAAGTATATAGAATACGAAAAAAATGTCTGGTCGTACGATTTAGGTACCTTCATCGCACTTTCCTTAGTTGCCATGAACCAAAATGGATGAAATTTGGTACGTAGGTCCCATTTGGGGTCTAGTTGGTCCTCTAAGCTCGGCCTTACTGCCAGTAATCTCTAAGGGGTGAAAAATAGGGGTTGAAATTTCCAAAACGCCTCAGCTCGAAGACATTCAATAGAAAGGTTGGTATGGTTATTTGTGGAGATTTTGAATTGATTCCGAACTTCATTGGGTTTGCTCCGTTCACAGTAAGGGCCTGAACTTTGAATAGCAAAGGTAAACAACATAAGTAAGTGTTCACAACACAGTTTACAGTGATTTTTAAAAGTACTCTTTGCATTCTTTTTGTAAATTGCTACTACTAATATTCGTACGTACCCTTATACCAATAACCACCGACAGCAAATAATTATCAATTCATTAAGACCGACGCACTTCAGCTGACGGTCATCTAGACTAAGTTTGTCATGTAACAGAAGTATTTAATATGTCAAAATACGCAACTGCATGTAAGTTAATAAATAAACGAACAGCATTGCAAAAAAAATCTACCGTTCTGTGGCGTTCTCCTTATATACACTCTATTTCTGTATCTTTTCAGAAACATTCATCCGAAATCTTTTCAAAAGCATTCATCCGAAATTTGTTTAAAAAACAAATTTTTTTCATTTTTGAAGTCGTTTACGCCTCAAAGAAGCAGAGTAACATGAACTTTGAATTCGTATTCATTTTGTACAGCCCAAAATAGCTAGAGGAGAAGTGATATAAAAATACCTACCTATTCAGAGTTCTTGGCAATGGCTTGGTCGTATCGCCGAAAATAATTATAACCGGAAAACCAGCGATATCTCGGAAAATTTCTGAATCCATAACAGAATAATCCAAAGAGAGAAATTGCCGGTTTTGGGTTCACCAAACCAAAAACCTCCAGAAATAGTTTCCCCCGCCTGATTTTTGAGCTGTTTTCTTTGTTGTAAGCCCGTGTAATCAGTGGACATTCAACGTAAAGCCCGTAATGGTAGATACATGGATATCAGATGGTTCCTTCGCAAGTTCCAGATCTTGAGGACGTAATAGAGCGTTGATGAGTCCCGGATTAAATGAAGAGCCTCTCCAGCGCCTTCAAGCGGCGCCGCTAACGAGGGAAAACCCACGGGCGACCTGCCGTTATCCCTCCAGATATCTAAACCAGCGCCTCGACAGCGCCGCCACAAATGTGAATTTGACAACTGACGGGAAAGCCCTCACGTAATTATCTCACGTCCGAAAACCTACCTGAGGTTTCCGCCTCGGCGTTAACGTTAATGTCGCTTGAAAATTAACTGTCTCCTACAATCGTATTTCCCCTGAAACCCCCCAGTTCAGCTAATTTCCGTTTTGTTCAACATGGCCGCTAACCAAGGGTTTTTCGTCTCGCTCCCTCGCCTTCTTTAATTTCACTTGGGTTTTTTTTCTCTGTATCGCTCTTTTCCCTTATTTTCGTCGTATCTTTCCGTCCCGGTTGGGGAAAAGCCTTTTTAATTAGAATCTGAATTGAGAGAGAATATTATGATGAGGTAGATGAGAGTGGAGGCTGGAGGAGATACAAAAAATACCATTCCCCCCCCCCCCGAACAGGTGATTTACTTCTACTCCCGTTTTCAGTTCACTAATTCACTGGCAGCATCATCTTTTTCCACTGACCTTTTTTTTTCTTCCTCCAAATGTTTACCTGAACATTATTCCTCGTGTTGTTTAGGAGGACCCAGTTTCGTGGCCCTTTCAGACCTGTTGAGCTCATATCAATCTCATCATAGTATATTATAATGAAGAAACGAGAAACGTTTTCCATAAGTTAGTTCTTCAGATTCCACAAAACCCTTCCATGAGTGGCTAAGTTGGGTGGGTTTCCACTTCAACATTCCCTGTACCATCAACAACTTAAATATTAGAAAAACCATTAAAAACACAAATCGGTCAGTAGAAAGTATTACAGTTACAGCAGACACCTTTGCTTCCGTTGTTTACTACTATTATGTGTACAGTTATAATCTATATTATAATATCCATTATCTACTGTGCCTAGGAGTAAGTAGTTGAGAGGGTGTGAGCGTACCCTCCTCTCTCATAATAAACATTTAATAGTATGTTCGCATGTTGGAGTTGTTCCACGAGCTGCTTATTCCAGCGTCAGAATGTTTGCATCTATTATCCGGTATTAAACCTAAATGGTGGGGTCATTGATGATCTACTTCAACGCTGCCCTCTATTTAGGCTGGAAAAGTTATTCCTTTCCCTTCACTCTTTCAGTTTTCGATATTGGCTCGTATTTTCATATATATATATATATATATATATATATATATATATATATATATATATATATATATGGCCGAGTAGGTGCATACGGTTTGGAGTAGGTATAGTTTGAACCGGACAGCCAATTATTAATTTGTCTTTAACTTCGGGCACCGTTTAGGCGCAATAAGCTGCTATAGTACAGTCAGATAATCCTATCTAATAATACACACTAAAGGACCGTCTGAGCTGAAATGGTTGTTGGTTCCATATCGAGGTAATGAAAACTATGTTTTGTACCAGTAGGAAATGAATTGATTCAGTCCCCCACATACTCCACTACTCTACATTTAGACATCAAGTAGTTTTTTCCAACAAAACTTGTGTATTTTGGGACGGAATCATATTTTAGTCAACGTATTTTCCACCCAAGTTCAGGGGGATTCGTGGATTGCAGAAGAGACGGGAAGAGTTTATGTTAGTCATTTATTGTTTCTGTTGGTGAGAAAGAGTCAGTTTCATGGTCCGTTCAGACTGACTTCTTGAGCTCATATGACCTGTTCAGAGCTTGTGAAGAAACCCCACGAGCAATTCGTTATTGAAATGAAATCACTGAGAACCTTTCCGAGAGCGGCCGAATATTATTCGCATGGACATTCCCTGGACAACGTATACGTTGTCGTAAAAACCCAAGTCACGGCTCACTGTTTATTTATTTCATTTACTATAGGTAGGCTGTACCTGTACTGCCATACTCCTCGTATTTACTGCAGTACCGTGACAGTTGAGCTTTCGGAATGGTCGAACTGAAATTTCGAGAGCAAGTGCTTCATCGAAATTCGACATTAAGTTTCCTGCAGTGCGCAGTTATTTCGAAGACTTGCAGACAGCGGAGCAAAAGGAGGATCTTACCAAAAATTATACTACGTTAAAAATTGTAACAGGTGATTGATTCCCTCTTTCCAGGTTTTCTCCCAGTTTACCTGGTTGCTGTTAGAATTTCAATCAGCATAGCCAAACTCAGAAAAACCGCCGAAACTATCGTTGTAGTCCTCAAAATGAACCTTAGAATTTGACTCTGGACAACTTTTGTAACATTCGACTACCAATTTCGTCGGTACTGATGGGTAAAATATGGGTAATTTTCCACTTGTTTTATTTGGTTGTATTTACCTACCTATTTCTATTTTTCCCCCCTAGGAAAGGGCTGTTAATAGGTCCTAGGTAACAGATCAGTGTAAAATTTTCTATTATCTATTTTTCTGCATGCAACCCAATTTTTCCTAAATCCTCAAGGGTTACAAAGTAGGGAGATTGTTGAGGTCGGTCAAAAGATGTGGAGGAGTTATGCCGACATTTTTCGAGAATTTCGTTTCCTCACCCCCAGGGCGTCACCAGTCAAGTGTACAATAAACATATGGATGTATCACATTACGTTATTATCAGAGCCATATTCTGCAGATTTTTTTTGTAAAATGCCATATTCGGCCGATTTTTGGGAAAATGCCATGTTTGTGCCATGTTTTGCCTTTTTTCGCCAAACGCCTTCAAAAAAATTTAAAAAAAAAATTTGAAGTGAAAATTTCTGAATGACATGAGGTTTCTCGAACCCTGAGGCCATTAGTGTAGTGTAGAGGGATTACTAATGTCTCTAACCCTTTTGGAATGGGGTGCTTCCACGGGTCGCCACTCTGGTGAGGAGGCTGGGAACCTGCTGATGTCCTCTCTATGAAATACGCCCCGGCAACATCAGCTGATGTGGAGAGGACTTTCTCAAAAATGAAATACCTTCTGAGTGGTCGACGGCTGGGATTTTCAATGGAAAGCGTTGCAGCACACCTGATGTTGTTATTTAATAATAATAATAATAATAATAATAATAAATTATTTGTATAAAGCTTTGTAAATAAAGTAAATTATTAACATAAATAACTTGTATGTTGTGATATTATCGTCTCAGAATAGCTGGGGTAGTCGGAGAGGGTTGGAAAATAAGTGCCATATTTGGGCCAAAATAAGTGCCATATTGCCATATTTTTTAGGGCTCTATTTCACAAAAATATATGTCAATGTGCCATATTGTGAAGGGCTCTGGTTATTATACATGTAGGCACCTATATTTCGCATAAATTATGTTCATCAGGCACTTGGTTCATGCACGTGTACGCAGCCATTAGACCGGTGATGCCCTTGCCACGGTCAGACGACTGAATATTTCAGCAATCCCCCATGAATATATCGCTTCGGCCATTCTGTGATGAATTCGTTGTAACGGCGAAACGACCAGGACACATTTCGCGCTAGTCCTTTCATTTCTAGGGCGGTCTAGAGAAATACAATTTTTTCCGAGGCCATCTCGTCATTTATTTTTCATCGCCACTGGCCGGCAGCCAGTTTCATCCTGGCATTACGAGCGGGTCTGAAAAACACTGCAATTTGCCTTATTCTTTCATCACGTTTCATTTGAGCTTATAGTTTGAAATGGCGGCACGAGTAAATAAATTAGGTTGGATCAAAGGAGCAAGTCGGAGGTCGGGTAATTTACTGGAATGTAGCGAGTGTTTGAATAACAGCTACAGAACTGTACTTGATCGGTTTATTTATCGTAAATAGGTTATAGCAGCCCGCCATACATAGATATCTGAAGCAGCCCCCATGGAAAATACACGGAGTGAGTCATGTTGTAACCACTCTTGATTGCGAAAATGATGTTTATGGAAAAAGGAAAGTCAATACATTCAAAGCCGAAAAGGTTATTTTAGTGCCGATCGAGTGGTACCGATCACGTCAATTTATTAGATTACCGGTAAATTAATTTATTATGAATCATACAGCTAAGTATTGCGTCATTTCTGGTCTACGTGTAATAATTTTATCGTCAAAAGAAAAGTGGTTTTAAAATGTAGGTATGTATACCTGGGTAGTTTTGTTATGAGAAACAACGGGGAGGAATATCCTATGACGTGTCTACAGTTTTCCAGTGTTATGATCAGGAAATTTACTTAGTAGGTATAATTGTGAAGTTCTGAACTTATCGTATGTAAATGAGAGTCACTACGGTATTTTTAATAGTTCTATCAGAGTTGGATGTTCTTACTGAGTATAATCTATCTACAAACCTGTTTTTTGCTCTAATACTTCTCAATTGAGTCTGGTTGGGTTCAGTGAGATCGTCAGGAGTTGTAAAACGGTTGGATGTAAGTCCTGACAGAAAACTCAAGAAAAGTTATGGGGTGGTTCAGAGGTGTCTGAAAAGTCAGTTTTCATTCTAGAAGAAGCATAAATACTGACGTCATAAATTTAAAAAGAGGTCTGGCGGTAAAAACGCGTGAGTAGCACTACAGTTGTCCATACTTCTGTAAATACGCTTCGGTGCAAACAATTTAAGCATTTGATATTTTGGGGTCAGAATAGCCGAGGGTGATAAAGTAAGCACGAGGCCCCCACCATTGATTGAAAAAAATCATTAACAGAGGTAGGTACCTTTTAGCTACGATTTTCGGTGTAAATTACGGTTGTGCCATCGGTTACTGTCAAAAAATTATGTTTAGTGGCATAAACTGTTCAAATTTGAGTTTTGTGTATTAAGTTTTCAAAAAATGCTGTAAAGTCTTACACAATAAATAGGTAGTTAATTGTTTTCCATGTGAATAATAACTTTTTCTTATGGTTAGCTACCGTTGTTGACAGCTGGCTCACTAATGAAAATTGTTTCATAATTTTCCGGATTAAACCATATAATTCATGGATAGGTGCTGCAGTGGAATCGACTATTTTTATGGTACTGTGTACCGAGTACGTACCTACCACATCCTCAACCTCTATCAAAAGGTAAACTACAAACTAGACCTTTACTGTTAGCGAATTTTCAAAGAAAATGAAGCTATTTTTGGTACGAATCCGTTTAAGAGCATTCTGAATCCATCGCAGAAATGTATTATGATACTATGTATGCCCTTCCAGATGACATCTGACGTTCGCTACTTGATGAAAGATTCCGAATTTCGCCAAAATGTTACTAACCATTAAACAAAAGATTTCAACTATGGGATATTTTGGAATACAATATGGATCAAATTTGAATTGTTGTGGGTCGAAAACACCTGAGCATCTGTAAAAATGATAAAAACTAACTAGAAATTGCTATAATTGGAACTGGATTTGGAAATGCTTTATTTACAAATGAAAATTACACCCATGTTAGAATTGCAATAACAGCACAAGCTGTAGCACATTTACTGTCAGCCGGAAGTTTCGGCACACACTGGAAAACATCTCACTCCTCTTTGGCAAATTAAACGATACATCAACAACAAAAGTAATATTATCCACTATAATAAATACATAATTCTCAAGTTTCCAATATATCATCTGCCTTAAGTTTTATCTAATCCAACCAGTGATTAACATAACAGATTTATACCCACATCGATCTGTATATTTATTTACATACACATTCATCAATTATTCAACTGAAACATCTTCTATAAATTCAGCCATCAGTAATTAAATTCTGCCACCAACTCATTCCTATATTGAATGGCATTCGATAGGAACAAGCGCCGGCCAGGTACATGAAAAATTTGCAAAAAAAGTAAAAATCGAGTTTTCAACTGAAAAATTGGTCAGATTGAATAAATTGTGTAAAATTAACATAAATAGGGGGAGATTATATTTTTGTTCAGTAAACAGTAATTTTAATAGCGAAAAAACAAAGGGCAATCAAATTTGGTGTTCCTTCTGGGGAAATTTGTGATGATGTAGTAAATTGAAGGTTGAGATGTGTAGGTAGGTGCTGAACTTAGAAAATTCGGCGACAATGAGTTGGGTCCAGCTGAAAGTGAAAGGTTCTTGTCGGGCCGATGTCTTTGGGCCAAAGGGCAGCGATGCGATTGGGCCAGTTGTCTTCGTTGTGGTTGGTGGGTAAATAGGTATCTGATACCTAAATAGCTAACTTGACATAAAAAGTTTTATACTTGAGATAGGTAGTGTTTATCTGCCTCGAATCGCCATTCCGACATATTTAGTGATTCAATTTATTGCGAATTTGGCCATTATTACCAATTTTTCAAATTGAAAACGAACTGGCCTTTGGATGCAGTAGGAAAAGGACTGGGATATTATGAGTTACCCCGGCGCCTTGTGAACGGGTTATAATTTCGACTGCCACGACGACTAATTATACGGCACTTTACGACGAATAATTGCATTCAGACAGATCGAGGTAATATAAATTTTCCTTCCGCATTTGGATTCTTTCCTTCGTTGGCCCAAACTCATTACTTTTGGACCAGACGTAGCCTTTGGCATTAGCCCAAACACACTGGTTTTTTGGCCCAAACCCATCGCGTTTTCACACCATTGGCCCAACTCAGAGCCCCCGAAAATTCGCTCATATGGTCGTATTTCATGACTGACATTTAACAACTGAACCTGCCTTGGACTGCTGCTACCAGTGCTGGTTAGCGAGAAGCATCCATGGTCATACAATGTGGCATCTTGATTTGACACTTCCTAACTGACTGGTTCACAAGAGACAAGATGACTACGGAAACGCCGGTTTCCACTATTATCCGAACGTCTACCTACGGATAGGTAGTTTCACTTCGCAATCAGCCTGTTTTTCGAAAGTTCCCACCGGTCAAAACGGTGGACAAGCCGTTTCCTCGACACGTCCATTCGCAGTTCCGCGCTACCAGCAAATCACTCGCGATACGGTCACGTGACGGACGGCGTTTCCGGCGGTCGTCCCGTCGTTATGGCGATATGAAAATGACAAAGGACCCCGAAGAGCATCAACTTGGCACCCGAGATGGAGGCCGTGGCCCGGTAGAGTGACAATTTAATGTGACGTCCTAACAAGAGAGGTTGCGCCCAGGTTGGAATTACCGCCGCGGCCCGTGATTTACGGTCGAATACGGTTGGTCGGAGTGCGATGTTGCTACCACGAAACAGCCATTAAAATATTATTATTAACACTTTTGAAAGGGATCGTTGATGGGAGCTCATGCGATGTCAGGCCTTCTTGAGATGCTCTCAGGCGGATTTGCAAGTCTTCAAACTCCTCATACGTTATCCGCTGTGACAGAACCACATAACCCAGTTATATATGACCAAAACCGTCTCACACCTATTTTAAATACTTGATGATTGATTAAAATTAAAAAATTTCTCAGTGGAAAACTAAACTTTTCACCAACACCATCCACTATACTATAAGCAGATCTGCAACACTCGCGGTGAAAGTCCATTTCGATTAACAAAAACGTCTGCCAATTCGAGTAGACACTATAGCTTCCTCACTTGAACCGCATGAACGTATAGAATAGCTGGGTAGGTCCGATTTGATACGGGACCATCTGCGATCCAACCCGCGTGCACCCTCAACATTTCAGCTCACTACGACTATTATTCGCGTGGTTAGAGGCGTTACAAGAAAATGGTCAACATTTCATGTTCGCGCATGCGCAGAAGAAAGTTGCAGAACGATTTCAATTAAATCGTGTGGAACTATCGAAGTATTATTCCAGATCGACCCTCCCAATATGAACTCATTTCAACGATATTTAAGGTAGTTATGGCCGTTTCAAGTACCTCACGTGCGCGCATGCGCAGACGATTCGATTTTCATGATTTTGAAGTGGGACCTTCTGCGATCTAACCCACTTGTACTCTCAAAATTTTAGCTCTCTACGACTATTTTTCGCGTATTTGGAAGCGTTACAAGGAAATGGTCAACATTTCATGTTCGCGCATACGCCGACAAAATAACAGTACGATTCCAATGAAATTAATTTGAAACTATCAAAATACTATAATTCCTGATCGACCCTCCAAGTTTGAACTCATTTCAATGATATTTAGGGTAGTTATAGGCGTTCCAAATATTTCACGTTTGACATGCGCAGAAGTAATTTAAAGAACTTTTTCGATGATTTTGGTAAGGGACCATCTGTGACCCAACCCGCACCTATCCTCCGAATTGCAGCCCATTTCGATCATTATTTCATGTAGTTATGGGCGTTACAAGGAATTTTCACAGACAGACACAGAGACGGACAGACAAGACAGGCACGGAACCAGAAATGTTCCTTGATGTTTGAAACGGAATATGAGAGTGGAAATTTTCTTTTTGGAGCTCACAATCAGCTTTGTACCTGATTTTTAAAATTTATATATACTTATTTATATTTACAATTGTCCTACTTATATATTTTATAAGCGCTATATCAAATAAATAGATGATTATTATATTTTATAGGAGGGAGGTAAGCTCAGTACTAAATGAAAGGAGACCGATTGTTATTGCAGTTGATATCAAACGGATCGATGCCAGCTGTAGGCTGTAATAATAATAATCGTAGTAATGGAACAAACTAAAAACGCTGCAAATCCCTGCACAACGGTTTATTATTTTGTACAGAATACTCTTCTGTTACAGATCACAGCTCTCTGTATATATAACCCATCTATATAATATAATATGTACTATTCTATACATATTATGTGGATCGCAGACCCTCCGTAGGTTAGTACCTAACCCCGTACTCTTTACTAGGTACCTACCTAAATCACGAGTTAAATGTTGCTAAAATAATACAGCCGATGACAAACAGTAACTAAAACGGCAAAAATACACGCAAATAATGAAGTTCTAAAGGAAAATTGTTGATGTGGAGTGAAATAGATGCTCCTTCTGCGTAGATCACTGTTTTCTGTGGTCAATACCTATAGTGAACCGTTGTGTAATAACTTGCCCATCAACAATCCTTCAACGGTTGTTCAAGTTGCAAAAGTACAGATCAACAAAATCCAGCCCTTTTTTGGTAGATGAACCGTTGTGTAATAATTTGCCGTTGTGGAATAATTTACCGTTGTGTAATAATTTACCATTGTGTAATAATTTACCCATCAATAATACTTCAACGTTTGTTCAAGTTTCAGAAGTACCTACCAACAAAATCCAATAGTCCATCACTTATCAAATGAAATAATATCGCCATCCTTGATTATAATCAGGTGCTCCCTAGTGATGATATCCCGGCCAGATTTGTACCGTTTGATTCACGATGTGTTGACGAAGCTTTTTGGTGCACACGAACGGCTGGACGTACAATGCTCGGGGTGGTCTCAAAAAATTGTTTAGCTCAAGACAAATTTAATAACTTAAAAAATACCATACCCTTCAATCGAAAGTTTTCGAGATAAGGCGTTATGAAAATTTCAACCCCTATTTTGAACAGCTTAGAGATGACTGACAGTAACAAAGAGCTTCGAGGACCAACTAGAATTAATCCCGAACGGAACCTATAACCCGAATTTCATCAATTTTTTTTCATGGTAACTAAGAAAAGTGGCCAGTACGGCGTAGCTACGGCGTACAGACGGAAATATTTTTATTGCATTTTCGGATTCTACATGTAAACCATCAAATTTTGGAGGGGGGGGGGGGGGGGGTTAGAATTTTTTTTCTTGCTCGATTCCAATGGTTCATTAATGAATATAATTAACCAAAATACCGGGATTACATAGCCCAAATATTTCCTTTCCTAACAGTTATATCATAATATAACTGCTATCATAATATAACAGTTATAATATTTATGTTCTAACATGTTATGTTATATCGTAATATAACAGTTATAATATTATGTAGTATCATAACAGTTATAATATTATGTTATATCAAATATAACAGTTATAATATGTTATATCATAACATAACAGTTATAATATGTTATATCATAATATAACAGTTATAATATGTTACAATTTGTCAATAACTTCCGAAATAGGTACTTCGTGTGACGCAAAAAGTGATGAAACTCAACGAAATGTCTAAATATATTATTGTCAGATAAAATTTAAAGCTATGACTGAATTCATTCAGATACTCTCGAAAGCTGAATACACTTGTCCCTAAAAATTGTTTTCGAGTTTCTTTACTCTCACTCCACAAACTTCTCACTTCCCATTTATCATAATACTCAAGTCTACATGTACATGTCCACATCAACGGTCTGTTGATACTTGCAATAGTGAACGGCATCAGTTTGGCTCTAATGCTACTTATAATATTATGTTCGACTACAATTTGTTGTTGTTGAAATTTACCGTAGGTGGAAGGAGTGGCCACTGCTGTCACATCTGGTGGGGAATGGCAGGGGGTTAACAGTATTTCAATGAAGAGTTATGTTGTACTTCAACATCCTTGATGATGTTCAGTGAGTTGGACGAAGCATTAGCCAATAGGTGCATTTACTCATTTGAACCATCCATCCTCAAGACTCCCAAAACAAAAGGATACTCATTTTAGCGAGTAACCTCTATTTCAACCGCTGTTTTTCACCCCTTAGATATGACTGGTAGTAACAGCGAGCTTCGCGGACCAGTTAAACGCCAAACGGGTCCTACAGACCAAATATCAATAAAATTTTGGTTCATGGTAACTAAGGAAAGTGCGAAGTGAGGCGTGCGGCGCGGCGGTGGAACAGAAAATTTTGTATTCCATTTCGGATTCTACGTACCTCAGAACGCCAACGATTGGCTTGAATATTTGAAGCTCACTCCCCTACAAGAGTCTTTGCGCCTGTCACGTTAGTCATGTGCTCTAATAATTCTCTATCCGACTTTATCCCTATCGATTTTAACGGTCGCCGCATTGACAAAGCCTCAGAATTACAGACCTGCGTTCCTTCTTCACAAAGAAAAAGAATATCCAGTTTTCAACGGGTACACAAACGAAATAATCGATGACCACGAACTTTTTTGACGGTATTACCCGTAGTAGATGTAGGGTTTTGTAATATTCAGCGTTAGACGTGGAAAGTGGTATAGCCACGGCCCTAATAACAGGCCAGTAAAAGCAGAAAGGGAGGCCATGATTAAGTGGCCATTTTGTACTGGGAGAAAACGGGTGATGTGAATACTGCCCGATAGGGAGAACGATGAATAAATGAGGGTGTTCTATCAGAACACGTAACGACTGGTGACTACATGCGATATCATTATTAGAAAACCAGGGGAGGGGTGTGTTGACAATGATATTGGAACGGGTTTGCTCCGGACCTCATATCGGATGAGTAATGTACATGCGAGCGATTCTGGAAAAGCGAGACATCGACAGGGACGATTCATGTTATAACGTTCACCAACATAGTACTCGTAGTTATCTATTAATGTACACACCAATCATTACGATGGTTCCTAGGTCTGATTTTATGAATGTAGTACTGGACTTTGCCTGTTTCACGATCCGACATTTACACATTCTTATCCCCAAGTATACGAATGTATGTAAATAAAACATAAGACAGGACAAGAATCTTGTTGTTCAGACTGATGCATCATCACCCCCTTATCTCCCTATATTGTGCCACTTAGGTACTACGATTCAACTTGTTTTATTTTAATTTTATTTATTTATTCATAATTTTTATTCGGCTTCGGAATTTCCAGCTGGTTACAATTTATAAGCAAGTATGTGTGTATCAATGTTTACTATCAATCAAATTAATCTATAAATAAGGCACTTCTTTTCTTCACAAATAAGGGTAGTATCACGTAAGAAGTAATACATATCTCTATAGCTGTTTGGTATCACCAATATTGCAATAAGGTGAGCTAAGTTGAAAGGTTCGGCCTCACTTCGACAGTTTTTGCGTAAGGTCCACCCTATCAGTGGCATTGCTGGGACAGCATACTATACGCGATCCTTTGTTTTCTTCCAAGCAGAGCTTGCAGGATGAAAATTCAGCAGGATGTATAGGATGACATGATATGATCTTGTTAGGTAGTGTCCAGTGCGGAGCTGTGATATTTATGGTCGTATAAAAATGTCTTGGCACGTTGTTTTCCTCATTAAACCAAGGTCTTGAGTTTACCCAGAGGAACATGTGTGTTCGTATTCGCCCCGGATCGTTAGTTGATGAATCCCCAGTGAATGGCCAGTTTTGATTCATTTGGACTTTAAATTATTTAAATAAATCCGTTATTGGACTGAGAAAAAAATCTGTGTCATTATATTCTTTTGGAATTGCCCTCTTTGCCTCGGCATCCGCCACTAAATTGCCGTTAACACGTGATGTGCTTTGATCCACAGGATTATGCAAGGTATCCCTAGGCCCTTATCTGTCCAGCCGTCTTCAGGCTTCCGGCTTCCAGGGAGTTGAGCCTCGCATATGGATTAACGCTCTGCGCTTTTTTTTTGGCGGCGCTCGGAGAAACTGTCAGGATAATAAGACCTCTGTCGTTCGACGCTGCGCGGAGAAGGTACTTCATCGCTTCCAAAATTGCCAGAAGCTCAGTTGAGTAAATGGACGTCATGACTGACAGCCTGAAATTGTTCTTAATTCGTCTTCTGCTGTCGTAGATTGCGCATCCAACCCTTCCATTTATCAGTGAGCCGTCTGAGTAAATTAAGCAATTAAACGACAGAACAAGCTCTGAATTCCCGGTTGCTTGGATTGGGACAATGTAAACCCTGATTAAAGAAGAGTAAATCATAGTCGAGGCTAAACTTTGCTGGGAACCGTTGGTGGTTCATATGTGGAGAAAGTTCTACACTTAGATATCTTGCCTACTACGTTGGTTTGGGCGTTGGATTAGCGCTAAATTTTCTAAAAATTTGTTCTTCGCAAGGAGGTTGTTCAGTTTCTACTTGCAGCAGGTACACAGGTCCTATAAGCCAAAACCGTTACCTTTTGGAGAGGGAAAACTAGAGACAGTTTGAGACATACATATTTGAACCTTAACTATGTCCTCACATCAAAATGTGGACAAATAGCCAGTGCGGTCTTTCTTACCACAGCAGGGTGCACGTCTCATCAGAATAGTTCTAAGCTGGAAAAGTATCATTGTACTCCGAGCTTCTTGCAAATAGGCAAACGTTTATAGTTGTGGGTATTGCTCATCTCCCTTATGTTCACACAAACCTAGTGGAAATTTTCAGATTCTACGAATGTTGAATAATTTTGTATTGCGAGGAAGTTGTCCTGGCCGACTTGGCAGCCCCTCCACAGATGTTGGTGAAATAATAAATCTATGCAGAACCGATCAGTATTCTTTCTGATTTGTATATTAAATTGTCTGGATCTCTAAATCGAACCAACGAGGAAGAATAAAATCCCTGTCCGGTTTGTCGAAAAATGGCACGAACGGGTTTTGATCCTCGCTTTGATCCAGTCCGACTCAGGTTCGGGTTTCCGCAAATTGAATTGAAGTAATGAGGCCATTAACAACTTCGGATTTCTCCCTGATGAGCGTTGAATTCGTGGCGCAGAACCATTTTAGAAATCTTCCGATAATTTCCCGTGAAACGGCGATCCCGCGATTGAATTTCCCCTGTACGGCTTCCGTGCTCTCCTTCTGAATAGCTTCGGCGCCCAGATCATTGAGGGCTAACTGAAAAACGAAGAAACAAAAACAAAAAAGCACCGGGCGCAGCGGATAATAACCACTTTGTCGGCAGGGTCCCTCCCATTCCCACCTCCAGGATGTACATAACATCTTTTCAAAGTTTGGGCAATCTCTTGAGAAGAACCTCCATTAGGGGCCGCGGCTATCAATTATCGGCCGCCTATCTATCAGGCCGCGCCGAAACACCTTAACTCCTACTAAAAACGTCTTTCTGTTTCTGTAATTTCCCTGTCCTCGGTGCTTATTTCAGTCTCGGATGTTCATTCCTCTCCTTAACGCCAACATTCAGAAGTATTTTATATTTTAATGTCTCAACAACTTGGTCTGTGTTGGGGCAGCATTCGAAAGAAATTTACCTCTTCTACTGCTTTAGGCTCCACAGTCTGTGGACCTTAGAATCTTCACAGCCGTCTTCTTGCCTTCATCACATTTCTTGGACGGAAAGTGGATCCACACACTCAGAAGAAGATATGGAAAAGAATATGTTCCCATGGTGGACCTGGTCTGCCTCTCGGCTACTTCGCACTTTCCGTTCCCCAGCAGCCGCCTTTTGGCGCCAATCACATGACTCAGGTTCCATCGTGCTGAGACAACATCCCTTATCTCTGGGCATTGAAGTCCACGTTCCAGCAACTCGACACCAACAGTGGTCTGAAGGGGAAATAGTTTAGCATAAGCTTGTCTACAGAGAGGGCAGGACGGAAGAATATGTTCAGATAGGTACATTTTGCCAGAATCAGCTCTGCTACTACATTCAGCCATCAAACGCTATTGAATCTGATCGGCCACTGAGTTGTAATTTGTTACAGGTAGCTGCTATACTTGAACTTAGTGATTCAACACCTCATATCGTAACTATCGGATGGTTAAATAGTTATATTCTCACTGAAACTGAGTGAATGCGAGACCTCCCGATAGTTATGCCACCGCGGAATTTGGGCGCTCCGATAATATACCTGCTCCATACAAATAACATTTTCATGAAGTTCCGAATGGTTGTTCTGTATTAAGCAATAAACTGCCATCCACAATTTATTAGACAATAATAATCAAGAGAAATTTTCTTCTCTTGTCAAGAACGCCATTACCCACCACGTCGATTTACCTGTACGAAAACTACAATATACAAAAACACCTTCTTTACTTATCGACGTAAGGAACTCCCGCAGACTCTTTCGTGTCTTTGATGTACTTCAAACATTTTTTTAAAGGCGAACAGACTTTATTCTACTTTCGATCGTAAATGTCGGTCAATTTTGCCCATCTACTTAGCTTTGTGGCAGGTCATGATGACATGACAAGCGTCCAAACATGAGCTCGTCCCAAGTTTTTCAGGAGTTTGACGTGTCTTCCTGAGTCGCCAGTCCCCACAGCCAGAACAAGTTTCTCTGATTCACCATTTACGAGAAAAATAAGATCTTGCGACTAAAGTATGTTCTCACCTGGAATTTTCCAACTCTGCCAACTTTTTGCTTCTCGCAACTTCGTTCTCATCCATTGTTGTTTGCTTACACACTTTTACTGATCGTGGTATTCTATCAAGTAGAGTGTAAATGCAGTGGAATGAGGCAAATTCGTTGGAGATATAAAGATCATATAAAGGACGTATTCACTGGAATGATCCCAATCAGGAAATGAGAGAGAGACTGGGATCTTCAATCAACATGTTCTGTGCATCGAATTAATTCGATGTTTGTGTACCATCAATTGTCAAACAAGTGGTTGACGAATACTCGCGATAAAACGCATAATTACTCTAACCTATTATATTTGTAAAAGGTTGTATTTTCTATGGCCGATTTGAAAGATTGAATTATGAAAATATTGAACAGAAGGAGAGATAGAGTTTATATTATCTGATAGGTCACCAATTATTGTGTTGTAACATTTTATCGATGCCGGTAATTAATGTATTAAATACCATGTAATACTTATATTAGCACACCTTGTTCTTGTATATAGGAACATCGCGTCACCTACCATCAGAGGCGGATTTACCACTGGGCCGACTGGGCCGCGGCCCAGGGCCGCAAGCCTCAGGGGGCCGCAAGGCTGAGGTTTTGTTTTGATTTTTTAAATTAAGGATATCAATAAAAAATCTGGCTTACGAAACGCATACATGTATACAGCGGCTAGTACATTTTATTTTGACATATAGGGTTTTGAACGAAAGAAATATGGTCATATATGGACATCAAATGCATCTGGCGAAAGATCGTTCAGCATTTTGAAAAGAATTCTCAATTACTTGGGAAATACTTGCTCAGATTCAAGGCTATCCAGCTTAGCTAGTTTTGTAGCCAACGGAACTTTTTAAATCGTTAGATTTTGATGAATTAATTGTAGAATTTTTGTCTCAGAAAGCAAGAAAAGCTAATTTGTAAAATTCAAGAATATTAATGATTATTTATTATAAAATAAACTAATAAGAATATAAAATAATTGAATTTATTATACCCAGGGGGCCGCTTACAGATATAGGCCCAGGGCCGCAACAAACCTAAATCCGGCGCTGCCTACCATAAACATTCGTACAGCAGTCTCTGAACCCTGTGAAGTAGTGTCGAAGAACATACCTGTGACTCGATTGTAATTAAAAACTGGGAGGAAATTGGTACGTTTGTATTATTAGTGGTCAGATATACCACACCCCCTATTTAGACTTACAGGATGATATTTACTTTAAAATATGTCAATCTAAATAATTATATTATTATGCAATTTGCTATATTTTCTACGTTTGCTAATTTAGCACTGATGAAGGAGTTAAGAAGTGGAGCAATGAATGTTTTTACTGTGGAATGTTTCTCAACTCGTAATTCTTGTTGAAGATATTCCGAAGTCAAAACTCTAAATTCACCTCACAGCCAGCCGAACACCGCGATTTTTCGCACGATCCCCGGCCGTCGTCGCCCTTCTCGTACACTTCCTTCGTGTTCGACTATCGCTCAGAAGATCCCAAAGAAAACAGTCGAGGAAATCCGTCAACAACTGCAGTCTGATCGACGGGAGATATTGAGAGCTCATTTTCAAGTCCCCTGCGCCATATCGCTCTCCGCCGCCAGCGCTCTTCGTTCACAACTGCGGTAAAACTGCACGCTCAGCCTCTCCCAGCCTGCGATGGTGTCATAGATAGCATCTCAGACACGTTCATTTGAGATAAAAAGCATTTTTCGCCCCGCTTTGTCCTTCCATCCCGAAATTATTTATTAAGATGTAAATGAGGTCTGGGACTCGCGACGAGAAAGAGGCGGGACGACGGGTGCGTGCTTTCCGCGTTGCTGTTGTGCTACAAATACTACACAAGCACACACTCGAACTTCCCTCCCTGAAACTGACAATTGATTCCAACAATGAGGCAATTAGCACGAGATAATGCGTAGAATATTAATTGCTATATTTCCCGTTATTAGGTGCAGGAGTAGAAGATATTCTTCTTTTGCCGTTTCCATTCAACGGATTATTCGCAGCGTATCGCCGCTAGGCATTCCGATAGTAACTGCATTTCTGGCATGATAAATTGTATATTATTGAACATGAAGCAGTAGAGAAATTGTTCAAAAACCATGGTGTGCTTTGTGCTTATTAATCATAAAATTATGAGAAAAAAGTTATTGTTTTTTCCCTTTCCATTCTGCTTCAATCCCTTCAATAAAAAACAGAATTTGCCACCTAAATAGGAATAATTGTGATGACTTGGAATTTGAACTGAAGTCGAACTTCCCTTAGATCAGCTTTCGCCCTAATACAATGTTCCGCTTCTGCAGCGGCTCTGAGTTCGGCTTCTTCTGTTAGTTCAAGATTTTTGCGGGTTTTGCTTGTAGTGAGCTGTGACCGTTCAACATTCATTTGATTTACTCTGAAATTCAGTTACCTACACCGGTAGTTTGGGTCGTGAAATTCAGACCTTGGTATATGTTACAGGCAGACAAGAGATCATGTGGAAAATATGAAAAAAAAGAAGAATATAAACGAGATAAATACCTTCCATACCTTCCAGAGAACCCGATGAAAATCCTTCAAGGGTTCGAGTAAAAATGTATTTATTTTATTTTATATAGAACACGGGTATGTACACCCAGTTACAGAGATAAAGAAAAATACATTTTTTTCCACCTTCAACCCCATTTTTTCAATAACGAACCTTTGGTATTTTTCTTTTTACCCTCAAAGTTGTACTAAGACCAGCTGATTAGCTCAGTTGTGGGAGAAGCTGAAATATTGACAGCTGTATAGTCATTTGAAGTGTGGTTAGTGAGAGAGAATGTTCATCAAGTGCGGGTCGAAGCCACATTTCAACGCACAACACTTGAAATCCACACTTGGCGAGTTTATAGGTTTGAAATCAAAACTGTGCAGTTCCTAGATTTGAAATCCACACTTGGCGAGTTTGGAGGTTTGAAATCCACA
Source organism: Leptopterna dolabrata (assembly GCA_954871275.1). Classification (NCBI taxonomy): domain Eukaryota; kingdom Metazoa; phylum Arthropoda; class Insecta; order Hemiptera; family Miridae; genus Leptopterna; species Leptopterna dolabrata. The sequence goes on along the minus strand of OX940975.1, from coordinate 10,378,632 downwards.
CTTGGTGCAGTTTGTAGGTTTGAAATCCACAGTTGCTGCAGTTTGTAGATTTTAAATACAAAGTTTGTGCAGTTTGTAGGTTTGAAATCCACACTTGGCGAGTTTGTAGGTTTGAAATCCACACTTGCTGCAGTTTGTAGATTTGAAATCCACACTTGCTGCAGTTTAAATCCACACTTGGCGAGTTTGTAGGTTTGAAATCCACACTTGCTGTAGTTTGTAGATTTTAAATACAAACTTTGTGCTGTTTGTAGGTTTAAAATCCACACTTGGCGAGTTTGTAGGTTTGAAATCCACAGTTGCTGCAGTTTGTAGATTTTAAATACAAACCTTGTGCAGTTTGTAGATTTGAAATCCACGCTTGGTGCAGTTTGTAGGTTTGTAGGTTTTAAATGGATCGGATATCGGTGATATATTACATGCGAAACGCGAGGTAATCGGCTTGAAATATAAAACGCTGCTACACGTCGATAGCTAAAGGTTCGGTGGGGTTACCGAATCACCTTTCGACGCAACAGCTTCTGTTCCCAACTCGGGCGGACGTGGACGGTGTCCGTCCTGGCATAATGAAACCCTTGGAAGCCGACGCAATCTTTTGGCAGCCACTGGCGATCATCCGCCTTGAGAACACTTCTTATCGATCTCCGCCCTCTCGCCCACCGCTTTACCATCATCTTGTCAGCTCCCTTCTTTTCCGTCCTACATCCTCCCGATGTTCCCTCGTCAGTATTTTTATGTCGATTCCATCGCTATTCTGTATGATTATATTTAATTTTCCAGTCTTTTTAAGTAAAACCTTAGTCTTTTCAAGTAAAATTGTTAAAAACCTATTTAACTTTCAACGTCTGCCAAAGTTTATTACAGATTCCAAACCTGATGCTAACAGAGTAGCTAATTGCTTTGTTTCTGTCCTTAGGATACCGACTGGTGCAGTGAGGTCTTCATTTCCAGTAAGTAGAGGATCAGCTTTGTATTTGCCCATCCTTGATAAATAAAGGACTGAATTTAACCCCTAGACCTAGAAGAATTGAAAGCTCGCCTAAAATGTCTGGTAAAATATCGCATTGCCCCTCAACGGCAGTAACATTTTCATCATCATTATTCTGAAGAATTTAAAAAAAATAAATAAAGCATTTCCAAATTTGAAAAAAAAACATGAAAATTCAACTCACACAATCCCCCCTCCCCCATAAGTTTTATGCGTTTCAAGTCAAATAGGTCCATGGAATCCGAAATCGAACAAAATTATTGCACAACGGTTCATTAGGTATTTTTCTATGTAGGTAGGATGGTACATATACCTAACTCATCTGTACACGTCGAAGCTCTTCCATTGGTTAGTGCCGCCACGGTAAACTGTTACTCGTAGAGGTATATTGAGATCAACCAACAATACTACAATATCGCGGTTCACATACCAACCTTCAACGAGCTTAGGAAGCATCGAAGGAATACGAAACTCGCGAGTTGAACTGCTGTACCTAGATCTTCATTTTCGCGAACTGCTGGACCAAAATTAATTAAAATTAATTAAAATCGGTGCGCAGGTACTATTTGGGGGTCTATTTACATGCTTGGTGTTGCTTCCAGCCGTCTGTAAGGGATAGACGATATTTATAGGGGATGTAATAGTTTTTGAAACACCCTATAGCTGAGAAATTTTTGAATAGCAAGGTTGCGTTTTTCCCAGGTAGGTAAATAATTTCAATTTGCAGGATCAATTGAGACTATAATATAATTAGGTATGGAACATTTTACGTCAAGCCGCTTCTCACGGTAAGGCTCTGAAGTTTGAAGCGAAAAAAAGCATTGTCAACATGAACGTCAATTAGTTCATCCTTTCATTGGACCCTTCCACCAGACACACAGGAAGGTCATTGGCGTGAATCAAAATCAAACATTAGGTACTTATATAACTGCAGCCCAGCTGTTCAAATCAAAGTTTATGAAATCTATTTTGTTTCTCGATCTCTGAGCTCAAGGAAAGAAGGTTATTTATTTTCGATATTTGTAGAATGGGTAGTTCTTGGTGAAAATTACCTGACGATGTAAAATTTTGATCTCCTGCAGTTTACGAATGGTATTCAGTTGGGGAGTCAACAAACCCGTCAGAGGGCATGTTTCCACCTACCCTCTACATTTAGTCTCATTGCACGGGTTTTTCAGTACAAATGTAGCACATGCTCAGATGAATATTATGTGGGACAAGCCTGTGCTTTGCCCTCGTGATTTCTCCTCATGTCTTACTTTTGTTCATACACATTTCAAGTGTAGCACGAGCAGAACATTGACCTGTACTGAAGGATTAGCTAACCAGAAATGATAACCCGCTGTGGACGAATTGGCAGCGTTTTATCATCTTATGAGGGTTTCATGAGCTTAGCGATGGAAGAGCGAACTGGGGCCCGCTCCCTTGGCCTGCTGCTATAAACAGCTAGATGTCAAAAAATAAATAAAATGGCAAGGTACCTATTTAAAATAGTAAAGTTGCACAATTGGAAGTTTTAAACCTTCGAACCCCACTTTTTATAGTGGATTTGAATTCTGCGCGAAATTTCATGGAGACCCATCACTGGGACTTCTTCCTAGATATCCACAGCTTTTTATTAAGTACCTATGTCTTGTTGGTTCTTACGCGCTATTTCGGTGTGTGATAAAAAAAATCTAACTCTGAACCTCAGTTACTTTTAATTTTAATTTCTCAAGCAATAATAATTTCGCCTGGTTACTCAAATAAGTTCCGAAACGAGAAGATTGGGGGATATAAACTGATGCGCATAACAGTTGCGCACGGTCAAGAAAAATGGTGAACACAACCAAGGGTTACACATTCACAATCCCCTGAAGATTAATCGCCTACACCGCACATCCGGGCGGAAACCAACTGTCTGATAACAAGTTCACAAAATATTATACCATCTATAATTAATTGATTATGTTATACAGACGTATAGCCACCTGATCCATTACTCTCTTCATTGGCTTTGGCATAAGAACTATAAGAAAACCGCTCAGCTGCTTTCAGGTAGGCTCAACTCTCACTTATTGATAGAGGGCTACAAATAACCTATTTTCAAGCTCCTGTTTCATCATAGCAGTCCTGCTAGGGATGATTTCCTTGCTGTTAGAATTTTAATTTCGTCACCCTTCGGTACTAAACCTAATTCTATATTAGGCATATGAACGAAAATTGAAAATCGTAGTTGGTTCATCCATTTCTGCGTAGGTTCAAAAGTCTATCTAAAAGCGCATTTTTAATTGTTATAAATACATGCGTTTGTTTCCTCGTTATAGTAAGTCAGTCGAAAAAATATTTCGACATTATTTACAGGGGAAAATCACGAGTGCTCGAGTAAGGTAAAATTCGGCATTTTGTAGTATGTGAAAACCAGTAATGAAACTGATAAAAAAAATACTTAACGTGGTTTGTTTTCTCTTTTGAGAGGAAAACATTTTTTGGTATACAAAATGTAAATTTCCGCTCGGGTTTTACGTTTTACATCGAGCTTCCTCAACAAATTTGGTTCGGTGTCTGTCCCCCCTATGAATTTCAGAACGGTCGGTTAACTGTAAGGCCAGTGCGCATGCGCACACGTAACTATGTAAACATAGATAATAAATATACTTGCATACATGGTAGGTATGTTTGTTAATTTCAGTTAACGACAAATTGTCTTCAACTTTTTTCGAACTACATGTTATGGTTCAGACAATCATAGCACATTTAACACAAATCTAACTATAAATAGAATTCTTGAATTTACCAAATCTGTACCGAATTGATTATTTATCATACGTTTAATCACGATTATGTTATCGATACGAGGAAGCTACCTATGAGCTATTTTAAACTTTTTCATTGATAGCAGAATGTGCTCATTTTTAAATAACAAATCGTTGGAGGGGGAGATTGCTCAAATTTTGATGATTTTTATTATCACGCATGGATAGTTGTTTATGTTGTTATGCTGGAAGTTCAAGGCTAGTTTACGTAGGTAACTAGCTACGCTAAATCGGAAATTCGCTTTTAAGGTTAAGGCTTCATGAGGCCCCAAATGAGCGGACCTTATTCACAGGTATCTTGCTTATAGATTAATGCATCAATAAATAATGGTTGTTTTTATAATATGGCAACACGTAGGTAGGTACTTATCTTTTTAAACCTATTTTACGTTTTTTACCTGTTTTGCACCTAGTTAATAGGTACCTGTTTATGTATGTATAAGTACTGCATTAATTGTTCGCCCAAATAGCTCATGATCAATTATTTGGCCCAAAATATTCGTCTAGCCAAAACGCGGAGTATTTCAAGCGTTAGGTAGGTACCGAGAGTTTATCGTCACGAGTTGATAAATTTATTGTGACAACTTCATAGTGTGGCTGATACTTCTCGCGGAGATTTGAAGATGCCTCCCTGAAATCATCCCCAACGATAAATTGAAATGAAATGAAGCGAATATCACCACATTACTGTGTACTCACTGATCACAAATAGGCTGATACGAGTGATGTGTAGAATGAACTCAAGTACCTCTTATTCTATACAGAGGTCAAACTTTGAGTTCTTGTGGGTCAAAACACCCCATAATGCGCAGAAGAAATGTTTTCGTCCATTTTTGAACGATGAATAATTTGTTTGTTTGTAAAATTCGAGTTTTTTTGGGTAAAATTTGAGTTACTCGCTAAAAATTATCGAATAATTTCAATATAAGCCACTAGAACAACTTGTGCTCACCAGAAGGAGGTATAAGGCGGTGACCAGTCATTTAATCACCGCAAAACAATATTTCATCTCTGAAGTGACCAAAATTTATTATTATTTTTCGGTTTAAAATTTGTTTGAAGTGGGTCAATTAACAAAACTTGCGAAGGGTAGGTAGTAGGGTATTTGGAAAAAAAAAATATAAAATTTTGAACAACGAAAACATTTGAAGGACAAATTTCAAATTTCTGGTGTTCAAAGGTGTTCAGATTTCCTGACAAAACTATGTACGAAAAATACATCTCCATTTGCCTTAAATTTGCTGATATCGTTATGCTGCATTTAGTTAGTTGACGGTGTAGGTAAACATTTTCCACGTGGTGTTGACTCGGTAGCCAGTTAGGAAAAATAGTATAAAATTTTGAACACCGAAAACATTTGAAGGACAAATTTCAAATTTCTGATGTTCAAAGGTGTTCAGATTTCCTGACAAAACTATGGAAAATGTACGAAAAATACATCTCTATTTGCTGATGTTATACTGTATGTAGTTAGTTGACGGTGTAGGTAAACATTTTCCACGTGGTGTTGACTCGGTAGCCAGTTAGGAAAAATAGTATACAATTTTGAACAACGAAAACATTTGAAGGGCAAATTTCAAATTTCTGATGTTCAAAGGTGTTCAGATTTCCTGACAAAACTAGGTATAGAAAATGTACGAAAAACACATCTGTATTTGCCTTAAATTTGCTGATATTGTTATGCTGCATGTAGTTAGTTGACGGTGTAGGGAAACATTTTCCACGTGGTGTTGATTCGGTAGGCAGTTAGGAAAAATAGTATACAATTTTGAACAACCAAAACATTTGACGGACAAATTTCAAATTTGTGATGTTCAAAGGTGTTCAGATTTCCTGACAAAACTATGGAAAATGTACGAAAAACACATCTCTATTTGCCTTAAATTTGCTGATATTGTTATGCTGCATGTATTTAGTTGACGGTGCAGGTGCATTTTCCACGTGGTGTTGACTGGGTCCTTATGAGTGTATGATTGTCAATACATAATTTCAATATTGAGCTGGTCATTGTGTATGTGTATGGGTTTGTGGTGTTGTGGTTGTCAAGGGCGGGAAGTTGGGCCGAAGCGGTTGTCACTTACCGGACGGGGTCGGCGAGTCGTCGTCCTTTTTGGGCCGGTGGCGCATGTCCCGCCGCGCCATGATCGCCGCTATCGAGAAGTCCGTCGAGCACGGCCGCAGCGAGCAGTTGTCCTCGAGATCCATAAATCCGATCATAAATCAACGATCATCAGCGGCTGACGACGAGAAAACGAATTGTCGACGCTTTTGCGGTCGAGTGCCGGTGGGAAAACCAACTGAATCGTCTGAATTTGTCGGCGGGGGATGCGGCCCCGCGTTTTGAGAGGTTCGGGCGGAAACGGAAAAAGGACGAGTTGAAAATTGAGGGGATTTGATTTTGAAAGCGCGATCCGGTCAAGGCATGTTCCACGACTGAAGTAGACCGCCCCGGAGTGGGCACTTGAGGGAGAGTGGGGAGAATCTCTGAAGTAGAGAGAGAAAACGCTTCCGAGGCGCTGTGGTGAATGAAGGGATGCGTGCGGGGGAGGAGAGGAGTGGTGGTTGAGGGGGGGGGGGGGGAATCACCAAGTGGAAGAAAGACGGAAGAGGGGAAAAATAGCGTCGGCGACCGCTGTGCGAGAGAGACGGACGACTCGGTATGGAGGGGAAGTCGTGAGGGGAGGGAGGGGGGGTTCAGATCAATTTGGGCCAAATGTCCCGCTGACAGGCACAATATCTGAGGGGTGGGACTACCTGCCTTTCAGATTCCTCTAACGTGCTACATTTCCACACTGGGAGTGGCCCCTTGAGTGGTGGGGGGTCGGTGCGAGGGGGCAGGGATTTTTCTAGGCTCCGCCCCCTTTTTCGCCCCCTTCCCCTCCAAGCGATCGCCCCCCCACCACCACCTCATCGACGAAACCCGTCTCCGGAGGGGGAGACGATCCTTTGACCCCCCGCTTACCACCCTCGGAGATACCGAACCCCCTTCGCGAACGACCACCTTCTTCTTCACCTTACCCCTCTTTCTTCTTCTTCTTCTTCTTCTTCGTCTTCTTTCTCTTACCTTTCGCCTGTTAATGGTTGGTAGGAGGGGGGTGGAAAGTCTCATTACCAAAATGCTGTTTTTTCCATCTCACAAGCTGAGGCGATGACCAGCGAATCCTCCACATATTCAATTCCACCCAAACACCTCAGTAAGTACACCTCAGTACCCACCCGCCCAGCTTTAAATAATAAACAACGGTACAATTCCACTGAGTCGAAGAATAACATGATTTTTGGAGCGCATGCCGTTTCGACAAAATGTACTTGAAAACGCTGCAAAGTCCTTGTCACACGGGTTTATTATTCTACTGGACATACCTACAGAAATTCTGGCTGTTCAGTTATTGTTTTTCATGTGAAATAATTAAAACAGCTAACTATTTATGATGGTTTCCACCATTTTTGGCCCCTAAAACACGAATTAGGTGTACGCTCCTTTTTTTCCAATTATCTTTGATTATTGGTAGTGCCATTTAATTGTCTTGATCCACGTGTTGATACTACTTCCAGTGTTATTATACAAACTGATGGTGATTTCAGACGATTTCCCAGGTTTTTGACTCACGAAAAATAAATTTTGGGAGCTGAACATTTGGTAGAACCTCAATTTTCCACTCTTTGGTCAAAATCGACTTCATATTCGGTCTTCTCGTCCCAAAAACCTGGAAAACGATACCTCAAAAGCTCATGTTACTAACATGTTACTAAAACACAAAAAGTACCTATTTTTGTGCACATTTTCACTCATAACATCCCTGGGTATATTCCGCTAGGGCTGCAAAGTTTCGGAACACAACTAGGGCCCAAATAGAGCATGTGTGCGAAAGAACGACTTTTTTAGACCAAAAATGAATCCGGTGGTACACGTGATACGGCGGATGGCGTACGGCGGACGGACATTGTTTTTTTGGGATCTACGCACCTTGAAACGTATGAGAAAAAATTTTGAGAGGGTGTTATAAAAATTTTTTGCTGAGCGATTACATAGGTGTATTATTCACAGAATAATAAACCAAAAGCGGTTGGCGACGTCCTGAAGGTAATAATAATATAATTATAATAATCGGTATATTTGTGCATAGGAATTAAATCCCACCTCGCGCACAAGTAAGCGCAAATATGAAAATAACCCAGTTCACAGGAAACAAACCTAAAGTAGGTAATGAAATAAGAAAAAATAGAAAACAAGAGTAATATTCAACTTCTCGATATATATATCAGTTTTATTTTTATTTATTTTATAGTACGGCTAAGTCAATTTTCAAGAGTTGAACATCAAACCCAGTATATCGAACTAGTAAATATTAATATAATTATATATGTGATGGAGAAATGAACAAGCCTGTCTACTGTCTGAGCCTCTGAACCCAACTGAAACCACGTTCCCATATTATTGAAATATTATGATTATTCCTACTGAATTCTCAGTTTCCCTTTAGTAGGTACTCGAAAACACCAATTGTGTCGCCACTAGCCGCTCATACTCCCCCTCGAAGGTGCTCACGGTACTTGTATCGTAAATTCATCTTAATACTTGGCGACTACAACATGCGACTAGCAGAGCGACTATTCACGACAGACAGCGGATTGGGGCCTCAGGGTGAGCGCTCCCCTCCAGTTTTAAATAGTTTCAAGAGTTCAAGAGATAAACCGAATATTGGATTGCCCCCGACAGTGCAGCCATCTATTGAAAATATTTCTTACTAAAATCCGTGACATTTACCCTTAAAGTGCCTCGAGGGGTTCTGTGAGCGGCTAGTGGCGACACAATTGGTGTTTTCGAGTACTAAGGGGATACTGATGAATTCAGTAGTAATACTCAGTTGGGTTCAGAGACTCAGACAGTAGACAGGCTTGTTCATTTCTCCATCACATACCTATATAATTATGTGATTGTAATTTTAATATGATGAATGTAATTGAAATGAATGTAGTTATAATACAGTGAAGAGGTGTAGTTATAATACAATGGAGAGAACTACCTAGGTGGAATGGCCAGAGAAAGAGAGAGAAGTAGAAGAAATACGAAGCGAAAGGATTAGACAAGTGTAGAAAAAAGAAAAGTGGGAGTAATACAAGTAGCTGATGACTCCTTCAGCCTTGGTGTCCTCCTGCTGAAGGGCCTCCCAACGTTGCTCTAAAAACTCAATTTTTCCCTGTATTCTGGGGGATTCGTTGAGACTTTCCTTGTGCCCCTTATTTTCAGTGCGCTGTCGCTGTTTATCTCACGAGGACGCTGATTACGGCGTATGTACGGGGGTGAGGAGCATAAAACTGCCGATTGTAATCAGAGTGGAAGGACTCTGCCCCATTGGTGGTACGTATGTGGCAGTAGGCGGTGGAGAAGCCCAAAGACTGGGGAAAAGAGCAGCCTTCCTCTGTGTATGTGGTGAACACATAGTAGCTGAAGGGACGGCAGACTATCGGAGCTGTATCCATGAGAGAGGTACAAGCGTTGTATACCATCTCTGGTGGCAGGAAACTCAGTCCAAAAAGAGTTTCAACCACTTTCCTGTCTCAATTTTCCCCTTGCAGTGCTTCAATAGAGTCTTCTCTTTCTGTATCCGTCTGATCCAGGACTGTGGTAGGTGGTAGTGGCAGCCAAAAATACGACAGGAAGGAAACAGATCACAGATGGCTTGGTGTGCAGCTTTTTAAAAATCAACGTGCAAGATGTTTTTCATTAATTGTCAGTTTCGGTTCGTCAACCTTCGGCACAACTCTGTTAGCGCAATCCAGAATTGCTCGTATGTCTCTTTGGGTTTCGAGGGTAAAAAAAACATACGCGACTGGAACGTGGAACCCATTTTTTGCAACATGCACAGTATACAACTGTTGAAAAAAATCTGAGAGTGTAGCTGAAAGTGCCATCAGCGAGCAGGTGTTCCGCCTTAGCGAGGAGAAGTAAATTGTCTGATGTCGTAAAAATGGGAAACGCGGTATCACTTTTAACGTAGCAAAATTGCTCACCACTTACCAGGATGGGCGCTTGTTTATTGTAAAGCTGAGATACAGACTCCTCCATTGATGTCGGGATTGCTGGGACAAGTTTTCTCGTCTCCCTCCTTCTTATTAACGCGACTAAACACGCGTAGTCCAGCAGTGCAGTTCCGTAGAAATGAACGAATTTAACGAACTTTTTTTTTGTTGGAAAATACGTTTTTTAAAATCATTTTATCATCAGCTTATGTATTCGCTGAGCAAAAAATTTATTGGACACCCCTCAATTTTTTTAATGTATTTATTTCAAGGTACATAGACTCCAGAAACGCTGCAAAGTCCTTGTCACACTGGTTTATTATTCTATAGGACGTACCTACAGAAAAGTTGGCTGTTCATTTATTGTTTCTTTCATATACCTATATGTGCAATAATTGAAATAACTATTTTTTATTGTTTCCACCAATTTTGCCCGCTAAAATCACGAATTGGGCTCCTAATTTTTATTCCAGAAATTATCTTTGATCATTGTTAGTGCGACTTAATTGTCTTGATTCACCTGTTGATACTACGTCTAGTGCTATCATACAAATTGGGGTGATTTCAGACAATTTTCCAGATTTTTGAGTCATAAAAAATGAATTTTGGGAGCTGAACCTTCGTTACAACCTTGATTACAAAAAAAAGGCGATCTTCGCAGAAGGGTCATCTACCTATTCAGGTGAATAATAAACCGTTGTGTGATTATTTGCAACGTTCTTTATTCCATTTTCGGATTCTTCGGAAACCATCAAATTTTGAGTTTTTTTTTTTTTGCTCGATTCCAAAGGTTCACTGAAAATACGAAACCAAAACGATATACTTCTACCACAAAAGACGTACAACGTATCATACACACTGGGCGACTCAGCTATTTGGTTCGCCTGCCACGAGAAAGACGAAAGCGCTTTATCCATTTTGTTTCAGTGCCATCTTCACCAACCATTCAGAGACCATCATCTCACGAAATAAGTAGGAAATTTTACCTCAGTAACCACCGTAAAAGATAAACAGAAGGCGATTACCACCCGGTGAGCCGAGTGAGAATCGTCGCTTCGAGAATTCACGGAGTCGTTTGGGAATCTCGAAACAGGAGTGAATTCACACGACATTTTCACCTCTCCAGAAAAGGCTGGGAAGTACGAATCCCCCCCCCTCCACCAGGCGAAAAACCCCGCCAAACAGCGTTGAAAGAAATTTCAAGGTTTGGAAGGAACAGATTGTACTAAGGTATTATACGGAGGCCACTAGTTTCCACCGCGCTGCGGCCGTGTAATTAGGATTGAGGTTTGTAAACACCTTACCAACACTATCCTTGATAATAATGAATCGGAAGATGTCCGGTGATTCATACTTCATGCGGTTTATGAACCAAAAAACTCGCGGAAGCAGGATTCGTTCATTTAACGGTCAACCACAAGTACAATTTCGTTGATCCAGAAACTGGGGCAAGCACTCAACGAGTAGAAAGAATGTGGGGAAGCGCCAAATGGAGGAACAAAAGACACCATGGTACCGCTCGTCACCATTTGGACTCGTATTTGGCGGAATATATGCGGCGATCGGGAGTGGCAGCGAGTGGTGGCGATGCGTTCCGCACTATTCTGGCCGACATTACTGCCTTTTGGGAGGCGGTGAAGACAAACCAGTCGTCGTAATAGCTTCAAATTCTTACGATTAGTTCATTAAAGTCTGTCCAACACAACGATATAGTTTTCTCGTTTCCCCGGAAAGGGAACCCCCTCAAAACTTGTGGCCTCCGTATAATACCTAAGTAACCGAACAGATTTCTATATGCGCACCCAATATAGATAGGTAGCAATCCTTTTTGCGGCTGAGGATCAATCCTTCTTGGCAGGTAAATTTGTACAGTAGGGTTTTCTGTGTGATGGGGGGGGGGGGGGGGATATCGCACCTTTTCGCATTCATGAAGTAAACATTTTTTCCCAATAAATACCTAAACTCTTTTTTCCAGTGCCTACCTACTTACCTAAGAAAAATTTTGTCCGTAAAAATATCCTAAAATCCTCTCTAACCTACTAGAAACTGCACCCCCCTCCAATTGTGGAACGGAGGAGGGGGGTACAAAATAACGGACTTGTGTGCAAAATTTGAGCTCGATCCGTTATGTCTGTGAGGCTTTAGCTCTGTCAAAGAGCAAGCAGAACAACACTAGAAAAACTTGAAAAATAGCTATTTTCAAACTTCCGTAACTCCGGCACCTGATGGTCCCGGAGGTTGAAATTTGGTACACGTCCTCAGGGGCCCCTCGAGAATGGGCGTACGAAAAATCAACACCAGGGGGCCGAGTGACCGACGACGGGGGGGGGGGGGGGGGGGCTTCTTGTTTTGTCGTGTAAACGGTTTCGCTTGGTCGCTTTGGAAGTATCGGTTTTCTTGGCGGGCGGGACACTGCCATAACCCGAGATATTGAGAATCGTATATTTGATTGTATATTTAATTGTTGTATATTTGATTTGCCGTGTCGTTTGCCGATGATACTGTCTATATAGTGTCAGGCAAGGATTGGGATCACGCCATAAAAAAAAAAAAAAAAACTGAAAAATGCCTCATCAATTCGAAAAGGTGTCTCAAGGAAATGGGAATGCAAATCAACGAGGAAAAAACTAATTTCATTGCCTTCTCGATGCGAGCAGCCGAGATACCTCACATTGCCCATACAAAATGTCACGACTTTGACTGTAAATTAAAAGAAGAATGCAGCTGTCCAGATATTGAGCAAGTGGCCTCAACGCGATACTTGGGAGTCGAAATATACCAAAGTCTGCGTTGGGAGTGTCATGTAAGCAAGCTCACGTCGAGAATGAGGAAATTGGCATTTGTGTGTCGAGAGGTGCGGAGTTTTCTCTCAAAGGAAGCGAGAAGAATGCTCTATTTCGCTCTTATTCAATCCTTAATGATATATGGCCTGTCGGGCTGGGGGGGGGGGGGGGGGGCTGCGGGGCTGGCCTCATCCAAGCTGTATTTCGTGCTCAAAAGCTCTTGATTAAGATCCTACTGAGGAAAAAGGCAAGATACCCCACTGAGTTACTCTTCAAAGAGTTCAAATTTTTGAAATTCAAAGACCTGCTAGAAAGGGCAAACGTAATAAAAACCTATAGGGACTTGTTGCGACAGGACCAGGAATTTCTGGAGGAGGGAGCCACAAGACTGAGAGGAAGATGCATCCTGAAGCTTCCCTTTAGGAAAACTGCCCACGGATTTTAGCCCTGGATTTTAGGGGAGCGAGTTCGTTCAACTTTTTGCCTCATGAGCTAAGGTCGATTGATACTCTCCGGAAATTTAAAAGGGAGTTAAAAACCTACTTTTCTACAAAATAACTACCTACTGAAACATATTCATCACGGAGAAGGACTTTTAATTTCCAACTTGCCGAAGAACAATAATTATTTTGTTAAAAGAAAAAAAGAGTGAACCAGGTGACTCCCCCCACAGCACAAGCCTCGGCTTACGGTGGGGTGTAGCATTTAGATATATTTAGCGGTGTATGACATGTCACTTTTTTCTCTGAATAAATGCAATTTATTTATTTTTTTTAAATTCGGTTCAATTTAGAACTGCTAGTTGGACTCTTGTCGGAACCTTTTGACAGCTGTGAACCTAAACTGTAACTCTAGATCGCTGTTACACTTACCTGGTGGAGGCTTGGAGTCGCTAACAATCAAATATTAGGTGTGTGTGTAAAAAATATGCAAAATGCTAACTAGGTACCTATACAGCGAGAGGGCTTCACGATTGCACGGTGACGCTGTTCGCGAATGGTAAGGAAATAAGAACAGCGAGACGAATCTGCTGTATCTGCCAGGTGAAACGCTCCGCGGAACAGGATGCGCCAAACCAAACTAATAATTATCCTTATTAAGACTCCTATTTTACATATTATTAGAATACGACAATTTTAATGGTTTACTCCAACGGTGTCTAGAGAAACCGCGAAGTTGCTGTGAACGTGTACGGCGAGATGTACACGCACCTAGACGTGTTAATGAGATTGACGTGGGCGATAATGCGTCATCTGGATGAAGTAATTTAAATGAGAGCGAGGGAACTTCGAGTCGCTGAAAGGCAGCGATATTTTTTGCCCATTTTCGGAGGAAAGCTATAATCCAGTCGATAAAAAAATGTCTACCAAACTTTATGAGGCTAGGGAGGAAAACTTGTGCCAATTCTGTCAAGTTAGAGGGTCATTTTTTGGAGGAAAACTATTTGTTGCATCCAAAATCCGTTTCCAGTCACGTTTTAGACCTTGTCGCTGCTTTCATAGACTAAACTATATGATATGGGTGGAACCGGATAAGTGACGAAATTTTTTTTCTGTTAATCTGCATCAAAAATGTAGTACAACCCCGCCTGAACGAGTGCCCTATCTCTATCTGTTCGAAAGTTATGATTTTTTTTCGACTGAACCCGACCTTACGTCAAAAATCACTATTTCTCAACTTGTGCGTCACTTATTTCCATTTTTCACCTCATTTTCGGATTCAGCATTAAATTTCCTATAATAATGGATCGTTTTCGTAGTTATTTAACTTTAATCAGACTCATTTATTACAATACAAACGTTAATTTTTTTAGGAATTTAGAATTTTCATGATTTTTCAAAAATTAGCCTCTTCGACAAAATTGGTCTTTGAGGCTGTCAAATTTCAGAAAAACTGCTTCATCTAATACTCTTTCCAATGGTATAATCAGTTTCAATAATAGCTGTTTTCTTTGCTCTGTTATTACTGAGCTAGTGCTGAAAATTACGGTTTCAATGAAGGAAGCCAAGGGGACTGGATGAAGCGTACTCGCATGTAGTATTGTTTTTCGGCCGTTGAACTTGCCGGGTAAACTACATATCTGTTCATTCTTGTTTCAATAATGAAGTGCCTGCCTTAGATGATGTCTTGATTTATTGTTAATTAATAAATAATTATGACATGCGAGTACGCTTCATCCAGTCCCCTTCGCTTCCTTCACTGAAACCGTAATTTTCAGCACTAGCTCAGTAATAATAGACCAAAGAAAACAGCTATTATTGAAATTGATTATACAATTATTGGAAAGAGTATTTAGATGAAGCAGTTTTTGTGAAATTTGACAGCCTCTAAGACCAATTTTGTCGAAGAGGCTAATTTTTTAAAATTCATGAAAATTCTAAATTCCTAAAAAAATTGACGTTTGTATTGACATAAATGAGTCTGATTAAAGTTACATAACTACGAAAATGATATATTATTGTGGGAAATTTAATGCTGAATCCGAAAATGAGGTGAAAAATGGAAATAAGTGACGCACAAGTTGAGAAATAGTGATTTTATGACGTAAGGTCGGGTTTAGTCGAAAAAACACGAAAAAAATCATAACTTTCGAACAGATAAAGATAGGACACTCGTTCAGGCGGGGTTGTACTACATTTTCGATGCAGATTAACAGACAAACATTTTCGTAACATTCGGTTCCACCCAGTATACGTCGGTAGGTATTCTGTATTTCAGGCTGCAAAATATCCATTTTCCA
Source organism: Leptopterna dolabrata (assembly GCA_954871275.1). Lineage (NCBI taxonomy): Eukaryota > Metazoa > Arthropoda > Insecta > Hemiptera > Miridae > Leptopterna > Leptopterna dolabrata. The sequence goes on along the minus strand of OX940975.1, from coordinate 10,363,302 downwards.
CTGATGAAGTTCGTTTAGGAAAGCTGCTTCGGTGTGAGAGAAGATCAAACGGAGCAGGGAAACGGTCGTAAAGCCGTTTGAAACTAAAGCGCCCTGCGGATCTCCTTTCATCTTCTGCCCGACAAAACTCAAAAACTGAACATGAACAACAAACACCGGGCTCAAGTGGTATAATAAGACCTCTGTTTATCTCGTTCACCTACTTTGTTTGAGCCTTTGCCTTGGAGTTTTTAGGTGAAAACCCCGGCAGGAGCGGAAGGCGGCTCGTGGAGTCATTTGCTTTTTCCGCCAGGGCGATTTTATACATCCGGCACCGCAACCAGCTTCAGGAAAACGTCCCGGACGAATATTTTACTGTCACTTGCTGTCTTCAGTTCGACAATCGTCAATAAATAATGCATTAATTTCAATCATGAACTTTGCAGGAATCCAGCGAGAATTGTAATTGTATCGCCCCTCAAAATTATTTGTTTGTTAACGAATCAAGGATGAACAAAACAAATTGAGCGAAGCCTATTTGAATGCTAGCCTGTTTCGAATCAACGTTGAGCTATGAATTTCGATGTGTGGGCTCCGATCGGAAGGCTCTTTTGGTTTATTATTTCCAATCGAGCATGAAAGGATGGTATACCCCCTCTCAAAATTTAATGGTTTCCGTTTAAAAGTAGGTGTAATCCGAAAATAAAATAAAAACATTCCTGTCCGTACGCCGTACTTTGCACTTTTCTTAGTTACCACGAACGAGAATTAATGAAATTTGATTTTGGTTTGTAGGTTCCGTTTGAGGTCTATTAGGTCCGCGAAGCTCGGAGTTACTGTCAGTCATCTCTAGGGGTGAAAAATAGGGGATGACAAACTAAAGAATTTTTTTAAGACCACCCGGGGAGCATTGTGCGACCAGCCGTTTGTTGGCACCGAAAAGCTTCGTCAACATGATCGTGAATGAAACGGTATAAAGCCAGCCCAGGTATCATCGCTAGGGAGCACCTGATCGTAATCACGGATGGCTGTATGAAGTCGAGTTGGTTGTTCTGTGATATTATTTTATTTGACAAGTGATGGACTATTGGATTTTGTTGGTAGTTATCTACTTTTGTAACTTAAACAAACTTTATGCTTCATGAATAACAACAGATAGTTAATTATTGAATTATCGAATCCACTACATATTTTATGAAACTTTATATGAAACATTATAAGAACAACATGGTAAGTACACCAGGTAAGAGATAAGATGGGTATGAACCCACAAAATTGGGGGTGACATTCGCCAAAGAAGTCAGAAAAGAGAATAGAAAAGAAAAGGAATGAGTAGGAGAAGAGGAAGAAGAAGAAGGTTACTTGTTCTTGAAGAAACGGAGCGCAGCCTCACCGAAGGAATCCACCGAGCGTAGGCCACGGACGGACGCAGGAAGGGAACTCCACATTCTGGCCCCCAGGACCTTCCTAGAGGTAATGCAGAATCTGTTAGAAGTGAAATACTGTTTTAAAGTTAAAGATCGAATGCTTAAGCCTGTCTGAAAGAAGGTGGAGAGATATTTGGGAACAGTATGTTTTTCCTTGTGAATTAATTTGAAGATAAATTTTAGGTATTGTACTTTGAGATAAATCAATAGCCCACTAGGCATTTATCGAGTTAATAAAGAGGAGAGAACCATAATTGAGGAATTACCGAGGCCTTTACAAGATAAACCTTCAATTCTTCAATTCTTGAGGGGTGTAAATAGAGAGGCGTTTTGGGGAGAAAAGTGCACCATAAAGCTTTCGACATGTGCATTAACTTGGTTTGTCCAGATCATGCCGGAATCGAAAATTATACATAAGTTATTAACTGCATTACTGTAAGGCAATGGGCAATTGTTGTGGGTAATTTTTGGGTAGAACTGATGAGTCCAAGGGTCTAGATCTCTCACTTCTGACTTCCAGTGCCACTCGTGGGTGTCTGGTTTCGTTCATCCTTTGAATGTGTCTAAAAGCATGATATTTGATGGCGCTTCACTCTGCCATTCGGGGGTTCCAAGTTGTATTGTACTCAGGGGCGTTGCGTCCATAAGGCCACTTGGGCCACTGCCCCAGCATCCAGAAACACAAAAAACTCCAAAAAAATGCCAACCATTTGTTCAGTTGGCATTCGAATTTCCTTCCGTATACTGTACCTATCATTTTTCACGAAGTTCAACAGGGTCTCGACAGAGTTCTCTCTCTCTCTGACCCAACCTATGTCTGGCATGGCTGCGGCCAAGACAAGTAACTGGGAAGAAGAAGAAGACAAAGATCTCTGGCTATGGATATTCGAGCATTTTATCGGAATATAGCTACAGTAATCGATGTCTTGCAATCGAAATCGAAACCTACGCTTCTAAAACTGAGAGGTCCTGAGACCTGGTGTCTCCATGGTAACCAAGAAAAGTGGCCCGTCCGCGCAAGCTCAGTCCAGTAAAAATTTGGTTAGCCACGCCCCTTTTCGGCCCCGTCCCAACATTTCCATCCAAAAATCGTTTGTGTTCACAATCGATTGGATTGTTTCAATTCATGTTGTTATCTCGATACGAGATGCTTGTCCTTCTATCTGTCCTCCCCTAAAAATTCTTATCATGGAACAGAGGGAGCCCTTTATTCCATGTTCTTATCACTTTCGCCGCCGTTCTGTTCCTATGTTGGGTTTTCAATTTTCTGCTTACGTTTCGAATTTTGTATGTTCCCATTCGAGTTCCCAGGACAGATTTTGATTTGCGATAATTAAGTGCGTTGTGTCCTGTCTGTGGTCTTGTGGATTGATCGACGTCAACATACACAGATAAGTACCTGGCTTCTAGTCTGATTCTCCATCCAAGTAGGTACTGGCCGGCGGGTCATTACTTCGTTGTATTTTAGTCTAGTTCGTTGTTTTTAGTTGTTGTTTAGTTTATTTGCTTCTGTATTTTTGTACCACATGAATTCGGTGGCTAACTTACAGTCGAAATTTTCGACGTTTTCCTACGAGGATAGAGTGATGATTAAAAGTTTAGGAAGTTGCTGAGTATTAGTCAGTATGAAGCTATAGAACTTTTAGCTTCTGGTAATCCCGGGTACTGGTCAGAACTATTGTGAACACAGTGCTTACATTCTGACTTGCTAAGAGCTGCGGTTGATCAAAATCCACCCATTTCTCAGAAGAAGACTCCACTGTTGGAAAACATTTACAGGTATTTTGTAGAAAAAGCTGTTAATTTGTGTTCCGGTTTGGTGGCCCACCATTTTCAGAGCCCACGCACCGCTACTGATTGTACTGAGTGACGGTCGGATGGTGGTGTTCCTTATTCGGTCCCATCTTGTAGCACCTACCACACGTGCCAAATACCGGCCGTCGGTTATGGAGGCCCATGATCCGTAGGTTTGTGTGAGGATGGGGGACGTAGGTCGACTTGAACAAACTCACCTTTGTACGGTCATCACCTCTCTTCTTCTAAGGAATTTGCTGTTGACACCTTGGCACATTTTACCACCAGCAGCAGTCCTTGCATTTATTTCGTTGGTAAGCTTCCGATCCTCGCTGATTATGACCCATTGGTACTTACCTACTTGAATTCCCAGACCTGGTCAAGAACGAGTCCTTTGCTCTTATTTCATGCGTCAATTTTTGTCTTGCAGTTACCACCAGCTTTCGATTTTTAGGATTTTTGAACCACTTGGAGCATTTTACAACTAGCGATTCTTTCAAAATATGGCTTGAACCCGAAGAAACAGAAGCAACATGCGCGTGAATCAAGCATAATGATACGTCCAACGATACCTACACCTACATGCCTGTACTGTCGCCTTTCTGTAGTGTAGATCCTCCGTTGCATGGCCGTTGCAATGAAGCCAACCATGCTATATTTATGATATGTGTGCTATTATAATAATATAATGATGATTCATATAGAATACTCAAGCAGCGCATTAAATACTGAAGTGGGCTACGCAGAGGGGCTTTCCTAGGTACTCAAGTCAATACAATACCGTTCATGATTCTTATTTTGGATGATTCGCCCGGTCTAAAATCTTAGTTTTGTACGATTTCCTAATATGTTCAGAGTTTACTATTATTAGGTGGGTCAGTTAATTCGTAGCTCTCGGGTGACTAACATTAAAACCATAAACAATCTCCGATTCCCCTTCAGCAAAATCAAAAGGAGATCGATTCGTCTCGGCCAGACAAGAACTAAATCAGCAACAAATTAATGGTAAAGAAAAAACATAAACAAACCTCTTTTTGATAATATATAAAATTAAAAATATTATGTCCATAAGTATATAAAAAAATACATACAACAATAGGTATCATTCTTACCTCATAAGAGATAGCTTGAGCCGCAGATCGAAGCCCTCCTATCACATGTAAAACGTCCTCAAGTGCTCCAAGCGATGTAGGTAATTTGTGAATCATCTTTGAAAGTTCGTTTTGTTATCTCCAGGGAATGAAACAGTTGAGCACTACAGGGGGTGACATCTCATTGCGATATCGATCTGTCTGGAGGGGACCGCCTGGCAGTTCACTTCCCCGCATTAAAAGAGTATTAGATTACCTTCACCTTCTGAGCTTGGGCTACGGCCTCCCACTCAGAAACCTTTTGTAATGAGGTGCTGTTGATGTTATATGAGGTGCAGTGCTACCTATTCCATCAGTGACGTAATTTTTTGTTGTAGGTAGTAGAAATCCTTTTTGAAAATCGTTCCTCGAGGACATATGTACCTACCTGTGGTGTGGAAATATGGACCTACTTGTACCAATCATGCAGCATGACCTTGTGAGCGAATATTCAAAATAAAAGAGTTAGTACACTGAGTTGGCCTGAATGAGTGCGTCGGAGGTAGACTATCGAAACTGGCGAATATTGCCGTTTTCTGATGATGGTGGAATTCTGTTGAGTACTGTTGTAGGAAGTTTTTTGCTGAGGAACATGTATACGGGCATGTGAGCAATCGGTGGCTACTGGTGAGTTTCAAACACACACAAAGCATATTTTGTTGACAAAGGATCTTTGGAAATGAGCTAACTAAGTACTGGTGTTAAATCTATATGGTGAGTTCCGCTAATAGTGCAGGTTCCAGTGGCAGAATAGACCACGGGTAGACCCAACTTCAAGTCTCAGCAGTTTTTAGAACAAGCATCCCAATTATGTTACGCATAGCTGAGACAGTTAATAACCGGATTGGGAAACACATCCACATTTTTCTCCCCCACATATTGATGCGCTGCATTGGTGTCATCTCTATTAAAATCTGAAGAAAACGTATTCCTGCATGTCGGAGAAATTTATCCATAATTCAGGTTCGTGTTTCACACTTGAGCAGTCAGGAAATAATAGTTCTTAATTGCCGTGCGGTAGTCGTAGACTCGGAGGACATCTTATATCCGTACGAATTTTGGTTTCTCCTTCGTAAAAATGTATTTTTAATCAATAATCAGTTTAATTATCCACCTTCCGGGGGAATCCGAAACTAGGAAGTCGAGTAGTGATGGAGTAGAGTGCTTTCGATGTAAGGACATCATCTACAGGCCGTTGGGAAACACATTAGGTCAGAATAAGTAGACGTCTGAGAGACGATGTGGAATAGGTATTATTCTTTCGACGACCTGAAGATGATGTCTCCGTGTTGAACCACCTCCTAATGTGCTCATAAAACGAGGGGAGTGCTATCTGCTACATACGTATATGATAAAGCGTCCTTTACCAAATTATTAGCAAAGAATTAAATATATATACCGACATCAAAAAATTATAATATAAATCTGCATTCCATAATACGGTAAATTTACATTCCATGAAACATATTATGTGCCACCTACCCTACTTTGTTACCACCTTTTTAGATATATATTTAAATTTATATGATGTGCTGCCTACCCCACTTAGTTACCACCTTTCTAGAGCTATATTTAAATTTATAAGTTCCCACCGAGAACTAAGTATACTAGAAAATCCAACCGCTGTTTACTTATTGCCTTCTAACCTTTAATAAAATGAACAGCATTGAAGTCAGATTGTAAAGGTAAATAGTAATAAACACCCACCTCCGCGCGGCCAATGGCCTTTGGGAGTGCCATGTAAATCTTTGGTGTATAGGTATAAAATAAATGTGATCTTATTTAATTTATTTTTTATTTGATTTGCTACAAACATAGCATAAACATACAAATAATAGCACCAACTTGGAGCGATTTTACGGATATTTATGTCCTCTGAGTCTAGGATTCTTGTATGTATTTGAGACGTGTGTAAAACACTCACTTGAATTATGTGGCAGTTAGGTATTGGTTTAAAAAAACCCTGTTGGGATCATTGTTTCTTAACTCCTGTGACCTAAGTTGGTCTGTCTGTGGTCTATCCTGACATTGGAACCTATCTCCAACCCTCCTGACTCCGTTTGTAGCAGGTATTTTTCTATTACGGGGGGGAGGGGGTTATATCCGAATCGTGACTGGTTGTCATTAGGTATTTTACATAAGTTACAGACGCTACAATTATTTGATGGGGGGGGGGGGGGTGTATCCGAATCGTGATTGGTAGACATTAGGTATTTTACATAAGTTATGGACGCTACAATGATTTCCACTTAATCCTGCGCAGAAGCATCTGTGCAGTTCTGAAGCAATTCATGTGGAACCATCTAGTGTGTAATCCCCCCCTTCACCGTTCCACACACCCCCTAGAAATTACCTAAATTTCATTGTTTAACTTGTTTTCTTCACCTAAAACTGCCAACTCTCATGTCAACTTCGATGCTCCGGCTACCTGGCAGGATCAGGAACAAAGTGATTTTTTTTTCTCTCTACAGCACTCACTCTCACGGTTACAGATAGGTATTGATCCGGAGGAGAATGGTTTCCCACAGTAAAACTGAAGCCGTTTTCATAGTTCCTGTAGGTCTGCCCTACGACGGACTATTCATTCCACGTTCAGGTGGCATGATGGGCATTGCGTGTGATCATAAAGGAAGGAGACATAAACCATCATCCTGGGCGGGAAGGCAATATCCTTGATTAATAATTTATTCGAACAGAACAGTTCTCGGGTTGATTTTGATAAGTGGCTCCTTTTGTAAGAAAGAAGTTTACTGTTTGAAAGGGCAATCGGAATAACAACCACGAACGGAGATGAAAAAAAAGAAAACACTGTTTGAAGGAACTCGAATTTGATGAGGGTGTCATCGTTCATTCGGTTATCTCGCCCCATTGTTTTCCCACTTCTGATGTTTGTGGCGAACAATAGACCGGGAAGGAAGTGGAGATGAACGACAAGCCATAGAGAAAGGCAATCAACCGGGCCACCTTCACCGGACCATAACTAAGATCCCGAGAGGGCTCAACCTCCTCTCCATCCTCATCCACTCCTGCCATTAGATCGTAATGAAAGGCGATATCGGTAGCCGGCTATCCCTCCCGGATGTAATTCAATTGTCTTTCCACGGGCGAAGGCGAGACCTGATGGTTTGATCGAGGCGTAACTGAAGCTCTGCCCTTTTCGAGTTCGATCACAAATCTGTGAACTCAATAAATGCTTTGGCAGGCTATCGCTCATCTTCCAACATCACCCGAGACCTGGTCCTGAGCGTTGCCTGGTAAAAGTCTCGGTAATGGGTGGGAATGCCGTTGATTCCTCTCGATTCCGCACTCCCGTTTCAAGTATTGGGTTTCTCTGTTAGAAAACACCAAGTTGTGTTGGCCATCGATGGTTCGAAAATACCCATAGCGTTCTTCAAAGTTCGATGTCACCACTGCACTAAAGCCGGGTTTACATTGGTCGAGTTGAAGGTAGAGTAGAGTAGAGTAGAACTATTCTACCCTACTCGTGTAAACATATTCAGTAGAGTAGAGTTGACTCTACTGGCCAGTAAGTGGTAGAGTTGGAGCGACTAGTACGGTGGTAGAGTGACTCTGCTCTACTGACTCCCCCATTACCAAAACTGTGAACTCTACTTACTGTTCACTCTACCACCTACTCTACCCATGTTAACGGTACAGTAGTGTTGTAAGGAAAGGAAGAAGGGAAGAGACACAAGTCTTGATAAGGGCTGACCTCCAACATTACTCTAGGAGTTATGGTATCCATCATTAGAATATCACTGTGTGTGCAGTGGCGATACCATGCCAGGTCATTGTTCAAATGCCTCAGGACACATTCTCATCACAAGTTTAAACTCATCCGGATCTTCAAACCCTTGGCCCATTACCTTCTTTCTCTTCTTGCTTCCTAATTTCCTGTACTCTCCCATTTCCTTCAGCAAAACACTGGACAAGCGATGTAAACGCTTTCTCATTTCTTTCTTTATAATAGACATGGCACAGAAGAACTAAACCGTTTAGATTAGAATAGAAATCAAAGCAGAAACTGAACAGAGAGGTGTCTCTACTACACCTTTCTGGAAACAGCACTCGAGTGACGTGTGAATGATTCAGGTAGAGTTGAGTCGAATTGGTAGAGTGGTCGGTAGAGTAGAACGTAGTACTCTACTCTACCTTCAACTCGACGGCTTTAGGGCGAAAATCGAGAAAACCTGCTCATAACACAGAAAAATATATGATAATTTATTGATATAGTCATCTTCGAAGTCCTCCAAACATTATTTAAATAGTGATTTATCTTTGGGATAGTGGAATGTTCACCAAAGAATGAAAAGAGTAGGGGTAGATCGTCTTCCCGTTCCACACAGATCTATTAAACAATAAAGAACCTCTGAACAAGAAACATATTGTCACATACAAGTGTATTCGTGAGATTTTCATATCTTGCACTCAGTTGGCTGAAGATGGATTGTGAAAATTCCTAACCGGTCCCAACGGCTAGTTACCTTTTAAAAAATGAAAGAGCTGGCGAGTGATTTAGTTGTTTTTACGATTGTTCAATACATCTATGTGAAACGGGAAGACTACCCCTATTCTTCTTATCCCCTTACGTTATTGTTGTCAACACTAGAAGTGTTGTGAATGAGTTGATTTGATCTGGTTCAATACTAGCGGTTTTCTGGTATTTTTCCAGTTTCATCTGCATAACTCTCATGCTGATACGTATGGGATTACATCTGTGAGTTAGATCTGTCGTCTCGTCAAGGCGAGCCATTTCAAATGCGGAAACAAGAAAAAAATTCAATTTCCAGTTACGCTCAAAACATGGACGATTTTAGTGTAATTTAATTAGCCGACATCCTGAGTAAAATATTGGAGGCGTTCATGGACTCAATCAGATTGAGCTACACTAGCTTTGTACTGTTGTATAACTTTAGCTTCTAATATTATGCAAATTTGGTACTTATCGATGAGAGTTTCAGTTAACTGCTTATCAGCATAAGTAACAGATTTGTCTGGCTATAACTGCAGCTTCCCAACGGGTGCTCAGGCTTCGAATGTCGAAGGTGAACTGAACCGTGAATATGTATTTGACGAATATATTTTGACGGGTTTATTTTCATTGAATTCCTTTCAGCCCCTCTCCCTCCCCCGCAAAACGTTGAGAAGACACACAATTATGCATGAGGCCATCGATTTTGGCGCTCTTCTTCACTTAGCTATTATGTACTTTATGACCGGTCATAAAGAGCTGAAATTTTGAGGACAAGTACCCCAGGTACCCATCGGTACCTACGTTCTCTGCGCATCTTCAAATAAACCTAAATTTTGAGAACCTACAGCCTCAGTGCTCCGACTAGCGTCAAGAGTATGGTGCACATAAATTGTGGGAACTGATTCATGAAAAAAATGTTCGTACTTGAAGCCATCGGCCGTGTGTCAACTCCGGGCCGATCCATTTGACTTGTACGCTAAATAAATCGAACCCGGAAATGTTACTTCCGGATGCCGATTCAACCGACTGGCTGAATTGTCATTAGGTTTGAAATTCAGACAGTTTCGGGTTTTATATTGTTCCTCTCTGTCTGCCTTCCAGTAAGTAATACACTTAGAATCGATTGATTCCCTTTAGCATCCATTGGTCATCGTCCGAATGCATTCAGCCATGCATTATGTCAGTTATGTCAGCTTAGGGTATCTATTATAATTATATCTCTCTTCAACTTTTTGATATAATATTCAAAAAGAACATCGTCCTAACTATCAAACAATTATGGTTTAGACCGTCCTTCAAGATAATTTACATTATAATAGCGAGAATTAGGACAAATTTTCCGCCTTTCCTCTATAAATTCTCAATGATATTCTGCTGCAATTTTTACCATAACTGTTTACTATCTCAACAATATTTTATTATTGCTAATAATCTTGCTACAAAATGTAGGAAATCTTCAGAGCTATTAAAAAACTATTTTTGTTGAATGCGCAATAATAATTAGGGCATCCCTGCACCTTGTTCTGCCACCGAGTACCTCAATGTGTTCCCTGAACGCCTTGCGGTGACGGAGGGCGAGGGGCCCACAAACGAATGGCCAACCGAGTCGAACGCGGCAGTCAAATCGAATGAAAGAAACACAGACAGAGTGGAGTAGGCTCAGCGGGGCATATCCGATGGTCCCGGCCACACACGCTAGCCCTTCACCGTTACCCCATAAATATCACCTCTGGTGCTCGCTACCCGAGCCAGCTACTGGGCATTCTTCAGTCATCTGATTAGACCTTCCTCCAGGCTCCGGGTATCCCCCTCGACCCCGTCCGCGTTTACAAACCTTTCGAGATCCTAATGTTCCATAGTTCCACTTGAAAAACGCCAGTACCCTTCGGCCTTGCCACTGTTTTTGCCACTGTTCTTCCCTAGAACCGCCCAAGCAATAAATGAGTTTAACCGGACAACTTTGCTGGATCCTCCTACCACAACTAATCGCTTACTATTTCCATTTAAGGGGTTGGTGGTATGATATTCCATTTCCATGGACTCCTTTCCAGGATTCAACTAGTTTCAGCGGTACCGGTAATATTAGAAGTTGTAACGGATGTTGAGGCCTGAGTTGAGGATGATTGTACTCTGTGGCGAAGGCTTCATGATGTAGAAGTTAGTATGCATATTGTAATTGGTTTCCGCTGGTGCATGATGCCGAAAACCCGTTTATGATTTTAGGTCAATCAACGACGAACGACGACTATGTCACTGCAATGCCGGCCAATAGAACAACCCTTCGTCGTCTGAGACCAGCGAGGAAAAAGTGTTAATCACTGAATTTCTCAAATCCTTTGGTAATAATCGTCGGTCTCTCTGAACGTGTATCCTTCCATCCTGTTGTACTGTGAATACCTCAGTCAATCAACCGAATCAAACTTTTTATTGTATAAAAATCGATAAAAGATTGTTACAAGGGTTCGGATTCCAAAATGACAAGACCAAAGTGGTACATCAACGATAATTTTAATTAATTAACACTTAAATAATCCTTATATGGCTTTTCAAAATAATTTACCTGAAGAAAGTAATTTCATTGTGCAAACTTTGTTTGAAAAAAGGAGAGAATAAAGGAAAAATCTTCATGGGCTTCTTCAGCTGCTTCTTTTGCTTCGGTCGAGGATTTGGCGGGTTTAGTCCCTGATGAGGTGCTTTATATCTCATTTCGAGCAAATCCCGTCAACATCAAGGATCGCAGTGTGTACTACAACTGGTGTAGGGCTCTCATCTTCTTCCTTTCGCTTCCTATTTCCAGTATGCTGCACATTCGTACTCTTCGTTCTGTGGCAGGCACCCTTCCAGGTCTCTGTATGGCTAATGTAGTGGACATTTGCAGAATGAAATGGGCTATGGTTGGTTACCTATCCGATCGATTTTCTTGAAGATGTCCCGGATTATGAGTTTGGCAGTTGAAATCCTATTTCCAGGGAATCGGGTGGGAAATGAACGATTTCAGTCCGGTTGTTGTCATATTTGAAAATTCGCTATCATTTGCAGTTGGTTTCAATCAGGCATCCTGATGTATGTAGGTACGTCGTTTGCAACTAAGCCAAGTAAACGAAACAGTCAAACGCCGCTGATATCCATATGAAGGGGCCCATTGGAGATAATGACTTGCCGTATGTTGAGCACGTGCGAGGGTATCCAGGGAGCCAGACCACCTTCAGCCGCCGTCGCTACTTGAAAGGGATCGTCTTCCCGACGGTTATCTCCAATCCCAGACGGTGGATAATCTTATCAAGGGATGGGGTTCGCCTTATCAAGGGCTTTCTCTTACCTACCCTTTGCGTGGCTTTATACGCTGGCTGAGGGGCTCATGCGCCCTTAGAAGCCCCTTGAATGTCCATTTCGAGGAGCCCTTCCATTATCAGCCCGCCATGTGGCTTCCGATTTCCACTTGAAGATGCACTCGCGGCACCTGCTCCACGACCTCTCAACTGCTTTACTAACATCATCCAGACGCTGTTCCCAAGTTTTACGCGCTTTTCGACGGATAACAGATTTCGTGAGGAATTTACCGTATCGTCCTAATAGAGGTAGAGGTAGTGTATACAATATTTAAAGACTTGATGGGGTGCGTGAGAGAAGCCCAAGGAGGCAGCATCAGGTGGTGAAAAAATTGACAAACCCTTACGTCACTGTGTTGCAGCAGATTGACAGCACCCAACCCCCGACATGGGCTCAAATGTGATTCATTTGCGTTCTAAAAGCCGAGTCACTGTTGTTTGTGACACGTGGACTTCTACAAAAACTATTTAGCCTGTTGCTAGGCAACCAACGAGGCGTCTCCAGAATGGGCTGACGTGGTTTTAAATTATTGTTCAAAATAGATTTAAATATTTTCTGATGTTCATTTGAATTTGAATACATTGATTCGTTGAACATTACTGTAGCTTTTCTACATTGTTCCACACAGAATTTCATTACAGTTTATGGGGCTTACATAGTTTTAGTGCTGTAACGTACCTCTGCATCGATTGAGTTAGGTACCTATGCCGTTTAAATCGTGGAGTAAATCGCTGAATAAATCGTGGAAACCCATTTAAAATAAAAAACCAAGTTATTATAATAACTAGTATGAATATAGTTATAGCAGTGAACAGAACGACGCGAGACGGAGCTATGAGTAATTAAACCACTTTATTGTAGAAACAATAGACGCATTTGCTGAAGGCGCAACTCGAACTAAACATTGACCAACGACGAGATCTACAGAAGAGAGGGTGGGAGGGGTGGGGAGAGGGCACGTTGTTAGGTATCAACCTAACAACGATGAACAGAATAGTTCAAATTGTCTTGTGAAGCACATTCACCCTTATTGTCCCTAAAATCCTTTTCATGCCTTTTATTGTTTCTTCAAACTTCCCACTAGTTTCCTACCACAAACGGGCGAGGTTGGAAATGTCGGAGGATCATGTAATTCATGTTTTATGGAGGTTTTAATAGTAGGTAATGTGAAGGGCAGGGTTGAATGGAGACGGTGGGGTCCATAGCCCGGTCCCTGTGTGGTGTGTCTTCCCTCTCCATGCGGGAGGAAGTTAATATGTCGGTAGTAGAGACCCCCAATCTGGCGGTCGGGGAAACAGCTCGAGTGGCGACCTCTAATTCATTAGTATCAGTGGAATGAAGCCGAAGAGGAAAGGCCCATGTAGGGCCGCTGAATTGTTAATGATTCTGCCAAGGCAGCAACTCCGGAGCTGGCACTGGGCCCTGGGGACGACCTTCCAAGGGTTAAGTTTTAGGGCCTGACCTGGGCTTTAATCATTCAGACGTCCACCGGAGTCCTTTGCCTCTACCGAATGATACATCAGGTTTCTGGAATGAGATCGAGACTCCTCTCCGCTTGTTTCGAGCTGTTTCCCTGGCGTGTGTGCAACATTTAGGCGCGTCTTGGGGGAACCGTTTGGGATCCTGCGGTCACAGCTCTCCGAGGACAGAAAATAGCTGGAGAACAGCCAGCTATTTTGTGATGCTGCTGTGTACTTACAGAGATCATTCTTGCTGAAATCAGTCGTTATGTTCCTCTTTTTGTTTTCCCTCTGAAATCGTCGATCTAAATTGTAAATTGCGGACGGCAAGGGAGCAGAAAAATCGTGGAGCGTCAATGCTATCTACTAGGTACAGCAGGCCCAGGTCTGATTCCGAAAATATTTGGAACACATCCAGTCATTTTATGGTACTGCTGTGTACAGACTAAAGTGATTTAGAAATACTCATGCCAAAAAAAGGATTGTGCAAATAGATAGGTACTCATACCACGATATTGTGTTCATATTACCTATATCGCTTTCGTATATATTCCAGCTCTTGGTCAATTTTTCATATAGTTATGGGCGTTTAAGGGAGAAGTCGCACATGCGCAGATAAAAGTTACGGTCGGACTTGCATGAAATTCATACCTACTGTCTAGAAACCAAGTGCTCATACCCACAAAATTTCAGCTCAATTTGTCTTCGTTGAACTTCGAAATTTTAATCGAAACCGGTTAAATCGAATATGTAAGTTCGAGTTATGCGTGTTTCAGGGTATTCACATTGCGCATACATATGTACGCGTTCAATTCTTCCATTCAAATCTTGATAGAAATCACGAGGATTCATAACCCAAAAGTGCCTGTGCTGTTGATTAGAACAGGGGGACTTATGATTCTGGTGGGGATTAATCGGTTATAAAAGGTTCATTTCTGATCTGTCTGAAATTCATGCAAAACCATCTCGGGCAGCATAGCACTCATTTTTTGTGACATTCATGGAAATCCAATGTTTCGCCCTTGTCGAAGCGAGCGTATCTTGCTATTATCCCTGCAGAGCACAACATTTATAGTACTTTCGGTATTTTAAAATAGTGATTCAGGCAGGACTGATCGTACCTACTACAGAGGAAGGATAGGTAAAATATTAACTTCTAAAGGGTTCAAAGTAGGATATATAACTAAAAATAATCTCAGATCTTCATTAAGCTCAGTTAATGATAAAATTAGTTTTCAAGATAAAAGTGGTGTTTATAAATTAAAATGTTCTTGTGGACTTGATTATTGTGGTCAAACTGGTAGGAAGTTTAGAGAAAGAATAAAGGAACATGAAAAACTCGGCGCTGCGCGCCTCGCCAGGGGGCAAGCCCCCTGGACCCCCGGATGCTTACTGCTTAGAGCCTACGGCTAAAATTCAAGAAACATGGAACATGCTTTAGCCGCGCTTTTATCTGTAGCCGCACTGTTATGATTTCACTTCGTCACCAGGAAACAACCAAGTGACAACCAAACAAGCGTCATTGTTTACTATCCATTTAAATAACCTCCATTTATATAGTTATAGTATGAAACTACGAAATAAATACCAAGAACAAATACGAAATAAATTCGTGATAAATCAAGAGCTTTCCAACGAATGGAAAACGATTTTTGTCCGATGAAAATGAAAGAAGTTTCATTTCCCTAGCAACTACTCGGTTGTACATGAAAATCATCGTTAAAATTTCGGGACACTTCCCATCCCGCGTCACCCATCCCGCGTGACATTTTTCGGCTAGTTAGTCCAAGGCTAAAGCATGTTCCATGCTAAAAGATTTCAGAGATAATAAGGGTGATTCGGCCTTTGCACGTCACTTGAATGAATCCAGTCATAGCTTCAATTTTGATCTTGCAGACAGACAGTTCATTGAATATCTTCATTTTTGCCCAAAAGGGAGCATGTTGGATGTACTTGAAAAATTCGAAATTATTAAGAGTGATAGGTTTGGGTAAATCTTTGAATGATGTAATTACTTTAAGTTTTTCTCCATTATTGCGTTCATTTCTGTAACAGTTTGGTTCCACCCCTCTTCCCCCCCTCCTTCACCTCATGTTCCTTTCACTTTTTGGCATTCTCTTCCTGGGCCAATCAGAATCGACCCCCCTTATTTTGTTCCCTTCACCATTCTTCTTCACAACCAATCCCAATCGACCACATTTCACTTCTTGACTATTTATAAGGTCACCTCTCCAATGTGCCTTCAGCTATTGTGTGTTAATGACGATGGTTTGATCACCGAAACCGGTATAACAGTGTTTTTTGCGTTTTTCAGTATTAGTGGAAATAGGCTATTTTTTCAATAACTCCGTTTTTCTTTGAAATGGGTTTCCACGACTTCTTCGCGAGTGATTTAGTTCGTAAGGAAGTTGCCGCTAAGTGCCATTCTGTAGAATGTTCGACTTCGTCGTGTTTCAAAATATGATCGTGTTTTCTTTATTTAATTAAGACTGCAGAGATAGAACATCATGATATTGGGGAAGTATTTCATGTGGTTTGTGTTACCAAATCTGGGAAAATGAATTACTGCTTATTTCAGCCAGCAATTCAGTATTTCATTAGTAATACAGAACCCCCCCCCCCCAATATTAATTTAGACAGTGAAAAACAAAAAATTAAATATAGAAAACGAAATAGTTCAACCAAACGGAGCCCAGCTGCCTTATCAATTGGAATAAACCGGTTTCCATGAGACCACCGAGATAAGATACGACACCTGTTGACATGTCCATGTCTGACCCATGCAGGCTGTTGGGCTAACCAAAAGGGGTGAGGCAAACCAAGAGCGAAATGATCAGATCGATTTCTGATCCTCTCCTTGGAGGACGGGTGATCACGTCCGCGACGATGGCAGGGCAGTCGGACGAAAAGCCCCAGCCTGAAGTAACTGTTACTTTACTTTTTACTTTAGTTAACAAACGGATGAACAAAGGCTCAAAGAACCTACCTAGACTGCTAATATTTATTTGAAATCAAATAATTGTTATTATATGAAATTAAATAATTTTCAAATATTTTCTCATTTATTTACCAATTTAATAGGATCGGAAGGCAGGAGGGGTCAATTTTGTTTATATAGGTAGGTATTTGTGTAGGTTTTTGTCGCTCACGTGGCGCCAAGGAACGCCGGATGCGCACTCTCATCTTCGGTTTTATTGCCCAAGGGGGGCCACAGGCGGAGTTATCGGTTATGTTCCACTTGATCCATTAGGACCCTCCATCTTCGCCTTTCAGTGGCTGGCTACACATTACCTCCTGTAGTACGCCTTTCAATATTGTATCATTCAGCTAGAAATATTGATGGCGGATGAAATGGCTGGTTGTGCAGAATGGGGGAATGAACGTGAGTTGGACGTGACTGGTTGTCAGCCTGGAAGGGGGGAGGGGGTGAAAAATGGACCTATCCAAACCAGATTGTCAATGAATTTCTTCAAATTTATCGATTTTAATATCATCAGATGTGGCATGAAGGATTAGATATGGCATGTGAGGATTAGATACGCCACAAGCTGAGCAGGAATCTCCCTTGAAGGTGTGCCTATTTCTTAAATCTTATCTTGTAATTGGTCCACTTTTATACGCTAGGGACCCAGCCCAGCAAGAAGAAACAGCTACGTAGGTATTGCTACATTTGCAGACGGTACGGCTGTCCTCTCCATTGGGGATGACAGAACCTGTTACCAGTAGCGGTGCGTGGGCTCTGAAAACGGTGGGGAACCAAACCAGAACACAAAACCAACAGATTTGTCTACGAAATACCCCAAGGCAACAACGCCTTTCTCTTATTTACTGACTGAGTGATATTCAGCTAAGCTTATTTCTTTTAATCAACACTCTATCGTCGTACGAAAACGTCCACAATTTCTACTGCAAATCAGCCACCGAATTCATGTGTTATAAAAATATAGTAACCTAAAATACAACAAAAAATGACCCGTCGGCCGGTGCCTACTTGAATGGAGAAGCTATTGACTTGAAGCTTGTTGTTATCTGTGTGTTAGGACGCCGATCAATCCACAAACCACAAGATCACAAACAGCAGACAGGGCAAAACACACGTAGGTACCACAAATACAAATCTGCCAACAGAACCGGATTGAACGCAAAATAGACTAATAAATGGAGGCTGATGCTGAAAGAATCCTAATCGGTGCCAAAACTAACGGAAAAATAAGTACAACAGCAAATTTTACGACCTATTTGGCCGTATGAAATACATCCAAACCCTGGGGCTATGCGAAGAAGTCTAATTTTAAAAATGATCCAAACCTATCAGCCCAAAATACTTGAAAATGAAGTGGAAGTCCCGTGATGCATGCGAAACGATGGTGCACCTACATATCGCGATTTAAGGGTGGAAAGGGTCAACGAAATGATAGTAAAATTTGCAAGGAAACAGGAAAAATGCCTCCACAAACAGGTTTGCTTGGTTTACTCATCTTACTTCGCAACTTTACTCTCGTGACTCCATTTTGAACAAAGAATGAAAACTTCGGTGCCTCAAGCGGTGGTACAAGCCATCGGACCTCTTCGAGTTGTCAACTACACTGCATAGTTGTGTTTATAATAGGGGGGCGGCTTATTGTGGGAGTGCTCCTCCAAATGAGATGATTGTATGGAATTATATGAAATGAAATACCGCTGGATTAATTACGTATTTGTTAAGAATTTCAGTTGTAATAAATAAATCGCGGGAAAACTGAAGAATTTTGACAATTTAAAGGATCGCATCTTTCTTCGACCAATACGTCTAAATACCAATACCAATACGACCTAAATCTCAGTTGTGTTAGATATGGTAATTTGCAGTAGATGTTCCCAAACACTAAGTATTTCTGGCACCCTCTCGAGCATGCCACAACGACTGCGGGTTC
The DNA here is from genome assembly GCA_954871275.1 of Leptopterna dolabrata. Taxonomy (NCBI): domain Eukaryota; kingdom Metazoa; phylum Arthropoda; class Insecta; order Hemiptera; family Miridae; genus Leptopterna; species Leptopterna dolabrata. Next base: position 10,344,795 of record OX940975.1, on the reverse strand, counting down.
AAGGAAAGCAGCAAGCAAAAAATGTAAGAGCAAAACCGTATTTATAAACGTACTCTTATTTTTAGTATGACAAATTTTAAACGTAGCTAACAAATAATGTGCAATAACACCAATTCCTAAACTATAACATTGATTATTGAGAAAGAAAAAAGCAATCATTTAGTACTTACTAAATAATTGTGGGAGTTCACTGCATTTGCTAAATCGGATTCCGTGAAAATGTAAGCTTGGACGCTATACAAGTAATTCCGTATTCCCTTGACGGTTGTAATAACTAACCTTCGTAGATGAAATTAGGTTCCTCGATGATATTTATAATTATTTATAAGTATCATCAGTAGTACCCAAACCATTAGTTCCAGAAATTTTGAAACTAAATTTGTTTGGCTACTGTACAATTATAGCGCACGCATCAGCTGATTATGAAAGGGGGCTGTGATCAAAATTTCTAGGCTGTTGAAATATGATATTGTTACTTGGAAATGTAAAACAGCTCATAAAATAAAAATACCGCTGGCTTTGATGATGCCGCCCAATATATTGTGTTGGGACCTGTGGCTTCAATTAAAATTCATCATCTCTCCATTATTCATCCAACAGGCAATATTCACCTTAATGTGTGTGTTTTAAGGGCGGTAGATATCAATTAAGAGAATTAAGTGGTTCGTTGAATCTGTAGTAAACATAAAATTAATTTGGAGTCGCGATATTATATCGTGAAGGTTCCCTTTGATTATTGAATGACGTACCTATCAGGCTCACAGGGCGATCTCGATCTAACGCTATTCGATTAAAGCTATTCTTGTTGATTAGTCGTGGTTAAATATTCGATCTCCATCAGAATTTATTTTTATTGCATAGGTATCGAAAATTAGGTTATTGAATCGTTGTTTACGCATTGGGCTGCGATAGGACTCCGCAGTGCGGGAATGAGGGACGGCGGGCCATCAAAATGACAAAAAACCTCCTACCTCTGGGAGGTCCTATATACAGGAAATTGACTCTCACAAATTCTTGTTTGATGAGAACACTCAAATAATAATGGGACGTTTACTAATTATTGATATCAAAAGAATGTATAAAGAGGGAGGGACTGGACCATAACATTTTTTTGACAAAGTTGGTAGTAGCCATATCAGTAATAATTTAAGCCCAACCTTAGGGCAGTGTTTGATATGATGATTTGCCAGTTACGATGACAATTATTACTAATCTGTGCATTATTTTTTGTTCGATTGCTACTAAATCTAGTAGGTGCGCACACTCATACAGTCACAGTAGGTACTTGTTGCAGAATTGCAAATTATGTTCATAATTTACCAAATGGTTAATTGTCCTTCAAATTTCGGCATAAATAACTCTTCAAAATTACTTTTAGTAGGCAGCATTGTTGAATTTTAATGTTCGTTCCTAAATTAAACTTTCGTTCGTGCTAGAGAGGTCAACCTCCCAGTCATTTATAGAAACAAAAATCGAGATAGATCCAATAATATATTAGGTGACAGAGATTGGTAGATAATTTATGTCAGTATTTTCACTCTGTTCATGGTTAAATTTCATATCAGGAATGTCGTGGTACCCTCAGACGCGATACCGCTCACTTGTATAATAGATTTAACCAATAAATGCGGAGAACGACGAGCTGAGTGACGCCTCGGGAAAAGGACCAGAAGGGTCCCCTCCATCGAACTCCCAACGTTTCTCAACAGTCGCAACGGTCGTTTGTATACCGCCCTGCTGGCCCGGCTCTTCATTCCACCGACCACTCTCCGACCTGTGACTTTTCTCTCGATCACTTTACACCCTCTCTCTCTCGCTCTTCCTCTCTCTCCCCTACCCTTCTCGCATTTGCTGTGGTGATAACCGCGGGGTGCTCACTCCTCTAATACTCGCTGTGGTGATAACCGCGGGGTGCTCTCTCTTCTAATACTCGCTGTGGTGATAACCGTGGGGTATTAGCATCCTCATCCTTACGCGTCTGCTGTGGTGATAACCGCGGGACGCTCCTTCATCTAGCACTCACTGTGGTGATAACCAAGGGGTGTTAGCCTCCTCCAAAATATCTTGTATTGTTCGTCAGTTCATTTCATCATAATATTTAATTCAACGAGAGCAGTAAAATAATGAATTTCGTGTGTGACCGACTGCAGGTTCAACCAACCTACACTCAACTAGCTTCCTCATTACGACCTCTCTACTAACAGTATAGTACAGATATCTAGACTGCAAGGTGGTATCTATATAGAAAATAATGGAACATTGTGGAAGTATTTGCTTCTTAGGTACTCGCACGTCAAAATGAGTTCAATAACAAACGTACGAGTAATAGTAATCGTAAGCAACAGTACTAATAGTTATAGTGTCTAATAGTAATCCTGAGGCCTGTTTCAAGTCGATTTGTTGAAAAAGTGTCATCGGGGTACTCAAAATCCTGTGTTTCGTGAAGTGTTAATAGCGAATGCCCTCAAGAGAATTTTGACTACATACAAGCAGGGATTGAATTTGAAATGTTAAAATTTTGTCGATATCAAGAATTGAGCTGAATATCAACCCCTTGAATATCAAGGATGATATTTTTCCAATAATAAGGAATATCAAATATCAAGATTCGAGCGATATATCTTGGAATGTCAATCAGATGTCAGATGTGATTGTCACTTTTGGTTTATTATTTTCAATAATGAACCATCGGAATCTAGCAAGAAAAAAAAATGCTTACCCCCCCTCAAAATTTGATGGTTTACGTTTCAAGGTATGTAGAATCCAAAACTGCAATAAAAATATTTCTGTCTGTCCACCGTACCACTTTTCTTAGTTACCATGAAAAAAAATTGATGAAATTCGGGTTATAGGTTCCGTTCGGGGTCTAGTTGGTCCTCAAAGCTCGACGTTACGGTCAGTCATCTCTAAGGGGTTCAAAATAGGGGTTGAAATTTTCAGAACACCGTACGTCGAAAACTTTCGATTGAAGGGTATTGTTTTTTTTTTACGTTATTAAATTTGTCTTGGGCTAAACAATTTTTTGAGACCACCCGGAGCATCGTACGTCCAGCCGTTCGTGTGCACCAAAAAGCTTCGTCAACACGATCGTGAATCAAACGGTATAACTCCGGCCCGGATATCATAACTACGGAGCATCTGATTATAATCAAGGATGGCTGTATGAAGTTGAGTTGTTTGTTCTGTGATATTATTTCAATTGACAAGTGATGGACTACTGGATTTTGGTGGTAGGTACTTCTGAAACTTGAACAAACGTTGAAGTATTATTGATGGGTAAATTATTAAACAATGGCAAATTATTACACAACGGTGAATTATTACACAACGGTAAATTATGACACCACGGTAAATTATTACACAACGGTAAATTATTACACAACGGCTCATCTACCCATAAGGGGCTGGATTTTGTTGATAGGTACTTTTGCAATTTGAACAACCGTTGAAGTATTATTGATGGGTAAATTATTACACAATGGCAAATTATTACACAACGGCAAATTATTACACAACGGTAAATCATTACAAAACGGTAAATTATTACACCACGGTAAATTATTACACAACGGCTCATCTACCAAGAAGGGGCTGGATTTTGTTGATAGTTACTTTTGCAACTTTAACAACCGTTGAAGTATTATTGATGGGTGAATTATTACACCATGGCAAATTATTACACAACGGTAAATTATTACACAACTGCTCATCTACCCAGAAGGGGCTGGATTTTGTTGATAGGTACTTTTGCAACTTGAACAACCGTTGAAGTATTATTGATGGGCAATTTTTACACAATGGCAAATTATTACACAACGGCAAATTATTACACAACGTTAAATCATTACAAAACGGTAAATTATTACACCACGGTAAATTATTACACAACGGCTCATCTACCAAGAAGTGGCTGGATTTTGTTGATAGGTACTTTTGCAACTTGAGCAACCGTTGAAGTATTATTGATGGGCAAATTATTACACAACGGTTCATTATTCTATCTCCGCAGAAGGGGAACCTGTACAGGTAAATTATTGCACAACGGTTTAGGTAGGTACCTAGTAACGAGTACGGGGTTAGGTACTAACCTACGGAGGGTGTAGAATAGTACATATATGTTATATAGAAGAATTATCTATACAGAAACGTAACAGTAGGGTATTCCAAATTATGTGAATAATAATATAGAAATAACTGCAAAATATTCTGAAAAACGCTGCAAAGTCCTTGTCACATGGGTTTATTGTTCTCTTGGACACACCTACAGAAATTTTGGCTGTTTATTTATTGTTTCATCCATGTGAAATAATTGAAATAGCTATTTCTGATAGTTTCCACCAATTTTGGCCCCCAAAACGCAAATTAGGTACGCTCTCCCCCCCCCCCCCCCCCCCCCAAATTATCTTTGATCATTGGTAGTGCCATTTAATCGTCTTGGTCTGCGTGTTGACTCTTTTTCTAGTGTTATTCTACAAATTGATGGTGATTTCAGACGATTTCCCAGGTTTTTGACTCATAAAAAATCAATTTTGAGAGCTGAACATCTGGTAGAACAATTTTCCACTCTTTCGTCAAAATCGAGTTCATATTCGGTCTTCTCGTCCCCAAAAACATGGAAAACGATACCTCAAAAGCTCATGTTACTAATATATTACTAAAACACAAAAAGTACCTATTTTTATGCACATTTACACTCATAACACCCCCTGGATATATTACGATCGGGCTGAAAAGTTTCGGGACACAACTAGGGCCAAAATGGAGCATGTATGCGACAGAAAGAATTGTTTAGACCGAAAATGAAGCCTGTACACGTGATACGGCGGACGGCGCACGGACATTGCGTTTTGGAATCTACACACCGTGAAACGGAAAAAAAAATTTTTGAGGGGGTGTCATAAAATTTTTTGCTGAGCGAGTACATAGGTGTACTATTCACAGAATAATAAACCAAAAATGATTTTTCGATCTTTATCTTAAAAATAATCAACAGATTGTGTTGGGATTTACTCGATTTCGTTTCAAGGAAATCGCCGCATCAGACTCACGTAACTTTTCCACATTACAGTTCACTTTATCCTTGACCAATGATTTCCAATAGTTCCATTCCTTACCCACTGAACCATTAAATCTGCCTCCTGTTGCACGGCCACAGCCGCCCACATTGCCTTTGATCTATTGCGAAAATTCCCTGAAAATGTTGCAAACCTTTTGTTTTGCATTTTCTTTCTTGTCACATTTATTTATTGTTCATGTAATATCATTGTAATTTATTATTAATAATTATGTGCTGATTTTTCTCTAATTGAGAATACTTGGTGGGTGCCTCGACGTGAATATTTTGTTTAATATTGGTACATTCCGGCAACAAGCTGTCACCATCAACAGGGAAACTTCCTTCCTCATACATTTTTCTTCTTCTTCGCCTGCATCGGACATTACTGTTTGAAAACCCAGCCAGGAGCCAACGTGTAAAATTTATCGGTGTGTAAAATTTATCCAATCGGTTTGAGATAGTTGGTAGCAAAACAAACAACAAACATTGTCAATATTTGATAGGTATCACTTTTTCACCTCAAGACCGAACACTGTGTGTGAAAAGAGGGATGAAAACGCCAGCGACCTGGAATGGATGCAACGTCTTTAATTGATATTTAAAGGTTGTGTAACCTTACTTTTCCCCATCTGAAAAACGATACCCTTACAAAACTTTAGCCACCGCCATAACAGCGTCTGCGGGGATTTATGAACTTGTTTTAACTTGTCGTGCAACCGTGTTTCGCGTGATTTGTCAACCCCTCCTCCCCTCACTCCCCTCCACTAGACGGACAAGGCGATTTATGAGTTCTCGATTCTAACTAATAATCTGATAAGGTTAGTTGACTATTCGTAGCCCCACGGCCGATGAGGCCAGCGGTAACGAAGCCTCTGGGAGAGTAATGAAGGTGGTGTCCCGCTGAAATATTGTTTTTGACCACCCAAGGATCATGGGGGGGGGGGGGGGGGGTCCGAGGGCAGTTCTTATTTCCTGCAGTAACGCTGACTTTCAAGTCAACCGCTGTTTTATGACCGGATCATTGGCCCACATTTGGAGGCAACAATAGATGAGAAGGTCGGAATTAGGAGAGATAGGTGGGCCATCGAGCTATTGTGTTTTAGATCCATGATAATCATATAAATAGACTAAGATTATCATGACTCGCAGCCACCGCGAAGCAGAGCACTTCAAGCGAACAATATTAATTTGAATGGTTCCACAATTTTGGTTTATTGTTTTGCAGTTTTGAACCTTTGGAATCGACCGTGAAAAAAACCTCGCTTCAAAATTGAATGGTTTGCTTTCAAGGTACCTACTTAGTATCCGAACATGGACTAAGAACATTTCTGACCGTCTGCCATACGCCCTACTTCGCGCTATTCTTAGCTAATACTCTGAACCAAAATTGATGAAATTTGGTTTTTAGGTCCCTTTGGGGTAGGTGTATTTGGTCGGCGAAGCTAAATAGGGGTTGAATATCCAAAACGCCGCAGCTTGAAAACTTTCAGTAGAAGGGTAGGGTAAAAACCAAAGGGTTTTATGACGTTTTTAAATTGATTCTGAACTCGAGGATTTTTTTAGACCGACCGGATCATTGTATGTCCAGCCGTTCGTTAAGACAATGAGACCCAGAAGTTAGGACCGAAAAGCTTCAATGTGTGCGTGTATCATCACTTCCAGCGCAGATATTGCTATAGGGAACAGCTGATTATAATCGGCGTCCATATTTCGTCGTTGTAAGTAGAATAAGTGACTTAAGTGTCTAAGTGTCTAAGTGTCTATGGAACGACCACGTTTTTCAAATTTAAACCCATCTAGCAGGCTCAAAGATGGCGGGAACGACTGGTTCCAATTTTTCCCGTATTAAGGACAGATGGATGAAGTGTCTCCTTCAACCAAACCATATAACATCCATGTGCTTGGTGGGTAAAACTGATAAGAAGTGACAACTGGGTTTGTTGTTGTCGTCTGCTAAAGTGCTGATCATGAAGCGTCCGTGGAGCTGCTCAAGCTTTGTGAGTATTTTTCAAGTGTCAATTAACTTATTGTGAATCGATTTATGTTTTACAACATTTAAAATTGTTCTTGTATGAATTTTTAACTTGAAATGAACTAAAAAAGTGCAAAACACGGGTGACTATGGTACACATTGCCACCCCTTGGGGTGAATATGGTACATGATGTTTTCTCGTGTTTTCTACCTAGTTTATCGTTTTTTTTCTCATCCTATTGCAGTGAAATAATGCCCAGAACATATCAGCGGCGGCTAGGGGCGAGACCCTATAGTATGATCAGGAGACCCTTATCACTCAAGGAGAAACTAGGTCAGAGAGCTACGAAGTTGGAGACTATATTGAGGCATTGTTTGAAAACAAGTCTATTCCAGGTTTAGTGACTCGTATAGACGGGCAAGACTGTGAATTATCCTGCATGAAAATTAAGAATAAAAATTGGATTTGGCCACCCACTGAACGGAAGCATTGGTTCTCAGCCAGAAACCTGCTACCGTATCCCTGAACCAACGATGCACAGCGAGAATGGCTTGACATTTTTCAAGGTAGACTTGAAGCAAAGTAAGCTGCACAAGGCTCCAGAAAACTAAAATTCCAGCTCCGACCTACGGTTTCCTTTCATTTTTATCTCTGTTCCTGGGGAAGTCACCCATTTTGTTCAAGAATTGTGCCTAGGGAAGTGTTCCCATTTCTTAATTTCTGTTTATTTTAACCAAATGCCACATTGTTCCTGGGGAAGCCACCCATAATTTTACTCAATTGTTCCTGGGGAATTCACCCATAATTTTACTCAATTGTTCCTGGGGAAGTCACCCACAAAAATGAAGACTGGACTACTGTGATCACAAAGTAAATCAAAAGTTTGTTGACATTTTGAAAATAAATCATTTAAATGTACGATTAATCTCATTCCCTTCTACCCTTATCAACCACAATCAGGTTTGAAACGTTTCAATCCCGAAAAGTAATCAAAAAACTGTTTTTTTCTGTTATTTTTGAACGAAAAAACGGTTTTTCGGTGGTTAGAATCCATTTTTAAAAAGTCGGAGAACCGAATGTGTGGGGTGTCAATGTTACAGATCGTTTTTGAACTTATTTATGAGTGATAAAAGAAGGCGTACCATAGTCACCCCAAATCACGGGGTGAGAATAGTACGAAAAAAAAAATTGTAGCTCCTTTAATAGTCAACTTGAAAAATCGTTCTAAAGCTAGAAATACTCGTGAGATATGTAAGTATCAGAATAAAATAAGAACTAGACAATGAAAAATCACTGTAACGTCGAAAAACCCGGAAAACCTCAAAAAGTTTACCATAGACCGGTTTACTAGTTTAAATTACCTTGCACTTGTACGAGTATAACAGAATAATAGAACTACCAACCTTCATTCCAGCTTGACTGTTTTGATTTTATTGTATTTACCTGCTGACGTGGATGTATTGAATTACATTATTCAGCTTTATAGCTGCGATGATCGATGGAGAAATGAAGCGTACGAGAAAACGGCTACTGCCTGGTTAAGGAGGAAAGCTTAGCAATAAATTCAATTTTGGGAAAACCAAAAGTATTTGTGATGACTCGGATTTTGGTAAAAATTGGAGAAGTAAAATTTTGACTTGGACGAAAAGGTGACAGTTGGGTTTATTATGAGGAGGTGAGAGAGGAGTGCGAGGGATCGTATCTGTGCGGTTTTCACCTCCTTGGATACGCCTCTGGGATTTGTGTAAATATTCTTCCGGTTTTCACCAGGCTGAATATTGGGATAGGAAAATATCCGCGCGGTTTTCACCTCCTTGGATATTTGGAAGAGAAGAAGGGAGGATATTCGTCCGATTTTAGCCACATTTTCACCAGGTTTTCACCTGGTTGAGAACGTAGAGGTGAGGAGAAGGCTTAGTTGGTAATGAGGATGAAATATTTGAGAGAGAAGGCTCTGGTTCGAGAGGAATTGGATGAATGTCGAGCGGGGCAAGCCGGGCGCCTTATAAAGGCGCCTCTACCCTCCCCTGGTCCCACCGACAGCCGTTGGGAGCTGTTGGGAACCGTTGGAGGGAGAGCTGCCTGGGCCCTGTCCCTCACAGCGCGCAGCTCGGCTTCTCCGTAGTTTTATTGGTAACAATCTTAACTTATTTACAGGAGTGGTATATGTATTGTAAGGGCACCACGACAGTATTATTTTTCATATACCTTTCTTACGGAGTGAAGAATTAATTGTCCTCATGCTCAGTAAGAAATTGGAAAATAAATATCGGGAAACGCCACCTACTTCAGCTAGTAGATAGCTATATTAATACCTTTAATAATTCTTCCTGTTATCTGTTACTGGACGATTGAAATAAAATGAGACTAAATCGCAGTTCCTGGCTCGCATCAGAACCCCACCGACCGCCTCTTCGCTTACTAACCGCAAAACCGTTATCGGAGTTGTTCCTTCACGATTTTGCCCCTCAAACAGTTATCGATAATTTCACGCATTACGCTCGGAATTTTATTTGCGCCCCGTTTGGCAAAGCCTTTCAACTCCGCCGCTCTGAGCTTATCAACGTCGAAATATTCAACAGGCCACTACAGTCTTGTTACAGCTCTCTTCAAGAGCTAAATTATCGTGCGAGCGAATTAATAATTATATCTTCCCTCCTTATAGACTTCGTACTTGTTTTCAACTGTTTTATAATAAATTCATGCACAAACGACGAATTCTGGGGGTAAAAAACTCGTTTTTCCTTTCCGTTGTATAGGTAATTCAGAGCAGAAGTATGTGTTCTGACTTCTTATTGCCTAAGCACTCGCTCGAGCGGTGAAACGTTGTTCAGTATGAACATGTGTACACACTAGCGTAATTACATGTTTTAAAGTTATTTGTTGACAGTAGTGCGTGACTTACCCTTGAGCCAAACACCGTACTTATAGATCCGTAATTATAGATATAGTGCATAAGTAGTACGATCAGATACTAAAAAATCTGAGCTCAGAAGTAGAAGGTTTTTTTTGCAAATCTGAATAGATTCCGATTTTTAGAATTTCTGGAGACCAAACGGAACACATCGTTTGGCACATTCAACTGCTGGAGTCGTTGGCCCAAATATTAAGAATACAGCGAAATGTACGAATGAATATACAATGAGATAACTTCATTGTACATGGAGTACTACCTAATGTCTCATCTAGGTAAAGTTTCATATCTCGTGGAACAAAAATTCAGCTTCTCAAGTTGAGAGAACAGCTCATTAAATCGGGATCGTCAAATCGTGCGTACGAAAGGTTGGAGATTCAGTAAGGATATGTTGTAAGTTGAGACAGTTACCTATTATTGCCACGTTGAACACTTGTGAGTCGTATAATTCTCCTGCTTCCAATAATTAAGAAACCGCGAGAGTAATTGGCTTGTTTCCAATGTAGGATAACTCCTTCTCACTGTGAAATAGAACCTTCCGAACAGCTGTTTGGTGCGACATGGGGCCTCTTGCTCGTACATATAAATTCATCTGCCCTAGCTTCATTCCATGGAATTCCAAGACCGTTTCCATTCACAACATGTTTTTGACTTAAGAACTTGTCAAGAACTTTTGTCAAAATCCACCGCATGTTACGGTTTAATCAAACGTTGTGAAATCGCAGACAAAAATGGCGTATTATCGTTTAATCGAATGCAGCCAAAAAACAGCGATGGTGAACAGGTGAATCAAATGACGCCTGGTTTTATGAAATCGAGTTTGTTGTTCAGAGATACCTGCTCTTAGAGGCCAAAGAGGAACATCTGTTTCTTGGTAGGTAAAGAAGTACGAAATTCACCATGCATAGGCAGTACAATAATTCTCATAGTTACAGGCATTATAGGCTAGGGGCGAACCCGCACCTACCCTCCAAATCTCAGCCCATTACGAACATTGCCATTTTTCTACCTCTGTGTGCGCGTGGCAAGTATTCGCTGACATACAGGAGGACATACAGGAGGACATACAGGTAGGTACACGGAGCATACTTTGTTCAGAAAGGTCTATAACACAAAGTGTGGATGTTTTCGATTTTGGAAGACAAAAATGTTTTTCCTCCCAAAAGTAATCACAAGGCTTTCTCTATCTGCGTTGTCTCCGGAGCTATATACAGATGAATTTTTCCTTTTTTTTTTCATTTTCTGTCTTTCTATACTATTTATATTTATATTTTTATACACATAATATGGCAAATATTATGTGTATACTACGTGTTCGGTGTCAATCTACGTTTCCACAACGAAAGCCTTTATAGTATCACCTTCGTCCGGTGTAGAGGTGGGAATTTCAGTGCCGTTTAAGCGACATGAATCACTGCCTGCAATCAGGTATTTGTTCCCAGATGTATTCACTAGACCAGAATACATTGGCGCGGTGGTGACCGCCGCATACACCCATTATCATGTTGGAATTACGTCAGCCGCATCTGGCCGCCTGCTCTTCAGCCACGTAATGGACCCCATTTAGCGTTTCCCGTCAATTAGGACAAATTAATTTTCATTGATTGGAACTGATTATGCGGATCAAGCTGGTGGGCTAATTAATTACGTACAGATTTAATAATATGCTTCTAAGTGGCGACTTATGCCCAATATCTCCTGTGCAGCTGCTGCACGCATCAATCCTAATGCATCCAACAAATTCTAGAACACTCAAGACAAAGTCAAGAATTTGAACTCAGTACTTTATTCGAAATCAGTATATTGCCTTAGAATAATTATTTTGCTACATTACATTCCACTGTGAAGTCGGTCCAGAAAAAGAAGTTCCTCCTTACCGTTCGTAAATCACCCTAAAAACTCAAAACACTGTTGATGATGCAAAAAATGTTACAGTTGAAAATGAAGGCAACAACCGTGTTTTCGGTTTATTATTTTCAATAATGAACCTTTGGAATCGAGCATGGAAAAAAAAATTAACCCCCCCCCCCCCCCCCACCCTACCCCTTAAAATTTGATGGTTTCCTTTTCAAGGTACGTAGAATCAAAAAATGGAATTTAAAAAACGCCGCAACTTATTACACAACTGTTTATTTTTTACCTGTATAGATGCCCCTTCTGCGTGGATCACTGTTTTCTGTGTTCAATACCTACCCGCCTTCCCCCCCCCCCCTCCCCATGGAAAGCCCTAATTCGAGTACTGGAACCAGCCCGGGAATTACATTTCATACAAATGCGCGGGATTCAATAATTGGATCATTATTATTGTTAGTTGGTATTCATGAAGCATAACTTTCGTTTGTCCAAAAGTACCTATCAACAATATCCAAAAGATCCATCATTTTCTAAATGACATAATATTACAAAAAGCCAACTCGACTTCATACAGGTTATAGTCAGGTAATCCCTAGCAATGACATCTCGGCCGGATTCATACCGTTTCATTCACGATCATGTTGACGAAGCTTTTCGGTGCAAACGAACGCCTGAATGAATGAATATATTCACTATTACTGGTGTATTATTCACAGAATAGTAAACCAAAATGTATGTTCTGGGACATTCCTGTTTAAACATGCTCGCCTGGGGGTGTGAGGGGGTGGTGGGGACTCCCCTCCCCCTCATCACGCACTACTCCTCCCCCACCATACCCCCCTCCCCGGCAACGGAACTCCAACCACCCCTACCCTCCTCCTCACGCCCCTCTCCATCACCACCAAAGGCCCCTCACCACCGCCTCCGGACCTCCGACCGCAAGGGCCAAAATGGGGCCTATGTGCAAAAGAGCGACGACTTTATACCAAAATGTATGGTAAATTTAAGTCAGAACCTTTGTTAGAACGTCAGTTCTTCGCTCGTTGGTCAAAATCGACTTCATGTTTCTCCTCGCCCTAAAAAACATGAACATGATACCTCACATGCTCGTGGTACTAAAAAACAAAAACCCCTACTTTTACGCCCATTTTTCACACAGAACACCCTTGGGTATATTCCGATCGGACTTCAAAGTGTCTGGACAGAACTAGGGCCCAGATGGAGAGCCTTAATGCGAAAGAACGAATTTTTTTAGAGCGAAAATAATGTACCTAGATACGGATGCTACGGCGTACGGCTGACGAACACTGCATTGTTGGAATTTAAGCACCCCCATCAATCTTTTTTATTTTTGAGGGGGAGTTTAAAGTTTTCGAGCTACGGCGTTCTGAAAATTTCAACCCCTATTTTTCACCCCTTAGAGATGACTGACAGTAACGCCGAGCCTCGAGGACCAAGTAGACCCCAAACGGGACCTACAAACCAAATTTCACTAATTTTGGTTCATGGCAACTAAGAAAAGTGCGAAGTGCAGCGGACGAGCAAATATTTTTTATTCCATTTTCGAATTCTCCGTATACCTTGGAACGATATCCATCAAATTCTAGGGGGGTTAAATTTTTTTCCATGTTTGATTCCAAAGGTTCGTTATTGAAAATAATAAACCAAAATTTCTGTCCGTACCCCGTACTTTCTTAGTTTCCTTAGTTACCATGAACCAAAATTAGCGAAATTTTGTTTGTATGTCCCATTTGGGGTATGCATTTTTTCCTCGCGGGATCTGGGATGAGCTCTCGCCCCCTTCCACATCCATTAGAGGTACCTACTCCTCTGTTATAGTACCTACGATGTAATCCCCTCAAAACCAGAAGTGTGATATTTAGGGCTCATAGTTGATCGACGGCTCACCTGGAGGGGCACATGTCAACAAAACTGTTGGCGAAATCAAGCGGCGTGTGTACCAGCTGTGACTGTTGATGAATCCCAGGTCAAAGCTGGATATCACAAACAAAAAGTTGCACACGTCTCTTATCAAGCCAGTTTGGACATACGGCTGAGAAGTTTGGGAGGCTGCATGTGCAACTTCGATCAAGAAAATCCAAACCCAGCAGAGCAAGATCCTCAGACAGATATGCGACGCCCCCTGGTTTTTGAGGAATGAGGTGCTCCACAGCGACCTGGGGATCGAGACAGTCCAGGAGAAGGTTAGAGGGAGCTGCAGGGTCTTGCTGTCAAGAGCAACAGCCCACTACAACCCGGAAGTGGCACTCATCGCTGGACCTGCCCATCGCTGGTCGCATATTGAAGAAGGAGCTTTTGAGAAACAGCGACCCAAACTCCACCACCACCACCACCACCACTACAACTCACCACGCTACCTCACCACCCATCCCCATCCACATAGCCGACATACTAATCCTACAAACATACGCCCCACATTCGCCAAAATTGGCAAAGTTGCGTGTTAATGAAATATTGACTAATTGTAGTACCTACCTCAATTCATATCAATTGTAATTTTCCACTTATGAACAATGAAGTTGTTTGTATGGAATTTTCAAGAATTGAAAAATACAAATTTACGTTCATCAATTCATCGAATTTAATTTATTTCACACCTTCTGTGATAAGCCATCTTGCAATGTGGAAGCCATTGTGGTATGACATCATCTTATTCCACATTACAAATTAACGGTTGAAACGCATTTTGTGAAACTTGAATGATATTTATATTATCAGAAACTGCCTAAATGTACTGGTTCAGAAAATACAGTATACCTCCTGCAGTATTTTACGGTTTAGGGGTTTCTTCATCTATTATTAATCTCGGAACGCAGAACACTTTATAGCTTTATATGACGCATAAGTAAATTACTTAATTCGCCACGTCATAATATCAATTCAGCGAGCGTTTATACCAACCTACATACACCTGTACCACCGACCCTGGTGTCCCACATCGCTTTATGCTAGGTATACCTTGTAGGGACAAAAATAAACCTTTTAGAACAAAAATGGTTACAATTCGTGCAAGCGTTCATTAAAATATACCTAAGTATTTGTAATATGATCAGAATTTCCAATTTAATGACATCATGCGAAAGTAAGGTATTAAGCGGAGGTGCCTGATATTACGTTTAGTGGTCTTTCATTCCAATCCCATTATTCTCTCTATTTCTGGTAACGAAGTTGTCAAGGGGGAAATGCTTTCTCGTGATTTATCCGCAACCAACCCTCGCAATCCGACTCGACGGCATATGAAAGACAAGGGGAATTTCGAGACGATAAACGACCGTGTGATGCACATCCGTACTGTAATAAATTTATCACACTTGAGCTCTTCTTGAACCATTTGCATAGCTACATAGTTCTTCTAGTCATGCCTATTGTCCGATCCTATCGTCCTTTTTTCACCTCAGTGGAAAGAGGGATAAACTCGAGGTATTTACATGGCAATAGGAGACTTCGAGCCAGCGAGTTTACGCTTTGTTGAGGTTTTCTTTTATAAAAGCGGTTGGTTGGACGGTTCTGTGTTAGCCCTCGCAGTACGTCGGTACTTGGGTGGGCGATTGTAATACCATTAGTGGCTGAACGCTTGAGGTAATGCGTGGTGCCAAGATCGTTCAGACATCAGTTGTTAGGAGAAAATGGTTATCCACGTATATCCGGTTTATTCCTTAGTTATGATCCTTTTTCAGTACTCTGCACATCATAGTGGATTTCCTAGGCTCTCTTTTCCAGTGGATTCCGTGACGGTGCGGGCGTTCATGTGTCCCAGACCAGACAATCGACGTGTTGGTGAGTGTAATCCAATTCGTTACATCTAGCGCCAACAAAGTAATAAGGTTTTTCATTCGTTTTACGTAAGCCTCAAATAGATTCACTTCAGGGCATAGCTAGAATATACCCTAAGTATTGGACTTTCTCGGCAAATCCTCCAGTTCACCTGCTGCTGAGTGTGCTTGGAAGGAGGTGGTACATAACCACAGCAGAGTTGCAGAGATGATCAGCTGGCGTGTGCGGCATCTGTTTATTACGAAATTCTCTGTCATCAGCAATCTTTCGTCGCTGTTTCACTCCGAAGTATTCCACATGCATCTTAGCTTGTGTCCTACCATACGACGTGGAGGGCATCCGCAGGTCAACATCCGAAGAGGGAACTGAAGCTACACAACATAAGTTTCATATTGCACACTGCATGTTGGCTATTTCCACTGAGACAGAGTGTGACACCGTCTCCACCGGACCAAAAAACTACTCGAGAACAGCCACACTGTTACACTCCTCCCCACATGACATAATTTTGGGCAGAAGTATGGGAAGGAAAAGGGGGAATGAAAAGTAGTATGAAGTTCTGGTTCAGGAACCGACATCGGAACAACTTCAAGTTGACTAATCTCCATCGTAATGGTACCACCTCAATAATATTGTACTGGTGGAGAACAAAGCTCCTACATACGAGTATTGGCGGATAATATTGTCAGAGGTTGTTCAAGTGAATTGTGCTCATCTGGGCAACCTCTAGGTGATCAACCTCCATCACTAGGGTGGAACAGCCGTTGGGACTTGTAAGTTGGGACATGGCATCAATGGCCTTCAAATGATCTCAGTATATTTTAATTATACTGACGATTTTAATTATACGAAAAAGGGGTGAAAGGGGGGGGGGAGCCTATATATGTATGTATTATCAAAGGGACAGGCTGTTTGGTAAAGGAATCCTTCTGGGAAACCTTTGGGCTTATCCTTCTGGTAAGCCCACAAAATGTGGATGGAGTATGGTGAGTTGATCAGCGCATACTACCAAACCACGCTCTGCTACCATGTGACAGAGTGTGACAGTGATGGTGGACCCTCGACAGTCCCCTCTCCTAGACCAGCGAGATTATCACCGGTTAAGAAGGAATATCGATTAGGCTTGTGCCCAGCGGCCCCGTCCCCACTGGACAAAAAAACGACTCGAGAACAGCCACACTGTTACACCACTAAAACAATTTTTGGACTGAGCCTCCTTCACAATACATATTGCAGCACTAAATGGGTGTTTACACATGATGCGGACGTAATTTCAGTAATGTTTTTCCCGGATGCACTGCTTGTTAAACCAAATGTACCTCTCAGCAGTTATAGATATACTTACCTTGAGCTTGACGAACTAACTCTTGATCTCTGCTCGGTTGCAGAACTGATATGAACTAGGTAATCACTAGCGCTTTTATTTTGAAATGGGTTTCCACGATTTCGTTGCGAGTAATTTAGTTCGCATGTTGGTCCATAAATGCACGACGAAATCCATTGGTTCTTATGGAAAATGCATAGGAAGAATTTGTACATCCACTACAGGGATGGAGGCGGCATCGAGGTATAGGCCGAGACCAGCTGCCTTCTGTTTTATGTCCACAGGTATATTATGTTCTTTCCCGTACACCGCTTCTACGAGTTCATGTGCCCTAAGGTCGCCACTTCTAGAATAGGTATACATTCCGTTTCTTAGTGGTACACGAATTTATCCACCACGAACAATATGAAGAATCGACTAAGTTCATCCTATCAAAAAGCCATCAAGAACAGAGAATTCGGAATACAACTCCGTCAAGCAGCATAAACCCAACTTACTGTGTTTAACTAAAAACTTCAAAAGATATTGAAGATCCTGAAAAATATGAAAGATATTGAAAGACCCGAATATATTGAATATCCTGAACAGGATATTCAAGATAACTTCCTTGATATTAAAGAGAACTTTCTTGATTGTAGCATTTAGTCACCGGAGAGTTGTATTGGTCAAGCCTTTGCCCATTCGCCGCTCTTGGGTAATGTCACTTCATCCAAATTACTGTACTAAGCTTTGTTCTCTTAAATCATTAAAGCCACGTTTTTCCCACTTCCAGTAGCTATTGTCGGTTACCCATCAGATTGTATTTCTTTGGAAACTTCTTACTGAGGTCTTATATATACAAGTACAAATTCAAGGTGGAATATCCCATTCTTAGCGGAAAAGCCGGAGAACCCCTTCTGTTTTTACCTAGACGTGGCTATCAACAATCGAGACATAATGAACATCGAGCCCATCTTGTTTTTTCAGGCTTAAAAGGGTTGGAGACACTAAGTAAGTATAGTCAAGTTCAAGAGTCTACAAATGGTAATAAAACCGATAACCAGATCCTCGTTGACTGGTGACACTCAATTAGGTGGAGGTAAAAAATTACTTGAAAACTAAAGAAAAGAAAAAAAGTTGGATGGAAAAAACGCCGTAAAGGTACCGACATAGTAGCAGTCGGATGATGGGAAGTGTTTACTCGAAACAGTGTTTACAATGAGGCAAGTGCTCTAGACGGCACCCTTCAAGGGGTTGGTTAGGCATCTCAAAGGGACTTTTTCCCCAACCGTAGCAGATGTGCCACCTGATCCATCATATCTCTTCAGCCCAGGGGAACACAATCAACTGTCAAAACTCGTGACTTTGACGCCTTTTGCCTTTTCTAAATACAACGGGGAGCCTGCGGGAACAATGGACCCGTTTCCAGCTCGAGCTATTCACCTCATTTGGATTTTTGACGGCGTTCCGCCAAGTTTTAAGACGGCTAATGTGGGCAAACATTGCCAACCAGTAAGGGAATTCCATTGTCGTGTTGAACGCACGTCGACGTTGGTTGTCAGGACAATATCACAAACCACATGGCGGGTTCGGCGAAATTTGTTCGTCTTGGGCCATGTCCTCGGACGATTCCTATCGGCGATATTCGTCTTCAGTGCCGAGAATATTTTAGGTCTGTGCTGCACAAAAGAGCTTTGTGTCGGGTCTCGTAATATTGAATGTATTTGAGCGAAGGGTCGCTATATGGGTCGCTGTTATTGGAGTACTTTCGTGCAGAGTGTGAATTCAAAATCTTGGTAACAAGCAATTTAATGGTTGGATCACACAGATTCTCCATTCATGATCCATACAGCTGCTGGTTCAGTTACCTGCTTGTATGTTCGTTCAACAACCGTGATATCTTTATGCGAGCTACAGTCCTCGAACGTTTACAGTTTGTCATTTGTCATGGATTTCCTGGGCGGTTTATTGCTTTATTCATTTAGTTTAGGGCATTGTCGTAGGCACCTACCTGCAGCTGCCGACTGGTTGTTTATTGATCCAATGAACAGAAAGTTTTTTATCCCGTCTTCACTGAAGAAAGAAAATCACGTTGTTTCAATCAATAGCAGCCTTGTTGTTCCGTATCATAGTTTCTGTATCAACGCAATTATTGTAACCATGTCGGTTTTCAGTGAATCCCGCTCTTTTATACAAACTACTGCTACTACTCTACTTAAACAACTGAATCTACTTAAACTGCTGCTGAAATGATAATGAGTGTTTGAATGAATTGGAATTTGATATACAAACTTAGTAAGCAGTAATCTCATATCGTCCCCTGAAAGGCAGAATATCGTAAGCGCCATTTTCTGAATTTTACAGGTGAGACGAAAAACTGCGGAAGGATCTTTCTACTGTGCCTAACCCGTTAAAACATGATATTTTAGCGTAAATTGGACGTTTTCTATCGATTTTTGTTGTGGTATCCTCCCAGAAGCACTCCCTGTGAAATTAAGATCTCGCCAAATAAACATAGAAGTGGGGACGGGAGACGCAGGGGAACCGAGGAACCCAGTGGGGATCCCCACCATCCTGCACTAGCTGGAGGATGGAGGGAGATAGCCCTAAGGGCTATAAATACTTGCCTCCTTTGCCTTTCCAACCATTCTACGCTCTCCTCTAGCCAAATACTATTCTCTCTCTCCTCACTCCTCACCTCTCTCCTCAACCTAAAAGATCCTGGGCATGGTGGTAGTCTAGCACTATAACCAAACCAGGCAACACCTCCTAAAAGATCTTGGGCATGGTGGTAGCCTTGTGCTATAACCAAACCAAGCACCTATCCAAAAAGATCCTGGGCATGGTGGTAGCTCTGCTCTATAACCAAACCAGGCACAACCTACCTTAAACACCTCTCGTGGTGGATTTTTTTTTTTTAATTGCATAAAAGCTCTGGGAAGTTGTACTTTTCGAGAAAAAGGCGCTTGCTATTTCGAAGAACTGGGAGAATAGTTGTAGATACGATACACATTTCGGCACTTACTATATTCTTGATGTCTTGCTGGAAAAGAATTATTTGGAAAACTAGCGTATCTCCAGTTACGCGCACTCGTGAAGGGGCGCTTACGATACTTTGCTCAAATTCCATAGGTGCATATGATACGCTGCTCCCTGGCGCTTATGATAGATGGCATAATAGTAGCATGCTGTCATTTTTTCGCAAGTTGCAATGGGAATGGGGCACTTACGACAATGGAAAACTTTTACGTCGGTATTTAAATTAGACTCGTGGCGCTTACGTTCTGACTGAATGGTGGATACGATATTTTAACAAATTGGTGGTTACGATTCGAAAACTTTGAGGCTGTTTTTGAATGCCTTAGAGGCGTACGTCGCTTACGATAAGTAGCTAGATAGATGCGCCTTTTCAAGTAGAATCCAACGGTTACAATAACTCAAAATCGCAAAAAATGGCGCTTACGATATTCTGCCTTTCAGGGTACGATACACAAAAAACTACTAGGAACACACACACTCACATCCAGAGCACAGGGTACATTAGTTAAGTTGACGCGCCGTGAATGAGTCAGTACAAGTCAAATTTTAACAGAAACCACTGTAAATAACAGACGTGAATTTAATTGAAACCGAGAGTGCCAGAAGTTTCTAAACTTTAGTGAGAGTTCATCTTCTGTAGTTCATCATGTTCAGTTATCTCTTGTAAGCGTTCCCCTCATTGTCGTTAGTACCTGTGGTGTTGTTGGAGCTTCACAGGTGTTTATGAAAGAATTAAAGAATGAGCTGAATGATTATAAAGGTGCGGTATTGAGTAAAGCACAAGGGACACACACAGAGCCCTAAAGTTTCAAAATACTGTTTAGGACTCGGTGTGGCGTGAGACGTGAAGAATGTATATGTTTCCGTGTCCTCGCTTCTGAGTCACCTCAGACGGTATTATTAATGGACCTAAGAAGGCTTCCGGGGGAAGATCGAGCACGGAGTTCCGCCTTCCAAGGGAGATCCTGCAGTGACGCCAGGGCGGAAAGGGTACCTGCAACTTTGATGGGACGTTCATTCTCGCGGAGAAAGCTGAAGTGGAATCCTGAACTCCGCTTTTCCTGTCGACAATAAAACTGCTGAATTCGGTTCCCATTCTTTTCGGCAATTGCCGTGAATCAGTGGGAAGAGCCGCTGCTGCCCTCCAGTGTCGTGACTGTATGCCAAAAGCGTTGAATAGCTACCACTCGACTTGATAGATATCGTCTATTATGATGTTACTTTCCTGTCAGAGGTATATTTGTGTATATAATAATATATGAGGTTTGGCATAAAGTGGGGAAATGAGGGCCAAGGCAAGTTTCAGACTACTTTAGCTAATTGTCGCCTATTGTCTTAGTCTCTCCACTACCGCATATTTACTCAGTGAACTAAGTTCCATAACTTTCCTGATAGACGGTTATCTCAATGAAAGTGCTTGTTTCTGGGGCTCCTGTGTGATCTCGTTGGACCTAGAAGCAAATTTTTTCATTTGCTATTGCTCAACTGAATTCACTGAATTGTATTCCTTCTAAATCAGAAATGTGAAATAGGTAACGAGGGATCGCGAAACACTGCATGCAGAGTCTGGGCCTGTACGAAGGAGCTGGGGTAAACCCCCTGAACGCCCAGTGGTAGAAGAGGAAAAAACCAAGTCCATGCACTGTAAGTACGATCGTACATCTCTCTTCCCCACTTTAAGATTCGAACAGGAATGAAATTAATTAGCCTCTGGGGAATTACAGCGTTACATTCTTTGGTGTCGGAGTAACAAGGGAGTTGCGCAATTAGGTACATTTTATGAAACTAGTTGTTATATTAAAATAAAGCTTTGATTAAAAAAAGGCTGCGAATTATTACACGACGGTTTATTATTTACCTGTATAGATGCCCCGTCTGCTAGATTACTATTTTCTGTGGTCAACACCTACCCTCGTGCTCCCCCCAGGAAAGCTCTAAATCGAGTACTGGAGCCAGCCACCCCTTTAAAGGTTCATAAAATATGCAGTGGATTCAGGAATTCTGTCATTAAAAAATATTGGTTTTTATTCATGAAGCATATCGTTTGTTCAAGTTACAAGAGTACCTATCAACAAAATCCAAAACAGCTCGAGAAAGTTCTCGAGCTACGGCATTCTGAAAATTCAACCCCTAATTTTCACCCCTTATAATATATGAATATGACTAACAATAACGCTGGACCAACGCCGCCCCAAATGGGACCTACAAACCAAATTTCATTAATTTTGGTTCATGAAAGAAAGTGTAGGCGGAGACAGAGTTTTTCTTAAATTCCATTTTCGGATTCTACGTAGGTAACTTGAAACGGAAACCATCAAATTTCGGGTGGGGGTTAATTTTTTTTCTTCATGCTCGATTCCGAAGGTTCATTATTGAAAATAATAAACCAGTAATTCTCATCCAGTCGAGAGCAATATAACGAACATCCCCATGTAATTCATGGAGGTTACGAATTTCTAATATGCACCTCTTATCTCGTCGAGCTCACAGTCGAGAAGCCCGAAACGCTCCATTGACAGTACATTATATTATGAATAATAACTGAGGGATAAAATCAGCCAGTGGCGTATAGCCAGGATTGTTGAATGGCGAGGGGGGGGGGGGGGTATCGGAAATAGGAAAAGTTCCAGTCATGCAACATGGTTTTAAGAGCGAATTTTCAAAGAAATATTTGTGCTATTGTGTAAGAAGATGATATATTATAGCGAGAAACCATACCACTTTTCGTAAAGTTATATAATTTTTTCGTGATTTTAGCTATTTTTACCGATTTTTTCGCCGTGATAAAGTAAAATTCGACCCACTTGTGTTTCAGAAAAGTATTTTTGTCATCGAAATAGCCGTCCGTCGTGATTCACCATCCCACACAACGTCAGGTTAATTAACATTGATTTTAGCACTCAATATCAACTTTTGACCCCAAAAAATCAAAATTTAACCCTTATTCTCAATGAAAAACAATGAAATGGTCTTTACTCACCCTTCCACACCACATTCAGTGGTTTCCTATCAGTTGTTCCCAATTTTAGCCGTTTCTACTGATTTTTTGGGATGGTGATTCACGACAGAAAGAGGAAATGTTTTGATGATAGAAATATTTTTCACATTATAGGTACATGTTCATATATTTCAGAAATATTCACATTGCTCGTTTGTGATGAAATAAACGTAATATTATTTAAGTGCTTGTTACTGTTGTGATTGATAATATATCATTCTGTGAGATTTAATTTTAATTTGTGATAAAGTTTTCGAGCCAATGGGTTAACCCCCCCCCCCCCCCCCCTCGGCTACACCACTGAAATGAGATATATGAATAATTTCGATGTTCTTATATTTTGATCTGACCAAAACTTTTGGCTGTATGAGTCATAATTGTAGTAGGTACAGAGGAGGTATTCGCGTCATGTGTTTGCGAATTATAACAGCTGCCTGTATATTTATTATCACTTTTAATGAGAAAAAATATAAAACCACAGTCATGCAGCATGGCTATAAGAGCGAATTTTCGAAGTTTTCGGCATCTTCCTCCTCCGCCTAAAATTTTCTGAAAATTAATTTTCGGCCAATGTTTTCCCAACTTGATACCATACAAAATTAAAACAGGAGTAGTTTTTCGCAAAGTAAAATTTGGGGTGGAAGGAGGGGGAGGGGGAAATCAAAAATGTTTTGAATACCAGAAGAGTAGGTATTGGATACGTAACAAATTTTTTGTTCCATTTTTTGCCGAGTAACACCTCGGTTTGTAGATTTTCCAACGCTGAACACGATGGTGAAGTCAGAATTGCGATATCCCATTCCGTTATCAGATTAGAGCAGACGAACCAGGAAGAACATCTCAAGAAATAACCACGTTCCTTCATCTTCAAAGTGCTCCAGTTTGAGAATGGAATGAGATATCGCAATTCTGATTTCACCATCGTGTTCAGCGTAAAAAAACCTTTAAAATGAGGTGTCACTTGTCAGACTTTTTCATTTTGGGAATTTATGGGTAATTCCCCCCCCCCCCCTAAAACTCCCCAAAACTCCCCCGTAGAGTGACCCGATTCTGCCCATCTTCGAACTTAGCCTGTCGATTGCCAAGACAGATTTTTCGTGCAAATTTGAACTTTTTATCTCAATTCTTTCGAGAGTTATCGTCTGGAATGACACATACATATATAAATATATAAATAAATAAATATATAAATATATATATATATACATAATAATACATATAATTACTATATACATATAATTTATTATATGCTATTTATATATACATATAATTTTTGGTGTCTTTCGGCAGTGAATTCAGGATGGTCTGAAACGGATTTTGGTATAAAAATCTTTCGGAAATTCGAGTTTTAAAAATTTTGGACCGAGAAAAATAGCTTCCTTTTCTTCGAAAATTCGCTAAAAACGAGCTTCAAAGAATTATCCGAAGTTGTCGATCGTATCAACAATCCTTCACGAGCCTGATGTAAAATATTGACCTTATGTATTAAACATATTTCATATTTCTCGCAAGGACTTGCATAGTGCAGACGCTCTCTTTGTTTATGACACCTAAATGCCATAAATTCATCATACGTTTGTGAGGGGGTCGCCGGCGTCAGGACGAAGCTGATGGGAACCTCATTTGGGCGGGTTTTGAATAAGAAAGGGGACGCCGCCATTTAATTAAACTTCATTATGTAAATCGATGACCCTATCCGTCTGAAAGTGCTACCATTCTTCGTCGAGACTTAAGGAGGTAACTTCGATAGATTTAAGATCCTTTTGATCGGCCCGCCTCACCAATACTTCATTGATCAGGCAACATTTGAAATGTCCCCTCAGGAGTTATGAATCTGCACTGACACACGGATAATGGGTGCACAGAATTATGAGTTCGATTGTATCAACTGCTTGATAAGCTCAATATTTTCCTCAGTTTTACTTTTACATAATTATAATCCATCAATCGCATTATAATTATGTACTTCAACTGTCCGGTCAACTGTACTAAGGTCGTATTGGTGGGTATAACATCACACAATTCAGGGTACTGTATTTCCTGTTGAAATCAGTTAAAACGTGTAGGTACGAGTTTATTCGTTATAAGAAAATTCTTTGTGAAATCAGAATAACATTGGGCCAAAATAGAGGTGATGCAGCTCGGGAGTTCGACTCAGATGAGGTGGAGATTCGCTCGCCGTTCGCTTCGATCGCATATATATCAGACCATAAAAACATCTTCCATCTGTCAGAAGGAGACGAGAATTTCATAGGTGAGTGGTCTGGATGCGTGCGAATAAACACATCCCCCATCGATTCTTTCAGAACACTTTAGAATATTTGAAGCCAAGTTGGTCGAGCGGGGTTGCGTCCGATAGTTAAAGACTAATCCACTGAGCCAGTCCGATCATCTATAAACCATTGGGCATGAAAACGATATAATAGATAGATAATAACTGCATCGGAGTTATCCTGTCGCTGTTCCATTTCCAACTTCGGCGAGCGTCTCTAGCGCCTCTGAAAACGACGTTCACTTTACATTAAAATGTATACAGCTATTTTAAATTGCAGGCGAGAGAAAAGAACGAGTTTTGTGCTGATCGTCGAGTGGGTCTGTGCATCTGAAAATATGTAAACCAAGCTTCAGCCCTCAGCAGGGGATTTGCGGTTTATTGAAAGGTTGTCTATTCCCACTAAAGTACTGCTTATACCGGTTTCGGTGATCAAACCATCGTCAGTAACTAACAGTACTTAACTAAAATTGTAGCAATAACAAAAATTGTAGAATTATATCAATAATTGAAATTTACGACGGTTTGATCACCAAAACCGGTATAAGTAACAGTATATTTTTGTGTATTAGTGGAAATAGACAACATTTTAATAACTCGTTGTTTATTTTGAAATGGGTTTCCACGATTTCATCGCGAGTGATTTAGTTCTTAAGTTGGGTATACGCATGGGCGACAAAAGCGTCATTGCACCCCTGTCGCCTGGGGAGGGGCCTTGCCTATTGTGACGTAGGAAGTGGTGGAATCTTTGAAAAATCTTAGGAAAAGAGCTGTTCATCGTGGGAGAGTGGGATTGGTCTCAAAATTCTTGGAATGGAACCTACTTTCATTTAAAACATAAATAAATAAATACTTGCGCGTAGCCCATTTCTGAGGTGCGTAGAGTATTATAGGGTATTATAATTATGGGACGGTTAAAGCCCAGGGATATGGTTAATGCTAGCTTTATACGTGTAAAGCTAGCTTCAACCACCCGCTTTTGGATAAAGCCCGGACTGGCACCAGATTTACCCCATTCCTGCGGTTTAGCCGGACAGAGCTAGATTTATCCAGGGCCGTCTGGATAAAGCTGTCCCTTCATGTTTGCTCAGGTCCATGTCGTCATTTACGAGAGCTAGCCAACCTTCAATCATCTTCGGGTGGTCAAGGATTCAGACAGTGCAACTGTAAGGGGAAATGCACAAAATGGAAATGTTTAGTGTCTGAAGTAGGTACTGTACGACTCATAATGTCACTGTAGTAAGTAAAAAGGCTCCTTTATTGACTTAATAAACGAAATTAATTTAAATAAAATAAGTAAAAATTAAAATCGTTGTTACTTCTTTTAACCTACAACTTTAACCAGAGCTTGTTGGATAAAGTTTACTCGGGTAAAGTCCGCTTGAGCATGAGTTCCCACGCTGTATCCACTCGTTTTGGGTATTGCTAGCACTACCCGTATAATTATTCAGTTATTATCCGTTATCCAGCAATTATCTATTATCCTGTTCAGGGCTTTAACCGTAATACGCAATACTAGGTATAGTCAGTTTGGGAGATACCCGCCGGGCGCCTTCCTTGAGAAGTTCAACATGTTTAACCTCAGCAAAAATAATGTGTTCGATCCATTGGCGGAAAATACCTACATTAACTTAGATATTGATGAGTCAGGACCAAAGAAACTGCTTGACTTAGCTATGAATTTGATTTATCAATTGTATAGGAGAAACAAAATACGAGTATATTGATGTAAATCTTTCTTGTCCCAGAGTTGGTGAAATCTGTTAGTCAACATTTTTAAAGACTGGAGCAGGTAGAGTACCTACCTTATCTTAGAGGGACCAAAATTTTTGGGTATCAGCGCGTCCCAGAGATCACATTTCTCGGCGAACGGGAGCCAGTGAGAACTGCTTCTTGCGTTGGAAAGCGCGGCAGGAGCAGTCACCTCAGGTACCGTCACTGATTCGTAATCGTAATGCACCTTCTACTTCTACCTATTACTAACTACGTGCTTCGCCCTCGCCGGTATTAATTTGAGAACGGCCTCCTCCGTCCTCCCGAGTTTGGCCCATTCGGTTCCCACAGAGGGCACCGAATCCTTGCGGTACGCCCTGGGTCGCCTCTAATCAGACCAGCCGCGCACAAGGGTCTTATTTCTGCCTGTCGCGTCATTTCTTCCAACATCTACACACAGTCTGAAAACCTCCTTAACAAAGAAGGCGAAGGACTCGACTCGCCCAATTTCCTGTTACGTGCCTCCTTGCCCAAGTGAATTCAAACAATTCAATGCGTCGGCAAGATTCACATATTCTTTGAATGTTCTGTAGGTACATGAGCACCTACACTTTGTATGATTGCTTTTCGCATTTCATTCCTAATCCCACATAGGATTAGACTGTACGTGAGAACGGTATTTTGTATCCCTTTTCAGGTACCTCGATTCGTCTCACAGCTTCCCAATTCAATGCTTCCTCACTACCGAACGTACTCTTAACTGTCTTGTGGTTGATTGTTTTAGAAATTCTCTTCATTCCACCGAAAACAACCAGTTGTCGTCCTAATATTGTAGTTTTAGTGAGTAATTATAAATTTGAATGTGTCTTATTACATGTAGATTGAAATTCTGTTCTTTAACAGAAATCTCTGGCATTGTAATGTTCCTACTTACCTGCCTATTCGAAATTATGGACATGCGAATTGAGTCATTCTTTCCAATATCAGCTATTTTCATGAAGAGCAATTTTCAACGTTATATACACAAAATATTTGAATCACACCACAAAGTTACCGCCCAACTGGGTGGGCAATAGGTACAGCTTCCCCACATTGTTAGTATGATTCATATTATTAGGCACTTATCTAGCGTGTCAAGTATTTTTAGAACAGCAGGACCCATGATAGATGTGTAAATGAAACTACGTAGGTATCAAATGCGGGCAAAAATTGGACAGTGATGGGCAAATTGGAATTCCGCATTTTCGCTTCAAAATCGAATTCAAGACCCTTGTAAGCCCCTGAAGATATGAAGCGTTACCAGGGTTTCGAAATATAGCGCATGCGCTGATAATGTCATTCGGATTGATTAAGCAATAGAGAATAATTTCAGCCCATCCACATTCTTCCGAAATTCCGATTAAATCGGTTTAAAAGAGCTTGAGATACAGTTCCGGTGAAATTTACGAAGATTATTCTATGGATCAGGTTTTTTGCGCATGCGCTTCAGGAAAAAGTCAGTCACCCAAGTTAAGAGTTGTGCGGAGTGGTTCCAACCCCGTGAAAATCTCTGCTAGATCCTTGAAGATCTTGTCAGTTATCAAATGCAGGTCACGCCAGCTGAAATAAGTGAACAGTCCGTCACAGTGTTTTGATCTCATCCACAGTTCATTGTGATTTACTCGTACCGGCAAGAAACAATTCCTATTTCACAGTTAATTCAAACAATTCAGTTATTTAAAACGCTGCAAATCCCTGCACAACGGTTTATTATTTTGTACAGAATACCCTTCTGTTACAGATCACAGCTCTCCGTATAGATAACCCGTCTATATAATATTTATGTACTAGTCTATACCGCAGACCTCCGTAGGTTAGTACCTAACCCCGTACTCTTTACTAGGTACCTACCTAAACCACGAGTTAAATGTTGCTAAAATAATTCAGCCGATGACAAACAGTAACTAAAACGGCAAAAAGAAACGCAAATAATGATGTTCTAAAGGAAAATTGTTGATGTGGAGTGAAATAGATGCCCCTTCTGCGTAGATCACTGTTTTCTGTGGTTAATACCTATGGTGAACCGATGTGTAATAACTTGCCCAACAATAATACTTAAACGGTTGTTCAAGTTGCAAAAGTAACGATCAACAAAATCCAGCCCCTTTTTGGTAGATGAACCGTTGTGTAATAATTTACCGTTATGTAATAATTTGCCATTGTGTAATAATTTGCCGTTGTGTAATAATTCACCAGTGTGTAATAATTTACCCATCAATAATACTTCAACGTTTGTTCAAGTTTCACAAGAGTACCTACCAACAAAATCCAATAGTCCATCACTTGTCAAATGAAATAATATCGCAGAACAACCAACTCGACTTCATACAGCCATCCTTGATTATAATCAGGTGCTCCGTAGTTATGATATCCCGGCCGGATTTATACCGTTTGATTCACGATCGTGTTGACGAAGCTTTTTGGTGCTCACGAACGGCTGGACGTACAGTGCTCCGGGTGGTCTCAAAAAATTGGTTAGCTCAAGACAAATTTAATAAAGTAAAAAAACCATACCCTTCCAACAAAAGTTTTCGAGCTACAGCGTTCTTAAAATTTCAACCCCTGTTTTGAACCCCTTAGAGATGACTGACAGTAACGTCGAGCTTCGAGGACCAACTAGACCCCGAACGGAACCTATAACCGGAATTTCATCAATTTTATTCATGGCAACTAAGAAAAGTGGCCAGTACGGCGTACGGCGGACAGACAGAAATATTTTTAATGCATGTTCGGATTCTACATACCATAAAACGTAAACCGTCAAATTTTGAGGGGGGTTAGCATTTTTTTTCACCCTCGATTCCAATGGTTCATTATTGACAATAATAAACCAAAAGGTGTCTACTGTTGTGAAGGAGTTGTTAGATTCATACTCAAAGTTGGGATATGAATTAATTCCTTAGTTTCCTGGTCAATCGAAGCATGAGATATTATCTATGTTGGCTGGTGTGCCATAACCCGCAAGTACCTCTAGTTTGATCCTTGAAGCTCGCCAAGGATACGCCGTGAGGAAGACCCCTGATCCTTTGGATCCAGGAGTAATACTCCTGTAATGCCCATCTGATGAGATTCCCGCGGGGCCTCCGCCAAATAATGCAACGGCAACATGACGGCAAATCCTTTGGGTTCTGCCATTATTTATGCAAGCAGAAAGCCGTTCCCGATGAGTCTACGCGGACTTGCACTGAGCGATACGTATCAAATGCAGATCTATGCCTGGGTAAATAGTAATCAGGATGCGCTTATGTGGGGGTTTCGTAGGGCTCAAGGCGGTTCCACGCTAATCCAGTGCTGAAGATTCTATTAGACGCGATAATCCGAACTAAGCACCTCGTACTCTGTCGATTGATCGTTGAAGAAATGTCATGCCGCTTGTATGGGAGATTGCATCGTGGACCTGAATTTCAAAGGAGTCTTGAACCTCCACATCTGATACGTCTACTCCACGTAATTGACCAGCGTATTCCTGCTGATAGACAATCATAAATGTACTGCAAAGCCAAATAATCCTGTTTTACAAGCCTCGAATACGATTGAAAAATTCGATCAAAAAAATATTTTCAGCGACTTGGCAAACTTACAAACCTGTTATAGGTTGTCACACCAGCGTTTTGTACGAGTAAATTCTTCCGACTTGTGAGTAGGTTTATTCAATTTGTTTTTCATTATGGTATTAAATCTAAAGGGTTAGTTCCGCTGGTGTAAGAAGTAATATTGCCATACCTTCCTGAGGAATCCGTTGTCACCCGCAGTTTGAGTACTGGAGGCGAGCGCTTTCGATGTAAGGACACCAACATCTGGCCGTCAGTGCGTAGACTCCAAAACGCTGAAAAGTCCTTGTCACATGGGTTTATTATTCTACTGGACATACGTTCAGAAATTTTGGCTGTTCATTTATGTTTCTTTCATTTGCAGTTATTGAAATGGCAATTTTTGATGGTTTCCACCAATTTTTGCCCCCAAAAACACGAATTAGGCTCGGTTTTTTTAAACGGATTATTTTTGATCATTGATAGTACCACTTAATTGTCTTGATTCAGCTGTTGATACTACTTCTAGTGTTACTATACACATTTATGGTGATTTCAGACAATTTTCCCATGTTTTAGACTAATAAAAAATGAATTTCGGGAGCTTAACCTTCGTTACAACCTCAATTCTTCACTCTTCGGTCAAAATCAACCTAATATTCGGTCTCCTCGCCCTAAAAAACATGGAAAACGATGCCTCACAAGCTCACGTTCACTAAAATCTCAAAAATCCCTCGAAAAACCCTATTTTTACACCCAATTTTCTTCCATAGCACCCCTGGGTGTATGCCGGTCACGCTGCCGAGCTTCAGAGCACAGCTAGGATCCAAATATGTTCCCAAATGGGGAACCAAACTGTGCGCAGAAGAACGACGATTTTATACCAAAACTTAAGGCTGAAACTTCGTTAGAACCTCAATTTTCCACTCTGGTCAAAATCGACTTCATATTCGGTCTTCTCGTCCCAAAAGCATGGAAAAAGATACCTCAAAAGCTCATGTTACCAAAACACGAGAAGTACCTACCGCCCGCCGTATGCATATAGCTACTTCAATTTCGGTCTAATAAATTCGTTATTTCGCACACAGGCTCCATTTGGGCCCTACGTGTGCCAAAATTTTGCAGCCGTATCGAAATATACCCAACGGTGTTACGGGTCAAAAATGGGTGTAAAAACAGGGGTTTTCTAGGGCTTTTTTTAAAGGTTCAAGTGAACATGAGCTTGTGAGGTATCGTTTTCCATGGTTTTTAGGGCGCGAAGACCGAATATGAAGTTGATTTTGACCAAAGAGTGAAGAATTGAGGTTGTAGCGAAGGTTCAGCTCTCAAAATTCATTTTTTATGAGTCAAAAACCTGGGAAATTGTTTGAAACCAGAAGTAGTTTTGACAGGTGAATCATTGATCAAAGATAATTTTTCAGAAATGGGAGCTTATATCGTGTTTTTGGAGGCCAAAATTGGTGGAAACCATCAACAATAGCCATTTCAATAATTGCACATGAAAGAAATAATAAATGATTTTCCAGCATGTCTGTAGGTATGTCCAATATAATAATAAACCCATGTGACAGCAGCGTTTTTAAATTCTTGTAAATTTTGCATTGCGCAATGCAATCAACTGCCATGGTAATTTCTATGTAATTGGGTTCGCCCGTATTGTTAATAAATAAATAAATAAAAACTAAAGTGTCTGGCGAGCCTATTAGCAGGCTGTGACGTTCACGAATGGGATGGTGGGTGGGGCAGGTTATTGAGAGGGCTGCGGTAGTGCGAGGGGACGAGGCGATTGTTGGAAGGGAAATCTCGTAACAGACGAGGAGTCTGTCGTAGGTTGACAAGCCAATCTTGGGAGGCGGCTGGGGATTATCAAGCCGGAAGCCGCCTCCCCGTGTCAACTACCCCCTTACCGCCTCCGATGCCCCCGCGCCGCCTCCGACGTCCTCCCCTCACCGCCTCCGACGTCTACCCCCTCACCGACGCTATCGCCTCGCCCTGTCACCCTCCGATACTCATCCCGATTCCGAACATGTGTTCCTGATTAACTCTCTGGCGTTTTTACGATGAGGGCGGCGGAGGCGGCGGCCCGTGTAATTGAAGGGGCGGCAAAATCTCGAACGATCTGTCTTGAGCCTCCTTTCACTCACGTGTACACACTGGGATTGATTTCACGGGCTCAAGTAACATCTACTGTATCAGAAACTGAGTGAATTTAAAATAAAATCGCTATTTTTCTAGGTTTTCTAGTTGTCTTCATTCTTCTTCTTGTTCTTCTTTATTAGTTCATCTCTACAACTGTTAGGGCCATGTGGCCCTATCTTCCACAATGCACAGAGATCATAATTGCACTACAAGGAAATCATACCAGGTTCTACTCGTAGTAACTGGATAAATCTTTATTTAACGCGACGTTTCGGTCTGGATCAATCAATCAATCAATTTATTCACAAAGGTTCCCTTAGGGATTGTTGTGGGGAATAATAGGTTTGTTTGTGTGTCTGTGGTGATGTGGGGAGGAGTGTTGTAACTGGTGGAGGTGGTGTCTGCGGTCCTTCAGCTCCTTAGCCCTCGACTCGGAACTTGTTCAGCGGTGGTCGTCTCCGCCTCTTCCGCGTTGTCCCTGAGAACTCTTCTCTTCAATCTGCGTCCACCGTAGGGGGCTGGTCCTGCCACAGCTTCCACCTCAGGGTTGCAATGGCCCGTCGCTCGTGTTCTAGAGTTCCGTACCTACATTTTATTTCGTCTTGCACGGGTTTCAGCTGCAGATCGTGGTGGAGGACTTCGTTCCTCACAAACCAGGGTGCGCCGCAGGTTGCCGTCAGAATTTTGTTCTGCATGACCTGGATCTTCTTGACAGACGACGCACAAGCGGAGCCCCAAACCTCGACACCATACGCCCACACTGGCTTGATGAGCGATGTGTATAAAAGCCTCTTGTTGCTGATGTCTAGCTTTGACTTTGAGTGCATCGTGGGCCACAGCTGCTATACACGTCTCTTCATCTCGCTCACTGTGCGGTTGATGTGCGGTCTCCATGTCAGTCGGCGGTGTAAAATCAGCCCGAGGTATCGCACCTCTGGCTTGTGAGGAATTCGGTTGCCTGCCATCTTCTCGTTTGAGAGCGAGCCTCAGCGGAGAGTGAAGGTCGTCAGTGAAGATTTCTCTGGATTTATCTTCACTTTCCATCTCCCACACTACTGGCTGACTTCCTCAAGATGCTCCTGCAGGTGCCTCTCTGCCTCCTGCACTGTTTCCCCTGCTGCCAGAATACCTGTGTCGTCCGCATACTGGGCAGTCATTGTCATGGCGGAGACGGGGAAGTCGTGGCAGTAGAGACTGTACATCAGGGGGGATAATGGCGAGCCTTGAGGAACTCCCGCACTTGCCGATTTGAATGAAGAGAACTCTTGCCCAACTCGCACTCTAAAGGTATGGTTACTGAGAAACGACTGCATAAGTAAGAATAGGGAATTGGGCAAGAACTCTTTCAGCTTGAGCAATAGTCCATCATGCCAGACTGTGTCAAACGCAGCTTGCACATCCAAAAACACTGATCCTATGAACTTTTTCTCTTCATACCCTTTGGCAATGTAGTCCACCACTCTGTGAACTTGCTGCGTTGTCGAGTGCTGAGCCCGAAACCCAAATTGGAAGTTTGGGATTCGGGGGGACGTATTGAGGACCTTGTTGGTTCGTGTCAACAAGATCTTGTCAAATATTTTCCCGAGCACAGAAAGCAAGCTTATGGGCCGATAGGAGGCTGGATTCTGTTGCGGTTTACCTGGTTTCCCCACAACAATGATGACTGCATGCTTCCATACCTCTGGATAATAGCCAAGCCGAAGTAGGACATTGTAGAGGCTTAACAGGAACGCCCTACCTTTACGTGGAAGCCTCTTGACCATTCCTGTTGTAATCAAGTCATACCCGGGGGCCTTTCTATTTTTCATGCTTGTCAGGGCCACCTGCAGTTCGTCTGGACTTATTGGTGAAGGTGGAGGAGACATTTGGAGTGGGGCCTCCACTTCCTCTCCACTATGGACTCCAACTGCTCCACTGCATCGCTTGTATTGGGTTTGAACACCTGCTGAAAATGGCTTGCGAGGAGCTCAGCTTTCCTCGCATCCTCCACTACCCATCTTCCTTGCTCTTCCTTCAAAGGTGGCGAGAATTTTGATTTTGCATTCAGAAAAAGGCTGGACATTCTCGAAATCTGGTGACTTCCTGTGCCATTCATGGTTTCCAAGTCCGATGCAAACTTCTTATTCCTTAAGGCTTCCAGTGCTGAACGTACTTTGCGACTCACTTGATTGAAGTGCCTTCTATCTTCTAGATGCCTGGTTCCTTGCCAACGACGCCTAGCCTCATTTTCCAGTCGCACTAGGGATTGAATATGCTTGGGGGTGCGGTTGCATTGAGGTCTGGGCTCATATGGCACACTGCTGCTCCAGATGCTGTGGTGTTCTGTCTGCACTACGTGATCAATGCAGGCATCCACATCTTCGACACAGGACATCGGCAAGGACATATCAATCTGGTCCACGAACTCTAGGAGCAAATAGCTCCCAGTTGACTGGGCCTGGGTTCAACTTGGGTGACATCGGCCTCCTGTCAACATTCACATCATTGTCAGAGAGAAGGACAGGATCATGGTCTGAGCTCAGCTTGTGGATTCCCTCCACTACGAGAGGCGCGGGTATATTCTTTAAAATTAATATGTCCAGTACATCTGGAAGCAACCTCTGAGATGTTGGCCAGAATGTTGGCGAGTCAGGTGCCTTCACTGTAACTCCATTCTGTGTCACTAAATCCAGCAATATTCTACCTCGGTTGCTGGTGGCACGGCAACCCCATTCAACTGCCTTTGCATTGAAATCCCATCCTAGGAGTCCTGTTGCACCCAACGCTTGGAAAACCTCTGCTAGGTGGTCCCACGACAAGCGTTTCGAGGGTGTGCAGTAACAGCTGCCAACAACTACGCTGCAGCCATTCAAGGTTACTATAATGGAAACTTGAACTATTGACACTGATTATAATGGCACTTTTACTATTGACTATGACTAAATTATAGGAGGAGCTAAACTATTGGAATCGTAATACGTCTGCGCATGCGCGAACATGAAGTGTTGACCATTCCTTTGTAACGCTTCTAACAACGCGAAAAATAGTCGTCGAGAGCTGAAATTTTGAGGGTACACGCGGATTGGATCCCAGATGGTCCCTTCTCAAAATAAGCCTACCCAACTATTCTATACGTTCATGTTATTGAAGTGAGGAAGCTATACTGCCTACTCGAATTGGCAGACGTTTTGGTTTATTATTCTGTGAATAATACACCTATGTAATCGCTCAGCAAAAAATTTTTATAACACCCCCTCAAAATTTTTTCTTTTACGTTTCAAGGTGTGTAGATTCCAAAAAATGCAATGACCGTCCGCCGTATCACGTGTACCGGGTTCATTTTTGATGTAAAAAAGTTGTTTTTTCGCACACATGCTCCATTTGGGCCCTAGTTGTGTCCCGAAACTTTTCAGCCCGATCGGAATATACCCAGGGGTGTTATGAGTGAAAATGTGCACAAAAATAGGTACTTTTTGTGTTTCAGTAACATGTTAGTAACATGAGCTTTTGAGGTATCGTTTTCCATGTTTTTGGAGACGAGAAGACCGAATATGAAGTCGATTTTGACCAGAAAAAAAAGAAAAAATCGAGGTTCTACCAAATGTTCAGCTCCCAAAATTGATTTTATATGAGTCAAAAACCTTGATAATCGTCTGAAATCACCATCAGTTTGTATAATAATACTAGAAAAAGTGTCAACACGTGGATCAAGACGATTAAATGGCACTACCAATGATCAAACATAATTTGAAAAAAAAATCGTACCCAATTCGTGTTTTGGGTGCCAAAATTGGTGGAAACCATCAGAAATAGCTATTCGAATTATTTCATGTGAAAGAAACAATAAACGAACCTAGTTCTATTTTTTGTAATGATGTCACATGAACTCCTCCGAGTAGCACTTGAGTTCCAAGGAACTTATTCCCCGGTGGGCAGTTTATTATACATCAAATTATTTTTCGGTTTGCTATTATTTTTGTGTATTTTGCTCTGGAAGTACCTTATTTTTATTTATTTATTTATTTATTTATTTTTATTTATTTATTTTTTGCCTGAACTGCCAATAAACATCTCGAATCTTGAAGTATCAGTCATTCAGCAGTTTTGAGTATTTGTGTTCCCTTGTTTAGTAGTTGTGACGAACAACTTGAGCCTGTCACTGCTTGGAGTAAAACGTGAGGATAACGAGTGGGAGTGTGAATGTTGACGTGTTGTCATTAGGGATTTATCGGTTCCATCGGCCACGGTGATGGGCGCTCCAGATTTCTCCCTCTAAACGTCGACTGATGGCGGACAACAAATAAAATCGAGGCGGTCAACCGGCGATGTTCCCGGGTCGGAACAGATAGAAAGCTTGTCGAGGTTGGTCTAATGTGAATTTGACGATGAGAGTTCGTCGGCTCGATGCGAGTGTCCGCCTGTTGCGGGTGTGATGACGATATATAGGATTTGTCACACATCTCACACCTGTTCTCCTGTTTTCGAGTCTAACCCACAGCCATTTCAGACTCGACCACCATTAGTTTTTCCACCTGCCTTGTAGTCTGTAGGTGCAACAGTCGACGACAAATAAATAATACAGAGGCTCCACCTTACAAATCGGCAGTCAAACTGTGACATTAGACCGAAACAAATCGATTATCTCATTACCAACCTATCAGTTATATCCTTCAAGGTAGACCTTTAACATTTCAACTGAAGAACTTTTTCTGTGGTACCTATCTACTTTCATTTAAAAAATAAATAAATAAACATAAATAAATAAATACGTGCACATAACCCATTCACTGACTGAGTTATAAGACAACATACACACACACGCTAAGTAGCTGCAGAAATGTAAACAACAAACTGGACATGCGATACCCAGAACTAACTGGTCCCTATGGTACAATGAGGAGTACCCATGACTTATGTTTATATCTTTGAATGAAATTAGGTTCCACTCTGAGCATTTTGAGACCAGCCGCACTCTCCTACGATGAATAATTCTTTTTCTATGAGCTTTCGAAGTTTCAGCTACAAGTGACGCCACACATGGCAAGGGGGTCCCGCCCAGGCGGGAGAGGTGCAATGACTTGTTGCCAAAACGTTGAAAGTTCATACAAAAGGTCATACTATCCATCGTTGGACAGTGCGGTTGGTCTCAAAATTCTCAGAATGGAGTTTACTTTCATCTAAAAATGGGAAAGTAATATAGGTAGGTCATCCTCATTCAGGCCACACTCGCCAAATGTAGGTACCTGAAGTATGCTACAGCTTCCACCAATTTCATGGGAATTCACAGGTTGCAGTGATGCTTCATGTCCGGAGAAGCGGGTACCTGTTGATTCTTTGCAGCAGGATGCTCCAGAACTTCAAGCACACTGCATGCATATTACCTATAAAACGTTTAAGGTGAAAGGTAATGTAGACGTAATACGTCATACGTACCTACCTACCTTGGAACGTCAACCAACAAATTTAACTTGGTGGTGAGAGGAGGTTGAAAGGTACTTCTCGATTCCAGAGCAAATAATACTAATACTACTGCTAGTTCCTTGAACGCCTAGAGGAGCATAGGGCACTCACGAACCATCATCCGTCCCGGTCAGGAACGAGTCTGTTCACATCTTTCCAACTCTTCCCGACGCGCATTGCTCTTCGATAGGCAGCTTCCTAGAGACCAAGAGATAATTAATAGGTTTAGTTAATTGGTTTTGTAAACAAGCAGAAAAAAACATCAAAATTTCCATCATAGTATAAGACAATTCAGTTATAATTGAGATTTGTCAATTCCATATTCCAGTCGTTGTCATCATAGCCGGAGTCGCGTAGGAAACAAGAATAGGTCCATCCAATTTTCACAAGCACTTTGAATCCGTGCTAATAAAAAATTGATGTGAAGGGCCGTCCGAACTGGTTCAGCATTGTCCCCTTTATGAGTCAGACCGGGTTTACAACCAGAGATGGATGCGGGACAGAAGCTGAAGGAAATGGGACGGAAAGCGGGACAGGGACGAGACACCAGATGGGACGTCTTCCGCCGTGCGGGAGATTCCCGTCTTTTAAGCGGAGGTAACGTTGTTGAATTATTCCTGCGGAAGGCGAAGGTTGTCGGGGAGGACTGAGGATTCACGTTCTGGTAACCCAGGGAGACACCCGACCGGTCCCATGATCGTCATTACAGAACAAAACCCTCACTGATGTTTTACTTAGTGAGCAGTGAGAGACCCGAACCCTAAACCAAAATTCTCTTCAGACTACTGCAATTCGATTGGAACAACTTGTGGACAAATTAAGCCGCAAGTCATGACATTTTAAACATTTTTAGCGAATGTTTTGAGACTCATTTATGTACCTGCATGCGAAAAATCTCTCAAAATTTAGAAATTAATACATTGTTTGCCAAGTAGGTGAGCAGTATGGCTCCCTCACTTCATAAGTTTGATTCATACAGGGAATACCTAATAGCTGCAGTATCAATATTTCTACGACAGCAGGATCTACTCTTATGGTAGGAGGAGAGACCTACATTACACTACCACTTTGACATTCATAGAGCCCTATCAGGAACTCAACCTGCTGGGAGGAAGGTTTTTTTTTGTTCGCGCTTGCGCAGACAATGCTGTTATTCCGTTCGTCCTGAGATTAATTAATCAGGGACTCAACCGGCATGATGCCTTCAGATTTGCATCGAAATCGGTCGAATAGAGCCGAAGTTACGGGAAGTCTGAAATTGGATGTTTGCAACTGCTCAGACGAAAGTTACGGTCGGATATTATGGTGGAATTAGTAAGGGAACATCTGTGGACAGGCCCGCATATACCCTCCGAATTTCAACTAGTTGAGAGTGTTTTTTCGATGATGATAATAATATACGGTGGTCACAAGGAACTGAGTACCAACAGAGACGGAACCAGATTTGTTCCTTGATGTCTGAATTGAAAGGGCGAGTTGGAATTTTCAATTTGGAATGCACCAGCTGGTCTCCTTGGTACAATATTATTGCCATAGCCGTAGATAATCCAGCTATAGATTCCACGGGAATCCATGGGAATACACAGATTGCAGTGATGCTTCATGTCTGCAGAAGCGGATACATGTTGATTCTTTGCAGTAGGAAGCTCCCTGCAAGCAAGCAACTGCATGTGTAGAACTGTTAAATGGTGCATTAGCGGTGCGTGGGGTCTGAAAACGGTGGGGCACCAAACCAGAACACAAAACCAACAGACTTGTCTACAAAATACCAAAGGCAACAACGCCCTTCTCTTATTTACTGATAGAGTGATATTCAGCAAAGCTTATCTCTTTTAATCATCACTGTATCGTCGTACGAAAACGTCGACAATTTCTACTGCAGCTTAGCCACCGAATTCATGTGTTACAAAAATATAGTAAACTAAAAAATAGTAAAATACAATAAAACAATAACCCGTTGGTCGGACCTACTTGAATGGAGAAGCTATTGACTTGAAGGTAGGTAGTTATCTGTGTTGACGCCGATCAATCCACAAACAGTAAACAGGACAACACGCACGTAGGTACCACAAATACAGACACGCAAAACGCACAAAATTTTACGCAAAAAAATTGAAAACTGACAACAGACTCAACAGAGAAAGCTAATGTGATTCAGAGACAACATAAACTAATCGGAAGAACAAGCATTTCGTATCGAGATGACAAATTGAATCAAAGGGATCGAATCGATTGTGAAATAAACGATATTGAGGTGGAAATCGGATTCTGGGAACAGGCCCAAAGTGGGCGCGGCGAACAACATTTTTACTCGACTGGGCCACTTTTCTCGAGTGCCATGGGAACACCAGGTCCCAGGACCCACCTGCCAGTTTCAGGAGCCTAGGTTTCGATTTCGATTGCACGGCATCGATTACTGTCGCTTTATTCCGATAACATGCTGGTCTATGGAGCTAACAAGAAGGAACCACCATGGATAGAGTAATGAATATCCATAGCCAGAGAAATCTGGCGAGTCGCTGTTGAACTTCGTCAAAAATGCTCTAGGTACAGTGTACGGAGGGAAATTCAGATGCCAACTGAACAATGGTTGGTCTTTTTAATGTTTTTGGGTGCCGGGGCAGAGCCCAAGTGGCCTTATGGAGGGGAATTCACGCAAAATTGGCAAAATGTACATCATTAATTTACACCCCGGGTTTGAGGTAAATATAGGGGTGAGTAAACCAAGAACAAGGTAG
Organism: Leptopterna dolabrata; assembly: GCA_954871275.1. Classification (NCBI taxonomy): domain Eukaryota; kingdom Metazoa; phylum Arthropoda; class Insecta; order Hemiptera; family Miridae; genus Leptopterna; species Leptopterna dolabrata. The sequence goes on along the minus strand of OX940975.1, from coordinate 10,303,993 downwards.
GTACGTGTTATTGTGTTCGGCCAAACAAGTTATGCGGTAAGAAAAACCTTATGAGCGAATTTTCGAATTAACTTACCTGGTTATGTCCACAAATTTTAACACTTTCGCCTAAAACATGTGAATACTCGTAGTACAAATTTGTTTATTGCGCCAAATTACCATCTTCCCCTTGATATATTAATTTTACTGATTTCAACTCGTTTGGATTGTTCTTTCTATAAGCTATTACAAGGAATTATATGCAGACAGACGCGGAACCAAATTAATGTGTTCCTTGATGTGCGAAACGTTAAGTGTGAGTGCATTTTTTTATTTTAAAAGCCATGAGTTTTTCGATGATATCTACCTAAACAAATTTAAGCATCTTCGGTTGAATACGAAAGAAATTAACCTCAGAGCTCACTCACATGATCAGTGTCCCTCCCGACTTTTTCATTCTGACCCAGTAACAGGCAGGAAATGGAGACTCCGGGGCATTTTACGTTCCTCTGTCCTACCTGCAGGCCATACAGATTCTTCTACCTGGCGGCATACATCCCGACAATAATGACAGTTGTGACAATAATACCTACCTTAGATACCTACCTAATACCGGTTCTAATAATACCTACCCTTTAATAAATCTAATACCTACCCATAGATAAAGTGGATTCAAAGCTGATTAACTTGGGATGCCTTGATGAGAAATTCGTAGCATTATTTAGGTACTCCATACAAGGCTTAAGGCATTCTCGTTAAATGAATGATGTTGATACAGTACCCACCTTTTAATGGCTAAATTAAGGGTCATGAAATTTACCATCAATTTGAATAGTTTTATAAGTATACTACTTAAATACATTCAATTTGAAAAAATACCTTTTTTTGTCTGGATTATTAGTAGGTATACTATATTACATTTTGTGTCCTGCAGAGAGCTAATTAGGTACTTGATTTCTGAGTCCTCAGAAATGGTGGTAGGAATATTTATTATTACTCGTAGATGTGTTTCAATATTACTGACCGATGGAATGGGTAATTTTAATTTAACCCGACCGTTCTTTAGGAAGCGTAATATTGTCGTACAAAGGACTATAACATGACCAATTGAACATACATACTACTTAATGCACTTCATGATTTCGATTAAATATATTTGTAACTACGGAATAATTCTATTTGAAAAATATGTAATAAATTAGAAGTACCTAAAATCTGTTTTGTATTATTGCATCTATCGTATCTATCGAATTGTATCATTTTGAATTGTCTCTATCGTTGCATTGCATCATTTTGCATATTAATATTTGAATTGAAATTGAAATTGAGTTCATTCTAACCCAGTTGATCCAAGAGACTTCATTTCGAATTTCAGCATCGTGGGTTGAATAGGATGTCGAATAGGTGACACTAGTTGTGGTTCATTTTCAAACAAGTTTCGAAATAATAATGTAATTGTTTGATCTAGGTTAAAAGGTAGTTTAAGAACGTCATTCGAGAATTCGGTTATTGGGTTAGACAACAATAATGGAAGTTTCGATGGAAATTGATGTTTTTAAACTGACATTCATACTGCATCTTTCAAAACAGAGCCACATACTGATGCCGCATACCTTTTTATGCTCCAATATTATTTAGTGGGTTTTCCCCGCATAACTGTCATTCAGACATAACTTACTGTGTACGATGAAGTTTTTCGGTTATTAAGAAAAGGATGCTTCAAGGGAGGTCCTAACTGAGGAGTATTTTGGTGAGAGATAATAATGGCAAATCCCTCCGATCTGTGAAGTTAGGCGTTCGGTTCCGCAGGTGCAGGTGGGTGAATGATAACCCAGTCCAACGCCCTACTGATGACGTCATTCCCCTAACCGCCACAAAACGGACACAGGACACAAGTGAAATGTTTGACCGCAGAATAATGCAAACCCAACTGCGGCTGCGCTCTAAACGACAAGCCATTTGGAGATCCCTGATGGTCAGACAGATGCGTCCTCGGCATCAATCAAGTTTCGTGTGTATCCAACCCTTTAACCTGGGACTGACCCCCGTGGGTCATTCCAGCCCTCCTTGGTAGATTTACAACTGAATTACCACTATCTCATTAACGAGAGGGTTAATCTCCCCCATCTCTCCGGCACCACCGCAGCTCCTTTGTTACTCACTCACCTTTGCCCAGACAATTTGACAGATTTATCGCTGAGGCCGCAGCCCTTCACAGTTAAATCCATAAATCTGCTCTCTTCTTTATAATTGTTCCAAGTCTGCGATTTAGCTAGTGGTCGAGGGATACGTAAATTTCGTCAAAATCGTGTGATGCTACACAAATTTTCTGGACTCAAGTCTCCAGGTTCTACGTAGCATAGAGAAGCCTTTTGTAAACATGGATATGTTTTTTGGGTTCATTCTGAAATTCGCGTCATCATTTCTCCGAGAACAGTAAAGAGTTAAAAGTTGCAATAGGAATTGAACTCCCAAATCAGCGAATGGAAAGTCAAGCCTGAAGCAAGATCAGATTTTATGAAGCGCAAACATCAAAGAATAAACGCAAAGCTCTGATTCTTTTGTCAGTGGGATATCAAGTAATTTTTTGGTTTATTATTTCAATAATGAACCATTAGAATCGAGCATGAAAAAAAAAATTCTTACCCCCCTCAAAATTTGATGGTTTACGTTTCAAGGTATGTAGAATCCAAAACTGCATTAAAAATATTTCTGTCTGTCCGCCGTACGCCGTACGGCCCACTTTGCTTAGTTACCATGAAACAAAATTGATGAAATTCGGGTTATAGGTTCCGTTCGGGGTCTAGTTGGTCCTCGAAGCTCGACGTTACTGTGAGTCATCTCTAAGGGGTTCAAAATAGGGGTTGACATTTTCAAAACGCCTATACCATTTTTTTACGTGAATATTTTTACGGTTTTAAATAGTTCTTGAACTTGGGAGTTGTTTAAGACCACCCGCAGCACCGTACGTCCAGCCGTTGGTTCACAGTAAGGCCCCGAAGTTTTCACCGACAGGCATTTTCGACACCAGGGTGAATGAAATTGTATACACTCTCGTCACCTGGGACGCGCTCGATTCAATCAATTTATTCAATCAATCGAGCAATCAATCAATCAATTTTTTCAGTTGCAATTGGAATTCACTTAGAATAATTTATTGTAAATATTGGTATACTGAATTGGAATTTAATTTGAATTGGAATTTTTTTCGAATTGCCTAATTGGCATTGTGCGCTCGTCACCAGGGAAGCGCTCGATTCCATCAATCAATCAATTTATTCAATCGATTTCGAATTGGAATTCATTAATTTGAATTGGAATTCATTAATTGAATTGGAATTCATTAATTGAATTGGAATTCATTAATTTGAATTCAAATTAATTTGGAATTCAAATTAATTTGAATTGGAATTCATTTCGAATTGTCTAATTGGCATGGTGCGCATTGGCATGGTCCGAAATGGTTCTGCAATTCTATTGGCCAACGCTGTCTGCGATTCACATAACATGTATAGACTAGTACATATTATATTATGCAGACGGGTTATCTATACAGAGAGCTGTGATCTGTAACAGAAGGGTATTCTGTACAAAATAACAAACCGTTGTGCAGGAATTTGCAGCGTTTTTGTGTTGCCAGTGAAAAGTCCTTGAAACCTACGAATTAAATGCACCGTTCAACATAATATTGTTTTCTACTAAACGCCGTTTTGTAGCAATCGTTATTTTCTTTCGATCAGAGTGTTGAAGGAAATTGTTTAAAACCTAATCCTAGGCTGCTGATGGTGCCCTGTACGTATTCAGTACCTACAGGGTGATGTAGCTGGTGTGTCAAAATTTAACATTTTTGACAATAGCGTTCATATTTGATCAAGTACCTAAGTGAATGTATTTACACGTAAAGGTGTATGATTTATCGCAGAAGCAATGTATACAGTACCCAAAAAGTTATTAATTGAATGTTGCTTCATATTAATCACAAAGCGAGGGGAAAAATCATCTTAATATTTTCTCAAAAGCTATTGAATGAGCAATGATAATGATATAGCTGCATCTGTGTGTAGGTATAGACCAGGGAGTGATTGATAGCCTTTGCTTCCCTTTGGATGAAAACCGTTAGCTAAAGGATATTGTTTTCAAGTCCTTCGCCTTCGCATTTACAAGGAACATCTTCAAACAAAAGGAGATACGAAGAAACACGAATAATCACGAATGTAATGGCAGGAGATAATTACAGGACAGAATGTCTCATTCACATCCTCATATCCTGCCGCTCCCGGTATTAAAACGGTCATCCGCCAACCACCTTTTCATTAGTCCAGTAAGTTTTCTTACTTTCTATAAGACTTCTATAATCAAGGAGACAATGGGAAAGCGCAAGAACATGTGCGTTTTCGATTACAGTTGTTGTTGAGTCGGGAAATAGGCAGGAGAAAAACAAAGGAGGTAATTCATTGAGACTACGGGGTTGAGGTTCCGGTGTTTAATTGAAGATTTGAATAATGAAAAGGGCAAAAGGTGGCATGTGCAGATCTTAACCGGTGAATGGAGACTGCGAAGCAATAATTACAGGTTCATTGCAGTCGATCGGAGACGTCTAATACAAAGAAAGCATTTCAAACACTCGATATGTGGTTCATTCCCGATAGCTCCTTACAATAGATAGCTACTACCTATCTATGGAGGGACCCACAGCTGCACACCAGGTTTTTGCAGTCCCATTCACTGCATACACAATTTATTCCATAATGTCTTGACGTTTACCTCTGGTATAAGGTTGCCATCCGTCCGTATTTCCCTGGACAGGTCCATATTTGTATGCGTCCAGGGTGTCCATATTGTATTTTAAGCGTCCAGAGAACGTCCGTACACGTCCGTATAAATGCTCGTACTTTCAAATTCAAGTTGAAAATACTGAAGTATGAAAACGAGAAGACAAAACAGTTTTCCTATGTATTGTGTGAAAGAGCCTATGCTAGCATGTACCTACTTAGTTTGTCATCCCTCTCAGCCTCGCCTCACAACCAGTCGTCAATAAATTAAAGAAATTATGTAGTATGTAGGTACATTTTAATATGTTATTTTCAAGTTTTCAGAAAGTTTTGGTAATTTTTATCGATTTTGGTTTACCTATTATTTTTAATAATAATGAACCATTGTAATCGATCAGGAAAATAACTATTGATGTTCTACTTTTCAGGGTGGTTAGGTATACAGAAAATTGTGTAGATAAGTTTTTCTAGAATTTTCGCCTTTGCCTGTGGCTGTGATGCAATAAATTTACCATTAGAGAAACTGTATTGCTCCTTTTACTTAGTCTTGCCACAGCATATATGTCTAGTCATACCTCCAAAGATTTACAATAAATATATTTTAACATTTTCGTTCCTAATGCAATAAATTGCTAAGGTATATGTTCTGAACAAATTATTTGTGCTATGAAATAATGAACTTTTGTAATAATATATAATATGCAACCTATTTTACGTTCATTTGAGCGTCCAGGTATTTGTCCGTATTTTGGTTTATTATTTTCAATAATGAACCATTGGAATCGAGCATGAAAACGCTGCAAATCCCTGCACAACGGTTTATTATTTTGTATAGAATACCCTTCTGTTACAGATCACAGCTCTATGTATAGATAACCCGTCTATATAATATAATATGTACTATTCTATGCATATTATGTAGATCGCAGACCCTCCGTAGGTTAGTACCTAACCCCGTACTCGTTACTAGGTACCTACCTAAATCACGAGTTAAATGTTGCTAAAATAATTCTGCCGATGACAAACAGTACCTAACAAAAAGAAACACACATAATGAAGTTCTGAAAAGAAATTGTTGATGAGGAGTGAAAAAAGTTGCAAACGTACCTACCAACAAACTCCAGCCCCTTCTACGTAGATGGTATAATGAACCGTTGTGTAATAATTTACCGTTGAGTAATGATTTACCGTAGTAATACCTAATTTACCCATCAATAATACTTCAACGTTTGTTCAAGTTTCACTACCTACCAAAAAACTCCAAAAGAGCCATCATTTTTCAAATTAAATAATATCACAGAACAACCAACTCGACTTCATACTCCGCCAATATAATCAGGTGATCCCTACCAATGATTGGCCGTATTCACAAATTCCTATTGTGGGCGCGTCTCTGGTTACGAGATTTGGTTTGAATTGTATACAATTTCATTCACACTGGAGTCGAAAATGCCTGTCGGTGCAAACTTCGGGGCCTTACTGTGAACGAACGGCTGGACGTACGATGCTCCGGATGGTCTTAAAAAACTCGCAAGTTCAAGAAATATTTAAAACCGTAAAAATATTTACGTAAAAAAATGGTATAGGCGTTTTGAAAATTTCAACCCCTATTTTGAACCGCTTAGAGATGACTCACAGTAACGTCGAGCTTCGAGGACCAACTAGACGCCGAACGGAACCTATAACCCGAATTTCATCAATTTTTTTTCATGGTAACTAAGAAAAGTGGCCCGTACGGCGTACGGCGTACGGTGTACGGCGTACGGCGTACGGCGGACAGACAGAAATATTTTTATTGCAGTTTTGGATTCTACATACCTTGAAACGTAAACCATCAAATTTTGAGGGTGGGTAAGAATTTTTTTTTTCATGCTCGATTCCAATGGTTCATTATTGAAAATAATAAACCAAAAATTCTTACCCCCCCTCAAAATTTGATGGTTTACGTTTCAAGGTATGTAGAATCCAAAACTGCAATAAAAATATTTCTGTCTGTCCGCCGTACGCCGTACGGGCCACTTTTCTTAGTTACCATGAAAAAAAATTGATGAAATTCGGGTTATAGGTTCCGTTCGGCGTCTAGTTGGTCCTCGAAGCTCGACGTTACTGTGAGTCATCTCTAAGGGGTTCAAAATAGGGGTTGAAATTTTCAAAACGCCTATACCATTTTTTTACGTAAATATTTTTACGGTTTTAAATAGTTCTTGAACTTGGGAGTTGTTTAAGACCATCCGCAGCACCGTACGTCCAGCCGTTCGTTCACAGTAAGGCCCCGAAGTTTGCACCGACAGGCATTTTCGACTCCAGTGTGAATGAAATTGTATACAATTCAAACCAAATCTCGTAACCAGAGACGCGCCCACAATAGGAATTTGTGAATACGGCCAATCATTGGTAGGGATCACCTGATTATATTGGCGGAGTATGAAGTCGAGTTGGATGTTCTGTGATATTATTTAATTTGAAAAAAAATCAGTCATGCAGCATGACTTAATGAGCGAATTTTCAAAGAAATATTCGAATTAATGGCTATGGTTTTGAATAAAGGAAAACTTCGGTCTAAAATTTGGTTTTCTATGTATATTCTCTTCGTATTTATTTTAATTTGTACGTTTTGTCCATCCTGATTCTACCGTTTGTTTATTACGTAATTGTACTAAGTGCTTATTTATTTGATCGCTGTGGGTAAATTCAAGGAGTTGTACTAATCGTTTGCCTCCCCCTTTTTTGCTTCGAACTCTCGTCTTCAATTAATACTTCTCACATTTTTCAATCTGACCACTCTAAGGGGGTGGGGGTAAGAGTTTAAAGATTATCCTAGTTTTGGGTAATTTTTGCGCACTTTAAATGCTCTAATTTAAGAACGGATTTAGATATCTAAAATCCGATTTCACTATCGTGTTCAGCGTGCAAAAACCTTTAAAATGAGGGGTCACTTGTTAGAAAATAACATTTTGGGGATTTTTGGGTAATTTTTGCGCACTTTAAATGCTCTAATTTGAGAACGGATCAAGATATCTAAAATCCGATTCCACCATCGTGTTCAGCGTGCAAAAACCTTTAAAATGAGGGGTCACTTGTTGGAAAATAACATTTTGGGGATTTTTGGGTAATTTTTGCGCACTTTAAATGCTCTAATTTGAGAACGGATCAAGATATCTAAAATCCGATTCCACCATCGTGTTCAGCGCGCAAAAACCTTTAAAATGAGGGGTCACTTGTTAGAAAATAACATTTTGGGGATTTTTAGGTAATTTTTGCGCACTTTAAATGCTCTAATTTGAGAACGGATCAAGATATCTAAAATCCGATTCCACCATCGTGTTCAGCGTGCAAAAACCTTTAAAATGAGGGGTCACTTGTTGGAAAATAACATTTTGGGGATTTTTGGGTAATTTTTGCGCACTTTAAATGCGCCAAAACCCTCCTTAGAGTAGGCCAATTTCGCCCATCTTCGAACTTAGCCTTTCGATTGCCAAGATAGATTTTTTGTGCAAATTTGAGCTGTTTATCTCAATTCTATCGAGAGTTATCGTCTGGAGTGACACATATATAAATAAATATATATATATATATATATATATATATATATATATACATATAAAAAAGTGTTAAATTTCAGGAATCGTTTTAGAATGGTCTGAAACGGATTTCTATGAAGAAAATTTCCAAAAATTTATATTATTTAAATTTTGAAGCCATTGCAATAGCTTCATTTTCTTTGAAAATTCGCTAAATGATGGCTCTTTTGGAGTTTGTTGGTAGGTAGTGAAACTTGAACAAACGTTGAAGTATTATTGATGGGTAAATTATTACTACGGTAAATCATTACTCAACGGTAAATTATTACACAACGGTTCATTATACCATCTACGTAGAAGGGGCTGGAGTTTGTTGGTAGGTACTTTTGCAACTTTTTTCACTCCTCATCAACAATTTCTTTTCAGAACTTCATTATGTGTTTTTCTTTTTGTTAGGTACTGTTTGTCATCGGCAGAATTATTTTAGCAACATTTATCTCGTGATTTAGGTAGGTACCTAGTAACGAGTACGGGGTTAGGTACTAACCTACGGAGGGTCTGCGATCTACATAATATGTATAGAATAGTACATATCATATTATATAGACGGGTTATCTATACATAGAGCTGTGATCTGTAACAGAAGGGTATTCTGTACAAAATAATAAACCGTTGTGCAGGGATTTGCAGCGTTTTTAGGGTTGGAAGTCCAGGTTTTCTCACTGTGGTGTGCACGTGTTTGGTATATGGCAACCATAACCTCAGGCCATCACTGTATTAACTGAGTGGGGCAGGTTGTAGCGTAGGTAATTCTGTGATATTAGTTTTTAGCAATCAGTAGTTAAGCAAGGGAGGAATATCTATAATACTAATCACCGGAATGCTCTGTGATATTAGATTAGGATTGTGTTTGTGTGTGTGTGTGTGTTTCTTTGTTTAGGATTGTGTGTTTGTGTTTTCTCTTTTGTAAGTTGATTGTGTGGATGCTGTGATATTGTGGAAACAGAGCTGTGATGGATTTCAAACTATACCTTTGACACATATACTTGCTTACGGTGGTATCCGGCAGTCAGTAGCACCAGGAAAGGCACGAATGACATGGATTGTCCCCTCTGCCCCTGATATCCCTGTAAAAACTGGCACCTCCACGTGGGCTATCCTGGACATGTGCAGTTCAACATGACCAACGCCGGCAGTTATAGGGGTGACCTGCTGTGCTGAATGGTGTTATCACCAATGAACCAATGAACCAATGAAAGCAGAATATGCGACTGTGATGGGCCTAAAAAAGCCTGGATACAGTCAACCGCAAGAAGAGCACAGCAGGTTATAGCGTAGGGTTATTCACCACTGAGTACAAATTTTCTTTGCATGAATCTAAAAGATTCGTCCAAATAAGTTTTGCTTATTCGGAACGGAACCAACCTTCATGATTCCCCCGAACAAATAATTATAAGTATGTACGTGTGGATGTATTTGTGTATTTACCTATGTGTGTGCGGTCGACGCTAGATATTTTTTATTTACCCAACTGCGGTAGGGTGCGAAATTGAACAAGAGTGTCACCTATTTATAATGTGAGTACCTACATAATTTCGAGCAAGTACCTACCTACAAAATGTGTGGGAGAGCGGATGGTATGAAAATCACGGAATGAAAGAAATCGAGGAACAATGGGAGTGATGCAAACTCTATTACAACTAACAATAGCTCGTAATATCGTGAACAGTTGCGGAATGCGCAGCCGCTATCGGTTTTAAAACCGGTCCAGAACTTGTGGATTGTTCAGAAGTGGGCAGCGTTTCGACCTCTGAACTCGGAGGGCTTCATAAAAGAAAGAATGAAAAAAAAATAAATAAAAATCCACACAAAAAACGTTAACCCAGTCAGTCCCCTGTCCCAAATGTCCCTTTTTCCCGCCTCCCATTGTCCAATCAAAACATTAAACCGTCAAGAGAAGTAGCCCTGGGGTCAGGATATACTGCGTCCTTCCGCATACATCATCCTCCTGTCCGCTGTATTTACATGTTTTTAGTTTATTTACATGAGGTCCCCTTTTTAGCATTCGGCGGCGATATTTCAGGGCCACGAGATAAAAGGTTCACCCCCTAATACTTATGCTAAGCTGAACAAGGTTTCACGTAGTTCGATCAGAGTTGAAATGCTCGGTAGGATCGTAGGATCGGTAGATATCTGTGAAATCAATGTGGACGTGGCAACCAGGTGAAGTTTCCCCTCCGAATCTTGGACAAAATAAAACCAATCATCAAGAAATACATCTTAAAACAACAGCAGCAACAATTTTGAAATTGTAGCTCGAAAAGTTTCGATAGAAGGGAATGGGTTTTTTACGTTATTAACTTTGTCTTAGCTAAACAATTTTTTGAGACCACCCGGAGCATCGTACGTCCAGCCGTTCGTGTGCACCAAAAAGCTTCGTCAACACGATCGTGAATCAAACGGTATAAATCCGACCTGGATATCATCGCTAGGGAGCACCTGATTATAATCAAGGATGGCTGTATGAAGTCGAGTTGGTTGTTCTGCGATATTATTTCATTTGACAAGTGATGGACCATTGGATTTTGTTGGTAGGTACTTCTGAAACTTGACCAACCGTTGATGTATTATTGATGGGCAAGTTATTACACAACGGTTCATTATACTTGACCACGAGGGTAGGTATTGGCCACAGAAAACCGTGATCTACGCAGCAGGGGCATCTATTTCCACTCAACACATCCACATCAACAATTTTCCTTCAGAACTTCATTATTTGCGTTTCATTTGCCATTTTAGTTACCTACTGTTTTTCATCGACAGAATTATTTTAGCAACATTTAACTCGTGATTTAGGTAGGTACCTAGTAACGAGTACGGGGTTAGGTACTAACCTACGGAGGGTCTGCGATCTGCATAATATGTATAGAATAGTATGTACGTATTATATAGACGGGTTATCTATACAAAGAGCTGTGATCTGTAACAGAAGGGTATTCTGTACAAAATAATAAACCGTTGTGCAGGGATTTGCAGCGTTTTTTGGTTTATTATTTTCAATAATGAACCATTGGAATCGAGCATGAAAAAAAAATTATTACCCCCCCCCCCCCCCTTAAAAATTTGATGGTTTACGTTTCAAGGTATGTAGAATCCAAAACTGCAATAAATATATTTCTGTCTGTCCGCCGTACGCCGTACGCCGTACTGGCCACTTTTCTTAGTTACCATGAAGTAAAATTGATGAAATTCGGGTTATAGGTTCCGTTCGGGGTATAAGTAGTTGGTCCTCAAAGCTCGACGTTACTGTCAGTCGTCTCTAAGGGGTTCAAAATAGGGGTTGAAATTTTCAAAACGCCGTAGCTCGAAAACTTCCGATAGAAGGGTATGGTTTTTTTTAAACGTTATTAAGTTTGTCTTGAGCTAAACAATTTTTTGAGACCACCCGGAGCATTGTACGTTCAGCCGTTCGTGTGCACCAAAAAGCTTCGTCAACACGATCGTGAATCAAACGGTATAAATCCGGCCCGGATATCATCACTAGGGAGCACCTGATTATAATCAAGGATGGCTGTATGAAGTCGAGTTGTTTGTTCTGCGATATTATTTCATTTGACAAGAGATGGACTATTGGATTTTGTTGGTAGGTACTTCTGAAACTTGAACAAACGTTCAAGTATTATTGATGGGTAAATTATTACACATCGGCAAATTATTACACAACCGTTAATTATTACACAACGGCTCATCTACCAAGAAGGGACTGGATTTTGTTGGCAGATACTTTTGCAACTCGAACAACCGTTGAAGTATTATTGATGGGCAAATTATTACACAACGGTTCATTATTCTATCTCCGTAGAAGGTGAACCTATACAGGTAAATTATTACATAACGGCTTAGGTATGTACCTAGTAACGAGTATGGGGTTAGGTACTAACCTACGGAGGGTCCGCGATCTACATAATATGTGCAGAATAGTACATATATCATATAGAAGGGCAATTACTTACATAGTTACCAAAATTTGTCAAATTTGTATAGTACAAACTTCGATGCTCGAAGGTGATGGCTAAGGGTGGTTTCGGTCCTACTCTGGATTGGCCTTTTCGATAGACAACTTGGATTATCGCAAAAGCTATCAACAGAAGGTGTTGGCAATCACATTTCAATCCATTCATTTACAGGAGGAAGACTTGTGTAGCTGTCGACATGTTGATGAGCTGGCACTGAAACAGTGGCGAGGTATTAAAGAGAAGGCGGATGACATTTTAATAAGGCAGCGGTGCAGCCCTTTGGCGGCTGAGCGGGAGATTGAATCCGAGAGGCGTTTTGCGGTGAAGCGAGGAAGTAATTTTTATAGTTGCGGAGGAGGATATTAGCGGACAATGAGGATGTGGGACCCGAAGAGCAGTCACGTCGGGGCGGGTAATTGTCACGTCGGAGAGTCGATAATGAAGGGAATCCGGGGAGAGGCTGATTCAAGAAATGCAGCCACTGTCCGAAGGTGACGGTGAGCTACGAGAAATGCGGCAGCCGCAATTGAAAGAATATGGAGTTTGATTGTATGCAGCATCTGTCCAATGATTGCAGACATCCTGACTTGAAACTTGCACTTATTACATCGTGCTATGATAAATGTAACTATGGTCTTACAGTGGTAGAGAGAGACTCGCAGTACAGTAGTTGGTTCCAAGATATGTGGATAGTAGACACTATCCAGGAGTTTCAGGCCTCACGAAATTACGCAGCTGTAGTACATACTCAACTATGATTATAATACCAAACAATAGGACCTAATGTTAACCTTAAGATGCCACGAATAGGCTGAAGATTTATTTATAAAATAACATGCCTCTCAGCATTCTGCGACTTAGTACTACTGGGAGACTGGTGTTTCTGTCCTCTTATCAAACGTAAAAGTAGTAAGTGCAAGGATGCGTGGTGGCCAAGTCTCCTTTTTTCAGCCACCCAGGACCTCAGCTACTGAGATACGTTTTGTGAGTACTCTGCTACCATCGTCAGTGTCTCGAATGTCTGTATGCAGGGCCGCCCACGGGGGGGAGCAATGGCGCAAGTTGCGCCATTGAAACAAAGATTGGGGGGGAATGAAAATTTTGGGGGGGAACTTTTTTAAAAGCGGGTTTCGGATACGTTATTTACAAAGTTTAAAAATATGTACAAGTTTGCAGTAGTTTTAACAAATTAAAGCTGTGAGAGGCAAGAAAAATGATAAATGATGAATGATTCCGACAGTGGTGTCTGAAACTATTTCTAAACTCCAATCTATATGAGAACCGACGAGGGATGGGACAAAATGGTGGGCAGTATTAATCATTTTGCTCAAGAACACAATCTCCAGCAAACTTCAAACAAACGAATCCGAAAGAGAAAAAGATTCATGGACGAACTTGCCATTGATGAAATAATATTAGATCCTATGGCAAAACTGAGGACAGAAGTCTTCTTTAAAGTGCTTGATTCCGTGATCACACAACTACATGATCGTTTTCCTGAAAGGTCATTAAATATTGTGCAGCAAATGACTCATTTTTCTCACGAAAAGCTGCTAAACACTGGGGACGTCACCCTAAACCCAGACATTGTCAGTGACCTGTGTGGTTACTATGGATTGGATACCGAGAAAATTTGTGAGGAGTTTGTTGTTTTCAGCCAGTTATACAAAGGCAGCTATCAAAATATTGACCTGTCAGATGTCCTTTCTTCAAAAGATGATAAATACAAAAATGCAAGACTAACCAATGAAGAAGTTGAAGTTGAAACCCAAGATTCTTCTGATGAAACATTGGATTGCAAAGCAACGATATCTTGATCAATGGATCAAGAAGGGCTTTATCGCTGTTTATTGAACATATCTGGGTTTCCATATTTGACATCATTGTATCAGATAATTCTCGCCCTGCCAGCAACAAGTTGCTCTGCTGAAAGAGCAATGAGC